>PPNA03000005.1:0-600000 GCA_003708055.3 Torulaspora maleeae | reverse complement strand
CTGCCATGGATATGATGTGGAGTGAATCCGTTTAGATCTACCGTTGTCTATGCATTGTCTCTATATATGGTTCTTTAATAGTCGTACAGTTTTTTTTCACCTGCGCGTACAGTGAATTAGCACTCACCAGGATTGTTCAAGACCAGTCTTTCATTTGAGCTGACTCGGGCTCCTGGATTACCTGAGATGGCTCTTCTCTTGCCCTGTAGTACCTCAGCACCACTAATATCAGTGGCAGTAACAGCACCTGAAGCGCGTACCTTATGCAGCCGATGATGAAGCCCGGGCCGACATTAACTTGCATTATGTCCCACTTGCTTGCCATCTGTAGAGGATCTTTGGAGGGCTCGAGGGTCTTCAATGCCAAAAAGTACAGCAACGTCCCCAGGAAGGTGATTGTTGCGACGCCCATTAGCGTCGAAATCGTGAATTTGAGTGCTGTTGCCACGATTCGGATCTTCAGCTTTAGAGCGAGTGTCAGACCGTAGATCAGAACTACTAGCAAACACAATACGCTTAGAGACAGCTCACACAGTAACACGATGAACACGCTAGCGTTGACCACCTGCAGAAACCGCGCGAGTGCAACACCTCTGGCAAATTGAGACGCGTGTGGCATCTTCTTGCTGCTATCAGAACCATCGTCGAATAAGATCACCTTCGAAAGAGCGCTCGTTTGCTCGGCTTTCAGGAATTTCTCCAGCGACGAAAGTGCTAAATGGTACGTGAGTACCATCGAATTACCCAGCAGTGTTGTATCGTTCTCGTGTGAGGAAGAGAGCATCCCCAGTTGTATTCCTATGTCCCGCACTAGAATACCAAGTACGTCCATGCCGCTGTGACCGTTGGGTGCGCAATAGAGGACCGTATCGTGTCTTTTCTTGCAGTACCCGAAATGGTTGACCTTGTACGTGTTTTGTGCGTCGAAAGTGTCGACCAGGTTCTCCTCACGGTAAATGTCAGAGTCGCTTAGATCTGTGGACCAGCCCATGTCGATCGCCAAATAGGAAACCAATCGTAACACTTCCTTTATGCTGTTGATAAAATCCTCTGTGACTGCCGTAGCGCCTACGATCGAGAACCTGAACTGCTCCAGGCAAACTGGTGTAGGACCTGCATCCCTGCAGGAAAAAATTG
The DNA here is from genome assembly GCA_003708055.3 of Torulaspora maleeae. NCBI lineage: Eukaryota > Fungi > Ascomycota > Saccharomycetes > Saccharomycetales > Saccharomycetaceae > Torulaspora > Torulaspora maleeae. The sequence goes on along the minus strand of PPNA03000005.1, from coordinate 598,863 downwards.
GTATGTAAAGCAGGAATTGCGTCAGCACTATGACCAGCAAAATAATCCACAGAACAAATTTCTTAAAAAACAGCATCACAGTGGCTCGTATGTGGAAATGACCGAATGGCGTAGGAGTGTCGTCTGTCAAGTCTATGAATTTATTGATTTATCTGGTGTTCTCTCGAGAAAATAATCATAGTTAGTTGCGCGGCGCCACAAACTATTCCTCTGACATCGCTCTTGGTCAATAAAAGAAAAGACAGTTAAAAGTACATGGTTGAAGATAATTTGACCGTTCTTCCTGGATTGAGCTCATCTTCGCCGCTCGAATATAATGCAATGTCCTGTAGCTCAACCTCTTCCGCTCTATCGCGATCTGCGTTGGTCGTTTCTCGGATGAAATCGTTAGTGACTGAGCGAGTACTGTATAGGTCGCTGCCAGAAGAAGCATTCCCAATGGATGTCCCATTGGCCTCGGTGAAAGCACCTGCGCGGTAGCTAAGGATGTTGTTCTTGGTACCATCGTTGTACGGTCGTTGAACATCGGAGATACACCATTCAAGACCACACCAAGCCAGAGTGGAAACAACGATGAAAAAGGTGAAAACCCACAGGCATGAGAACCATGTTAAACCCAACCCGTATGAGAACCCGAAAGCTTTGAGTTCGGAGCTAATTTTCTGCTTCAATGTCAATGCCAACCAGGCCAAACTAATGGCACTCGTGAGACCCATGATAAAGACCGCAAATGAAAGAAATGAGATAACATGCGTCAGAATCCGCTCCTTTAACGGATTGATGAGTTTGCCCTTGATCTTGTAGAACCACAATGTTAAAATGAAGACGACAAACTCAAGCACCAGGACCGACAGGAGCAGGTAAACCATATTGACTTTGCCTCTCTGCAGTTTCTTCATATACTCGTTATAGCTACTTGAAAGCCCCAATGGCGCTGATAGGTCTTGATCATAAGCATATACCAAGATGATATCCAACCCCAGCTGCGACAGAACTTCACGATAATCGAAGATATAATCAGGACCCGTACTGGAACAAACCTCAACCACTGAAGAATTCCTCACCTCGTAACTGGCCCCGTTGGGATCCTGTCTCGTCGTCGTGTTGTACATGATATCGCATCGGCCATACAACGAGATGACAATGTACTGCGGTACGTTCTTGACCTGGCTAGCTGTATAGTCTGTCAGTATGAAAATCTCAGACGTAGTCAACCCAACCCCATTGTTCACATCTGTCGAGCCAAAAACTTCCACTGCCTCCTTCAAAACTGCAAAAAGTCCCTTGGTTATATCTGAAGACCGAGTCCCAAACTTGGCCATCTGGAATGTAGTCGGAGAAGTGACTGGTCCCAGTAGAATGACCAGTCCCATCGCAATGATCAGCGTCGTGGATAACAACCGGATACACAGCATTAGAGTCTCAAAAGCTGTCAGTTTGCCGGTTAGCCCAAGCAATCGGCTGAACCGCATGTTTGCTGTGTGATCTGGCTCCAATTAGAGCTGGCTTCAGACTATCAATTCGAGCTCTTTTCAAGAGCATCATCTCATTAGCATATAACGCCAAATTTCAAGTTTATTTTTAACGGGCATCTTAAGATCAACACTAACCATAAACAAACACTTTTAGAGGTTGAATTGGATCTGATCAGCTATCGAGAACTAGCCAGTAGATCTGGAACTTGTACTAGCGGGCTTGAAACTTTCCAGCAGTCTTCGGCGTTTGGTCTAGGTATCTTAAACACGCCACAAGTCGACTATGGCAGAAACCGCAAAGGACCTGAATGGGTGGCAGGTTATCACGAAGGATGAGGAGGGGAATATTATATCTGACAATAGGAGAAGGTCTCGTAACAGACGTGGCGCTGAGAGAGTGTTTTTACAACGAGAGTCTGATCAACTGACGTTTGGACGAGGGGACAGTGTTATCATGAGTGATGCAGCTACCACATCGTACTCCGTTTACTTGATCCATGAAATAAGGTTGAACACTTTGAACAATATAGTGGAGATTTGGGCTTTCTCTTACCTCAGATGGTTTGAACTGAAACCGCACTTATATTACGCCAAGTTCTTCCCTGAGCTGGTAGCAGAGGGTCAATCCGATGGATTCTACAAAGAGAAATTCACAAATGAGGTGGATAAAGGTGAACTGTATCTTACAGCAGAGCTCTCTGAAATCTGGCTAAGGGACTTCTTAGCGGTTGCTAACATGCTGGATGAAAAGAAGTGGACGGATGCAACAGTTAAGAAAGTTGAGGACAGAGATTTCTTCGTCAGGTACATGTGTGAGCCAACAGGCGAGAATTTTGTCTCTTTTGATATGACTAAGGAACTAAGGTTGATGTCAAAATCAGAACCCAAAAGATACGAAGAGCATTTAAAGAGGCTGTCAGTACCGAGAGCTGTAGGTCATCGTAAAAGCCCCCATCGTCATTTTAAAGACTCTAAATCAGCTTACGTGAGAGAAGTCAAGATCGAGACGGAATCGGACAACACCAGTGCTCAAGAAAGTAGCGAGGATGAGGCTGCCAAGAGGGCAGGCTATCGGTCGAGGAAGTCAAACATAAAACACGGGAACAAGGACGATGTACAGGACCTGTCAGCACAAACATCTGATGAATCATCATCCCCCTCGTCAAATGATTACGACGATGCTCAAGAGGTCCCACAATTGAGCCCGAAGGATAGGGCAAGGAGATCTAAGTTGAAGGAAAGAGGAAAATCGGGGATTAGCATCAACGGGACTGCGAGAAGTGGTGTATCAGACGAGGAGGATATCGATAGTGGCTCCGAAAGTGATGGCAAGAAACCATATTTGACGGAGCACGACCTTTCAGAACCGTCAGGGACGGAAAGTGAGATCGAAGAAAATTCCCAAGAACAGGAGGATGAGCCTTTAACCAAGTTGAGCAGAAAGCGAGCCAAGAAAAGTGAGCCATCCAAGAGTAAATCACGTAAATCTGAATCAAAAACAGCAGCCGCTTCGCGCCCTTCCACCGCCAGCAGTTCTTTGGCCAGGAAGTTTACCAAGAGAAACGTTGTACGTGCGAAAAAAAAGTATACACCTTTCTCAAAGAGATTCAGCTCAGTGGATGATATCCCTGATTTAACCGAACTAGCAGAGTTCAACAGTTCAACTAATGACTTGGATGTCGCAGCACTAGAAAATAAGCTGAGGGCACCCAAAACACATGAAGTAGTCGAGACAATCTTCTCCAGGATAAAGAAACAGCTATACTCCTCGCACGACAAGGAGGAAATTGTGAAATCTGGGGGGTTTCAAGATTTCCTTCCCGCTCGTGAAAATGAGTTTGCTTCAATCTATTTGAGCATCTACAGCGCTATTGAGTCTGGGTCTGCAACGACCGTATATATCGCAGGAACGCCTGGTGTGGGGAAAACGCTTACTGTGAAAGAAGTTGTCAAGGAGCTACAAAGGTCCTCGGATCAAAAGGAGCTTCCATTGTTCCAGTTTGTGGATATCAACGGTTTGAAAATGGTGAAGCCTACAGATAGCTACGAAGTTTTATGGAACAAAATTATGGGCGAGCGGTTGACCTGGGGTGCTGCAATGGAGTCCCTAGAGTTCTACTTCAATAAAGTACCTCGGAACAAGAAAAGGCCCGTAGTGGTTTTGTTAGACGAACTGGATGCATTAGTCAACAAGACCCAGGATATCATGTACAATTTCTTCAATTGGACGACTTACGAGAACGCCAAACTAATTGTTATTGCTGTTGCCAACACAATGGATCTACCGGAACGTCAATTGGGAAACAAGGTCTCTTCTAGAATAGGTTTCACAAGAATCATGTTTACAGGTTATACCTATGAGGAACTGAAACAAATTATAGAGTTCAGGTTGAAAGGTCTCAATAACTCGTATTTTTACGAAGATACAAATACTGGCAGTGCTTATATTGTCAACCCAGAGGACGAAGCAAATGGGGTAGAGCTGCCATCTCACATAAAGAAAGTACAGCTACGAATGACGAACGACGCCATCGAAATCGCTTCAAGAAAGGTCGCGAGTGTCAGCGGTGATGCTAGAAGAGCTTTAAAAGTTTGCAAGAGAGCCGCTGAACTCGCAGAGCAGCACTACATGAGCAAACACGGTTATTCCTATCAAGGCAAAGCTATCACTCGAGAAAACGAGGAAGATGACGAGGATGCCAACGACGGCGATGGTGTTCAAACAGTGCACATATCCCATATCATGAAGGCCTTGAACGAGACTATCAACTCTCAAAGCACCAAGTTCATCTCGAAATTATCATTCACCGGTAAACTTTTCCTATATGCTTTGCTGAAATTGATGAAGAAGACTGGATTGCAGGAGCAACAACTGGGGGATATTGTTGATGAAATAAGGCTTCTGATTGAAATGAACGCTAAGAATAAGTTTGTGGAGGAAATAAGCCGCGTTTTGTTTCATCAAGGTAGCGATATTACCCCAGAACAATTGAGAATAGTCTCATGGGATTTTGTAATCAACCAATTACTTGACGCAGGGATACTCATCAAGCAAAGTATGAAGAATGAGAAGATCAGCTGTGTCAAGCTGAACATATCTTCTGAAGATGTGAAAAAGGCTCTCGATCAGGATGAAAGCCTGAAAGGTCTCTAGAAACCTTTTCCTAGTATGCATTGTGATATATCGTATGTAATTGTTGTCACGAATATGAGGATGGAGCTGAAGACGACGGCGAAGGTCTTCGGCTCGACTCTAGACCAGTAGCTCTGTGATTTCCCAAGCTCTGGTAGATCAGCAGTGGGTCCCCCATCTCATTAATTTCTGGTATCGTAAGCGTTAAGTTGAAGATTTTGGCCAAAGCAATCTTGAAGATCTTCTGCACATTGACGGACTTGGCTGTCGAGCAAAAAACCAAGGGAGCATCCATTACCTGTGCGTACTCCATACTTGTTCTGGACACTTGCTCTTGGTACTCAGGATCCAAATCTACAAACAAATCATACTTGGTACCAACGAGCAACGGCACCGCCGTCTCATTCAATCCATGCGCTTGTCGGTACCATTCCTTAATCGAGCTCAGAGTTTCCGGTCTCGTCAAATCAAAGAGAAATACTATCGCTGAAGATCCCAATGACGCGATCGGTAACATATTGATGAACTCCCGCTGTCCCCCAAGATCCATTATCGAAAAGACTATATCTGTTGAACGTATGCTAACCTTCCTCTTGAGAAAGTTGACCCCTAACGTCTGTGTATATTCCTCGTCGAACACATTCTGCACATATTTGACCATCAATGAAGTCTTGCCCACCTGAGCATCCCCAACAAGCCCCACTTGCACATCCACTCTGTTCGTCGCCTTCGGCAGTTCCTGCTGCCCTTGTAAACTGTTTCCACCACTCGACATAAGTCAATGCCCCTTCCACACGCTCAAATCAGTAGCTGCACTTAATCAACTTGATCTTAGAGGCCAACAGTGCTCCATTACCGCAACTGCCAATCCTCATCGTCGAGTTACCTTTTGATAAGTCCCAATAGATCTGTTTACCCAGACTTTTCAATCGACTGTTTCAAAATCCAACATCTTTACACCCATATGCAACATCCGTACACTTTCCAAAATTCTGAAACTCGTGCTGAAAAATCTGAAACGCAAGAAAATTCGCGTCTGTCTCCAGAAGCTCGGCCCAACACGATCCAGGCTGCCGGAGACCCCTGGTGACCAGGCTGGCGGTAGTATCGCTGGACGGACGCTGCGGGACGGTAGGCAGTGCCGGTGCCGTCGACAGCAGCGCAACAGCACGCCTAGCCAGAAGGAACAGCCTCGAGGCTAGGCTCACGAGGCTCGCCCATCCAGCCTAGCTCGTAGGCAGAGGTCCTTCTGGCAGGACCTGCCTGGCGATGGAGAGCCAGAGGATACGCAACGCTGGGGAACTCAGAGGTGCCAAAATTTCATCTGAATCTTTTGTCAAAAGAGAAGTATAGGTTGGAGTTGTACTGTAAGTTTCAGGATTCCCTTCATAACTGGACAAGCAATACCAAATCAAACATGGCTGTTGGCAAGAACAAGAGACTATCCAAGGGTAAGAAGGGTTTGAAGAAGAAGGTCGTTGACCCATTCACCAGAAAGGAATGGTACGATATTAAGGCCCCATCTACTTTCAAGAACAGAAACGTTGGTAAGACTTTGGTCAACAAGTCTACTGGTTTGAAGAGTGCTTCAGATGCTTTGAAGGGCAGAGTTGTCGAAGTCTGTTTGGCCGATCTACAAGGTTCTGAAGACCACTCTTTCAGAAAGGTCAAGTTGAGAGTTGACGAAGTTCAAGGTAAGAACTTGTTGACCAACTTCCATGGTATGGACTTCACTACTGACAAATTGAGATCTATGGTCAGAAAATGGCAAACTTTGATCGAAGCTAACGTTACCGTTAAGACTTCCGACGACTACGTCTTGAGAGTTTTCGCCATTGCCTTCACCAGAAAGCAAGCCAACCAAGTCAAGAGAACTTGTTACGCTCAATCCTCTCACATCAGAGCTATCAGAAAGGTTATCTCTGAAATCTTGACCAGAGAAGTTCAAAACTCCACTTTGGCTCAATTGACTTCCAAGTTGATCCCAGAAGTCATCAACAAAGAAATCGAAAATGCTACCAAGGACATTTTCCCATTGCAAAACGTTCACATCAGAAAGGTCAAGTTGTTGAAACAACCAAAATTCGACTTGGGTTCTTTGATGACTTTGCATGGTGAAGGTGCTGATGAGGAAACTGGTAAGAAGGTTTCTGGTTTCAAGGATGAAATCTTGGAGACTGTGTAAACAGATGGAAGTATCGTTTTAATCATTTATTACTTGTTCACACTTTCCTTTTACCTTGTATACAAAAAATTGTATAATTTTCAAACACTTTGATTATTAAAATAATGTCAATACTGATACACAATTACTTATCCACATCGTTGGCTTGTAGTTATGGTTGTGGCGTATCCTCGTTGCTATCTATTGAGGCTGACTGTATTGTAGCTTCCGTTTCACCTTCACCGATTGTAGGTTCTTCAGTTCCTCGCATTTCGTGATCTTGCTCTCCATGAATCTCGGCTATAGCCTCTTGGGCATCATTCTCGGCCTGGGGATTCTGATTCTCCTTTTCTGCTTCTTCAACATCATTCACTGCTTTTTGCCTCTCATCATGGTCGTATTCCTCATCTTCTTCTTCGTCGTCGTTGTGCTCCTTCTCCTCTAATTCTTCTCCGTTCAATTCTTCTTCTTCTAATTCTTCGTCCTCCAATTCTTCCTCTTCCAGCTCTTCTAGCTCTTCTTCTTCCCCTTCCTCGTCTTCCTCGTCTTCCTCGTCTTCCTCGTCTTCCTCATCCATATCAACATCAACGTTCATATTCCTCTTGATAAGTTCCTCTTTGAGAGCAGAAGTGATCTTGCTGAAAACGTTGGCATCTTCCAGCCATCTGCTCTTGTAAGTTGCCAACTCCTCTGTCAGTCTCGAAATATCTGATTTGATAGACTGGTTTATGTGTCTCAGTTCCTTAGGTCCCTTGGTGAAATTATCGTAGACCCGATACCTTTCCTCGCCGTCTAGCGACTCTGCCTTCCTCATATACCCTTGTTTGATCAATTGGTCCGTCAAAGAGGGGCCCAACTCCTTTTCCCACTCAGATCGAGTCGTGGTTAGACTTGTGTTCCCCTCCAGCAGATTCTCTGCCTCCATATTGACTTTCCTGACAGAATCATAAAGACCTCGTATCCGCTCGATTCTATCCTCCAGTCTAAAGTTTGTGTCCCTAAGCTTCTCAGACATATCAGGCACAGAGTTTTCCATTGTACTGATGGTCTCGTTGTTCGACTGTTCCCAGTTCTCTTGCGCCAGTTTCTTCACATCAATGGATGACTGCAGTTCCAGATACTTTAGACAAAAATTTTGTTCCAAGCCTTTCACATAATCTGAACTGAATTGAGTACCCTCTTGGGCTTCATATCTCTGTAAGCCACCGCTCAGTATGCTTTTCGTCAGCTTGGTCACTCTATTCAACACATCGAGGTACCCATTGAACGGAATGTCCACTTCACTGTATAAAACTTTGGTTCTTACCTGCTCAGTTTGCAGGGCATTCAGCGAAGACATCGAAGGAGCTTCTGATGAAAGGTGAGCGTGGTCTTGATGATCCAAGATTCAGTATTTTTTATTAGAATAATACTTAAGAAAGTGAAAAAAAACCCTTGTAATAAACTAGCTTATAAGTCAAAATGTGGTAGAAAATCTCTATTTATCAGGACTTCAAGCTGGTGGACTTGATGTCCGAAGACCAATTGTTCATATTAGCGTCTGTTTTTGCAGCTAGAAGAGATGGAGAGCATCTAGCGCAACTGATGCCATATTTCGCAGAGAAGGCTGATTTCTACAATGTTACAGGTGCTTTGTGGCCAGAAATGGACGATCCTGCTCACTTGAAGTTCCTCTTTGAAGTTGAATGCGGCCAAGATGTCGATTTTAGGGCTCTACTGATAGAGCTGATTGATTCAGACGATAAACTGATACCGATGGTGGAGATGGACCCCGGTGTGCTACGGGAAAGAAGTCGAGCGACTAAGGAATATGTTGAATCAAGGATGAACGAAGTTGCAAAATGTCCACATTTTACGCTCAGCTCTTTTGAAGCAGTGTGGATGAGAAAGCGTATGATCTTGTGCAATCGAGTCAGGCCAGAAGAAGCCACGTCATATAGACCGCTCTGGGAAACCGCTAAGGCAGATAAAGAATTCGATAAATGGACTCAGGGTATCGTACACCCCTTGGAACATATCAACAAAAGGTTGGGACGAGCTATCACCATCGAAGAGTTTGAAGGAATGGAACCTCTGAGTGTGTTTGAATTGGTACTTAGAACCGAGCCCGAATTCCCATCGACAGTGATACACCGTGAAGTTATCCCTTACCTGAAGAACTTAGCCCTCTATGACATATTTTTGAGTAAAGTTTTCGGTGAGGCCTACTTCCCTGTGAACTCAATCAGCAATATCAGAAATTTCAAATATTTGTTCGAGGAGTTGCTTAAAGTAACTCCCGATACCGACATCAGCTTGCGTGTCCAGGCAAAGGCAGCTCAAATTATTTTTGAGAACAATTCATCCCTGCTCAAATTTGCAAGCCTATCCAATATACAGGAACTGTTGTCTCGGATGGACGACAAGGTAAAAGTCGGGAGTTACAATATCACTGTAGCCTCACTCAAACATTACACAAAATGCATGGATTTCTTGTACAAGAATTACGGGCTGAAAGAAATCTACTCTATCTCTCAAGAAGAGTCGCTTGGACAGCTGGCTCACTTTTCTGCCATTATCAGAGACCAAGTCTTGAATTGTGACAGCAATTTGAGTACGATGGCGGTTATCTCGCAACTCATGGACGTTTCGATTCCCGAGGATGAACAGATCTTCAAGAATTTGACGTTTGATCAAAAGACGTCCGTCTTCATTGAGACGGTGCTGGAAATGGGAAACTTTGAGTTGCTGGCAGACTTCTTGACCAAAGTCGATTCTGGTGTGGATGAAGAAGTTCTCGAAAAATACTTCTGGCATTTCTTCAACAAGGCCTCAAATGGTCTTGAAAGTAGGCCTGAGATGAGAAATGCCAGGAAAAGCCTAGATCTTTTGTTGAAGACAAACTACTCAAAGTATAAGCATCTGAATGCTTTGCTCGATGCTTCAAATGATCTATCAACGTATTCCCTTAACTTAGGGAAAGGAATTCCATTTAAGCCATCGGATATTTTGACCTTTACCACGAGAATCTTTGATTTGATTTCACTTCTCCTGGAGCTGAACCCGCAACTATACAAAGACATGGCCACAACTTTGAAAATTACTCAAAATCTCCAAACAGGTTTGGATCTGAAGAAGCAAGACGCGCCACTTTCAAGTGAAACCCTTGCCAAGGTACTGGTGCTTCATATTGATTATTCATTGGCCAACTTGGATTTCGATTTTGCATGCGATGGCACGAAAGAGCTGTTGAAGATGAAGAACATATCTTCATTCTGGCCTACCATCTTCCAGGTCGGCAAATTCATTGACCCTCGTTGGCCCGATGGAGAAGCCCCGGTGGATATTTTGCTAGTTCAACTGGAGATACTGGGAGATCTTCTACAATTGTGTCCCGTTGAAGAGGCAGAGGCCGTGGTATCGCAATGGAGTGCTGTAGAGGTAGAACTTATTACTCGAGATCCAGCTCTCGCCAATTTCTCTACAGAAGGACTCGAAGGACCATCAGTTGTTTCGTCAAACAACGTACTAAGTGGCGTTTCACAAACTCTATCAAGCTTTTTATCTGGGGGTGAAAATTGAATGATGGGAACCGGATTTGGGTTCTAGTATATGCATTTTGATCTAGCTATCTATAAATCATGCTTCGTCGGAGTAGGAACTAGTCTCGCGATCTCTAAAAGTATCAACGCATTGTCCAGAATTCATCGCTTGTCTTTTAGCCAACGGTTTACGCTGTGTTCTGTTCATCAGCATTGTAGCGATCCCGCTGGGCGAACTAGAGGTATTCGTGGGAGTTTTAGATCTAGATCTCGTTTGCCTAGGTCGTCTTACACTGCTCATGGTAAGAGGCGCTGTCTCTATCTTCCGTTTCTTATTCTGTGTTGCTGTGCCAGCTTTAGCTTGGAGCTGTTGAATGGCATGCTTGACCGTTACCAGTGTCGAGTAAAATTCTACAACCTTTTCATGCGCCTTTATTCTTGACTTGTCGAAATTCAAAACCTGCAGTCCTTCTCTAGAAACTGCCCTTGATAGAGCGACATAGGCCTGACCTTTCTCGAACACCCTCCGTAGGTCGACTTTCACCTTTGGTAATGTCTGTCCCTGCGACTTATGAATAGATAGGGACCATGCCAGCATTAGTGGCAACTGAACTCTAGAAACTAAAGGCTTCTCGTTCTCATCTTCGATGGCCCAGCTCTCGGGTTCTACAAGTATCGTTCTTGTGGACAGGTCTGAGGTTTTGAACCTTACAAGCGGCAATTTTCTCTTGGACTTGGAGCTTTCATGTACTTGTCTAAGTAGTTCTCGTTTTCGATCAAGGTTGGCTTTCGTTTCAATATCATCTGAACTAACATCTTTCAAAAAATCAAATATAGATTCTCCCAGTTGCGCGACAGACTCATCAGGATCACTCTTACAGAATGCATCTTTGACACTTTTTTGACGTACTGGTGCATCGTTTTCTCCCTCTTCGCATAACTGGTTCCACGTTTCTCTCAGAAGATCAGGATTATCCTTCACCTTGGCAAGTGCCTCGGGCGTAAGATCCGGATTTCGCACGATGGTCTCATAAAACATGTATGTCTCAGGGTCAATAAAATCTATCACCTTACCAAGTGACCCATTGACTAATGTTGCATCAATATTTTTTATCATCATGACCTGAGCACCAATCTTCAATTGCAATTCCTTGGGAGCTAAAAAGTTCTGCAGTAGCCGTTCCTTCATTTCACGGTCTTCTAACACACCGCCATCTATTGCATGAAAGATATGGGCTTTTCCTGGTAGTCTGTTCAAGCGCTGATTATTCGCTCTTTCAACTTCGTTTCTCGTACTGTAAAGCTCCGCAGGTATAATTTCATCCTGAGGCAAGGGTCTACTCAAACTTTTAAATTCCCTTTCTGTTTCTGCATCTATTTGGCCCAGTCGCATCTTGTTCAGCATTTCAATGAACTTGGAATCACCTTGTTGTCTAAAGACCTTAGTCAGCATAATGGTTGTATCTATTCCTTCCTTCCAAACATCGGATTCGAATGCAAATTTTGTAGAATTATTGGGGTCTTTGGTAACTGGAGGCAACTGAAAGAAGTCGCCACAAAATATGAGTTGAATATCTCCGAATGGTCTGCTATTTTTCCGTATCTTCTGAGCAATAAAGTCAAGCTTGTCAAGTAGCTCACCATCAAGCATTGAGACCTCGTCTATGACAAGTGCACTCACGGTTTCCCACCTCTTTACATGCTTCCTTGACCTCCTCACTTTTCTGTAAACCTTCGTAACCTCTCCAGTTCCCAGTCCCACCCCTGCAAAGGAGTGCAAGGTCACACCTCCAATGTTACAGGCTGCAAGCCCAGTAGATGCTGTAACAGCAACTTGCTCGTGTCCATAAATGTCTTTTAGCACTTTAATCATCTCTCGTAGTAACACAGATTTCCCTGTTCCTGCACTTCCTGTGTAAAAAATGTTATGGCCAGCCTTGGCCAAATGTATAACATCCTCTTGCTCTTTACTGAGTCTGACAGGAATAATGACCTTGGCTTTGGGGTTTAACTTAAGCCTAGTTTCTATCTCCTGAGTACTCTGTATGCACTGTCGCTGAGTAAGAAGAGTGAACTTATCTGCATATTGAACGCTTTTTTGCTCCTCGATCATCTCGAGGCTTCTTTTGTCCTGGTGAGAATTGCCAGAATCCTCTTTCTTTGTTGCATAGTGGTTCGATTCGGCTTCGATTGTCTTCCGATCAGGAACCACAACCTCCACTTCTTCCATCTGTTCAAAAGACAGGTCCTTTTCAGTCTTGACAGTTCGGGGTGCTTCCTCTTCAGATTCCACTGTGATAGCCCCAGGGTACTTTTCCTCTTTTTTATCTACAATTGTAACTTTTTGAGCGGTCTCGTTAGGCTGGTCTAATATTCTATCGCGTTTGATTTCCGGTCCAACTACTGTGGCACTCAGACCAACTTTTGCCTCCAGTGTAGATGTTACTCTGGTCTCTTGTGCAAGCTCACGACCATCGGTTTTTGCTTTGTGTATAACTTGAGCTTTCTGCTTAGTCTCAAGCTTTATGGGTTCCGGTATATGTCCTGTAATCTGGTGTGAGCCCTCATTTTCCTGCTTGAATGTATTCTCTCCTCGTAGCAGTGAAAGCAGTAATCGACTATCTTCACTGGAGTATGGATTGCCCTGCTGGGTACTTTCCACTAGTGGCCTGCGCAGCTCCTCGGACATAAAGCTCGAGAATGAACCGCGAGCTGGCAATTTTCGAGAGTGTTTCGTAGAAGCGCCAGCAAGACTCTTTGCCATATTGGCGTTCGTGCTCTTCTCAGACTGCAAAAACTCGTAGATTATGGAGTCATCTGCGTCAGAAAACTCGCTTCCTATCCGTTTCGACACACTGCTCGAGTTTCTGACTGGTTTCTGATTAGTTGCTTGCACAGCTCTGACAGGGAGATCGTCTTCCCAGCCATCCGAGTCCGACAGCAGGTCACTCAGTTCCTCATATTTGTCTCCCAGCGGACAATTATTCCTCGAAGACGTTTGTAGGGTTCTGACCGGTGATGATGCCGATGATTTTGCCGATGGTATCAGCTTGATTGTCATTCCCGTCTTGTGTAACGGCAGACCGGTATGTCTAATGATTGATGCAATCCAAAAACTCACAGAAGTAGTAGCTCGTCTTTGCCATAAAACCATGTATGCATAACTCCCAGGGGCAAATCAGCGGGACAGCTTGGATTCTGACACTTGGTCTTCGCGACGCCTAGTAGCCTGTGGTCTTCTTTCGAGTGTCAAAAACGCCTGAAACCTCGGAACAAGAAGGCCTCTGCTGTAGCTAGAAGATCTGATGAGCCCAAAAACGATTTGTGACTGTTATAAAGGCTGCGAAAGCTGAATGCCCACGATCTCCTTCAGTTTCTTACTTTATTAGTAGGTCTGCAGATGGATAAGACGCGTCTTAATGAAAAGTTCACTACAAAGTACTGAAACGCGTATGGTTCTAGCTCATCGCATAGATAAAAGCCAAGCTATGCTCAAGTTCCATCAGATAATCATCGCCAAGAATGAGCTGTACCTCGAGAACGTCCTACAGGCTGGTCAAGCGTTCAGATGGGTGTTCAACGAGCTGAAAAATCACTACTCTTCGACCATGAAAGTTGGGGACCGGTACTCGATTGTTGTGCTGAGACAACCGTCTCCAGAGGTGATAGAATATGCTTCTCCTGATGAGGATTGTAATCACCGTGTTTTGAAGGAGCATTTGACTAGGTATTTTCGGCTGGAAGTATCGTTGCAAGAGCTACACTCGAAGGACTGGTTGCCGAAGGACTCCAGGTTTGAGAACTTCAGGCCTAGAGGAGTCAGGATGCTTGCGCAGGAGCCCTGGGAAACTTTGGTGTCATTTATCTGTTCTAGTAACAACAATATATCGAGGATCACCAAAATGTGCCACAGTCTAAGCTCGAATTACGGTGACAAGCTGGGGGATTTTGATTCCCAGGACTATTTCTCCTTCCCTTCAAGTGATGCGATTGCCGTGAAGGCAACTGAAGATGAGCTCCGGGAACTGGGATTCGGCTACCGTGCTAAATACGTAGTGGAAACCGCCAAGAAGATGGTCCAGGACAAGAGAGAGCGAGGGTTCTCTGATGATACCAAGTTTATGCAGTATTTGAACTCTCATATGACGTACGAGCAGATGAGAGAGCATCTCATGAGCTACGCCGGGATTGGGCCAAAAGTTGCGGATTGTATATGTCTGATGGGCCTGTGCATGGATGATGTTGTTCCTGTGGATGTTCATGTTGCAAGAATCGCAAAGAGGGACTACCAGTTTCAAGTACGGAAGGCTGATCTGAAGGAACTTGCCAAGAAGTACCAATTCTTACCGATAACGAGGAAGAAGATCAATATGGAGCTAGACTTGATACGAATTATGTTTCTGGAAAAATGGGGTGGATACGCAGGGTGGGCTCAAGGTGTGCTGTTTTCTAATGAGATTGGTAAGACCAGTGGAGTCACGACGAGCGGAGTGATAAAAAGAAGGAAGATCGAGATCAAAACTGAAGTGGATGCTTCAGATGATCTGGAAGTGAAGGTTGAAGAATTGGGAAGTGAGGTATACAACATTTCATATGAGGCTGAGGAGGTTGAGTACAGTAATCGCAGAAGGCCGAAAAGGAAGGTCGTCACACAATTGAAAGTAGAAGCCTACGCCGATTGATTTGTAAGTACCAGGCGGCAGGTTTTTGGATTATATACAGGATACATATATTAAGGATTAACATTCATGAGCTAGCAGTTTCCTTGACTGCCTGGGCTTGTGCCAGCTGTTTCACATACTGGGACACAGTATTCAACTCCACGTATCTGGACACAGTGTTTCCTTCCTGTCTTAGACCTTGAACGGCAGAGCATGCCTCCTTGATATCACTCAAGGTATTTTCTGCCGTGAAAAGCACAAAGGATTCACCTGCATCAACCACAACTTGCGAAGGAGTTTCCTCTAGAAAAGCCTTGACCGTTTCGTCTCTGGCAGCGAACTTCTTCAATTTGAGATTCGCCACAAATTTCAGACCATCGACAAAGGCACGATCTACCTTGTTCTCGTCGATAAACTCGCTGATGCCAAACACGGACTTTTGAAACCTTCCAAGTCTTTCGAAAGCTTCCTCATCTTCTTCCTGTGGGGCCTCTAAGAATTCTTTCTCGAATTCTGCGATAAATGCTTCCTTTTCCGTCGCAAACTCTTCCCTGGCGATCTTGAACGCCCAATCACGTTCACTCAACACATGTCTAATCCTCCACATCGTGGTTCTGATCTTCTCGGCCACGTCCTCGTACTGACCTTGGTGACCCTCCACTGAATTCTTCAGCAAGTGGTTTTCTCTGGCTAGGATATTCCTCTCTTTCAAACACGTATACCAAAGCGAATGCAAATCATCAAAAGATTTCCTTCTCAGTTCCGGTATACTCCAAGACCTCGAATTGGTATCCAGCTCGTCCACTGTTCTCATGAATTTCCTGTCAGCAAAAAACTGCCACAACGGATGATCCTCAGGACACTTGATGTTCTCTACTGTAGGTGGAACAGGTGCAGTGATCTTCAAGTCATTGTCGTGATGGGTCTTTTGGCTGGGAAGATTAACTCGCTCTCGAGGTTGTGGTTTAGGTTTGGGCTTTGTATATCTCGTTCTCGCGTATGCCCTCGCACCAGTTTGGAAGCCTCTCTTGAACAGCATGGATCTTGAACCAAGCATTGGTAGCAATCGACCGGAGATCTTCAACGTCGGGCCTCTTCTCACCGTCAAGAACTGGTAGTTCTTGAAGAAAGTTCGTCAATTTGATGGTACCAATTCTCTGTCACTAACTACGTTGAGTTTTTTTTTCAGTCGGTAATGCTAAGGAACTACAGTTAACATTCAATATTGAATGTATGAAGCTGCTAATTAGGCCCTCTGAAGATCTTGAATGAGCTCTTAGTCAAGTCACTTGTGTTCAGTTCGGTTGAAAATATCTTTGTTTCGATTCCAGCGGTTTGTTTTGGTGTGATAACGATGTCTCTCGAAACACCTTTGGATCTACTGAAGCTTAATCTAGACGAGAGGGTTTACGTGAAACTGCGTGGAGCTAGAGAGCTAACGGGTACTTTGCAAGCCTTTGATTCGCATTGCAACATAGTTCTGAGTGATGCGGTAGAGACCATATATGAACTGGTTTCCGGAGAGTTGAAGTCTACGGAGAAGAGCTCAGAGATGATATTTGTTAGAGGTGACAGTGTCACACTGATAACGACACCTTCTGATGACGAATGAATGCAGAGCATTGTGATTTTATAAGCGTGTATCAATATAATAAAGACTGTTGGACACAGAGTTTGAACGCCAGTTGTTCAGACACTATTACGCCTGTGCGACAAAAACTCGGGGACTTCGTCTCCGATCGAGGTTGACCTTGATCCCGGGATGTAGGGCATCTTGTTCTGCTCTTCGAGCTCGGTGAGGAAGGTGTTACCGTACTGAGCGCCTATCTCGTAGATCTCTTTGAATTTGCCGAAATCCAGGGTGGCATAGTCCTCGATTGGAGGCCTTGCGTAAATAACGCCGGGCGTTCTTTTGGCTCTCTCAAGGGCATTGACGGAGGCGACGTATCCGAGTCTCATTTGTATTTCTGCCATGTTGGGAATGTTTGGGTGAGAAGAGAATGGGTTCCACCGGTTCAAAACAATCCAGAACCCGTTCAAGGAATCTCCATAGTCCATTAGTGTTCTATCATCAACGGATCCCACATCCACGGCAAAGATGGTGTTACAACCACGAGCTTTCATTTCCCAGACAGGCAGGTTATCTAGATAACCACCGTCAAGAAGCATTGAACCTTTGTCCTCCAAGGGTGGCAATAGACCTGCCAACGACATTGATGCCCTGATGTATCTCCAAGCGTATCCAAAAGAGTGAATCTCTTGCACCGATTCAGTGATGTTTGTCGAATTGCAGTAATACTGAATCCAGAAATCTTCAATTCTCACGTCTCCGAATGCCTTCCATATACCACGATTAAACTCATGACCCGTGGTGTAGGACGTAACAGGCCAGGTGAGGTCTGTCATCATTCTCCAGATTGACGCGATTCTGCCAGCGAATTTCTTGACACGCCCATAGATAGGGACTAAATCATAATCTCTGGCGTACAGACCACCAACAAATGATCCTATAGAAGTACCTCCAATCATGTCAATTGGAATACCTTGATCTTCTATGGCTTGCAGAAACCCAAGATGGCTGATGCCTCGGGCACCGCCGCCACCAAGGACTAAACCAATGGCCTGGCCCGATAATATTCTTGCCAAACGGAGGAAATCACTCTTGTGAGCATGAACAGGAGAGTAATAGTGCTTTTGACGATCCTTGAACCTGGAGGAAAACGTTTCCATTCTGATTTTGATGGAATCAGGCACAAATTTGGAGATATTTTGTTGCGTCTTCTTACTGAACTCTGTTTGAATCAATTTGTCCATAAGACCAAAAGGTCCAGTGTTTAATACGCTATGTTTCGAGTCATTTTCGCTGCCCAAAGGACTGACTGCGAACTGAATATGATGATGCGAATCTACCCATCCACGATATCTCAGCCACTTATGCGTTGAACCAGGGTCCACATATCTGTCTGGATGCAGCATGATAAGCTCCGTCCTGGCAGTTGTCCTCGATTTCATTAACAGTCTTTCGTATTCTCCGACATCAGGACAAGCAGATGCATCGGCCAACAGCAATATACAGTCAGCTTGCGCAATACATGTCTTAGTCCAACTGGAATTGACTGGAGTATCGGCAATGTACACAACAGTGTCGTACATCTCCTCAAGTTCCGCAAAATAACCACTTTTCTTGAGCTTTGCCAATCTGTCAAAAGCATGACGGCCCAGGTGAGACAATGCTGTTCTTTGGTTCAAACCGACCGTCGAACGATCGACCTGCTTGAAAGCCTGAACCAATTTCATCGCAAAATCTTCGACCGGTAGACCACCAGTGATAGGCAAAATTGTGAGCGTTCTGTAGGTGATCTTTCCGGAGCTACCATGGTGTTGTTGCGGATCGTGACTATAACTGACATTCATCGGTTTCGGTTGAGAGAGTGAGACACCTAGATCATCGCCGGCGTCCCCGCCATTCTTGAACTTGGAGCTTGAACGTCCATTTTGCGTGCCGAGAACCTTCTTGGCGAC
Source organism: Torulaspora maleeae (assembly GCA_003708055.3). Taxonomy (NCBI): domain Eukaryota; kingdom Fungi; phylum Ascomycota; class Saccharomycetes; order Saccharomycetales; family Saccharomycetaceae; genus Torulaspora; species Torulaspora maleeae. Next base: position 580,387 of record PPNA03000005.1, on the reverse strand, counting down.
TAATCTGGAAACACGGATCATAATCGAAGGATGTTCGAGAGCTAGCAGTTCAAACAATGTCCTTGGGATACGCGCCAGCTCAGAGTCTCTTACTGCGACGATAGTTCCCACACGATTCACCGCGGTGAGTACCTCCACCTCACCGAAACTTTCACCCTGGGCAAGCTCACCGACTATCTCTAGATCGCTATTACTTTCTGCCCATTCGTTCTGGTCCTCAACGTTAGTAGCCTCGTCAGTCTTGTCGTGTGTGTTCACACTACGCCGCAGCTGTCTCAATCTACCGTTCAGAACCAAGTAGATACCGTTAGCAGGGTCTCCCTGGCGGAACAAAGTATCCGACGCAGATAACTGGATCCACTCGAGGGCGTGATCGAATTTCAGCATTTTTGGCGAAAGAAGGCTTGTCAAAGTCTCCGCTATCCTCAGATAGATCATGAAATACTTGTTGCAGAGCCTTTCCAAAACCCTGTTGGGCAGAACCCCCACATACACGTCAGTTTTGGCCTTCAAGTTCACAAACGACTTGTAACCGATGAGCGACGACAGATAGCCGGCCACTCCGCCGGCACCCACGGTAAAAAGGACGTTCTCTGTGTTGCCAGAGCCCACGTCAGACGGTTTCGGGTTCCCTGATTGCGAACTTGGCGGTCTCGAGCACGAGGTGACATCGATCTTGCCCGAGATCACGTAGAACAGGCCCTTGCCCTTGGCGTTCTGCTCCACGAGCACGGTGCCCTCTTTGAAGAACTGCACTTCGATCTCGCGCGAAAACTCGCTCTTGGCCGAGTCGTAGTCCAGGTTCGAGTTCACCTCTTCCTTGTAAACGCGCTTCTTCTTCGGCTTCTGTTTTTTCGACGTGATAGCGTAGTCGCTTGGCAGGATCCGCAGAGCCGCCGAGGGCGAGGCCAGGTACGAAGACAGCGAGACACCGGAAGAAGTGCTGACAATGCTGTTGTTTCTCAAATTGGTCGAGCTAACGCTTTGCTCGCGATCGCCGTCGCTCGACAGAGCGACCGGCGATGGCGACCCGGGCATCGCCATGTTGTCTCTGTTGACGCCCAGATACGCGAACATCGCCTCGACGAGCGCCATTCTCAGCGCGGAGTCCTCGGTCTCCTCCTGCGCCGCGGAAAAAGACCTGCTCTTGACGTCCTCGTTCTTGGCGCCGGGCTGGAACCCGGACAGCGTGCTGCCGTTGCCGCTGAGCCTCTTGCCCGCCTTCGCCTGCGCGGCGACCGAGTAGTGCAAGTTGCGGCTCGACGACTTGGACGACAGCGACGCAGCCGCGGTGGCAGAGCCCTGCGGCGACGTGAGAGCGCCCGACAGCTTGTCCTGCGAGACCGTGCCCGCGGAGCCCGCGGACTCCTTCCGCGATAGCGGCACGCTGGAGAGCAGGTCGCCCGGGTTCAGGTGGTCACGCGACCCCAGCACGACGTGGCGCGAGCCGCGCACGGACTGGTAGTGCGCGGCCGCGCGCAGCTGCGGTCTCTCGGGCGCAGGGTCCCGCGGGTCGAAGCCATCGCCCGCGGGCTGCAGGTCCGCGCGGCGCACCACGGCCTCCTTGAGGTAGAAGGGCAGGTCATAGTTCACGTTCTTGTTGAGCACGACCTCCATGTCCATGATCTCGCGCGTGAGCCCGAGGTAGTCGTTGGCGGTCTGGAACGTGACACGGTACAGCCGCGTCAGGATCATCTGGATGATGTGCGACGCGGACCGCGGGTACTTAGCGGTCAGGTTGGCGAACGCCTGCGGCGGGATGATCGCGATGGTGCAGTCGGTAGCCGCCCTAGCGATGACCTTGGTCACGTGCACGGCGCCTGCGGCGACCTCCGGATCCGAGCCTGGCGACACGGAGCCCGCGGGCTCGGAGAACGCGCTGAAGTCGACCGAGGGCGACCTGCTGCCGGCGCCGAGCTCGGCGCCGGGCGATGTGAACAGGTCGAGGATGTTGACCAGTGATGAGACCGGGTTGCCCGGCTTCATCGTGTTGAGCAGCTGGAACTTGCCGAGCCCGTTCTTGAGGCGCATGTATGCGGCGCCGTCGGCCTGATCGTCCGCGACGGCGTCGTCGTAGTCTGCGGCATCATGCGCGCCGTAGCCGCCGTCGCTCTCGACGCGGTGGTACAGCTGCAGCGTGCCCTCGACGACAATGGCGAACCCCGTGGAGTCATCGAGCAGCAGGATCTCGCCCTCGTCGAGCTTCTGCGTGCGCATGTTCTTGGTCAGGTCGTGGAACACGGGCCGCTCCAGGTACCCGAAGATCTTGATTGCGCTGAGGAACTGGTCCAGGTGCGACGCGCGGTACGCGTCGCCGTCGTAAAGCCGCCGGCGCGCCTGCTGCTCGGCGGCTGTGCTGGTGCCGGCGCCTAGCGCGGCGGGCGCCGCCGCCTCGTCCGGGATCAGCCGCTTGTACTGCGCGAACACGTTGCCCTTCATCACGCAGTAGATGACGTACGCGGTCAGCGTTGCAAGCGCCAGAAACACGGGGAAAGAAACGGTCAGACGCAGCCGGCTGGTCTCGACGAAGACCCAGCGCGGCACGTGCAGCAGGCAGAACGTCGCCACGTACGCGGACCACCGCGTGACGTAGACGGTGCAGCCGACGAGGAAGTAGCTGACGACCCAGGTGAAGTTGAAGAAGCCGACCATCCAGCCGTCCTGGGCCTGCGTAGCGGCAGCCTCTGGCTGCCGCTGCGCGGGCCTGCGAGTCTCGTCTCCCGCTGTGCTGTTCATTGTCGTGGTGGCAGCCCTGTTGCATCAACTTTTCGGGCGCGCGCGCGCGCCTTAACTATGCGGGAAGGGAATCTTGCTATAAACGCTGTGTACGGTACGTAGACGCGGCGGCCGCGTGCGCGATCGCCGCCTAGGCGGCGACCAGAGCCTGCAACGCGGCGCGGATGCCCGCGACGCCGCGCAGCAGGTCCTGCTCAGAGATCACGAGCGGGGGCGCCAGTCTTATGATGTGGTCGTGCGTGGGCTTCGCCAACACGCCCTGCTCCTTCATCAGTAGACACAGGTCCCACGCGGTGCGACCATGCGCGTGTTTTGGGTCGATCACGATCGCGGTCAGCAGACCGAGCCCGCGCACCTCTGCGATCGCGCCCTGCGATTCGCGCTGCAACTGTTGCAGCTGTTCCTGGAGTAGATGCCCGAGGTCACGCGCGCGGTCGACGAGTTTCTCGTCGCGCACGACGTCGAGCGCGGCCATCGCGACCTCGGCGGCCAGCGGGTTACCCCCGTAGGTGGAGCCGTGCGAACCCGGCGCTAGCGTGAGCATCACGTCGCGCGACGCCAGCACGCATGACACCGGGTACACGCCGCCCGAGATCGCCTTTCCCAGCAGCACGACATCCGGGCGCACGCCCGCGGAGTGCTCGTAGCACAGCATGCGGCCTGTGCGACCCACGCCAGTCTGGATCTCGTCGCAGATGAGCAGCGCGTTGTGCGCGCGGCACAGCGCCTGCACGCGCGCCAGGTAGTCCTCGGGGGGCACGACAATGCCCGCCTCGCCCTGGATGGGCTCGAGGATGACCGCGGCGACCTTCGCGCCGTGCGACGCGAACGCGGCCTCCAGGTCCTCGGCGTGGCCGTAGCGGATGGGGTGGCCGGAGCCCGGGTGCTTGGCGGTGGTGTTCTGCAAGAAGGGCCCGAAATTCTTGCGGGAGTCCTCCTCGTCCGTAGAGAGCGATATGGCGCCAAAGGTGCGGCCGTGGAAGTTGCCCTGGGCGCCCAGGATGATCGCTTCGTTCGCGGGGATGCCCTTTTTCTCGTATCCCCAGCGGCGCGCCAGCTTGAGCGCGGACTCGACCGCCTCCGCGCCCGTGTTCATGGGCAGCACCATGTCGTAGCCGAAGTACTCGGTAATGTAGCGGGCGAAGCGCGCAAAGCTGTCGTTGGAAAAGGCACGTGACGAGAGGGTCAATTTTTGAGCCTGGTCAACAAGGGCCTGGACGATGCGTGGGTGGCAGTGGCCCTGGTTGACGGCGGAGTAGGCGGAGAGGAAGTCGAGGTACTCCTTGCCCTCCGGGTCCCAGACATGGGCGCCCTGGGCGCGGTGAAACACGACGGGGAGAGGGTGGTAGTTGTGGGCAGAGTATTTCTGCTCCCACTCGACGGTCTCGGCGGAAGACAGGGTGGTGGTGCGGATTGAAGTCATGGTTGCTGGGGTGTTACTCTGGGAGAGTGGTCGGTTGCGCCGCCGCTGCTGCTTTTATATGTTTGCGCAGTCTCTAGGACCTGCCCTTGGCGGTGATCGCGGTAACTTGTCCATAGCGGCTAGAAACGTCGCGGGACACGGCGGTCCCGCCGCTGTTGCACCGAGGCTGTCACTGTGTACGGGTGCGCGTAACGCGTAACCCGCTGAGCTAAACAAAGTCATTTCGTATGCAACTGGGAACGTTACAACTAGTACAGAGTCTGAAGAACGTCATGCGGTCCGCTGCGGTGCGTTTGAGTTTCAAATACCACGGTGTGCCGGTTTAACCGGCTCAGAGTCTCTGTCGTCGACAAAGATCTGTGGGTGAATCGATCAGGGGGTTAGGACTATCTGCTCTTCTATCCGGCGGTTCCCAACATCCCGGCACCACGGGCCTTGTGAGATGGTAGTGATCGATGAGCTATCTTTAGGCAGGTCGGTTTGTTGTTGAAACGGCAGTCGCGATCGCGCTGAAGCTCTTCGAGTACCAAACGGGACCGCCAGCCGCCGAACAAATTCAGAAAATGCGATCAAATTGTTGTTCGATCCACAAAACATCTATCTGTCGCTCCTGCGACCTCGACCGGTTCCTCGTCTGTGGGACAGATGGTTAGCCGCCAAAGCCTTTCTGGGTATCACCCTCCACGAGTGTCCGTACGATGATACATTGCTGGCCAGGTCGTCACCCATGCACCCTTTGTTTGGTAAACACGGGGTGCATGGGCTGTGGGAGAGGGCGAGATCACTATATAAGCGGTGGTGCAGGCGCCCCGGCTGAGCGACCACCCCGAGGGCAGCACACACGATGACGGTCGAAACTTCGCCGGTCAAGAGACCACTACACATACAGATCGCTCCTCAGGATGAGCAATACAATTACCAGATGCAGCTCGGGACTATCGGCATGCGCATAAGACAGAGCGTCGACCAGGGCTACCGCGTGCCCCAGAACTCTGCCCAGGCCCAGAACAACGTCTGCGTGCAGGACAACTCCCAGATGACCATTCCAGAGTACAAGAGAGTGCCGCTACCCGCTTCGCGGGCCGCCCCCATGCTGGTCAACCAGCGCACCGTCTCCAGCTCGTCGTCGCTCGAGATGTGGGAGGACAGCCTCGACCAGAGGCTCAGCGTCATTGACGGTGACATGCTGAGAAACAAGATGGGCGCTGGCGACCTGGACGTGATCTTCCAGGGCGCTGCTCACAAGCGGAATTGGGAACAGGTAGATTTTTAGATGTTTAGTGCGCGCCAGGGTAACGCCCTGCTGTAATGAAATTTTTTTTGTGTACAAAGAGACCTTAGGGAGCTTTTGTGTAATTGGTCCTTACAAATCGCCAGCTTGGCGGTTATCCAATGGGGAATACAGACTCACGACTAGGTGCTCTGTACCGGGACCATGTGTTTAAGCTGGCTCGAGCAGAGCCCTTGGGCGAGGGACCGGCAGCGGCAGGCGGCAGGGCTGCTGCCATACCCCTGTTCCAGGACGGAGTTGACGAGACACGACTGGTCGAGGGGTATATGAACCGGGAGTCGAGTAGTGGTCAATCGGTCGAAATTTTTAATCAGTTCTACGTGGACTTCATATCGGCGGGTAATGGGCTCACAATGGAGTTGCTTAATGCCAAGATCTCGCCGCCAGAGTTGCAGTTTATCGTTGGGGCCAATCGTGGTAACTTTTTGAATCTGCTGCGGTTTGTTTCGTTGAAAATTGTGTTTGTCACGAATCGGCTGGCGAGGGAGACACTTCCCACGGAGGAATTGGAGTCGCAACTGGTCCAATTGCTCGTTTGTGTGCGGATCTTGACCAAGATCATGCCCTGGTATCTAGGAGACAGGTCGAAGAAATCGACAGATGTTTTCTGGAGCAGACGAGGTGATCACATCTTCGGGTTTCCTCTAACACAAGAAACCGATCTTTCACCACTGGGGTTGCTCTTGACAAGATGTCTGGTGAAATTGATGTTTATCGAGGGCTTTACCATTAGCGTGCGAAATTCACCGGGATCTTTGACCCATTTTCTATGGGAAAACGGTATAAGCACTCAGGATTTTTCCTATCATATTCAAAGCCCCAGAATTGATTCTAACCGATTAGAGATCATGAACTTGTTACTATCAATTTGTTCGTCAGATCTGTATCAACCACATGACTTTATCAGTGAAAAGCATCGAACCATCAATAAGTTTCTGTTCTGCCTAACGACAATGACCCCAGAGTATGATCTGATTTGCCTCGTGGCGTCATTGATGAACTTAATTTGTAGGTTTTGTTCCAATCATGAAGACGAGACAACGGTTCCATATCAAGACTTGGGCTATAAACAGAATCATCAACAACATTTACCGCATTTGAGAACGTCATTAGTGCTGTCAAGTTTACAACTGTTAAATTTGATGTGTTTCAACAATTGGAATCGTTCAGAATCGTTCGATTTCTGCCTCAGTTTAAAACTTCAATCTTCTAACGATGTTGGTAATTTACTACCCAATATGTGCCTGTCATATCTGTCCACTTTCAGTAGAGAATTCGATTTGAAATTGATCTTGACTTCGTTTGCCAAGACTTTCAAATTACCAATCGAACTAGCTATCGAACAAGAGTCAAACCCTTTGAGTTTCCTTTCAAAGAGACCACCTTCATCAAATTTAATTAATGCAAACTACAATAGCAATGATGCAACCAATGGTAACAACAACTCTACCAATGAAAGTAATACCAATGATACGAGTGATAACATGACTTTACCTCCAATCTCACCTCTGTTGATACAATGGTTGATTCTATTTACAAGACTGGTTTTAACAAACAAATGTTTTGAGAATTATGTGGCCGATAAGTTTGCCTGTAAAATTATAATGTTTTCCGTTTATTATATCAGCTTTTACAATGACCATCCAGATATCTCTGCGGCACTAATCCCGTTATGTTCAAATTTGGCCTTACTATTGTCATCAAGGAAGTTGGTTTTAGCAAAGATGCTTGATAAGATGACTCCAAATTATTATACAAATAAGATACCAAATTTTTTCAAATTATCAAATGGTAATATCAATAATATCACATATCGCGATTTCACACTAATCCATCTGTGTCATTTGGCCATAGGAGACGTAAGAGATAATGTTCAACCACGTCCGTGGTTATTTGAACTAATCTACAATTTTCTACCCATACCATCAAATCTGAAGGATGAAGATTTGATTCAGTTATCCTCCAAGAGACAATCAAAAGCTTTGAGACATAGTGGATTAAGCTATAACGCATCGATGGCTCTCTTACAATTGGTTGCCAAGATGTCAAGCAAAAAGTACTTGACCACGTTCGCTTCAAATCCTAGGTTACCCAGAAGCTACATGGCTTCACCGGGCTTTAAGCTCGACCTTCTAGCATTATTAATGAGAGCCATTATAATGTACGTTGTGGTATATTATAATGAGGCTCTAAATTTGATTTTTGTCATTTGTCGTCATCAAAGGATTTTTTTGCAATTAAGAGATGCTATCGATGTAATCTCTAAAGCTTTACAAGGTGATGGTACCATTGAGGGAATTGGTAAGATTCAGGACCAAGATTATTTCGAGTATACCTTGAATCCGCGCTTATTGCAAGACGATTTAGACCTTGAAAACAGAGACACCTCAAACAGTCCTAGTTTGGATGAGTACAATAGCCAGAATGTTGTTTTTACCAGGAACCTTGACGAACAACATGAATCTGATGAGTATGAGAGTAGTGAGAGTGATGATCAGGCTGACGATGATGCCTCCACATTGCGGATGAAGAAGGACCAGGATTTAGATCAGGATGCCCTCGGATTGGCTAAAGTTCAAAGCGCCGCTAAAAATTTCGAAGTTTATGAACAAGCGGATTTGACTGATTGCTCTCCACTTTCCAACAAAGTTTTATTTGAGTCATTCAGGCCCCAATGGCCGGTTGGAATTACTTCCAAGTCAAAGTCCAAATCAAGTGCCACTATTGCATTCAATAATAGCTGGATTGGTGCCGAGTCCTTAATAACAATTATTAAAATTATCAGAACTATCCTGCGCAAGTTTCCTGACATTGCAACAATAACAACTACAGATTACTATAGGCTTATCGATGATATTGCCCTTTTCAAGGATAAGTTCATGCACCTTACTCATGAATCACTACCAGTTGTCATTCGTGAGATGAATGATGCGAAACCACTTACTGTTGATTTGTCGGAGCACAATTTGATCTATCAGCAATGGCTGTATAGCATGGTATGGTCCGATATATTCAATACACATTTAGGACCGTACTCTGTTCCTCAAGTGAATGCCATGTCATTAAGCTTGAACAACCAAAACCTTATCAAAGAATCCACTGTTGAGCCAATGTCACCAACGATGCCTAAGTTAGAAAGATGGAACTCCAATGGGTCGGGCCTTTCTAGAACGAACAGTAATGGTAGTTCACTACTGAGCTACTTCGCCAACCAAAATCATGAAGCGATACCAAATTCTCCCTTAGAATTGGTCAACAATTATCATGCCTCTAATCCACCTTCGAGCAACGCAAGGAATAAGAATATGCCCACTAACAATGGTCACTCATTCTTCAGATTTTCATGGACTGGTTTCAATAAGAATGAGGAGTACAGCCCTATCAAGGAGGAGGAGTATTGCAATGGAAAGAAGCATACGGCCAACAATAACCGACGTTCGCCGTTTGTTCTAGATTCCGGAGTTTTGAAACCCAACATTTGGGCTGGTACCCAAATAAAACTTTTCAAAACAAGGCGTCAAGAGAAAGAGGAGTTTTCACTTCTAGATATGACATCTTCTCTATTCCGGAGATTAAGATTCGGCAGTACAACGAGTGTTAGTTCTCTAGACACCATAAACACCAATTTGAACAATCACACAACGACAAACTCGAACAATTTGACCCCTGTTTCTTCAAGACCTTGGACTCCGAGGGACTCTTTGAACGGCAATAACGCTATGTTCCCCACCCCCAAACAATTATGATCTTTTTTATTTGTACTGCGCACCATAGAACGTTTATTTACAATCATGTTGTATTTTTTATTATTTAGTTGACGATGTTTGCTCTTCCATGAGCACTTTAATGAATTTCAAAATAAACGCTTTTACCTTACAATCTACTGTACACTATTAACCTCTAGATCTTATCTTCTACCCTTCTTTTGAACCAGCTCGAACCCATCTTCATCAACGACTGGTTCATTACGACGATCCTCGGTCATATCGATGTCGGCCTCCTCCTCTGCTTCTTCATCGAACCCTTCGTGATCTGAGTCGTCACTGGAAGAGATTCCCGGGTTCAAGGGGTCTTCTTGAACCTGGACAGCCGCGAACTGCGTTGTCTCAGTGTTCTTCTGTTTCTCCAACCAACTGGTGTATAGCTCTTCAACAGTCGAATAATTCAAAGACTGGCACTGCTTGTAGATGTCAATGATCCCAACAGCGATGGGCATCGCAGACTCATCCTCCACGTTAGTATCGAATTCATCAATCATTGCGTAGAGCAAAGTCTCTTCGATCATCACAGCGTCGACGAATTTCTCGTCCTTGAACAAGTCGATTACAATAGCAGTGACCCAGTCTCTCTTTTCAGCCGAGGAAGATCCACCCCAGTTGTTGGCCACGGCAACCTCCAACGCTCCCCATTTATAGACCATCATGGACACACCCAATTCAAACCTTGCCTGCTGCTTCTCGTCCCCAAACACCAAATTTTTCGCTTCAGCAGGGGCCTCTACAAAACTATCCACATTTTCTCTACTCATGGTCAACTCTAACACTTAATACAGCTCCAATTGCCTCCACAATGGCTTCAAATGGTGCTCTCATCTCATCAATTCTTCAGGCGATGAGCTTGATTGACATTTTTTTCAAGCTTCTTGATATCGTATTTAACGGTGAGAGGTTCATCGAAGGGCAAACATCTCACCAACTAACTAGAAGGGTTCCAAACAATCAAGCAGCATACAAGGCTTGTTAGCGCAATTGGAGTGGTTGAAAGAGTGCATATTGTTGCTTGTTAAAATTGGTCTACTTGAGAGGTAGTTGAAGGTTTTTTTGGCTCTCTGAGAGGTTGATTTTTGAGCAAGATGTCAGCAAAGAGAATTGAGGCGCAGTTCAATACCGATAAGATAAATGCTGCCTTGAAAATCATTGAGAATAAGCCCTCAAAGAGCAGACGGGAGGCTGAACCGCCGGCGGTTGATTTGGAGACTTATAGCCTGGAAGATGGCCGGAAAGTATCGACCAGAGAGCGAGTCATCAAGGATGTCCCACCAATCACCGGCAAGTTACCCACTGACGAGGAAGTGTTTGCTCCTGACACTGGTTTGCCCAACCATGAGTTTCTAAGAGAGCATTTCAAGAGGGAGGGAAGACTGCAGGAGTCCCAGGCGTTGAGAATCTTGACAATGGCTACAAATTGCTTGTCGAAGGAACCGAACTTACTACATGTTCCGGCTCCAGTCACTGTGTGTGGTGACATACACGGTCAGTATTTTGATCTTTTGAAGCTGTTTGAAGTGGGTGGTAACCCAGAGACCACGCCGTACCTTTTCCTGGGTGACTACGTTGATAGAGGCTCTTTCTCTTTTGAGTGTCTGATATACCTATACGCTTTGAAGCTGAACTATAACTCGCATTTCTGGCTGCTACGTGGTAATCACGAGTGTAAGCATTTGACTTCCTATTTCACGTTTAAGAATGAGTGCTTGCACAAGTATAATTTAAAAGTGTATGAAGCTTGCTGTCAGTCGTTCAACACATTGCCGTTGGCTGCTTTAATGAACGGCCAGTACTTCTGCGTCCACGGCGGTATATCGCCTGAGTTGAATACTACTCAGGATGTCAACCGAATAAACAGATTCAGAGAGATCCCGTCTAGAGGTCTCATGTGTGACCTTGTTTGGGCAGATCCAATCGAGACTTATGACGAGGACGCTGATAATCCAACTACAGAGAATTTCACTCCCAACTCGGTGAGAGGTTGCTCATTTGCATTTAATTACCAGGCCGCATGCGCTTTCCTGCAGAGGACAGGGTTGCTATCCATCATTAGAGCTCATGAAGCACAGGATGCCGGTTACAGAATGTACAAGAACACTAAAACCCTCGGGTTTCCAAGTCTGCTTACGCTCTTTAGCGCTCCAAACTACCTGGACAGTTATAAAAATAAAGCGGCGGTTTTGAAATACGAAGCTAATGTGATGAACATCAGACAATTCAATATGTCACCTCATCCATATTGGTTGCCGGACTTCATGGACGTATTTACATGGTCGTTGCCCTTTGTCGGTGAAAAAGTCACAGAAATGTTGGTCTCCATCTTGAACATATGCACAGAAGATGAATTGGGAGAAGAAACACCGATTATCGCTGATCGTGTTGGCACCACTAGTAATCCATCAAAGGTTGAGCCACAGCGAGCCGCTCAAGAAGCTTCAGTAGAAGTCAAACATACTAAATCGATTCTTGATGATGAGGCTAGAAGGAAGGCTCTAAGAAATAAGATTTTAGCAATTGCCAAGGTTTCTCGAATGTACTCAGTTCTGAGAGAGGAAAGTGATAAAGTTAAGTATTTGAAAGGTATCAATGCTGGTGTGCTGCCTCGTGGAGCTTTAGCACACGGGGCTGATGGGTTGAATGAAACATTGACAACATTCGAAAAGGCCCGTAAGCAGGATTTGATTAATGAAAGAATGCCCCCTACGCTGGACAAAGTGAAGGAGGGGAACAAATTTTACGATGAACTTTTAAAGAGGGCCGAGAGGAAGAGGTAGGTAATTAAACACACAGATTTTACTGGGCCGTTGGGGTATCTGTGCTAATGGGATTTTAACATTTCCGGTCGCATTTCATTTTTTATTTTTATTTTACATATTTAGGATAATGATAAGACTATGGTGCCGAAACTTAGACGTGCTCATGATTCACAGCACAATGGAACTCTGAATATGGACTCTACTTAAGGCTGAAAATACGCTCTCTCTAGTTGTGCAAACGTTTTTCGTACGAGTACAAGTTGTGAACACCACCTTCCAATTGAGCAGATGCAGTTCTGTACTCGAATCTGATGTTACCGTTCAAAACATTCTCGTTCAAAGCCTCCAAGGATTTGACACCAATGTCTTGACAGGAGTGCTGTAGACCGTTGTACAAGTAAGGAATGAACTTCTTGACAGAACCCTTGTCAACGACAGCACCAGAGACACCTTGTGCAACAAGGACATCATCAGTCTCTGAGAAGTAACGAGAGGTGGCAGCATTGCCCTTGTCGTCAGTCTTTTGCATAGCGTCGATGGAACCCATACCACGGTAAACCTTCAATCTCTTACCATCTCTGTAGAAGTAATCACCTGGAGATTCGGTTGTACCTGCCAACATACCACCCATCATACAAGTGGAGGCACCCAAAGCCAAAGCCTTGGTAATGTGACCAATGTTTTGAACACCACCGTCAGCGATACAAGGAACACCAAATTCGTTGGCAAATTTAGTGACGTTGTAAACAGCGGTACCTTGTGGTCTACCACAGGCCATAACTTCTTGGGTGATACAGATGGAACCAGAACCCATACCGATTCTAATACCGTCAACACCAGCGGCAATCAGGCTAGCAGCTTGTTCTCTGTTACAGACGTTACCACCAATAACTTCCAACTCTGGGAAAGTTTGCTTGATCCATTTGATCATTTCCAATTGGAAAACGGAGTTACCTTGGGAAGAATCCAAGACGACGACATCCAAACCAGCTTCGACCAAAAGCTTCAATCTTTCTCTGTCGGCTGGGATGGTACCAATAGCAGCACCACAAAGTAGTTGCTTGGTAGTAAAAGACTTGGAAGCTAGAGGGAAAGTTTGGTTCTTCATCAAATCGGTTCTGGACAACATGGAAACCAAGTTACCTTGCTCGTCAACGATTGGAAGTTTACCCTTCTTGGTCTTCTTCAAGATCTCGTTACCTTCAGCTAAAGTGATACCTTTAGCACCAGTAACAACATCCGTGGTCATAATCTCAGAGATTTTCAAAGAGTTGTCCTCGACAAACTGAATATCACGAGAAGTGACGATACCAATTACTTTGGAGTTACGAGAACCGTTTTCTAGACATTTAATTGTTAGTATCTCAATTGAAATTTTGAAGTTTCTTCAATTCCAAGTCGAATATTCAGAGTAGAAATTCTCTACAAGATCGTTTGATCCTATTCAGTAGAACGAAAGTTAATAATGTTTTGGAAATCATCATGATTGACTTGGAATTGTAATGGAACGATTCGTAGACATACCTGTAACTGGGAAACCAGCAAAACCGTATTTTTGCTTCATTGCCTTAGCTTCACCTACGGTGGTGGCAGCAGAAATGACAACTGGAGAGTTAATGAAACCATTTTCGTATTTCTTAACCTTTCTGACCATATCAGCTTGCTCTTCTGGGCTACAGTTGTGGTGAATGATACCAATACCACCCAACAAGGCAATGTGGATAGCCATCTCGGATTCTGTAACGGTATCCATGGGGGAGGAAACGAATGGGGCATTCAAAGTGATCTTCTTGGTCAATTTGGTTTGCAATTTGACCTCTGATGATGGGAAATCAATCTTACCTGGCAGGATCAAAAAATCATTGTAAGTCAACCCACCTCTGATCTTGGAGTCCATCAATTGCTCAACGGACAACCCATCTTTCTCTTCGAAAGTGTTCAAATATTCCAATGCAGTAGCACAATCTCTAACCATTTTAATTCCTCGACAGATACTTTACGGTTTGCTCTCCAAAACAATGAGTAATTTGTTCAAGAAAACAAGAAAAAAACTGTATAAATGATTTCCCACAGATCAAACAAAACTACCCCCCAAGAAACTATCACGAACCAACCCAAAGTGTTGGAAAAGATGAGTTGTCTCGGCATTCAGAAACTTTTACGAGTATTTATACTTTTCATTTCTTAGCGATGAGCTACATGCAAAAAGAAATGTGAAAAATTTTCAGCCAGTTGGCAAAAACCGATGGCTCAAGGCTGAAAGAAATGCTAGTTTTGCCGTGATAACAAGGCCTGACTCGATGGTTAGGGTCTTCATCTATGCCCGGAGCTTGCGATCACTTGGTAACAACGAGTTACGGAGTGGCACAAAAACGACGGCAAAAAACGAGGCTCTGAAGTTGCTAAAATGCGGGAGCTATGGACCCCATAGGACTTCGACACATATTATGCCGCTTTCGCGCGCTTCATAGCTTGGCTGTGTCTTGATTTTTGTCTTTATCTATAGGTGTCAGTAATTACTGGCGCCGCGATTTACTGTCATCGGGTTGTCCGGAATGGCCCTGTTCGGAATCTCGCGTCGGACAGCCGCGCAATCGTTAGCCTTTTAATAGTACCTGGAACAGCGATAATGGTGAGTTGTGAACGGACTATGAGAGCCCTATAGGGTCTGTTAGAGGTCTCCCGATGGAACTTGAAGATGTGTTGAGGCAGAATGCCGAGTTGGAAGAGTTTCTAGAGCGTTTGGTTCAGGCTCATGCGAAAGCGCTGCAGGATCAGGGTTCAGTGGATCGACTGGATGTTATAAGAAAGGATATTCTGGTATGTTTCAACGACTTGGAGACCTTGAACGAGATGTTGATATCATGCGATGGTCAAATAAGGGAGGAGATAGATATGTTGCAGAAATGCAAGGTAAAGATTGCCAAACTGGGCAAGAAACGACGTCAATTGATCGAGAATAGGGACCAGTGGAAGCAAAAAACGACGCCAAAGATGGAAAATCATGATTCGATACCTCTGATAGTCGATGCCAGTTATCGCTCTTCCTTGGAACGGTATACGAAGCTCGTGAGCGCTGGCGAGACAGAAGAACAGGAGGCAGCGAACGGGAAAAACCCTCATAGAATCTGGCAATCGTTAGATCTACTATATGCGTGCCGTAATGATGTGTCTCAAAGTATAAATCAGGCGACAGAACTCTTGCATGAGTTCCGACAGGACAAAGACTTCATTGAGAAAGAAATTAGGAATCAGTCAGCTCGAGTACGACGTAAGATTAGTGCCATTGATGACGAAATTCACAAAAACAGTATTGCGAGAAGAGAGTTGCTGTCCAAAGTGGGGCTGTCATTCCAGAAATCAGAAGAGACGTCAACTGCTCAAAGGTTACTCCACTTGAATCTCAATAATAGACCACAGAAAGAATTAGAATCAGTGGAAGAGGATATTGCAAGCCACGCGGAAGAGTTTGTCGATATCAAAATCGCATCTCTGCAGGATCAGCTGACGCATAAAAAGGAGAACTCGTCAAGCTTGGCCGATGCCAGGAATCTGTGGAGCGAGTGTATCCATTCTGTGAAAAGGCTCGAGGAACGAATAAAAACGTTGCTGTCAGACCAGACAAGCTCCCCGGGCTCTGTAAGCCGTCAATTGAAATCATGGATAGGAGAGAGTTTACAGGAATTGACAAACATCATCGAGTCTGCTAACAATGATATTCTGGTGAAACTTGTGACGGATGAAAAAGAAGTGATTGAGAAAGCTTTACATGAAATATCACATTCAGTAGGTACGGTGGAGTCAGCACCAGTACCGCAGAAAAATACCTCCAGCCCTCTCTTCATAGTGGCCAGCAAGTCTCCACCAAAGATAGGTATTTCAGAGATGGCTGCCCAGAGACTGAGTAAAGAAGACAGTCTTCCGTCCTCTAGCAGTCTCTCGTTTCTCAAAGATAAAGCTAAAAAGAAGGAGTGATTAATCCTCGTGGTTCTAGAGGATATATGCTTATTACGAGTTGCTATGCCTACATTGTATCTTCCATGATTAATTAGTTTAGTAGTTTTGTTTTATAGCTCACCGATGTTGCGGTCTCCTTTTAGGAATGAAAGGATTGGAAGACTTTTGCCTTCTGCTTGATGGTTTCGGGGCTTCTGGCAAAGGATGAGCATTAGAAGCCGTTGAATGTCTGCTCTCAGGTACGTCAAGAGGCTGGTAGTCCTCATCATCGTTCAAAGTCTTGAGTTCTTGGCCTGCATTGACTTTTCTATCTTCCACTACGACCGGGCGAGGCACGTAATCATTCTCTTCGTCACTGTACCTCTGATCGTCAATCTCTACAAGCGCTGTATGTGCCGAGTAATTATCAGGAGATACTTTCGCATCAGAACGAGGAATTACCTCAATGCTGTCAGAAAACATGACATGTCGACTATCAGTTGAGATGGGTTCAGGTTTGACCTCTTTTGCGTCATGCTTCTCTTTGATATAAGGCCCAGGTCTTAAATTGTCGGAGCTAGGAAGACTTGGTCCGCCAAAAATCGACGATTTCTTCTTTTTGGTCCCTGTAGAACTTGAAGCGGATGTTTTCTTGGGCACCTTGGCTTGAATGCTTGCTTTACCGCCATCAGTCGATTCGGCATGCTTCCGTTTTTGTCGATATGGAGTCTTAACATAGTCTCTCTTGTGCGGATCATAGTCATCCTCCTTCGGTTGGGCATTTTGCTGTCCTTGATGTCTCTTCAAAGTACGCTGAGCATTGACATTTGATTTCTGCAAGAAACCTGGACAAGCAAGTTCTAGACAATTTCTGTCCCTGGCGTCTTCAATTAGGTGTCTCCAAAGTTTGTTCTTAATCAAAGAGCTCTGATGACCTAGAATCCACATACTAGTCTTTGCTCTAGTCAAAGCAACATTCATACGACGAAAATCTCTCAAGAAACCCACACTGGACTTAGAATCGTCTGCACGAACACATGATATAATAATGATTTCCTTCTCCTGACCTTGGAAACCATCAATAGTGTTGAAATCAACATATTGCGCTATAGTGGCCCCGAAATAGGACCGGAATTGCCTTTTCATCGTTAACGCTTGCTCTTTATATGGTGAGATGACACCTATCTTGCCTGAAAAATCGACTTTTCTCTCATAATTGTTGAGCAGACTCTCGACTAACTCTATCGCAACACGTATCTCTTCCATATTGACATAGGACATACTTTTAGAGTTTTGAGATTCTCTACCAGTCACAATATCAAAAAATCTGTAAGGCGCCATGAATGCATCCTTATGCCATGGACGGATATTCAGCTCTTCGACCTGCGGACCGTCTTTTAAGCGACCACTGTAAAACTCCAGAGAGGGGAACTTACTGATAGCAGGATGCATACGATACTGCACATCCAGCAAGTATGGCAGACTATGCTTCTCCATTCTAACAAACAATGATTGATTATACCCATAGTTGCTGGCGGCTCCAGATAAGACAGTGGGAGGCAATTGATTGGGATCACCCACCATAATGCAACGTTTGCCCCCGTAACGGAGAGGAATAATGGAAGAAAGTTCAGTACATTGACATGCTTCATCAACGATAACCGTATCAAACTTGACACCCAGAGAGGCAAGAACGTCGTGTGCGGCACCAGACAGTGTAGAGCATATAACATTGCTGCTTGCCAGAATACGTGCCTGAGCGTTGCGCCGATCCAAGTCCCTGTTTCTGTAATTGACCGAGTTTCTTTCTCTGATCTCATCGCGTTCTCTACCGAGCTCGTTCAACTCTTTACTCAATTCTCTGATCTTCAGCTGAAGTTTTGCTATATCTTCGGTTGACAAAGAGCTGGTGGCCGAGCCATTCTCAGCGTCTAATTTAGCCCTTAGTTCTCTTCTCTGAGCTACAGTGGAGCTAAACTTTTTCTCCAATTCTGGATTACTTGCAAATTCATAATTCTTCTGTGAGACCTGCTTGTCAACTAATTCTTCAAGTGTGAGATCTCGAATAGCTGCATTAACAGCATCAGAGCGACCAACACGAACAATACTTGGCTGAAATTTACCACCATCCCGATCAAAGATACCGCCTTTCAGACGCAAAACAATTTCGTCGACGGCAGCATTACTTGGTGCACAGATAAGAATCTTTTGTTTCTTCAAAAGTTGCTCAGTAGTCATCGAAGCACCACCCCTCGGGGCCTGAATCACATTAGAAGGCAAAGTATTGCGTGTTGAGAGGAAATATCCGATGATTCCCAATATAGTTTTTGTTTTACCAGTACCAGGCGGACCCTGAATCAAAGAAAAGCCTTCCTTCGAGACTGTCTTGACGATCGCCTCTGCTTGAGAGGAATTCAGGTTATAGTTGGATTTCACGGTCTCGATTTCCCTTTGATCTACATCAATAGATTGCGATGGTGCCGCCCGAAGAATTTGGCCAACCAAGTCATAATACTCAAGGGCCTCAAGTGAAGAATACTCTCTCTCCACCGTTGTCATTTGCATCACTTTCACCGCATGGATCTCGGATCGCAAAGTTAGAAATTTCGAGAAATTATGCTTTCTATGAATCCTCAAGGTAATATCAACATTGTTGCCTTTCGTGTTTTTTAGCGTTCTGACTTTAGCCAGACATGTATGTGCAGCTGTCTTGAAATCTTCATTTCTCAAAGTAGACAATGTTTCATTTCCCGAGAAGTACGCCAATACAATAAGATCAGACTCTGTGATGCCCGCATCTTGTACCATGGTCCTTCTAACCGATGCATAAACCTCGTAAAAATCGGAGACTGCGGTTCTATTGCCAACAATTACGCTGAATGGTTTATGGTCTTCTCTGTCTCGAGTGGAACACAGGCCCTGCCAGCATTCCAGCAGGAGCAACGGTCTGATAATCTCTCTGTACTCAGCAACCGAGCCAAAAGAATCTTTGACTTTATTGTAGAGATCTGAAGACTCATCATCAGGAAACTCGCTTCGCTTCGAATAGTCCCATTGCAAGACAGTTTCATATAAGGGATTTAGGTCAACATTCAGCCTCTTCCGCATATTTTCCTCCTCTATCTTAGCAAGCTCAGCGTTTGAAGCCTTGACAGCAACTTTACCATTAATATCAAGAGTTTGGATACCTCCACTTTTAGCCTTCGCTGTGGCGAAAAGTTCCCTTGCTGTTTCGATATCACCATCACTTTCATCGCTGCTACTGTCTGCATTTCTACTAGGAACTGCCTTTGTCTTAGTGTGAAATACCGTGTTGCTGGGAGGGTGCACCACCCTATTACTGAGGAGCTGCCGCCTAGCAAGTTCCATTTTCGAAAGTGGTTTGGGAACTCTACTTTGCAGTTTGGCCATACCACCAGCTTGCAAAATACCGAAAGATGTGATTTTCGGCTGAGAGGTCTTTGGCCGGCCAGTAATCGAGGATGCAACCGCCTTTCTCTGTAGAAAGTCGGCTCTAGATTCTGCTGACGGAGAGGGTGACAATCGTGATGGGGTAGCGGCGCCAAGCTTATTGAGAGCCTTCTCTTTGTGGTATACTTCCGCCTCCGCAACAACTTTATCCGTCAATTCATGATTGAAATTTCTTGATTTGGTCAATATCTCCGCTGCCTGTTGCTCAGATAGCTTATTAGAGTACTTCTTAGCCTTTGCACCATATTTGGCCATTTGCTCCACCAAGTCATCTGTAAAGCTGATGTTCTTTTCCGTTGCTAGATCAGAAGCACTGACTATCAGCTTGACGCAGGAATCCAAAAGAGCCTCATCACTTAATCTCAACCAATACAACATATTTTTGAAAGCCTTCAAAACGCTTGCAAAGAAGTTACTTTGTGTATCATGCAAAATTTCAACAAATTCTCTGTAAGAATCTACCAAAGCCCTACTGAGATCCAACGTATCTTTGGTGAAGTTTTCAAGCTCCGAATACTCATACTTCGTAGCCCAGGTCAAAGTACAACGATAGATAGTGTCGAGGAAGGACCAAGCTAATTCCCAGAAAAGGCAAAGTTGATGATCGCCATCATCTCCTCTTAGAGTAGAGTAATTCGAGAACACACCTCCAACGGGGTCGGTAAAAGCGGATACCACATCCATTAAAACCCGGATAGCCCTGGGACAGGGTTCATAAAATTCACACTTGATCAGCTGGTGCAAAACACGATTGATAGCACGCAGGTGCCCGGTCAAATTGCCTGCCAAAATGGCTTGAATACCCTCCAACCTACCTTCAACATCAAAAGTATCGTAAAGAACGTTGGTGGCAGCCTGATAAAGCTCGGTATTTGGTGAAAATATACATGACCAAAAACCCTGAGCGGCTTCTCCATCCGCCAAAACAACCTTTAGTTGCTTGGGAAGGATATCAGCGAACTTTCCGACCAGTGTTGTACTGAGTTGCAAAAAACTCTTAACATGCGCATTATGAGTAACTTGCTCCTTTGAGGAGATCACCAGCAAACCATTAATGTCCTTCAAGGAGACTAATAGTTGATTAGCCAAAAGAGGACCATCATGAAAGGAACGTAAATCCAACTTTTCGGTAAGGTTTTTGAGCAGGTTATCACTAAATGGAATAGAATTGATGTGCTTGCCTGAATAAAGTTTATAGGATGTCTGACACAACATCAGAATATCGTAACTGATACATTTTGTAAGAACCATCATTGCAGATGTTGAAACGGAGGTTGCAGACTCACCTAACCCGGGATATAATTCAGTGGGGTTGGTAGCTGAACGGATGACCATGTCTTGGATCAAAGAATCATTGAGTAAAGCTCTCGAGTCGGTCTTGGAGTAGAGCACTACTTCAAAATCATCCCGCTTATACAGCTTTTCTCGCTCTTCATTACTGATATTAAGCACAGCGGTAAGAAGAGCAGTAGAGGAATTCATCAAGCACGCTTTGGGAATCGATTTTAGCATGGGCTGATTCGTAATTATCCTTAGGAAGGCCACAGACACCTTCTTCACCATTTGAATTCTTTTCGAGTCTGTTAAAGACCGGTAGAACACCAAAGTCCATGATACCATGTCGGTTATGCAGCCAGAGAACGAAAGAACCCGTTCCGTCTCATCCTCTGGTATTTTATTATCCTGGATTCTAATCAATTTGCTTGCAAAGAAGTCTCGATCAAAAACCATATCCAGAATGCTATGAAATGTGTATGGATCAATCTTTGACCATAAATCTATGCCCAATTTCTCTAGGAACATGTCTAGAGCTCTCAACAGAAAATCAAGAGGTTTATCGCGACAACTTTTTCCCAGATGGTGATACCAAAGTTTGAATATAGACTCAATGGGAAATCTGTATGTTTTTCTGAGTGAATCTATATTTCTGGGCACTTCGAAATTCTCTATAAAGGCATCTTTATCGAAGAAGGTGAACACCGGTATCAACCTTGACCAAAACTGAGAGATTACCACTTCACTCCAATTAGCCGGATTCTGCAAAAATAACAAATGAATGTTGACTTCTTCAAGTATATCCGGTGTAAGGTTCTGGGCATCAATTGAGTATTTCTGGAGCTGCAACGTTTTCAGAATTTTACCTGCCCATTGGATTTGTTCCGCGGTTCCCTCACACCAACAATAAATCATACCAGCAAGGAACGTCTTCATCAGATCTGAAAACTCAGGGTTCAGAAAGGATTCTTCCGATAGGTAAAGAAACTTGAAAATCACGTCAAAAGTCAGTTTGAAGTCCTTGTTGAGCCTTAGCATATGTGGATTGCAAATACACTCATAAACGGCAAGTTCGATATCTCGAGTCATTTGCACAGCGGTATTATCATCATTGGAAATCTGTCGTAGCACTGGCAGAACCGCCTCCACTCTCCAAAGACACACAATGTCATTGAACTTAGCCACATGTTCATGCGGTACGTGCCTTTGGATGGCAAAATGCTGCAACATTTTACATTTACCACGAGTAAAGTTTAGTACGCATTTGTCGCAACTCGCCAATGTCGGATTGAACTTATTCTTGAGCCATGTCATGGTCTCTTGCTCATTGAAGGAAAATATCGTCAGACAAAAAATCGATATGGGCTCGAAAGCTGGATCACAAAACAAATGGAAGTCCTTGGGTAATTGAGCTATCAGCTTGAGCAGCTCTCCAAGTAGACTCGATTCCGAAATATCATGATTGATATCGGCATAGACCTGCTCAATGATGGGAACGTATTTCTTAGCAGCCTCCTGTGCTTCGTCCAACCCAGATTCTGTTTTCATCTAGTGCTATGTAGTTTCAAGTACAAACAGAACGAAAGGGGCAACTTTTACTCTTGTACTCTTTGCAGATCGAATTAATCTCTACAAGCAACCGTGCTGGAGCAGCAAGAGGGACTCACTCAATTATTTCCCAATGCCCGTGAGGATGATCTAAAACCTTATCAGATCAACAAATCCGGTAGACCTTTCTAACGTCAGTGGGTATGAAGAATTTACTACTCATCGCTTCCACTTCACTGATCTTAAAGCGCGTTTTTTCAACCTATACGCGAAAGTGGTCACGTGTATCTATGTAAAAGAAGTTGATTTATCAATAATAGTTAAAATAATCCTACAAAGTCTGTCGTTCTTGCTTCGGTTTGCCACCGAGGCGGTTTCATTTCATGCCCACCAGCTCCTCAATCTTTAGTTCCAGTTTTTGCAGGCGTTCGTCCTTCTCCAAGTTCGAAGTGACCAATTTCTCGACGACGGATTCTAGCGTCACGACGAGAGAGGACAACTTTTCAACCGATTGCTTCAGTCCCAGAGACTTGGCTGCTCCATTGGCAGGTGTATTGTCAGGTTTTGGAGCGGTTTCGGATTTGGGAGCGATTTCTGGCACTGGCTCTGGAGCCGGTTTCCCTTTGACGGGCTCCACTATCGAGCACTTAGCAGTTTCTGCAGGCTCCTGAGCTGGAATCTCTTTATTCTTGGTGGTTGGAACCTTTTCGGCTTTTGGAGCTGGAACCTCCGCTGGTTTTGGTTTTTCATCTTCTTCGTCCCATCCAGAAGTATCCTTTGAAGGGTCCTCTGCATCATTAGCCTTGTCGAAAGCAGTTGCTCTTTGCAGTAGTTTATCGACCGAGTCATCATTTTTGAATTGTTCCTTGATGGATACGGGAGTGGTCGACTTTGAGGCAGGCTCCTGTTCTTGTGCTACTTCTTTGGCTTTAGGCTCCGGAGCAGGTTCGTTCTTCTTGACTTCCTTTGTGACAGGAGTTTCAACGGCCTTGGAACCAGCATTTTCTTGAACGCTTCTCTTAGAATCATGGAATGTTGGTTCAGAGCCGTCATAAATGTCCCTCATCGACACCAATATAGGACCTTCGACAGATTTATCAGACAACCACTCCTCTGCAGTCAAAGCTGGTTTGCTAGATGGTGCATCGGGATAGATATCTTCCTGGAACTCTTCAGATCTTCTTGGAACATAAAAGGATAACGGCTCAATGTAGTGATCAACCACAGTCTTAAAACATTTCAAGACTTCGTTCTCCTTGACGTTGACCATACGTTTTGGCGCCACGGCAAACCCTCTCTGGGGCTCAGTCGACTGATACTCTGAAAGTTCAAAAAGTTCATCATTTTGAAATTCATAGTAACGGATGTTACCATCACCTTTACCAGCAAGGTAAAGAATCTTGTTTCCATCGTCGTAGAATGGCATCAGGATACCAGAAGATTGATCAACAGTGTAGAAACCACCGAGATCTCCTTTCTCCAAGTTGAAAGCGTCCCATATACCGATTTGACGATCGCTCAGCTTAGAGAAACCAGTCGTGGCTAGTCTATCACTGTTACCCAACCAGATAACTCTCTGGTTCTTAGCCCCAGCATGTGCCTGTCCTTCACTAACCACCTCATTCTTTCTTATATCCCAGACTCTCAACTTCTTGTCACGAGCAACTGTCGCCAAATGATTACCATCGTATGAGAACGACATCGAAGTGACCATATCTGGATGCTTCAAAGTAATCACATTCTCTCCAGTCTCGACATTCCACAACTTCACAGTGTAATCTAAGGACGATGAGGCCAATATGTTCTCAGCTACAGGATGGAAAAGGACGTGGCCGACCTTTCTGGTGTGGCCTGAAAGTATCTTCACGGGCTTAATATCAAGCACATCGCCATTCTCGTCAACATGGTCGTGGAAAGAGTACTTCTCCGGAATTTCCCAAATCCCAATCTTCGAATCGTCAGAACCACTTGCCAATCTGCGGCTGTTGAAAGGATCGAAATCAGTGTCGAGTACTTGCGCCGAATGTCCTCTGAACAAAGGAACCTGGTCAGGGCTCTTACCCACTTCCCCCACGGGAATAACAGCAAAGGCACCTCCACCCGAAGCATTCCAAGTGACAGAGATAAACTCTCCATTAGTCTTTATTATGTTCGAGTCCCAGGCGTTGTTTGTGACTTTGATGTTCTCGTATTGCAGCTCCTTCTTGGCTGATTGACCAAACACATGTCTGTACTTGGAAGCACGTACGAATTTCCCACTCATGATAGCAATTGACCTCTGAAGAAGACCTATTGAGCTTTGATCTCAAGTTGCTGAAATATAAACATTCAGCAAATGCCATTTTTCAACGCGATCTCCTTTAATTCTCGACAAGGACGGTCGCTGTATGGACAAACGCCTAAGAATTGAAGAATGGCCCAGTAGCCTATGCTTGTATTACTCGTAGAGTCGCGACAGCAGACTGTCTTATATATGAATCGTTTCTAGAGAACCAGAAACCTATGCTACAAAGTTCGATGAGTGTTGCTGAAGAGCATCACTTTGCCCTTCTTCTTCTTGTTGCTCTTCTTACCAGCAGAGTTACCGGCTTTTTCGGGCTCGTCGTCCTGCTGCATTCTTTGGAGAAGCATGTTCTCGAATTCTAGGTTCTCTTTGGAGGCCTTCTCGTCCGGGATCACGGGGATGGAAGTTCCCCAGATGGTTCGTTCCTTGTAGGCTGATCTGATCTCCTGATCTTGCCCGGGTCCAGAGCTGTTCTTTTGGGACGATCCGGGTCTCGAAGAAGGGAGAGAGTCCAAGAAATAATCATCAGACAGAGCCGTGGTGTGATTCTCTTGAGTTGACAGGATCTCACCGTTCTCTCTCTTGTAAAATTCAGCGTGCTCCCTCTCGAGTCTCCTTTGATAGTTTACTTTCTGCTTGTCCTCCTTGTGCTTCTTGATGCTGAGCTTCCGCCGACGCTGCTTCAGTTCGCTGATAAACTGCTGGAATACTTCCTTTGGTAGAATGGGATTATCTCGCCAATCGATCTCGATGAAAGCCACCTCGGTGCCCAGAGGAAGATGTCCAAAGTACTTATAGCGACTGATCAACTCTGGCGTGACCATCGACCCGTAATTGATGTTCTCCACGAGGACCTGCAACTTCTGTGGAAACTCAGAATAATGATGGAATGCAGTGAGGAGAATCTTCACATCCAGTGGGGATACGAAAAACCTTGTCGAAGAGTGGAACGACGTTTGGTAAAAGAAAAACGCACCTGCATCGTGGTATCTTTCCTTCAAATCGCAGCCCAGATCTAGTGATTTCATCGAAATATCGATTTTCTCAACTGTGTCATCTTTCTGCTGACTCAAAACTTGGGCTATCCTCTCGCTCAGGTCTTCGGAAGCCATCTTGTAATATTTGCCATCATCGTTGTAAAGAATTTTGTCGATTTCATGCTGAGTTCTGATGCCGTCAATGTCTTTCTGGAGCAGTTCAATCGCCTTGGCAGAACTGCATTTTATAATGTGGGCGTAATCGGCCACCTCAGGTAGATCCAGTGATGGTACACTCCCAACAACAAGAGGATCGACGCCGAGCTCTACTGGAAGAGGTAGAATTGAACCATGTGGTTTGCACATCAATTTAAGCGATGTCTCCACACCAGGTTCCGGTGTCTCACCCACCCTAATATCCTCGACAAGCACTGGTTTCACCTTGTTCGACCGCACAATACTGCCACATAGAGGACACTCTTTGAGCTTCTTTCGCTGAGTATACTTTGACTTGTCCTGGACAGCATCCTCAACAGAAAAGAAGTTCAACAGACAGCTCAGGCAGAAAATGTGTCCACAAGCAACCATATGAGGAGCGACCGGCTCCTCAGCCAGACATATCGGACAGTTCTGACCCTTGGGGACAATCACCCGTACTATCTTTTCCTGCGAAACGGGCACATTTGGATCTGCAGTTTGTTCCGCATACTCACTGGAATCATCCACCAGCAGTCTGTAGTTGGCATTGATGAACGAATCGCCGTGCAGGTGAATATGTGTGCCACCATCGTGTTTCTTCCTGCCATTCTTGCGATGCGTCTCCTGCTGCCTCTCGATCTCCGGCAGCTGGAACTGCAGAAGATGATTGATAGACACCTGTGCTTTCCTGCCACGAACTCTGAGGTTCCCACTCATCAGCTCCTCCTGTAACGAGAGATCCAAGTCGTAGTTCCCGGGATCGCGACCAATATCTCGCTTGTTTCCACTGCGAGCCCTGTGTCCCGTCTTCTTGGCCTGCTTCTGGTCGCCTCCTGGCGGTTTCCCAGACTTGCCACGGCCCTTCTGCGGTTTCTTCTCGTCACGTCTACCGCTAGCATACCCAGTCTTGGTCGTTTCTGGCACATCCTTCTCCAGGCTACTGTTGCTCTTCACAGCCATCTCCTCTCCCATAAGTAGCGATTGCTCGACCACGAGTCTGCGATTCCTAGTCACAGGGTCCCAGAAGATCGGAACCTTCGTCAGGACTTGCTGAATTCAGCCCGTTTTCTCTTCAAGACGCTGGTAAGACTAGTCCTTAATAGTAAGCTAACCACGTTCACGAACAGACATCGTCTAGCGAAGAGCCAAACTAGACACATCTCGCCAAAGAGCCCAGATAACTACGAATTCGGGACCTGGAATTCTACTGGAAGTGGCAGATGGGCAAACAAGAGCCATTGAGAGCCTCCTTTTAACTAGCCCTCTCCATCACGTGTATAGAAAGGCATCCAGGTTGAGTAACTTTCAAGACCTTTGACCACTTGATGATGGGTTTGATGATAAAGAGAGTCCCACAGATCTGGCAGAGGGATTGCTGGTGTGAGTTGGGACAATATGAGCAAGGCCATTAATGTATATTCAATTCCTGAGCTCCAGCAGACGCTGGATGAAGCGCTACCGGGGACGTTTGCCCGGTTACAATACACGCAGTCGTTTGGGCTCATCGACACAAAGCTGGCAGTAGGGTACTCGATCGCAGCTGTGGCTGCGATCAGCTTCCTGCTGGATAAGAAGTTCAAGTTTGACGAAGTGATGGTTTACCAGAAGGGCCTGGTGGCTGCGTATGCGGTTCTGTCGCTGATATTCTGGTACTTCACGAAATATGTCGAGAAGGGAGTGACTTACACGGGAACCAAGGCCAGTGGCGAGAAGGTGGTCGTTAAGACACGTTTTGAAAAGAATGAGCCCCTGTATTTGGTCGAGTTCTCCAGTAGTGGCGGTAAAGAGTTGAAAACTAGCCTTCCTGTCACCAAAGTGTTCAACGAGGCTGGATTCTTGCAAACCGACCTGTTGTTCGAGTGGTTTAAGGGCCAATTGGACATATTCAGCTCGAAAAAGGCACAGTAGTCGATATCACTTACATAGTTACATCAGTCATCATCGGGTAGACATTCGTCCATCTTGGACAACTTGCGCGCAAACGATTGCACGCTGTAGGGCATTGCCATCAGAAGGTATGCAAACTTGGCGTATAGTGGAGCGTTTAAGTCGCCTCTCATGCCCTGTTCGACATGCTGTATGATTTGCTCAGCAAGCCTTTCCTTGTTGATCACAGGTGCAAAGAACTGTCTTGGCGGATCAAACCCACTGAACATATCAGTGTCTATTTGGCCTGGTATGACTAGTAGTGTCCTGATGTTCGAGACGCGGTTAGACTCCAGCTCAAAGGTGTAAGACTTGTGAAAGGCTATAAGTGCTGCTTTACTAGCAGCGTAAGCTCCAACTTTAGCAGCGGATAGAATTCCGAGCGAGCTGGATACGTTCACCACGAAGCACTGTTCGCCACTGCCTTCTTTCGGTGTGAGCTCTTGAATGAGTCTTAAAGGTGCCATTGAATTAACTGCAAACACATCCTGTAAGTCCTGCCCGTTCAATTCTTTCAAGCTCTCATATCGCGATCGTATTCCTGCATTATTGATTATAAGCCGAATGTGGTCGCCGCTGTTGACTTTAATTAGCTTCAAGGTACGTTCCAGCACCTTAGGGTCCCTCAAATCACATCTATAATCTATAAGTCTATCATTGGCTCGAGGGGATTCCTTTACATCGATGTTGAGGACCGTTACGTGGGGGAACGTCCTTAAGATCTCTTCCACTATGGAGCGACCTAGCCCGCTGCTGCCCCCGGTGATCACAACTTTGCAAATTTTATAGTCATTCAAACTATTCCATTTCGAGCTTCCACTACACCTATAACTGAAATTGGCTTGCCAGAGCATTCGCAGGAACCAGTACAGGATAAAGCAACCTATCGCCAGCTTTAACGAGCGGAAAAGCAGGAAAAGACACACAATTAAGAAGCATACGACATTGGGGTGGATCAGTAGGCCTATTACGGCATCAACATCTGTCATCAACGGATCTCTTTAGAGATTCATCTTTAAATTAATCTTTATCTCTCGAAGTTTGACAGCATTTCGCGCAGCGCTGATCACCGTGGCAAGTATTATTTCATTATCATTACATATTACAGTAAATATATTATTGAGGTCTTAGAGCCATGAGTAATTGTCTGTTGGCGATGTTTGGATGACTCAAGGCCACAATGGGCTCTTTTGTTCTATCAGAATTGATGAGCTTGACCTTTTTACCCTTTATGATTTGTACGGGAACCATTCTACCTAGTGGAACATCCGAGTCGACAACCTTGTAGACTTGGACCAGGCTATCACCAACTAATATCAGGTATCCTTTGTAAAACGTGGCCCCAGTACAATAGAAATCCAGGACCAGGATGTTGAGCTTCCAGTCTACAATTTGACCGTAGCGGTCAATCCTGATGACGGCTTCATCGTAAACTATGAAGAAGTCATTCGAGTCCGTGGTTTGGAAGCATGTGAGGGGTCTTGTCTTGCTTGTGGCAATGTCTTTCTTGACATACTCAGCCATCTTCTGTTTAGAGGAATTCTTTTTAGAAGAAGACTCTACTGCGGTTTTGAAGGGATTGGAGCTTAGATGCGGATGCTTCAGAAATGCAGAGACCCCTCGATCGTTGGAAAAATTGGGCAGCATAAGTCCTTCGTCGTTGAACGCTTCATGATACAACACAGCAGCTTTGGAAGTGCACGCAATGAAACTTTTCTTGAAGACGATGATGTCTTCCACCTCGAGTCCTGATAGACCCGACGTCAGTGCAGGAAGTTTAAAATCCTTGTAAGGTTTGAAATACTTGAGCAATTTGGTTATTCTGTCATACTCCGGTGTCAAAACATAAATACGGCTCTTGCGTTGATACAACAACTGCCTTGAGTTTCCGAAGTCGTTGGCAAACTTGAAGCATTCGACTTTATCGTCAACGACCACGCCAACTAGGTGATCCATTTTGATGTTCCCTTTGCGAGCACAGTATGCTGCTACGAGACTTGATAGACTGAAGTAGCACAGAACTTTGTTATCCAGAACAAAGAGGAGGCCAAGTTTGACATTGACATCCATCTTTCGAACGTTATTCGTTTGCAAAACCCTCACAAAATTTTGCCCTTCATCCGCCTCGCTTCTCAATAGAACACCATTGTCAGTGGCTAAGAGCAGGAACGTCTTCCCTTCCAGCTCTAAAGAAACAGAGCAGAACAGGACGGTGGGCACTGCTTGAAGGGGAGCTATAAGTGCACCAAATCGCTTTTCGTATTTTCTCAAGGCAGTGTCAATTTCAGATCCCTCTGGGGCAACTGGCAGGTTCACAGGAGCATCTCTCTCCACATAAGCAAACTGCGTGCTCAAGACTTGCAGTTGGAACCCAGTTCCTCCTTTAACAAAGCTTGACCGGCTGAAACTGTCAATTAAAGCGGTTTTCCACTTTTGACAGTCCTCGTAGTTTGTTGTAACGAAAGTGAATGACTCATTCGTCGCTGTATTCCTAATTTTGAAAGACATCTCTGCAGTTTCAGGGTTTGCGTTTGATATTCCTGTGTAATTGGAATTCCGTTCCGAGATTCCTGTGTTATAAATTGACTTGGAGACTGAGCTAGCAGCGCTGATTAGGTTAGGCCTGATTCCAGTCATCGGTGATATCAGTGAAGGACTGTCTAGTGACTCTCTCAGACTATTGCTTAAGCTCGGAACGCTTTCAAGTCTTCTACGCTCCTCCAAGCTCAGATAATCAATCGGTATTGGTCTTTCAGCCAATTTATAGCGCTTTTGGTTACCCTTGATTATCGGTTCGGTAATCAAAAAGTAGTTGTCTAGCAGGACAATGAACACGGGTGTTGGATCTAACCACAGTTCTCTTTTCTTCATAACCATGCCGGACATCAAAATTTTCCGCTCTGGATTTACTAACCCAAGATCTAGTCTATCCTGCCCGGTAGTCACCTCATCTCCACCTGGACTTTGTGCTACATTGACATATCCAACGGTGTTACTGCCACCAGTGCTTCTGAAAACGAGCTGCTTAGAAAACCTGACTAGCGCTCGATGATCAATAGCTTGCCCGTGCACGCGGTTCACATCAGAGCTCAATTTTTCTACCGCTTCAATGACAAGTTTGAGATATTCGTAGTCCTCAGAAGAAGGTTGAGTGTTCTTCAAAATAGAGTTTAAAGTGATGGGTAAATTCTGTAAAGATTTGAAAAAACCACCAAAGAAGATGACATCATGATACATCTTTGATCGACTGATCTCTGATGAGTTATCGATTTCTTTGAGCCATTCAGCAAATTTAGTTCCATGTTCCTTTTCCAAGGTTATCACCGAGTGTACAGTTGCCATATCGACGGCATACTTTAAATACAAGTCTCGAGCTTCGTTACACCATCTCAGGTATATTTTGCCTACGCCATCGATGAATTTCCCCCGTGTTTCAAGCTTCCACAATATTGGCGTGAGCAGGAATTCCTTATGTAGTTTAATGAGAGGAGGGAAAATGTCAAAAGCACATCTTGCAAAATCAGGATCATCTGGAAGGAGGCTCGGGACGAATCTCTTCCCATATACTTCCACAGCGGCACTCGCCATGTTTAGCGACCTCTCCTCCAATATTATCAAGTCAAAAATAAAGCTTTGTCTCTGAACTTCCCGTGGGTTAATCTCAGAAATATCCTCTGGTGTAAGTTTCCAGTAGTCCGTCCAAAGTCCGACAGACTTATTGATGATTTCTGACAGCTTAATCTCATTCCTTTCACTCGGCAGCCTGCTAACACAGGTAAGTGAGTAGCATACCGACGAATCGGACGTAGCACACATCGTGTCCAAAAAAGAATAGCACGGCAGTAGTTCAGTAAAAATTCCACTAACGTCTAATCCACCTATTATGATAGTAATCTCCGCCTGATCGTCATGCTCAAACCGTACGGCTTTCTGGACAACCAATGACTCAATAATTCTATCAACGTTTGAATCGATCGTGTCTTGATCAAAGCTTTTAGGCATCTGGAATTCTAGCAACAGTTGCACCACTTGAAAGAACTCAATCTTGCCAAAGATATATTCATTGAACCACTCGAAGTATACTTTTAGAATCCACTCATAAATGTCCGACAATCGGTAGACGCTGGAACACTGATAAAGCTTATTTTCATCCAGCGAGTCGATTGAGAATGGTTGCGTTGGAGCTGTAAGGCTCGGTACCTGGTCCAAGGGTTTACCACCCAGCAGGGAACCATAGCTATTATGTCTCGGGGTCGATCCGTTAAATGCATAGTTAGCGTTTGAATATGAACTCTCAACGCTATCAGAGAGTCGACTACTGCTGCTGACCTCCCGAAGACCACCAGGAATAGGGGGAGGATGCATTTTGAACACATCCAAGTCAGTCGTTTCGAAATTCTCAGTCATATTGTTAGCCGTCGGCAGCGGTGGGAGGGCCCTCTTGCATTTGTCCTCATCGCTAGATGTAAAGAAGGAATCGAATTCAGTCGAAGGTCCCGGCCTTGTATACTCTTTAGCCGTGTAGTGGTCATCAGTGTCCAGCACTGGCTCCCCCACAAAGGGGGAAATGTATTGATGGCTCTGTCCTTGAGTTAGGCCATGCTGTATGGCGGCCTCACCGACAAAGGGAGACTGATAGGTCTTCGGTTGATTGGCGTAAGGTGACATTGGTGATGCAATGACTTGAGCTGCTAGAGGTATCGGCGGTGGTGGAGGCCTTCTAGCAAGTTTCCTCGAAGAATTTGAATAACTGGGGGATACCACTGGGATAGACTCTCTGGAGGAAGACCATTGAGACAAGTTTAGGGGCAATTCCTTACGTCTTGAATGAACATCCGGAGAGTCAAAGGTCTGTCGAGACCTCGTTTCTCGCTCTTCGACAGGAGTCCAACCAATAGACACATTCTGCTCTTGCAATTCACCACTATCAACAAAAGGGTTTCGTGTATCCAGCGGAGGAAGCTCAGGCAGTTCTATGTTCCGTCTACCAGAGTTACGCCGTATCCTTTCACGTTCGGTTCTATCAAACATCTCTCGTTTACCTCCAAACCAGAAGCTATGAAGTCGAATCGAATTGAAGAAGATGGCAGGTGAAGATCAACCAGCAACTTCTATCGCATCCCAACCAATCGTTGCTTCGACTGATCTCAGTTGATATATTATATAGATATTGGTCAAGTTTTACTGAGTCCCCTAGACAACTAGCAGTCCGAACTGCTAATTGAAAAAGTGAGTGAAGATCATTGAGAACGCCTTTAAAAGCCAAAGATATATAAGAGATCAGGACGAATTGGCATTCAGCTGCCATCAAACTATATAATTGAGGTTTTATGGCACCAGCCAGCTTTTTTAAATCTCAAAAAGACCTTGGTAGGGTCTCTTACATGACAATAGTTTCGAATATATAATAAATATATGGAACTGGTACTTAGGTTTCAAACTCTGCCAACGTACTCTTTTGGTAGGTTTCCTTCTGCAGATAGTCTCTTGGGACCTCAACACTTCTGGATTTTAATGCCGATAGATCGAGGAACTCGGGGTTCAGCTCTTTGATCGAATTGACACCCAGTAATCTCATGCCCATTTCCAGCTCGAATGAAAGAGTATCGATCAATTTCTCGACACCTTCCTTCCCGTAGGTTGAGTTAGCATAGAGGAATGGTCTCCCGAGACCCACACCCTTGGCTCCCAAGCACAGCGCTTTCAGGATGTCGGTACCGCGACGAACACCACCGTCGATATAGATCTCAAAGGAGTCTTCTAGCTTACGCTCTCTGATGATTGGAGCCACTTCGGCCAGGACCTCCACGGGGGATCTAGAAAAGTCTAGCTGTCTGCCACCGTGGTTGGATAGAACCACACCAGCAGCACCCACTTCCACGGCTTTCAAAACGTCTTCGACCCTCTGAACACCTTTGATCACAATAGGTAAGTTAGTCTTCTTCTTGATTTCAATGATATCTTTCCAGGAAAGTGATGGGTCGATGAATTTCGACAAGGCCCTAGACGCACCCTTCTCTTCGACATCTTTTGCTTTCTCCTTGTCCTTCCTAGTCTTCTCCATAGCTTCAGGACCAGATTTCTCTGCAGAGAACTTGACCTTTGCATCCTTCTCTCTGTTGCCCAGGGATGGGGCATCCACAGTGACAAAGATGGCCTTTAGCCCCAGTTTTTCCACATCTGCTATAAGCTCGTCGGTAACCTTTCTGTCGCTATTGACATAGAGTTGAAACCACTGAATCTGCTCCTTCGAGGGAGCCGCCTCAATAATCTCTTTCAAAGAGCACGAGGCCAAAGTGGATATCATCTGAACCACCTTCTTGGGCCCCATACCACAACCGCGGGCAATATCCTTTTCACCTTCCTGCGGATTTCCCAGTTTACACAGCGCCGTAGCAGACACATAGAACGGCAAGTCGACCTCGGAGCCCAAGAACTCGGTGGAAGTATCGATCTTCTCCACGTCCACCAGGATTCTAGGCTTGAAGAATATCCTGTGATATGCCGAATGGTTCTCTCTCATCGTGATCTCATCGTCCGCGCCAGAAGAATAATAGGCCCAGGCCTGGTTGGACAGAATCTGCGAAGCCAGATATTCAAAGTCGTAGACGTTACTTATATGGTCTAGCGATGGCAATTGCGCCCTCATCTGCTGCTTAGCGGCCAGATCCTCGAGCGACTCGCCAGGAGCAAAGGGAGGACACACAAGCTCGTCGCGCATCTGGCCATCTAGCGGACCCAGCCTCTTGCTGGGCGCAATGTACTTCTCGATCACGTCTGGCGCGTGCAACGGTCCAAAGATCGCTGTAACATCCTTACCGGCATTGGCTCGAATCACCGCAGGTCCCCCAGGATGCGAAGGTATGAAATCTGTCAAGTCGTAGACGTAACCATCGATGACCACCCAGCAGTCGTCTACTGCGTTGTGCTTCTCCACCTCGGCCGGCTTGATGGCCTTCTTCGTCATGTCCTTCACCGTTCCATTGTTAATGACACTGTCATCACTACTCGCCAGCAGAGTAGCTGTCAACGCCGCCAGGCCTGCTCCCAAACCTAAAGCCCAGTTTCCACGTACCGGATACCTGATTCTACCAGCATAGCCAGAGAGCGCTCTATGACGACCGGCCCTAGCAACGAATCCCGGTCTTCTGATGGTACGAACCATCGCCTGGACAGTTCTAGCCCTGGCAAACATCTCTACACACGTTCAATCGCTTGCAGACATGCAATTGACCTACAGCAGACCGTTGGCGATCCGATAGGTCCTTAAATAGTCCTCACAGCGCACTCCAAGAAGCCTACGTTCCGGACCGGAGTTGCGGCTAGACACAGAGCAACCAAGCCAGGTCACGGACCCCGCAGATCGCACTCCTCCTGGCCCAACTTTACCTGCTCGAGAGACCGTCGGTATGCTGGCAGTTTGCCGAATTGGCACTTTTTGATTGGCAATTGGCACTTTTATTGGCGA
This sequence comes from Torulaspora maleeae, assembly GCA_003708055.3. NCBI lineage: Eukaryota > Fungi > Ascomycota > Saccharomycetes > Saccharomycetales > Saccharomycetaceae > Torulaspora > Torulaspora maleeae. Next base: position 545,331 of record PPNA03000005.1, on the reverse strand, counting down.
TATATCGGCGATTCTGCCCCCACGCGTGGGATTTAGCGTGGACTGGAAGTCTGGATATGAGCCAACATTAAGCCTTTGAGATGCATCAAAAAAGAGACTCCGTGGCCAAGCTGGTTAAGGCGTGCGACTGTTAATCGCAAGATCGTGAGTTCAATCCTCACCGGGGTCGATTATTATTTTTTGCACAATCTGACAACTGAAGAGAAGGGTTCATCGAGCAAAAGAGAAGCCAGGAAAGCAGACGAAGGAGCCGGATAAACCGCCGTGAGAGAGCGGGAATGAACTAAATTGAGTCCACAGGTGCGCAGACAGGGACTGGTCGAGATAGACGACGGTATTTTGGCTCTGTACGGTGATTCAAATTGAGCGAGCTCAAAGTGTACCGTCTCAATTTTTCAAAGAACGGCTGACATTCGAGGAGTCCTGCATGGCGAGTCTGCAAGGCCTGGTTTGAAAACCTGGGGAAAGGAGGAATGAGGCTGGTTCTCGAGCTCCGTTTTCTAGAGTAAGAGAAACACTTGGTTCTACGCCAAGGGTTGCACACACACAAAGAGCTACTTTCATCCAGTGTCTTGGAGCAAGTTTAGGGCATGCCAACTGAGCAAAACCAACCCGACAACGACCAGGAGCAAGTTAAAGAGCTTTACAAGAATGGAATCTACTATCGGGAGTTGATCACTGGCAAGACGCCAGAGATAGTTGTCCGCGATCTAGACCTTTCCTTTGACAAGAAGACCTTGTTCAGCGATCTTGAATTCACGCTCTCGTATGGCGACAAGGTAACCATAGTTGGCGAGAACGGCAGCGGGAAGACCACGTTTCTCAGGCTTCTGTGTGGTATGGAGGACTACCCGTACTCGGGATCGATTGAAATTGAGGGCAGAGTTGGGTTCCTGCCCCAGCACTTCGAGGAAGTCGACAGCGACGAGCTAGCAATCAATGTGTTGCTGAGATCGCTGTACGAGGAGGAAATTGACGAGTTTCTCGAGTCAACGCTGGTGCCCTTCTCCCACGAGTGGCTCCAGGAGCTGAACACTTTGGGAGGGCACGAGATCTTCAGACAGTGCTCTCTGATCGGTCTGCCGGACGATATCTTGAAGCGTCCTTTCAAGTCTCTCAGCGGTGGTGAGAAGACCAAGACTCTTCTCTGTGCATTGAGCATCTTGGAGCCAGACTTCATTCTGCTGGACGAACCGACGAACCACCTGGACAACAGGGGTATTGAATGGTTGGAGGCTTTTTTGAAACGATTCGCTGGTGGTATTATTATCATCACTCATGACCGGAGCTTGATCAATGCTGTCTCAAACTTTATCTCTGAGCTGTCGCCTCACACCAAGAAGTTTACTCATTTCAGAGGTGGATACAAGCACTACCTGGAAGAGGAAGAGATGAAGCGTCAAAGACTTAATGAGGAAAGACGTTTCCAGGATAAAGAGCTCAAGAAGCTGAAGACCAGGGCAGTACAGGCCCAGTCCAAAGTTAAGGGCCGGATCATCCGTTCCGGCACCGACAGAGATAAACTGAGTTACAACAACAAGGAACAAAGGGCTCAGAAGAGTACCACTGGTCTTGTAAATCAGCTATCTGAGAAAGTTGAACACTTAAGTGACAACTTGGTGGACGTTATTCCAGAAAGATCGCAGATAACGTTTGATTTTGATGATCTCTCTGCGTTTAGTTCCCTCCTGGGGATAAGCGTTGAAGTGTTATCTAAATCGCACGAGAAAGTCTTGTTCAGCAACTTATCCTTCACGCTCAGCAAGGGTCAGAGGCTTGTCATTCAGGGCCCAAACGGGTCGGGCAAAACCACTTTGAACAGAATCATCATGGGTCTGACCGAGCCAGACAGCGGTACAGTTTCAATCAGTGGCAATGCAGTTGTCGGATACTTGGACCAAGAGCAGGAAAACCTTGCTTTGGACAAGTCTCCCGTGCAATTATTGAAGGACGACCCGTCGATCAAGGCCACAAAGCAGATGGCCATTCGCAACTTGCGTGACTTTGGAATTTACAAATGGCACGACCTAAAAAGTCCTTTGAAAGCACTGAGTGTGGGATGTCGCCGTAAGGCACAGCTTTGTCAAATAATCATGAGAAAATGTTCCATTCTCATCCTGGATGAGCCTACAAACCATATCGATTTCCCAAGTTTGGAGGCTATTGAAGATGCTCTACTGCATTTCCCCGGCATCATAATAGCTACTACACATGACAGATACTTTACTGAAAAATTGGCCACAAGGGTTATTGATATTTCAGATTACAGCTCGCAGTGATGTGAAGTATGTACCAACGAATAACTTATAGTCTACCAAGGTGAAGCTCTTTTAGGAAGAACCCTATAGAAGTCTCTACGTTCGTTCGAGAATAGTCCGTGCGGTAAACATTCCAATTGTCGTTCTTTACCGGAAAAGCCTTCAGCCACCCGGCTCTGGTCAATCCGAAGAGCCAGTCGCTTGAAACCTCAACGAGGGCTGACTGCTGGGCAGTTTTGATCTATCACCGAGGTACAGATTTGATTCTTTTTGAGTTTATTCACAACCGAAGATTTTACCTAAAACTTTCGCTAGAACTTGGATTCGGTAATGGGCAGTGCTCAAGCCACTACCAGATCTCGATAAGTCTGCAATGGCTGCTTATAGCCTTGTATTTTATGTTGTGATATTTTACATACATAAGTAACACTCCCCGAGGCCTAATCGGCCATCATTATCGCTCTATAAGAACTTGAAGGATAGCTAAAAAGGTGTATGCTTTGGTGAAGCAGAGTCTTCTAGGTTCATGATTGGCATTTAGAGTGTTAGAGAATGCTCAAGGTTCCAATCGAGAGGTGTTTGCATGCAAGAAGTCGAGCAGCGAGGGTTTTGAGCTCATCGTCGAGATGTCGAATGACATTTGAAGGTAACACAGAGGGCTTGCATGGGACAGCAGAGGAGCGGATGACCACTGTATTTGGTGGCAGATTGAAGGGTGAAGCTCCCAAGTCTACCAGTCGAATACTGGCAGGGGAAGCAAAGACGATAGCCGGAGTTTCGGTCCCGGCGAAACCTGCAGAACCTGATAACTGCTGTATGTCAGGTTGCGTTAACTGTGTATGGGAGTTGTTCAATGAAGATATAAGAGATTGGAAAAGCAAGAGAAAATTGGCTGCATCGCGGATCAAGAGCACTAATGAGGTTTGGCCTGCGGATTGGAACCCACCTTTGCTGCTACTAGGCTTAAAGAACGTTCCAGAGACTCTGAAAACCGAAAAGATTCGACTTGACAAGCAGGCCAGTGAAACCACCAAGCAATCCACGGCTAGCCTCTTCCCAACGAGGACAACCCCGTTACCCAAGAGTGTCATTGAAGCCAAGAGGAAAAATGCTTTGCGTCATGCCAAGGACGCTAAAACAGTCCAGAGTAAGATAGAACAAGAAGAAGATCAGGAAGCCTGGCAGGACGTCCCGGTTTACATCAGAGCCTTTGCAGAGTTTGAACGCAAGAAAAAACTGATGAAGCAACAGAAGGAGGCCACACGATAAGTAACAATATTCTTACATTTCAATAATAATAAACTATATCTTTGAATTTTTTATCATTAAGTTATCTATAACATAGAGTATAAAATGAGATATTTATGTCACAGTCGGAAGAGGGATTAATCCAATTCAACATCACCTTCGGCATCCTTCTTGGATTCAGCCTCAGCTTTTCTTTGAGCAGCAAGTTTTTCGGACAATTCAGCCATCTTAGCTGCCTCGTTCTTAGCTCTTGAAGCTTGCTTCTTCTCTTCCTCCTTGGCCAAGTATCTGCCTCTGATCATGTTACCTAGAGAGGCAAGTTCTTCGTATTTGGCAATGTACTTACCCTTGGTGGAGTCGTAACCGTCATCATACAACCAGTCTTCAGCCTTGGTCAACAAACCTTGTAGCTTAGTCTTTTCGGCATCGGAAGCGAAGTCAGCGTATTCTTCTTCAAGCTTGGCACGCAAAGTGTAAATGTATTCTTCCAAAGCATTCTTACGGTCTTCAGTTTCAGCGACCAATTTGTCTTGAGCGAACATTTCGTTTTCTTGCTCTATGTATTTGTTCAAGTTCTCAGGACTCAAAGCAAAAGTGTGTGGTGTGATGGTCAAAGTATCCTTCTTGACAGTCTTGGTGACTTCCTTGTATTCTGGCTCAGCGTCTTCTGGAGCGTCTTCTGGTAGAGGAACTTCCTCCTTGACTGTGATGTCTTCCAAAGTGTAAGCTTCTTCGACGGTGTGCAAACCAGATGGGTCACATCTCAACTTCAATTTGACTGGAACGGAGGTTTCACCTTCTGGAACTTGGACACCAGAGATTTCCCACTTGGCAATCTCCACTGGGGTGTTTTCTGGCAATTCTGCCTTGTTGGTGTATTTAGCCTCCATGACGAAGTCACCGGTACGGTGCAAAGTGATCAACTTGGTAGATGGGAAAGCAGAACCAGCTGGGAACACTTCCAAGTGGTCTTCATCTTCGACCTGTTTGTCCCAAGAGTAGGAGACAGAGTATGGATGAACATCTTCGAACTTGAATGGTCTGACTCTCAAAGTTGGGGAGTGGATAGCACAGATGAAAGCGGCACCCTTGGCAATGGTCTCGTCTTGGTTCATAGTGGTAGACAATGGCTTACCGAAGGCCTTAGAGATGGAGTCCTTCAAAGTTGGGATACGGGTAGTACCACCGATGATCTCGACGAAGTCGACTTCTTCAGCGGTCAACTTGGCCTGAGCCAAAGCCTTGGTGATTGGTTCAGTGACACGTTCCAACAATGGGGCGACCAACTCTTCCAATTCTTCACGGGTCAATTGAGAAGAACAGTCGATGTCATTCATAACAGACTCAACAGAGAATGGAGCAGCGGTGTTGGCGGACAAGACCTTCTTCAACTTCTCAGCAGCGGTCAAGACTCTGTTGTAAGCCTTGGCGTTCTCGTGGATGTCGATCTTGTACTTGGTCTTGAACTCGGTGGCGAAGTGCTCAGTGATGGCACGGTCGAAGTTTCTACCACCAAAGTGCTTGTCGTAAGCGGTACCCAAGACCTTGGCCTCACCCTTCTTGAAAGCAATGATGGAACAAGTGTAAGTGGAGTGACCAATGTCGACAAAAGCGACGTACCTTGGCTTCTCCTCGCCCTCTGGCAAATCGCTCTTGAAGACACCGTAAGAGACAGCAGCAGCGGTGACATCGTTGACCACTCTGACTGGGTTCAGACCAGCAATCTTGGCAGCGTCGGCAATGTTGTAACGTTGCTCCTCGGTGTACCAGGATGGCACAGCAAGACAAACATCAGTAATAACAGATTTGGTCTCGTCCACAACGGTGTTCTTGACCTTGTCGATGAACATAGCTGCAAGCTGGGTACCAGAGAAGACCTTGGTCTGGCCAGCAAGCTTCACTTCGGCACCAACTTTACCATCGTCCAACTTCACCAACTTGTTGGTGAAGTACTGCGACTCCTCCTTGAAATCCTCGTCGGAGTAACCCAAACCAACGATTCTCTTCAAGTTCTCCACAGTGTTTTTCACATTAGAGGCCTGCTTGGTCTTACCAGCTTCACCAAGAAATCTGTTCTTTGGACCAAACCCGACCAAAGAGGGCGTGGAACGGTTCGAAACCTCATTGACCACAATATCAATACCTCTGTTTCTTGCCACAGCCAACACCGAGTTGTTGTTACCTAGATCTAAACCAAATGGTGTACTCATCTTGACTTGTTTTCGATACCTGACTATTCAAAATCTCTGGCTCCAATGAGAACCTCCCAGATATATATCCTTCCTATATATATCGACCCGTGATCCACCAACTGTTGCTTGCTCAGTGCCACGTACTGACCTCTGCTAGACCACCTGTTGGTTCATCGAGCAGTTTGCCAATCTTTGTCAAATCGAAAATTTTCTTCTCTTACCGTCGCGCGTGACCTCGAGAACCTTCTAGAAGAAAAGATCACGCGAGTGATCATGTGACGTTCACGTGACTAGATAGAAATGGTATACCGATTCTGACTATGATCAGCTCTGTTGGAGGATCATTACGAGGGTTTGCCAGCCTGGGGAGGAGTTCAGAAGCAGCAGGGAGTGCTCGTAGTCACTGGAGGTCGCTGCAGCGACCAGCAGAGTCCATTCTTGCGCGGAAAGCACTTCGAGAGAGTGGATGTAGAGTAGCAGCTGGAAGTTGGAGATCTTGTCGCGGAGGTCGTTGTAGTCGTGGCCCCTGGCGGCCTCCAGCAGGTACCGTTTGAGCTCGTGGTGGTCCTGCGAGCGGCCCATGGCCTGGCGGTTCGCCCAGGGGAAGCCAGCGGTCGTCTTGAAAAGCGGCGAGCTCTCGACGATATCCTTGGGGAAACCGTGCGTCAGCGACACCAGCAGGTAGTCGACCGGGAACGCGGGCTTGGCGTTCTCCTTGACAGTGAGCCCGTACTCATTCTTCTTCATGTAAAAGATCTCGGGGACGTATCTGTCAGCGGTGGTGTCGTTAATGTATGCCATGGACGGATGCGTGCAGCCACTGATCATGTCGGCTTCGACCAGTGCTTCTGCGCCCGTGGAGACCTGGTACGATGCGATGTCAATCTCGGTCTCGAGGTTCCCGGAGACCACGCAGGTGACGAATTTGGACGAGAAAACGCCCTGCTCGCTGAACTTACTCACGTTCCGGTGTCTCAGTTGGTGGCGGGCCGCCATGATGATCTCTAGCGATGACAGGAAGAACGAGTCCTTGTGACGCTTGCACAGGACCGATCCGTCGCCGAAACCGGCATCGGTCAGGTCGGTGAAGATGAACCCTATTCTTTGCAAACCCATCTGTTCCGCCAGCGAGTCTACCTTCGCCATCTCTTGGAGCACCTGATCGATGTCTATAGTCAATCCATCCTGCTCGTCGTGCTGAGGTGGCTCGTAGATTACCTCCACAACAGCCTTTGTCCCCAGCGGTGTAGCATCGTACTCCTGATACGTACCGTACATGTAGCCGAACCTTTGCGTGCCCGTGCTTCTCCAGGCCTCGATGAACTCGTTAATGATATCGCTTTTCTGGATCTCCACATGATCCACCATCCTGAACCCCTGCTGCTGCAGAGTGATTGCCGACGGCTGACACTTGGAGCAGATTCCTCTGGGCCACGGCTCGTGTCCATTGTGACACTTCTTGTCGATCTTGAAATTGGGTTGAGACAAGGGAGCAATGTACGAGCTCCCGTTAGCCTTGTTTGTATGCTCATTCAGCTGCTTCAAATACGAATGGAACGAGATGTGCTTGATATTACGCTCGTTGTGGTATTCTTTGTCCCACGGTGGCAAGGGAGAACAGTACTCGCACATGGCTCGGTCGCCGTGCTTGCATAAACTCGACCTCTTACGAGGTATAAGACCTTCTTTCTTCTCCAATGCCTCGTCAACGGGCAACTCCTTCAATTTCAGCGGACCAGAGGTGCCAAAACTCACCGGTACAGACTGCGAAACACTCTGCTCACCGCCAGGCTTCTCTTGGTACGCCACGTACACGATATCACCATGCTTAAGTCCCAAATCACCCACAGTCCGCTCAGCAATCCCTGTTACGGGCTCTCTGGCCTCGCCCTGCTTTTCGCCAACGGTCAAGCTCGCCACGTCCACTTTTCCCTCTAACTTGGGCACTAGTTGCTCGATCAGGCTGCCGAAAAGCTCTCCCTCCTGGCAGCTGACCCTGTGCATCCCATTCTTCGTTCTAAACCTCACAATCATCCTCACTGGTGGTGCTTTCTGGCCCTTTCAGTAGTTTCTAGTGGTGGCTCTTGTATATTAAACTGAACAATCGCGCCCTCAAGCGAGCTTGAAGAGACCACTTGAACGAGGATCCCGGTCAAAGAGAGGTCAAGAGCGCTGCCCATCATGTCGTTCAACGAGTCTGGTAGTGGGAACAGTACGTTCTTCGAGGCTGAAGAGCGTGTGGAGACCAAAATCGTGTCTGTGTACACTCCGCTGATCTACGGTGCTGTCTTGATCATATACCTGATGATATTTGGGTCGCAGTACAGGAAGAGAAGAATCAAGGCGTTAACTGAGCTGCCATCGATCTTTGACGAGAATGACGCTAGAGAGTTGTATTTCCAGGTAAAGCAGCTGAGTGAAGAGCAGTCGGTTCACGAAAAAGTGGTCAAAGCTGTGCTGTTGAACAGAGGTGCAGAAGCCATTAGACGCTCTTTTAAGTTGAAGGAACTGGAACCGCAGATTGATATACTGTACAAGAATGGATCCATCGGCGAGGAGTACTGGCAGCGTTACCAGAACGAGGTGAAATTGGCCGAGGTTGAGTTCAAAGAAACTTTGCAAGAGGCTGAGAGTGTGCAGACCGGCTGGGCACAGTTGTTTGTGGCTCTGTGTAAGGAGATCTGCTTCAACCAGGCGCTCTCCAGACGTTACAACTCCATCTTCAAGCGCAAGGAAGTTTGCATCAAAGAGTGGGAACTGAAGCTTAACGACGACGGTAGGTTGATTCAGTAGTTATGCATACTTATCATTAAGTCGTAATGTACATACAGGAATAGCTCATAGATAGTAATTGTACAGCTTTTTTAGTCAGCTCTGTGTTTTCTTCCCTTCTTCTTGCTGACGACTTGGAACTCCCAGTCGTCCTCGTTGCCCTCGGGCAGGGCGAGCGCTTCGCTCCACGTCAATGGATCCTTGACTAGCTTTTCGCACTCGACACGTCTCTTGATGAACTCAGTGGCGAAACGCCTTCCGTCCATGGTGCTGCTATTGGAATAAATAGTATCGGCGATAATCTCTTTTGCCTCTGGACCGGCAGGCAGACTCAGCAGCACTTCTAGCACACTCTTGGCTTCGACACTGGGGTTCAATTTCATTTGCGATTTGCACCATCTCAAGAATTCTTGGCGAACAGAGATCGAGTTGTTTCCTGGGTAGGTGACTGGGGCTGTGTATTTAGCCTTGAGACTTGGGATACTGGTGGAGGACCCTATTTGCTTGTTGGTAGTACTGCCGACAGCTCTCAATTTGTCAGGACTGATGTAAGACTTGGGCTGGTTGACCACTTTTGGCTGATTATTGTTGTTGATATTATTAGTAGACCTCGAAGTAATAGTGGTCCAATCGTTGCCATTGCTCTTGGTGTAGGTTGTGGTGGTAGTAGTGGTAGCTTGACGTCTCGCCTTTTCACGTTGAGCGCTTTCCCATAGTTTAGCCTGCTCCTTCAAGAAACTTGGATCACTGAACTCGTCAGGTGTTTCGGTCTTGGCAGCTGCCGCTGGTTTCTTCTTGAGGTTGCTGTTTGAAGCAGTGTTTTTGGACCGGGAAGGTTTCAAATCAAGAGCAACTGGAGGTGGGGCTGGCTTATTAGCCCAAGTGAGAACAGACTTGAGTTCCTTTTGTGCCTTATCCTCTTTCAAGATTTGCTCTTGTAATTTTTGAGCAGCGGCACGCTCGGCGCGTTCACGTTCCAGATCTCTCTTGGCCAGTTCTTGTTCCTCTCTCCTCTGTAACTCAGGAATCGAGATCTTTGGTGTCTCCAAAGCAGCAGTTTTCTTAGCCCAAGGTGCCATTGGAGTCTTTGGCGCGGTACTTTCGATAGTGATCTCGGCTTCAACCACTTCGTTGTCGCCATTTTCCTCCACTTTGGCCTCTGGTTTATGTTGTTTTGGCTTTTGCTTTTGCTGTTTCTTCAACTTCCGCAACTCTTCCTTCTTCATCTGTTCCTCGTCTAGTTTCTGCTGTTCTTCGAGCAACTTCCTGGCCATCTCTTCTGCCTTTCTTTGACGTTTGAGCTCGAGTTCCCTAGCCTCGTCGACTTCAGGTTTGGCAACAACAGGTGGTTCGGGAACGGTCTCACTGTGCTGGACGGCAGTCTCAACCACCTCGGGTTGAGGAACGACTGGTTCGGGAACCACTTCCCTCTGACCACTCGGAACAGTAGTGTCGACTTCGACGTCCGGCTCCAGTTTCTCAAGGTTCTTCTTGCTCACGGGGATCTGGACCACCACCTCTCGGTAGCGGCCGCCATCGCTATCCTCGAGCCCGAGGATCTGCTCGTGGGTGAAATCGGAGCTTTCCACTCTCGCCACGGGACTCTGCTGGACCGCAGGCTGCTGTCGCAACAAAGACACGCCGATGCCGTCGCCCCCAAGCGCCGCGGGGACGGCCATCGGGCTCGCTGCGCTCGCCACCGAGGCCACGATCCGATCGAACGCCGTAAACGGGTCCTGGAAGTCGTTGACCTTCGCAAGCAAGTCTCCGAGCGTGATGAACGTATCGTTGATCCCAAACGGCTCAAACGACGTGCCCACCCTGGCGATCTGCAACGTCTGCTGGAAATACCCCGAAGCGTACCATTGAGACATGGAACCAGACCCGAATGGGCCCTGGATCTGGCCCTGCGTGTCCACGTACCGCCACTGGGACTCCATCATCGCCGGGAACGTGCCCAAACCGGGAATCACGCCCGGCTGCTGCGGCGGTACAACCCCAGCGAGCTTCGCGGAACCCCCAACCAGGGACGGCGTCCCCATATGCGACGGATACGGCGACGAAGACCCCGACTCGTGCAACGCCACGTCTCCGCCCAATGAGCTACCCCAGCCATTGACCGCCGCAGGTCCGCGACCGGCCCCGTACTGCTGCTGCCCGACAAACGGCGAAGCCGTGCGCTGCGTACCAATCGACTCCAGCAGCGACCCTGCACCGGTGCCTCCGACGGGCGTCCCACGGCCGGACCCGTGGATCCCAAGGTTCTGAAACTGATAATCCATGCCGCCCAACGGACTCTGATACGCTGACTGATAGTTCATTGCAATCCAACTGCTCTCCAACCGACAATGCCTCTCGAACGATACACCGTCTACGTCTTGTACTGGTAGATACTCACAATTTTTCACCCAAGCGGTGGGTACGCCTTTAAAAAATTTTCAGAGTCACGTGACCTGTAATACCTACAAACAGTTATAGGCTACAGAGTGGTGATCGGTCTCCGGATGGGCCCAATGGGTGGGCGTGTGTTGCTGGGGATGTTAGATGCCCGTGCGGCGCTCGATGCTGGCGTGCACGTCGTCGCCAAGCATGTTCCCGCTCTGCAGCCCGGCGCCCGGGTACACGTCCTCCCAGTCGAGCGAGGCGTCCTTGTTGAGCAAGATGTCGCGGTGCAGCGACGACTGGTTTAGCGGGTTGAAGTCTGTGCGCTCGACGATCTCAAGCTCCATCACGCGCTTCATGGGCTCCGCGAGCCCGAACACCTGGCGGTACTGCTCGAGCTGGCGCCGGCGCTGTGTGTGCTCCCAGTTCTGCAGCCGTGCTTCCAGCGGGTGTCTGTCGCCCAGCTGCGACGATAGCGGGACGGCGCCCCCCTGCTGCTGGCGGAACGTGTCTGGCAGCGCTTCCAGCGCGTGCGAGCTATCCTGCTTGCTCTCTGCGGTCGACACGCTAGTCCTGTGGCTGGCTGGTGGTACAACGTTCATCTCAAGCCGCTTCTTGTGGTCGATCCTGTCCTGAGAGTGGTCTCGAGGTGTCTATCTGCTGTTTGCCACCTGCAAGCCTTATAAGACCTAGTCACGTGATACCGATTTATAGGCTGGAGGGCATCGCCAGGACTATAAGAAGCTCTGGGAAGAGCAGCCATTGTGTTGTGGTAGCAGGCATGTGAGGTGCTCTGGATGTTTGAGAGGAGGGCCACGGTGCGCACGTTGCGGGAGGGCCGCGGGTTGGCGACCGCTGGGAAGTTCTCGCCGGACGGGACGCTGTTAGCGGTGGTTCTGGGGACAGTTGTGGTGGTTTACGAAGCTAAGAGTGCTCGGGAGTCGCTGGTGGTGCGAACGTCGCATGTGCGAGCGATCTCTGATGTGTGCTGGTCGCCGGATGGACAGTGTGTGGCGACAGCGTCGGACGACTTCTCGATAGAGGTGACGCACCTGGCGTACGGGCCTTTGCACCGGCTGATGGGCCACACGGCGCCAGTGGTTTCGTTGTGCTACAATGGGAAGGGCAACCTGCTGTTTTCGTCTTCAATGGACGAGAGCATCAAGATCTGGGACGTGCTGAACGGGTCGGCGATGAGAACGATCGCTGCGCACTCGGAAGCGGTGGTTTCGATCGATATTCCGGCGGACGACTCGTCGATCCTGTGCTCCGGGTCCTACGATGGGCTCATCAGGCTTTTTGACACCGTGTCGGGCCACTGTCTCAAGACCCTGACCTACGACAAGGACTGGAAGAGCGAGAACGGTGTGGTGCCGATCTCGCAGGTGAGGTGCTCGCACAACGGCAAATTCCTGCTGGTCAAGTCGCTGGACGGGATCGTCAAGCTGTGGGACTGTGTGCGAGGCCACGCCGTGAGAACGTTCAGGGTCGAGCCCGCAGAACTGCGGCAGTTGCAGCACTCCTGCGGCATGGATATTCTCTATCCGGAGGACGGAACGCCGCCGGTCGTGGTCAGTGGCTATGAGAAGGGCCAGATCTACTGCTGGAGCTCGGCGAACAAGGAGCTGTTGCAGGTGCTCGGCGGGCAGGAGTTCCACGAGAGCCCGGTGATGAGTCTGCACTGCCGGGGAAATCTCATGTGTGCTCTGGCACTCAACGGAGACTGCAGCATATGGGAGTGGAAGTCATAGATCGGGTTTTTGTGTGGACTCTTGTGTATGTAGCTTATATAGTGAGCGAACTTGAACCTATTCACGATCGGTAATGCTAGACAGCAGGAACACACTGATGCTGAGAAGTAGAGTAAGGTTTATTCACCAGGCTGGGAGGCTGCTAAGGGAATTGCCTCCTTCGGGACCCACCTTGGGCAAGTTCAGGTTCGCAAGAGAGGTCGTTGGTGTTCAACAGCTGGCAGGTCTGGAGGAGGGTGCAGTCGTTAACGTGAACGGATGGATCGACAAGAAACCCAGGAAGGTGGGTAAGAATCTGGCATTCTGCACATTGCGTGATACAGCTGGTCGTAAAGTGCAGCTGGTCGATGCTGATTCGCTGTTGAAAGGTGCGAATGTGGAGGACGCTGTTCAGATTCAAGGTTCTCTGGCAACAAAGAGACAGACTACCAGCGACGAGGTGAACGCATTTGAGATAAAGTTGACTTCAGTTTCAACTCTCAATGCTTCCAACAAGAAACCATCAGAATTGCAAGATCTGAAGAACGAGGGAAGCTACCCACCGGAGTTCCGGTTCTTGCAGTTGAGATTGCCCAAATATCAGGAACTATTGAAAAAGAGATTTGAAATCACAAAGAATGTCAGGCAGTCCCTGGATAAGCATGGGTTTACTGAGATTGAGACGCCGATCCTTTTCAAGTCGACTCCAGAGGGAGCACGAGAGTTTTTGGTGCCCACTAGAAAGGCTGTTGAAGGCGCTCAGAAACCGACGTTTTATGCTCTTCCTCAAAGCCCGCAGCAGTATAAGCAGCTTCTGATGGCCAGTGGTGTTCACCGCTACTTCCAGCTGGCCAGGTGCTTCAGAGATGAAGATTTGAGAGCTGATAGGCAACCGGAGTTTACGCAGATTGATCTCGAGATGGCTTTTGCCAATGGAGAAGATGTCATGAAGGTAGTCGAAGATGTCGTGGCAAAAACGTGGAATCAATTCTCTGCGAGGGACCAGCTCTTGACCTTGGACAGCCGTGGAAAGCTGATGGCGGTCAAAGAAGGACAGAACATCAGTCGTATGACTTACAAACAAGCCATGACTCAGTATGGTATCGATAAACCTGATTTGAGAGCACCTGATTTGAAAATATTGGATCTGTCAGAGTTCAAGGCGTTCGGTTACACTAACAAGGACTTCCCTGTATTCGAGATTCTTATACTGAGAAAAGCTTTTGCACCCAAGAAGGGCAATCTTGATGACTGGTCGTTCTTATCCAAGCCTGACAACTATAACTCAAGAGTACCGATCGTCAAACCGATTGAAAGTGAGCAAGACGAGACCTCCTGGTTCGAGCACTTCCTTCCCATAGCTGCTTTCGAGAATCCTAAGCTGGTCACTAAATTTTTGAATCTGAAGAAGGGTGATATAGTATGCGGATCGACCAGACAACATGCTCGTAATCTTTTCGAGAATCCAACTCCGTTGGGCCGTCTACGCCAATTGGTGCTACAAAACGATCTAGGCAAGAACCTGTACCAACAGACCCAAGACGACGTTGCGTCCTGGGTGGTTGATTTCCCACTGTTTTCTCCCGTTGAAGCTGACTCTGATAAGAAACCTAGATTTCCCAAGTACGTCCCAGGTGCTGTAACGTCTACCCACCATCCTTTCACCATGGTGCGACCTTCAGACTACAACAATCTTGCGGATAAGCCCCTCCAGTGCCTGGGAGAACACTACGATCTCGTTGTGAGCGGTGTCGAGATCGGAGGTGGCTCAACCAGAGTACACGATCCCGAGCTACAAAACTATATCTTTGAGGAAATCCTCAAGATTGATAACGGCTACGAGTTATTCGGCCACTTGTTGACCGCATTCGCAATGGGGACCCCACCACATGCTGGTTTCGCCATCGGGTTCGATAGAATGTGTGCGATGCTCTGCGGAAGTGACAGCATTCGTGATGTGATCGCTTTCCCAAAGAGCATAACAGGCTCTGATGTGGTGGTCGGAAGCCCAACCACAGTCGCAGAAGACATCCTCAAAAGATACAATGTTGAGTACGCAAAGAGTGGATAGGTCCCACCTCATCGTGTAAATATTCGTCAATTCGTAACTCTGTGCAACGAGTTTAGCTGTCGCTGAAGTCGTCAGAACTGGAACTGCAAACGCAAGTCTTGTACGTCTTGATCTCAGCCTAACGAGGCATTTTTATGACATAGCTAGACAAGTGGTGTGCACATAGAGCATCACCTTGTGTTCAGAAGGTATATGAAAAGTTGATAAAAAAAGACTCTCCACTACTCTCACATGTCATCGCTGTTGAATAAGGTATCGAGAATGACGCTACTAAGAACGGTGATGCCGGCAATGGATCTATTAGGTCGTATCACACCTAGATATGGTGGCAGACTGTGGTACTCGGTACATGCTGGACCGGAATTGAAGCCCAACACGATTCATGACATTAACGAAAAGTATACCAAGGGAATCCCATTAACTATGTGTACTGCGTACGACTATATTACGGCCCAGTGGGTTAATGATTCGCACTGTGATATGCTTCTCGTGGGAGATTCTTTGGCGATGACCACGCTAGGCTACGAATCGACTACAGATCTGCCCTTCGATGAGTTCAAATACCACATTAAGTCAGTATGCCGAGCTCGAGGACCTGCCATGGTTATCGCAGATATGCCTTTTGGAACTTTTGAAGGCAGCGTAGAGCAAGGTATCCATAATGCCATCGATATAATGAAGTTGAGCAGCAGAGTAACGTCTCTAAAGATTGAAGTTGGGCTCCACACGAAGGATCAATATACACTGAATCTAGTGAAGGAAATATGCTCGAGAGGGATTCCCGTGGTAGGTCATATTGGACTCACACCGCAGAAAGTGCATTCCCTCGGTGGTTACAAGGTGCAAGGTAATAAAAATACCAACGAAATGATAGAGCTTCAAGAGACAGCTATGAAGTTGCAAGAAGCCGGATGTTGGTCTCTAGTACTCGAGTGCGTGCCTCACAAGTTTGCTCAGTACTTGACATCTCAACTTTCAGTCCCCACGATCGGTATAGGAGCTGGAAACGGTACAAGTGGTCAAGTTTTGGTGATAAGCGACTTCCTTGGTATGCAAGATTCTAGTGTTCCCAAGTTTGTAAAGAAATTCGCCAACTTGAATCATGAAGCTGTAGAAGCTACCAAGAGATACAACTTGGAAGTCCTAGACAGGAAATTTCCAAATGAACATGAGCATACCTTTAAAATCAAAGACGGGTTGTGGAACACCTTCGTAGAAAAGATAGAACACCAATCGCGTCATTAGCATAATCTGTATACTCAATTAAACTTTTCAGTTTTGCCCAACTCTGGGCAGTAGCACCTACCTCGTATAGCCTTCCATTCAGCAAGCATTTCGAGTCTCTCCTTTGGCTCTCTAAAGTATTCGCCGCTCAGAACAAATGTTCCCCAATGAACCCCCAGGGCATGCTGTGCTTCCAAATCATTCATAACTTTAATGACTTCTCTGGGGTTTATGTGGCGAGGTCTTTGGTGCCATTCAGGGCAATATTGTCCACAAGGTAACAACGCTAATCTACATCCACCACCAAATCGATTTTTAATTCGAGTGTAAAGATCTTTCACGTAGCCTGTGTCACCGGCATGAAATAAAATAGGTCTACCACGATGACTCAAGAGAAAAGAGCACCACAATGACCGGTTTGTGTCCATCAAGGACCTACCAGACCAGTGCATTGCGGGCGTACTTGAGATGTGATATTTTTGACCATCTTTTTCTACTTCGCAGGTTTCCCACCATGAAAGTTCAATGTAGTTTTTGACTTTATGCTCATCCATGAAATATTTCATGCCTTTGGGTACGATCCACAACGGATGACCATCCTTCCAGTACTCCATACTCTTTAAATCCAGATGATCTGGATGATTATGAGAAACCAGGATGACGTCAGGAGTAGGTACATCCTCGATTTGACATGGCATATCTGTAATTCGTTTGGGCCCTAAAGTTTCATGCAATAGAAAATCTGTAAAGAGCGGGTCCGTGAGAATCTTCAGGTTATCATAAACAACAAAATTACACGACTGCCCCAACCATGTATTGAATAAAGTCGAATCCTCCGGCGTTTCCTGCTCTGCAATGGAAACCGCTTCTGGCGAATTGTCGTCCAGTATTTTATGTTTCAGCGGCTTTGAGACATCTTTCAAATTAGGCACCTCACGATCCAAAACCCACTGTGGTTTGAAGACCGGCATCAATTGGCTCATTTGTAGCCGATCGACCGGTAATCCACCTCTGTTCCTCTGGAACAACTCGACGAAACGATTACAAAAGAACTCGTAAACTGTTTGAATTCGGTACTCATCAAAGGGATTCTCATATCTTCCCAGTACCTCTAAAGGAGAATACTTGATCAGAGTTCCCTCATAGTTTTCATCCAACCGCTCGACGCTGTAGGACTTCTTCCGGCGCTCGTCTATCTCATTAGAAGCACAGACAGAAACATAAATGGCATACCCAGTGTACGGTATGAAAATTGTCAATAGAGCCCCCAAAACGTAGTGCTTGGAAGGTTCGAGGTCCTCCTTCTTATTTCTAAAAAATCTGAGTCCTCGAGTCCATTGGTTCGGTATGGGACGGTGAATAGCAGCTTTGCGTCCAATTGAATGGCGGCTATATCGAAACAGCAGAGAGCTTCTCATCGGATGAGCAAACATTGTAGGTTTGGCTTCCGATCCATACAATTCTTGTTCTAGGAAGCCGATGTCCTTTCAAAATGGGACCTTCAAAGCACCTGATGGCGTAGGTCGGTCCCAGAACACAATTGAATGTCAGATCCGTAGTTGAACAATGGCGGGAGTCAATCTAAGATCTAAACGAGACCAGTTGACAGTGTCAATGGTGAAGCATGAGTCTTAAAAACCGCCGGGTAAGACGGCTAACAAGGTAATAAAATGCCACCTTACGCTGAGCAGCAGTCTCACTTTTCATCAATTCCTGCCTGCTCGATCCTTGCTGGTCTCTAGTGAGTTTGTGTAGGTGCTATTCTCTTCTTGCTCTGTATTGGTCGGTGCATCCTTGGTGGCCAGCACCTAAGCGACAATCAGCCTCAATCGTACTTCTCTGTTGAAGAACTAGTGGTTTTAGTAGCTCTCTTGACCTCCAGAAGTCCTATTGGTAGTTATACTTGCTCGTATGTCGCTTCAGAGTAAAGCGAGCTGACCTTGGACCATTGAAATGCTTGACAAGACAGGTATGAGCAGTGCAGTTAAATTCCAGTAGCCACTATTAGGAGTTTATTGATCGGGAGACAGCATCCGTCTAGCTACTTCTCCCACTCATGCTATTCAAAAACTCATCTGAATGTGTGTTGTGGAAGAGAGGAGATAGCCGCCAAGGACTCGACCGAGCTACCAGAAAGCACCGGTTCAGTCCGATCCTCTTCGATGCTCTTGGGCAGCGAATAAGGCTTTATACCATTCCAGGCAGATTATCGAGGTGGTCAAGGATTTATCTGAGGACAGGAAGGGTATGTGCTGATGCTGAGAGATCGGAGAACATTCTGGTGCGAAAGGACAACTACTGAACTGGAATCAAACAACTACTATGACAGACGCAAGAGATCAACTTTACTGCAGTCAGCAAGCGTATTTCGAGGTCTTCTTGGAGGTCCAGACGGCGTCACCAGGACAGCCCAATTTCGACAGCCAAGAAGTCCCAGATAGCGGAATCATGATTCAAGAAGCATCCATACTGCTTTCCGATTGATATAGGCAGGTTTTCTGCTGTGAAACAAGCATCTGTATTTTTTCACTTAAGCGATGCCTATTAAGCTCATCGTCCTCTTGGTTCAAGTTAATCAGCCATATCAAAGTAACGAAAAGATAAAGCAGCTCGGCAACCATGTCATTCAGGAAACGAGGAGAGGTTATCAATGGAGCCAATACTGGGATACGAGCAGTGCCAGGAAGATTGCCTGATGCTACACCTGTGGATGGCAGCAGAGTCAGAACTCCAGTGGTGGCTGGAAGACAGCCTCTTAGAGGTAACGTACGGTCGCCAGTTAGCTCAGCACCAGGCCTTAACCGCAGAATGCAGAATCTGAACATACGGGATCAAAAGGCACCAGGAGAGTCGGATGATAATGTCGCGAATGGCTTGGATGTGAACCATCCGGGTGTAAGACCATCTCCAAGTAGTTCTCACCAAACAACATCTACGGGTTCCTCCCACCTTGATAAAGTTCTGGGTCACACCGGACTACCCTTGGGGAACTCGCTGCTGGTCGAGGAAAAGGGCACCACTGATTTCAGCTCTGTGCTATCAAAGCTATTTGCATCTCAGGGTATAGCTCATACAAGAATAGAAAGTGGTGCAGGAGCTGGCAATACACACCTGATTGTACTTTCGGTGAACCACGGCTTCGCTAAGGAACTACCAGGCGTCTACAAAGGCTCTCGTAAAGAGATCAAGAAGTCCAAGATCGCAGAAGAAGAATCCAAGGTTACCGTTCAGAACATGACTGGAAAAACTAACCCTACAAGATACAATGATCTAAAGATTGCTTGGAGATACAAGCTGGCGGACGAGTCCGATGGCGGGGATAAATCGAGAAAGACACCAGTGGAAGATGAAAATAAGCTTTACAGTAATCAGTTCGACATCACCACCCGCCTAATGCCAGCGCCAACCCCTTCAGAGATCACATTCATATCACCTATACAACCCGCTCAAACCGTTTTAGCACAACTAGAGCAGTCAATAAAGCTTAATGACAGGAAATTAATCAGAATCATACTGCCTTCCCTACTTCACCCGGCAATGTACCCTCCTTCATTGTTTTCAATGTCCAAGATAATGCCTTTGCTGCACGGTGTGAGATCACTGGTGAAGAAGTATGAAAATAAATGTGTCATGTTTTCATCTCTCTCTTCAGACATGGTCGATGAACTGCTGATGTCGCAGATTGAGAATACCTTCGATTCAGTCATAAGATTGGAGCCGTTTGATCAGGAAATGATTCAGTTCCTCGAGAAGGCCTACAAATCGCAACCCAACAAGGTTCAACATGGTCTGTTGCACATCTCAAAACTGCCAATCTTTAGCGATAGAGGTGAAATGCACGTTTTAAACTCAAACTATGCATTCAAGAACAGTAAGCGTAAATTTGAGATTGAAGAATGGGGTATACCAGTGGATGACGTGGATGAACCGAAGGATAACAATGCGGCAGAACCATTGCGGGCAACCGAGGTCAAGTCCGATCAAACTAACATTTCACTAGATTTCTAATTCAAACCTGAGGGACAACTCCGAGCACTCCGGAGACTTCCAGCAGAAATCGGCACAGGTGTTGTTCAACAAGATGTCTCTGACTATTGAGGTTCGATTCGTCTATATGGCAAGACAACGGTACATCGGCATCACTTTACATTTCTCTTTTCTATTTACAGTCGATGAGAGAAAAGGCCACCAACTCCGTTACGAGTAGTAACCATCGTCTCAAAACTTACAAAAGTGACCTACCAGATATCAATCTGTTGTCAGTTGCGGTTCGATAGCATGAGCTCTGAATCCTAGTCCTCTTTTACCAGTGTTGGCCTTAGAATCATGTCATATGTAATATATCGCTCGTGTAAATCTCGTAATCATCTCAAACCTTGAACAGAGGAAGAGGAACAGACACCGAGACAAAGGAACCAGAACTGGTGACTATGAAGGTGCTGCGGTTCAACCAGGACGCTACATGCTGTGTGGTTAGTGCGGCTCCTCATTTGGTGAGCATTTACAACTGTGATCCCTTCGGGAAGTGTTTTGAGCTGGATAATAGGGTTGACAATGGTGGTCGGGAAGGCTCACCACAGTATGGTATGACGAACCAGTCATCAATCAGTGCACTAGACAGGGGATTTGTCATAGAGATGCTATTCTCGACAAGCCTTGTGGCAATTGCAGATAGGAGCCAGGGCTCAGTGAATGGCAAGAAATTGAAGATTGTGAATACCAAGAGGAAATCTACCATCTGTGAGCTCTCATTTCCTCATGAGATTGTGGATGTTGTTATGAATCGGAAGAGAATGTGTATCTTGCTGGAGAGCGATCAAATATATGTCTACGACATCTCATGTATGAAGCCACTCGAGACCATTGATCTGTGGGAAGACCATTACAAGAATTCTGGTGCTGAGAGTAGCAAGCAAACAGGGCGTAAAGGTGCATATGAGACCAGTCGAAGGAGGAACTCGTTGGGACACAGGATGAAGCCTCGAATGGCACTTAGCGGAGACGACAGAAGTATACTATGTTTCACATCATACAGTGCAACGAAGAATAATCCTGAATCATATCTTTTGCACGACGTTGTGGTTTATGATGCGCTGAATGTCACACCAGTTAATTATCTAAACTCAATGCACAAGGGCAATATATCTTCGCTAGCGATCAGCCACGACGGAAAAGTGATTGGGACAGCTTCAGAGAAAGGTACCATTATCAGAGTATTTTCAACGGGAGTCGACTCTGAGTACGATTCGACAAGGCCGTTGCTGCATGAGTTCAGAAGGGGCACAAGACCATGTAACCTGTATCAGCTAATATTCAATAGAGATACTACATTACTTGGTTGCGTTGGAGACACAGATACGATTCATATTTTCAGCTTGAACAACCCAGATGGTAGCTGTTTGACCAACGAAACTGTAGATGAGGACCGTTTGCTGGCTAGCAGTAACTCAGACAGCTTGCGCGATACCATGGGCTCAGGTGATTCGCCCAAGCAGTTAAAGAGTTTCATATCCAGACGTTTGAAGGCCTCAATACCTAGCCAGAACCTACGTCGCGACTCGGCGCATATCAAGGTCAGTGTCGAATCGCAACATTGCATAGGGTTCCCAGATGAATTCCCCAATCAAGTATACGTTGCTTCCAGTGATGAAAAGTTCAAAGTCTACTCGATACCATCCGCACCTGGTGAATGTGTCCTGAGCAAGACGAGTTCGTTTACTTAATAGCCTATCTACAAACCAGAGAACGTGTCTCAGAAAAACCAGCGCCGATACCATGGTTTACCACTGATGCTCTCCTGCACATTGCTTGCCTTTCCATCCTTTTGCTTCAAGAAGGCTTCCAGCTCGGTCTCCAAAGCTGCAACACGTTTGGCATAATCGATCTCTTTCTCCTCATACTCGAGCCTCCACCATATATAATGGCAGACTAGATATACTGTTGAGCTCATGATTAAAAAGATCCAGAAGGGTCTGGTGAACTTTTTTAGTGGGGACTGGCGTAGTAACTCTTCTTCTTTGTTAAAATTCTTTAGCATTTCGAGCTCATTCTTGGTGTTCAGCTCACTAGTTCGTTCATCGATTAACCTCTTTATAAGTTCCGGCTCAACACCTTTCAAAGAGTCCAGTTTTGTCAGATCTTCCAGTGT
Organism: Torulaspora maleeae; assembly: GCA_003708055.3. Taxonomy (NCBI): domain Eukaryota; kingdom Fungi; phylum Ascomycota; class Saccharomycetes; order Saccharomycetales; family Saccharomycetaceae; genus Torulaspora; species Torulaspora maleeae. The sequence goes on along the minus strand of PPNA03000005.1, from coordinate 523,306 downwards.
CTTGATATCCTTACTGTTGATGTGTCTGACAGGAATCATGCGACTGACACTGCAATAAAGAGGTCTGGCAAGCAATTTACCACATGAAGAAGACCTCAACGCAATTACCATGGACATCCTGTGGGAAGCTGTTCTTTCTTGTCGAAGATGCGATCTCTCCAGTTATAGAGTGTTTAAATTAATCGGCGTCGCTCCAGCGATGAACAAGAAACAGATAATCTAAAATAAACTTATTCTACCACCTCGATCAGGTCCAGGTTGCTTCTGAGTTTCGATAAGATGAAGGAGCCAATTGCCTTGGTCCTGATTTTAAAATGCGATGACTATTAACAAGTATATATAGCGTGCAGAAAAGAACACTGCAAACGCCTAGATGTTTTTAATCCCTATGATCCTGGTAGAATCCGTACTTAGCACGTACTTTCCAGGCCTCTAACCTGGCTTTCTGTTGCAGATCTCTGAGTTGCTGGAAGCTTGGATTTCTTTCATCTGCTCCATCGCTTCTGATAATGGACCCAATGGACATAAAGAGACCAAAAGTTGCTGCAGAACCGGCAATATACTTCCCTAACGTTCTGACAAACCCATCAGGGCCTGGTCCCTGCGTGATGATGGCAAAACCACCAAACAAAATACCCGTGCAAACACCCACGGCAGATCCCATCATGAGACCCATCTTGAACTTGTCCCAATTCGATGGCTGTTGTTGTGCGTAAACTTGCTGTACTGGTGGCATTGTAATTGTTGCTGAAATAGTAGGACGATCAGACTGGGACCTTGAAGCTGTTCCTAGTGGTTCTAATAGATGGTTGGTGAACAAAATTTTTCATTAAAACCGGGGTCCTTAATTGAAAAATGACTATTAAGATGGTCGTAGTTGCAAGATGCTTGCGATACTGACCCAAGCGGGACCCATTGAGATGTCTGCTGCTGCTCAACGGACTGCTAGAAGGCTGTTTAGTGGTTGTGGGATCAGACGGAGAAATCTGCTGGACGAGCTGAGACAGAGAGGACTGATAGCTCAAGTATCGCAGCCGGAAAGAATATTGCATGACAAATTGGCTGGTACTGAGAAAATACACCTGTACTGTGGGGCAGATCCTACTGCTCGATCTCTTCACCTAGGGAACATCGTTCCTTTAATGGTATTGCTCAATTTCTACGTTAGAGGACATGATATAGTGGCCTTGGTTGGTGGAGCTACTGGCAGGGTCGGTGATCCAAGTGGCAGGAAGACTGAACGTGGTGTTATGGAAGATAGAACAAGGTTGGATAATATAACGCACATCAAAGGTCAACTAGCGAGGTTTTTCGACAATGGTTTGAGATACTACAAGTCGAGGCAAGAAACTGGTAGCAGGGTCCCTGGCCGGCTACGTGTTCTCGATAACTATTCCTGGTGGAAGGACGTTGGTATGCTCGAGTTTTTGTCGAAATATGGCAGACATATCAGAATCCAATCTATGCTGGCTCGTGATTCGGTCTCTACCAGGTTGGACTCTGCAGAGGGACTGGGATTCAATGAGTTTACCTACCAGATACTCCAGGCGTATGACTTCTACCATATGTACAAGGAAGATGGTGTAAGCGTTCAGGTTGGTGGAAACGATCAATGGGGGAATATCACGGCGGGAATCGATCTGATAAGTCGGATCGATAGTGAGAAAAGCAAAAAGCCTGCATTCGGAGTCACCACTCCTTTACTGACGACTTCATCTGGTGAAAAATTTGGTAAGAGCGCAGGAAATGCAGTGTTCATTGACCCTGAGATTAACACCAATTTCGATATCTACCAGTTCTTCTACAACACAGCAGACGCTGATGTGCCGAGATTCCTCAAGACCTTCACTTTTCTGTCACTGGACCAGATAGATGAAGCTGTCACCAATCATATGCAGGCTCCCCACCTCCGGAAAGGCCAAGCTCTCCTGGCTAGGGAAGTTACCAATCTTTTACATGGAACAGGTTCTGGCGAGAATGCCCAGGCTGTCTCTGACATTGTGTTCGGCGACTTTAAAGATTACGACTCGATCGACTCCGAAAAGCTCATGGCCATTTTCAGTGAAGCCAGAATGCTCCACGAAGCCAGCAAATCTGTAACGCTACTCGATCTAATAGCGCAGTTGAGCAAGACTTCCAAATCTGGCGCCAGAAGGATCTTGAAGCAGGGGGGTGTGTATCTAGGGCCTGCCCGAACCAAAATGGTCGAAGATACCAGTGACTGGGCCCCTCATCTAATCGATAGCCAAGCGCTATTACTGAGACTTGGCAAACAGAAGTGCTTTCTCGTAAAGATGGCATGAACCAAGTCATTTCCCTGCATATAGAGTAAATACCGTGTAAATAGTATACAAATTCTCATCTCTTGATATTCCTGAACATCTCAAAGGCCGACCATGCTTTCACTACCCACAGCCATAGCATGGTAGGACATACTAAGAGCCAGCACCAGTAGTAAAGCAATGTCTGATCGCTCCTGGAGTAGAGGAAGCTGCCTATAATCAGAGCAACAATCCCATAAGTACCTGCTAAGACGCAGTATCCGGCGGTTCGTTGCTCCATGTGCGCTTCGTTCCACTGTGACGATTCTTAGTTAGACATTGATCTAATTAGTGAGCGCATTGATGCTTATACGATGATCATTGGGCGCCGAGAGTAAAACAACTAGACTCGAATGAGCATCAATTGGGCTCAAACCTACATTGCCCATAGCTGTGGGCCTGTTAAGCTCATTTTGACCAGGTTTCGGACCTCTTTCCAGCGATTCTTCGAGTAACAACGCTCCTAGTAGCCTGGGCAACCGCTGAATAAGCTACATAGCTCAACTGTACACATCCTACAGTGATTCTTAGTAACATGTGATGGGATACATACTTTTCCTGAACACATATACAAATGACTTGGGCCAACGAGAGATTTCGTCAACAATACATAACAATGAGTGGCAATTAACCTGTTGCACTACTAGTTAATTGCAGCAAATTCGACCGCTTGGTCTATCAAAGACTTAGGGTATGCCGCACCACGTCCATGGCAGACTTCGCGGCCTTTCAGGCTCTGCATAACAGCATGGATATCGAAATCTCTCTGCGAGAGCAGTGAATGGAGATATTCCCATGCCGCTGCAATGGGTAGGTTCTCAGTCCCGGTATCATCGAGGTATCGCTTTTGATGTGACTGGAACTCTCCATGGGTCTCTTTGGACCCAATTAACGTGTCGTAAAATTCGTTTGGAGACGGAAACGAATACGTCTGATGTGGACCAACGTGCAGCTCGTCATCATGGAGAACTCTTTGCTGCTGGAACTGCTGTTGCTTGAGACTTTTGATCTGTTCAGCCAATGCCTTCCGGTCCTCTTCGCTTTCATTCAATTTCTGCTGCAATTCTCTCAGCTTGGCCTCTCTCCTCTCTCTGAACGCCTTTTGAGCTGCCCTGTTCTGTGCTCTCTTCCTCTCCTTGGCATCCTGGTCGTTCTGGTCGTAATTTGACGAGTCCTTTAAGGCTTCCTCTGGACTACTACCGTGAAGAGTGGGACTCGTGTAGAAACCTTCCTTGTTTCCCATTCCGTGAGCATTCTGAAGGCTATCAAACGTGGGAAACTCCAGATACATGGCATCTTTGATGCTCTTGCAGGATGCGGAAGAAGGGTCCTGCAGCAGCCCACCATCGCCATTGACAACAAACTGCTGGAATCCCCCATCATTCTTGCAATCATCACTCTGTCCTTCGACCGTGCCGTCCATCTTGGGCCTTCTAGACAGTATCTGGTCGTAGCACGGCTACTCTTGTTTCAGTCTTACTGTAAATCAAGAGTACATGACTTATATTAATCTTTCGACAAGGTGACTACTCGAGGAAACTCAAGAAAAGAGTGAAGATACGGATTCTAGGCACTGCTTAAGGTCGTCGTTGGGTTTTAATAGCAAGATCAAGTTGTCATACGAATCTGGTTGATATAGGGTCATCCTGTGGGACATGGAAGTGGAATCTAGCAAGATCTATGAGGAAGTGGCCAGCATGTTTCTCAAACGTTACAAGGACTTGGTCGTGAAGAAGTTCCGAGAGGCTACGGATAACCAGCGGTATGCTAGGTTGGTTCAATCGTGCTCTTACGCCAGACAGTTGCAGAACTCTGCCAATCGGTTGTGTGTCATATACGAGAACGCCTCTTGGCACTCTGTTGTGTTAGAGAAGCTTGATCTTGACCTTATTTACGCCAATGTGGATGCACTTCCTAGGGGTTCCGAAGATCAGTATGCTGATAACCTTGTGAAGGAGCTGCTTAGATATTTTAAACAGGACTTCTTCAAATGGGTAAATGCTCCTGATTGTGACAAATGCGGGCAGAATAATCAAACTTCCATTGGCAGTACAAGCCCGAACTCCGAGGAAGCTCAGTTTGAGTGTTGGGTCGTTGAGCAGTACAGATGCAATAGCTGTGGCACTGTCACTCGCTTCCCTCGTTACAATGATCCAATAAAGCTACTTGATTACCGCAAGGGCCGTTGTGGTGAGTGGTGTAATCTTTTCACACTGATTCTCAGATCATTTGGTCTAGAGGCCCGCTATGTTCTAAACCGGGAAGATCATGTCTGGTGTGAGTACTATTCCCAGTACTTGAATCGATGGGTTCATGTAGACTCATGTGAGCAGTCATTCGATCAGCCCTTCATTTACTCCAAGAACTGGAACAAAAAAATGAGCTATTGTATAGCGTTTTCCCATGACACGGTGATTGACGTTAGCAAGAGATATATTTTACAGAATCAGTTACCAAGAGATCAAATCAGTGAGGACGATTTGCAATTCTTTTGCAGCATCTTGACGAAGAAACTCAGATGGAACTTGGACGATGAGACTATCTATCGCCTGGGCAATAGAGACGAACTTGAACGCCTGGAGTGGTTCCCCAGTAACACGCAGAAAAAGGCAACAGAAACCCAAACTGGCCCCGGTAGGCAAAGTGGGTCTGCTGCATGGACGTCGCAGAGGGGCGAAGATGGTAAGTAACAGGAATGGATATATCTATCTAGTCTATATTTACTTGTCATGAATACATGGTCATTAATAAAATCTATGTGCAAGGACACTTAACTCACAGAACAAGCTCGTCAAATTTGAAAAAGAAGGCAGCAATTTGTTTTGTAACCCAAGGCTCATTTTGGCTATCCAAGTAAGCTAGATGGCCCCCAAGGTCGGTCTCACACAAGAGCACATGTGGGTTCTCAGGTGCTTGCTTGTATGGAATGGCTTCCGGTCCAACGACGGGATCGTCTCTCGAGTTTATGATCAACGTTGGAACTTTAATGTTAGGTAGCCTGTTAATGGAGGAAGCTTCCTTGTAGTAATCCATGGCGCTGCTAAAGCCAAGCGATGGTGCAGTGTAGATATCATCGAATTGGACGGTAGAGTCGAAGTGCATAGCCTTCTTCAAGTTTGAACGCGTAAAAGTGAAATAACAAGGGTTTTCGACGGTTGGTTTGTGATCTGGTTTTGTCCCATCGGGCACCTCAAGTTCACCCATATTCACTTTCACCATTCTGGTCAGGAAATGAGTAATACTCTTCGAGAACAGTCTCTTGGACCACCAGTCATCCGTCATCTTATGAGTTGAAAGCACCATATCCCATGGATTACACAATGTCACGGCGGCTGTCAAGGGGCTCTTCTCTCCAACTCTGCCTAGATAATTAGCCAACATACAGCCACCAAACGAAAATCCCACGGCATAGATCTTTCTATTAGGATGTCTCTGCTTGTTCGCATCTATAAACTCTTCGATGTCCTGGGTATGGAAAGCTGTAAACAAAGAACGAGTAGTGATTTTAGAACGAGCACAACCACGGGTGTTCAGAACGACAACTTGGAATCTTCCGTTGCCAATACGAGACAAGTTATCAGTCAAGGATCTAATCACAGGTTCATGCGAACCACCTGCTAACCCATGAAGAACTAAAATCAAGGGCCTATCATCCTCGTGAACTTTCTGGATCTCTGATTCTCTCATGTACCTCGTACGTGGGTGCAGACGGGGCCAATTGTCAAAATGGGTCTCTTCTTCATCTTCATCGAACTTGTTCCTATCAAAACGCCCAGTCTTTCCATCGAAATGGTACTGATCTTTCCAAGAATTCATAACCCAGTCTGCAGTAGAGACACCGCCATCTGAGTACTTCACAATCTCTCTTCCATAGAACACTCTAAACTTTTGCGAGAGATCAGCTGCTCCCAGGTAGATCGTTTGCAGAATCCCGGTGAAGAGAAATGGGTTCAATTTGAATTGTGCACCATCTTTCAAACCGGGTACGCTCTGAGAGATAAACTGCTCCAGATTAACCCTTTCCTTACTGTCTTTAAGATGCAATTGAATAGTACCATTCTCACCAACGATATGTTTAACAGTTCCATTGAAACCCCAATTGAATGGGTTCACCACAGGTAAAGTCGACACTGACATTGGCTGCATATTGCAGTTCGTAAAGCCCTTCAAGGCATGTAGTTCATTAGCATTTATATATGCCTCTTGGCGACCTCGTTTGTCCCTCGGATGTAATAAGCCTAGACCCGAAATCGCACGGCGTTGCGAGATATGATTATATACAGGATGGATATCAGTGGATGGGCCCGGTGAGATGCGATCAGTCGACCTCGAGGTTGATCTGCTCGACCAATTGTCGCTGGTTGGTCGCACGTTGCAGCAGCTGCTGGAAGAACTTGGTAGACAGGCTGTTGTTGGCGAGTTTCTTCTCGAGGTCCTTCTTGACGGCCTGTTTCCTGTCGATAACTAGCTCACAAGACTTGACTATCTCGCGGATGGGGGTCTTCACCACTTCGCGCACCTCTCTGGAGATGCGCTCTGCGTTGATGTGTGCGAACTCCTTCTCTTGTAGCGTGGTTTTGCATTTGGACGAAAGAGTCTGGGGCAGCGCACGAGGAAGATCATGGATCAAGTAGGCCGCGCCGAGGAGTCCACTCAGGAGTAGCAGAGAGCCCGACACACGTCTGATTGTGCTCCAGGAGAAAAATTGGAACCCTTGCAGAATAACGTTTCGTAGGACCTTGACACCACCGAACGAGTATACGGCCAGGGTCGGGACCTTGGAGGTGAAAATTAGGGATGGTTTAGTCCAGTATTGAGAGATCGAGTAGTTGCTCAAGCCCAGTGCCCCAGTTAGAGTGCCCAAGTTCTCGGACTTTGCCTCGGAGCTGGGCAAGTCGGTAATCGTGGGCGACACTAGACCCCAGCTGAGATAATCTATGAAGCCGGTCCATGATGGAGCAAATAAATCTCTGAAGGACAGCGGGATTGAAATTTTCTTGACAGACAGGTGTCGCCTTTTGGTAAACATCAGGTTGCTTCTGAAGACCCTATTGTGCATGAAATTGTCCCCCAGCTCCTCTCTGCCGAGTTCATTGATTTGGCCGACGCAAGTTTCAGTGACGCCTTTGGCAAAGGTTTCACTCGATGTGATCGCATCTACCACTTGGTCCTTAATGAACTGCTCCGTTCTGAAGATGAAATCATGAATTTGTGAAATACCCTGGTACTGGGGGAACTCGCTCAATGGAATTTCCACAGAGCTTTGAATTTTAGATTTGGTGAATTCATACACTGTAGAGACGGCCTCTTCCGACAGTTTATCGACTGACTCAGATAGTCCATCGCAGCGGGCCTTGATTTGGGCAACCTCTGGTTTCAGTTGATTCAGCTCGTCGTTCAATGCATCGTCCTCTTTTTGATAAATTTCCATGTTCAAGCGTGATATTTCCCCCACGTCGCTTAAAAGTTTGCAGAGGTAAGTCTTGGCTGGTAGCAACTTCGACACAGATCTTTTTTTGAGAACAAAATTCCTTAAAGAGTTCTCTAAGTGATCGAAGTCTGGGTTCGTCTCGTACTCATCATCAGAGTCGTCGTGAGGGTCACCGAACGGATCGCCGCCATTGTTTTCAGTCAAGAAGTGGATAAATTGAGATGAACTTTTGTGTGTTTCAGGAGAAAGGTCTCTAATTTGTTTTAGGATCAGATCTTTGCAACGTTGTTTGTCTCTAATTCTGTCAAACTTCTTGACAACAAAAAACATGAACTTCTTCTCTCTAGAAGCTAATTGAATAAAGTCCTTGGCTGACAATGTAAGCTGGTTTTCTGCATTGACAACAAAAATAACCAGGTCAATTTCCTCTTGTCTTGACATGACCTCAGCGGTCTGAACAGAATCCATGTTCAACCCCGGTGAATCAATCAATGAGATATCCACAGTTCCATTTCTCAGTAAACTCGTCTCTGGAGGGCGTTTATCGTCTTTGATGTAAACTTTTAGTAAAACATATTTGTCGCTTCTTTGTACAAGATCCGGCATGTCACTTAGTGGATGTGTCTCATAAGTCGATTTGTCTCGAATGTTGTAGATATCGATGGCATTCTTGACAGAATGAGCTTTCTCGGTTGTGAGAGCATGGACTTCTTCGATGTTGTTGTTGTCGCGGGCCTCAAGTATCTCACAGAAGACGTTGGTGCAAGGTAATTGATCCTCCGGTAAAACTCTTCTTCTCAGTAACGAGTTACAAAAGCTCGATTTTCCTGTGTTCACGTCACCCGTTATAAAGACTTTCGAAGAAACGTCATCCACTCTCTTATGTAGAGAAGCCAAATGATTCAAAGAAAGTTGTATCTGCGAAGTGAACAGCTTTGCCGAAGCTTCCTTGTCCAAATGAATGCCGTTGTGATCAGAGTAGTTCCCATCAATCTTAATTTGCAATTTCAACACATGGAGTGGTCGTTCGCTATCCTGCCTGTTGTTAGGCAGATGTATCGGCCGAGCATCGTTCTCATTCGTGATCTGCTGCAATAACTCCTGTACTTGTGAGATGGCTCTATTGAGACTGACTCGGTTGTTATTGTAGTTCATCTGACTCAATTGAGTCGAGAGTAATCGATCATTAGACAGTGAACGCCGATGACCCATTGTCGCCGAAGATCCAACTTTCAAAGAATGTACATTTCCCGAAACCACGGTTGTAGCATCATCCTCGTCGTCATAAAGAGATGCCTCATCCACAATAAACGATCCTTGGGATCTGGAGTAGGAAACTCTGGCTGGGACGACCGTTTTCTCATCATCTTCCCGTTTTTGCTTGTCCTGCGATTCCTTTGAACTATCCACACTCTTCTGCGACATCAACGTCAAAAATATTGGTAAAGTGCTAGCCAGACGCTGCAACTGTAGCTCTCTATAAGACAGGAGTCCCCGGGATCACTATGATCCACATAGATCCTTGGCATATAACGGTATATGCCTTACAAAGGCATCATTTAGCACGTCTACGTGAAAGTAAGATTATACAGCATCTATTCAAACCATTGGGTAGTCTCACGAACCATCATAGCTCGTGTGTATCCGACTGCTGTTTCTCTTTATCCTCAGGTTCGTCAGCCTTCTTCTTCTTGGCAAGCTTCCTTTTGTTCCTCTTCATTTTCTTCAAATAGCTATAACACTCCTTCTCACCGTAACCATACAATGGCTTGAAACTCTCAATGACACCGCAATCCTCGAACAGGTTGGGGAATATCCAGAACCCGCCCTGGCTTTTTGTGAAGGGCAGACTAACCAGGTAAATTATCAATCTGACGATAGCCATGGCGAAGAAGACTCCCAAAAGCCCTAGAGCCCCAAGGGACAGGTAGTAACTACCACGTCTCATAAACATTGGCCACAGTGGGTAGCACACCAACGCCAAGATTGCCGCTATGACTCCAAAGACGATCAAGTAATCAGTCACGGTCTTTGGGTTATAATTCCAGACGTAGTACTCGTCTGGTTGCAAAACTGCCTTGTTCGACAGGATCAGCGTGGGAAAGTCCTTGCTGGGCTTCAATCCGTGCTCCTTGCACTCTTCACTATGCAACTTGACGCAGGGAACCACCAACTGAGCCCTAATCATCGCTACGAACACGTCACGAGCCCCGGCTTCCGCGTCTTCAGCAGTTCCCACAGGCGGATACAGCGCAGGCTGCTGCTGGGACTTCTTAGCGTACTCGCCAGACTGCAAAGCCCTCACAAACCGCTTGTAACGGAAGAAATCCACCTGTCTCGACTGAAACAGTCCTCTTCTCTGTTTCAACTCCCGGTGGTGACGCAGCAGCTTGGCCACCGCCACGATACTCCTGCCGTCATTCGCAGCCTCCGACATCCTCTCAAGGTCTCAAACACTCTTCCACTGTCCTCTTGCTAACCGTGATCAAGTTGCCAGATCTGCCTTGTAAGCTTGAAGGTTCAATATTGAGTACGCTCGTGTGAGGTGATCTGGAGATAGTTGAAGTGAAAAATTTGTTCAGCTCATCGCATCTCATCTCATCTCATCTCATCTCATTTGAGTAGTATAAGCTGTCCAGTAGTGTGGTTTGTGCTTGGTTTGCTGAGAAAGTGCAGGTTCTAGAGCTACGAAACGGTAGGAAAGATGCAGCTAACGTGGAAAGATATTCCCACGATCCCAACGACCAATGATCTTTTGGATATTGTCCTGAACAGGACCCAAAGAAAGACCCCAACGGTCATCAGACCTGGTTTCAAGATCACCAGAATCAGGGCTTTCTACATGCGTAAAGTGAAGTACACTGCTGAAGGTTTTGAAGAGAAATTGGAAGAGATCTTGAAGGGGTTCCCCAACATTAACGATGTTCATCCGTTCCACAGAGATCTGATGGATACCCTGTACGAGAAGAACCATTATAAGATCTCTTTGGCAGCAGTGTCGCGTGCAAAGTCGCTCGTCGAGCAAGTCTCGAGAGATTACAATAGATTGCTGAAATTCGGTCAGTCGTTGTTTCAATGCAAGCAGTTGAAGAGAGCCGCTTTGGGTAGAATGGCCACCATTGTCAAAAAATTGAAGGATCCATTGGCTTATTTGGAGCAGGTCCGTCAACATTTGGGTAGATTGCCATCTATCGATCCAAACACTAGAACCTTGTTGATCTGTGGTTATCCTAATGTGGGTAAATCTTCGTTTTTGAGATGTATCACCAAGGCTGACGTTGAAGTGCAACCTTATGCGTTCACTACCAAGTCTTTGTACGTGGGTCATTTCGATTACAAGTATCTACGTTTCCAGGCCATCGATACCCCTGGTATCCTGGACAGACCTACCGAAGAGATGAACAACATTGAAATGCAGTCTATCTATGCCATTGCACATTTGCGTTCGTGTGTCATGTATTTCATGGATCTTTCAGAACAGTGTGGTTTCACCGTTGAAGCACAAGTCAAGCTGTTCCACTCTATCAAGCCCTTGTTCGCTAACAAATCTGTTATGGTTGTCATCAACAAGACTGATATCATTGGTCCTGAAGATCTAGATGAAGAGCGCGCTCAGCTGCTACAAACCGTCAAGGATCAAAGTGGTGTTGAGATCATGACTGCCTCTTGTCAATTGGAGGACAATGTTATGGAAGTGAGGAATAAGGCCTGTGAAAAGTTGTTGGCATCAAGAGTTGAGAATAAATTAAAATCCCAAGCTAGAGTTAACAACGTTCTCAATAAGATTCACGTCGCTACACCTCAGGCTAGAGATGATGTAGAGAGAACGCCATTCATTCCTGACTCCTTCAAGAACCTGAAGAAGTATGATCCAGAGGATCCAGAAAGAAGAAAACTGGCTAGAGATATTGAAGCCGAAAATGGCGGTGCCGGTGTCTACAACGTCAATTTGAAGGACTCTTATCTATTGGAAGATGACGATTGGAAGAACGATGTTATGCCTGAAGTTCTTAACGGTAAGAATGTTTACGATTTCTTGGACCCTGAAATTGCTGCTAAATTGCAAGCTTTGGAGGAAGAAGAGGACAGATTGGAGTCAGAAGGTTTCTACAACTCCGATGATGACGAAATACCCTTTGAAGGATTCGATAAGGATGAAGTTGACGATATTAAGCAAAAGGCTGCATGGATTAGGGATAGACAAAAGAGGATGATCGCGGAAGCAAGAAACAGGAAGTCCTTGAAGAACAAAGCTATCATGCCTCGTTCCAGACAAATCAAGTCTTACAACGATATGGAAGAACACATGTCTAAGTTGGGTCACGACGTCTCCAGCATAAAGGACAAGCAAAGAGTTGCTGCTGAAAGAGCAAGATACACTGAAACTGGTGCAGATGTCGTCTTTGGTAGCAGCGAATCGCGTGAGTCTGCAGCAAACGGTGGTAAGTTGAGACAATCTGATAGATTGCTAGATGGTGTCTCCGACGGTGTGGCAAGAACGAAGGCTGACAGAGTTGCTAAGATGCAAAGAAGGGAGAGAAACAGGATGGCTAGACAAGGTGAAGCTGATAGGCACGCTACCGCCTCGCTGCCTAAACATCTGTTCAGTGGTAAACGTGGTGTGGGTAAGACTGATTTCCGTTAGGAGATGCCAATTTTTCTTAGACAATCTGCCTTGTTTGAAGGTTTCATTCTTATGATGGTCATGCGAGTATGCATTTCACTATAAACCTTCTGAATCGTGCGATTATCGATATTCTGTATATTATTTTGTACCTTTGGTATCAATGTTTAAAGAGTAACAGCTGGTCAATTAATCAAGGTGATGTGGATTCATGAGACTGAATTCAGCTGTTGTAAATGCCAACTTTTAGTATTGATAGTTTGTCAGAAGCGAAGAAGTGTCAGTAAATCTGTACCTGGCGCGAAGTAATTCACAAAAATGAAATGTCAAGATGCCGCTGTACTATCCTGATACTTCGGCGAATCGACTCAAAATAATAGCTGAGCACCGTATCCCTTTGCTACAAAGATGAATAATGACAGTGGGCTAAATAATGAAGTGGATCAGATCGGACGCTGTGAGTCGGATGACGACGCCTGCATTGATAGGGCCATTAGCCTGATAACATTCCAGTCTACAGACCCTAAGATGCTGGACATGATAACTGCACCTTTGGAGAAGGTGCCATCCCCAATGGAGGGTGATAATAGCCTATCAAGGAGTCCTTCAAGTAGTGGATTGGCGGTCATTGCATCTGGAAATGTAAAATCCGCAGAATTCCACAATCCACATGAGAAGGAAGATTCAGAACAATACAAAAATATTACCAGGGAAGGCCTGCCATACACTTGCTTTACCAAGACTCAAGTATATCTGGTTTTCGGGATTGTCATTTATATTGGTTTCTTGGGACCTATGGCAGGAAATATCTATATACCTGCCTTACCGCTATTACAAACGCAATTCCAGGTCAGTGAAACGGCTATTAACTCGACGGTTTCTGTTTTCATGGCAGTATTTGCCGTGGGACCCTTATTCTGGGGCATGTTCGCAGATCTCACGGGAAGGAAATTTCTATACATCATATCATTACTGCTGCTGATGGTGGTTAATATCCTGATGGCCACTGTACCTGCAAACATTGTGGGTCTATATGTTCTCAGGGTATTTCAGGCCTTTGGGTCCAGCTCCGTTATTGCTCTTGGAACTGGCACTGTGGCAGACATATCACCACCAAGCGACCGCGGCAAGGCAGTTGCATATTTCATGATGGGTCCCAATACCGGACCCATTCTGGCCCCAATAATAGCAGGTCTCATCTTGATGAGAGGCGATCACTGGAGATGGCTTTTTGGCTTTACCAGTATCATGAGTGGTGTAGCGCTACTGTTAGTTATTGCCTTATTGCCAGAGACTTTGAGATGTATTGTGGGGAACGGAGATCAACGTTGGCGCACCTCAGATAAAGATGAAGAAATTCAAGTTGCTGACCACGATATCGTACAGCCACAGGAGCCAGTTCAGAAACCCAGACTTGGACTTTTCCAAGACATCGGCATTCAAAAACCAGTCAACGACAGTGAATTGTTCCAGAAATTATATCCTAAGCCTTCAAAACCATCAGTTACCATGTACTGGCACATGGTCAAATTTTTACCTCTTACAGTCTCATCACTGAGCACAGCTTTACTGTTCGCCAGTTATTACGCCTTCAGTGTCACATTTGCACATTTTTTACAATCCGACTACGAGCTCTCGATGCTAGAAGTTGGTGCTTCTTACGTCTGTCCCGGAGTGGCAATGCTGTTGGGCTCTCAAACTGGCGGGCATCTCTCAGATTACTTGAGAAAGCGGTGGCTACGTTCTCATGAAGGTCTTCTATTTCCCCTAGAGTATCGCCTAATATTACAAATTTGGGGAATAGCTCTCAACACTGCCGGGTGTATAGGATACGGTTGGTCCATACAGCGGCACTATCACTTGGCTATCGTTCTAATGTTTTCTGCCCTAAGCGCATTTGGGTTGACCTGGTGCAGTAACACGACAATGACATATCTGAGTGAATTAATGGCAAGACGCACTGCTGGAGCCATTGCTGTCAGCAGCTTCTTTAGAAACGTAGGTGCTACGATCAGTTCCGCAATTATCAGTAAGTTGTATCTTGCCATGGGCGTTGGATGGTGTTTTTCAGGTTTAGGTCTCTGTAATTTACTTTCGCTCGCCGCTATTCTCTATTTGATAAAATATGGCAACTACTTTCACCAGGAATTCAAGGCATAGAGTGCTTTTCTGTCTCGTTTGATCGATATAACAAATGATATAGATATACATTTTATTTGTTGACTTGATAAAGAAAGATTGCGACGAGCTACTCACCGTTCTGAAAAAACAACGGAAAAAGAGCCATGACGTTGATGATTAAGTGGTTCACTCTACCGTTCTCATCTTCAGCTGCTAATTGGTTTTAGAGTCACTTTATTATTATACATAATGTTAGATGAGCCCGTGCCACAACTGTGGGATGTGACGAAGATTCTGGATTATTATTGGTCACGCGCCAGGCGCCGGCCAATATGGCATTCAGCAATTTAATGAGTCAAGTTGAACTCAGTAAGAGGGAACTCAGTAGGAGGGCATTACAAGTGAAGAACTGGTGAGTAGAAGTGGTTTGACTGCCAATTAACAACAAGATCAGATATGAAATGAAAAATAATTGGTTGACCCGCTTTTCAGGGTCCTTCAGCCCTTTTCTCTATGTGATGGTGATGGCGACTGGCATCTCATCGAACTTAATGCATGATTTTGTCTACGAAGCTAAGTGGCTGCGATATTGCTCATACCCTATGTTTGCCTTGGCATGCCTGCTGTTCATTGGGCTTCAAATACAACAAATGTTGCATACGTTTAAATTCATTGCGGAGAGATCCTTCAGCCAATATTTCGATGAGTACTTCCGTAACGCTTCACAGAGTGTCTTTTGGGGGACCTACCCCATGGGATTGATCACTATTATCAATTACATTGCTACCTTGACTCAAACGGCGATAAAAGACCCTGCTGTCGCGAAAAGGACCATGATGTTGGTTTACGTCTTATGGTGGTTCGACGTAGCAGTCTCTTTAATATGTGCCTGGGGAATTTCATTTCTCATTTGGCAGAGGTTTCATGGCAGAATCAAGGTTGAGAGTTATCGAACATTGAATGAACAGGTTTCGGTGGAGGGGCTCAAGAGTGTGTTGATTCTATTGGTTGTCCCACTTGTCGTCGCAGCCTCAAGTAGTGCTTCCTTCACAATGACAGATCTATTTTCTGAGACATTTAGCAGAACCACTCAATTGACCGTGCTTGTTATCACAGCACTGATATGGCTACATGCCGTGATATTTGTTTTTATCATCATTACCATATTCTTTTGGAGTCTCTATGTCAACAAGATCCCACCTATGGGCCAAGTTTTCTCTATGTTCCTAATACTTGGTCCCATGGGCCAAGCAAGTTACGGTATACTCCTGCTAACAGATGATGTTAGACTGTATGTTACAAAATACTACTCTGAAAGCAGTTCAGACCAACGTTACAACATTCTTCTGCTCACCATACCTTGGACCATAAAAATCATTGGGCTGCTCCTAGCGTTGGCACTGCTTGCAATGGGGTATTTCTTTACCGTCATCGGATTTGCGGCCGTAGCGTCGTACTGTGGCAAAACAGTCGAAGAAGATCTACACGGCCAGGTACGTCGCAAGAGAATATACCACTTCCATAAAGGATGGTTTGCAATGACTTTCCCTATGGGAACTATGTCCCTAGGGAGCTCAAGCGTCTGGCGTCACTATAATCAGTTCGTCCCCTCGTTGGCTTTCAGAGTCGTCGGAGCCATCTACGCCGTTATTTGCATTTTATGGACCACTGTATGTCTAATAGGCATGTGCCACACAACCATAGTCCCAGAGCTGAGACATCTGTTAAACTGCATCACAAGCCGCGACTCTTCATCAGACCTAAGCACAACCGAATCCAAAGGTTTCGACAGCCTAGGACGTTCTGAAGCCGTATCGAAGGGTTGCTAGCATCGAGTAGCATCGAATTCGCTTCTCTTGAAAGCTCATATAATCTTCTAAAAATTCAATTTCCATTTATCATTTGTTTTAATATTTTTTATTTATTTCGATGAGCGACAATCTTTTTTTTACTGACATCTCGAGGATCTCGACCCTCGAAAACAAGCGAACGTCCTACTGATTTGTAATCGATCTACTTGGGACTGATACCATATTACATTCTTTATATCGTATCTATAAGTCAGACAGAGTTGGTGACTGTTGAATGACTCTCTCTCTCAAGAACGGACTGCAAAGAATAGTGTTAAGAAGAGCAATGTCAGGTACAACAAAACATTACGATTACTTGGTTATCGGGGGTGGCTCTGGAGGTGTTGCATCATCCAGAAGGGCAGCTTCATATGGTGCCAAGACGCTTTTGATTGAAGCTAAGGCTCTAGGTGGTACCTGTGTTAACGTTGGTTGTGTTCCTAAGAAAGTTATGTGGTACGCTTCTGATTTAGCCACCAGACTGAAGCAGGCTCATGAATATGGGTTGTTCGAGAATTTGCCCTTGGACGACAAGAACGTGCAGTTTAATTGGGAAGCTTTCAAGAAGAAGAGAGATGCCTATGTTCACAGGTTGAACGGTATCTACGCTACAAATCTGGCCAAAGAAGGTGTTGATGTCTTGTTTGGCTGGGCCAAATTCAACAAGGAAGGCAAAGTTGAAGTAACTACACATGATCACAAGACTGAAGTGTTTACTGCTGATCACATCTTGGTTGCCACTGGTGGTGCACCAGTTATCCCAGATGGTATTCAGGGTTACGAATACGGTATTGACTCTGACGGTTTCTTCGCGTTGGAACATCAACCTAAGAACGTCGTGGTCGTCGGTGCCGGTTACATTGGTATCGAGTTTGCAGGTGTTTTCCATGGCCTGGGTTCCAACACTCATCTAGTTATCAGAGGTGAAACCGTGCTAAGAAAATTCGACTATTCCATTCAAGAGACTATCACCGATCATTATGTGAATGAAGGTATTAATGTTCATAAAAAATCCAAGGTGCAGAAAGTTGAAAAGAATGATGGCACAAATAAACTAACTGTGTACTTGGACACCGAAGAAGTTATCAAGGATGTAGACACTTTGATCTGGACAGTTGGCCGTAAATCCTTGTCAGGTATCGGCTTGGAGCATGTGGGTGTGAAGATTAACGACCGTGAACAGATCATCGCCGATGAGTATCAAAACAGTTCTGTTAAAGGTATTTACTCTCTAGGTGATGTTGTTGGTAACGTTGAACTGACTCCGGTCGCAATTGCCGCGGGCAGAAAGTTGGCTAACAGATTGTTTGGTCCTGAGAAATTCAAGAATGACAAGCTTGATTACAGTAACGTCCCAAGTGTCATTTTCTCTCACCCGGAAGCTGGTTCCATTGGGCTCACAGAGAAGGAAGCCATCGAGAAGTATGGTCTTGAAAACATCAAAGTCTACAACTCCAAGTTCACTGCAATGTATTATGCTATGCTGAAGGAAAAATCTCCAACGAGATACAAACTAATCTGTGCCGGACTAGAGGAGAAAGTTGTTGGTCTACACATTGTTGGTGACTCGTCGGCTGAAATCCTACAAGGTTTCGGAGTCGCCATTAAGATGGGTGCCACTAAGGCAGATTTTGATAACTGTGTTGCTATTCACCCAACCAGTGCTGAAGAAATCGTCACCTTGAGATAGAGGATATTTTTCAATGATATCAACAGAAATTTATACAATGAGCAGTTGAATCCTTGACGCACTTTTAAATTGGTTAACTCTTGTTTACAATACAAAATAAAAACAGAAGTAGATATTAGACTAAAGTCATAGGACACATACCGAGGGATGAAATATAAAATTATGCGAGTTCATCGTGGCATAGGACTTAAGCCTTCAAAGAAGAAGCTCTTCTCTTTCTGATTTCAGCCTTCTCAGCCTTTCTCTCAGACAATCTCTTGGCCAACAATTGAGCGTATTCAGCAGCAGCTTCTCTTTGAGCTTGAGCGTTCTTGACCTTCAAAGCTCTTTGGTGTCTCTTTCTTTGCAATCTTTGAGGAGTAACCAATCTTTGGATCTTTGGAGCCTTGGTGTAAGTCTTTTCACCCTTGACAACTTCTCTTCTGACGACGTAGTCACGGACATCATCTTCCTTGGTCAAACCGAAGAACTTTCTGATGTTGTTGGCTCTCTTTGGACCCAATCTCTTTGGAACGGTAGAGTCAGTGACACCTTCCAATTCTTGTTCACCCTTCTTGGTGATGACCAAGGACAAGACAGCCAAATCTGGGCCAACAATGGCACCTCTGACGGACTTTCTCTTTCTTTCACCGTTTCTTCTTGGTCTGTAACAAGAGTGACCCTTAGCGAGCAACAACTTGACTCTGGTTGGCAACAAGACACCTTGCTTCATTGGGAAACCTTGCTTGTCGTTACCACCGGAGATCTTGAAGACGTAACCCTTGAATTCGTCACCGACGGCTTCACCTTCGACTTCTTGACCGATTCTCTTGTCGTAGAAAACACGGATTCTGTGTTCGTCATCGATTTCGACAGTCTTTTGAGTACCGTTAACTGGGTAAGCAATGTTCAACTACAGTAAGTTATATGTTAGTAACACTTGATTTCGTCGAATTGGTCACACAATGCCACCATATCAAACAATCGTCTCTACTCGCACTCGCGGTATCCACTTCAATGTCCACTGTGCCAAATTGGAAGCTTGGCATCTGGTCTTTTTCTTCTGTTCCTCATCGATTCCCAACCGTAGTTCATGGATTCTGTCTCTCTGGTGCATTGCTTGGACTATATTGATAGCATTCTCGTCATTAACATACCTTCATGGTGGCTCACTGGTCTTTAATCTCTTGCTGCTCTCAACAGGTTTCAACGACTATTTTCAAAAGCATGAAATTTCAACTATGATTAGCCCACTGCCCATACAAGTTTTTTCCAAACTGGCCGTTAGACTACGCGACCTGGAAGGACCTCTGCCGACGCCCTCAGCCTAGCCAAACCAAGTTGCTGGTTCGCTAGGCCCGCGTTTCCTGGTGTCCTAGGCTGGGGCAGAGGGCAGGCTAGGCAGAGCCTGCCTGTCCGGGCGGGAGGCTAACGAAGCGACGCGGTAAAAAAAGAACGCAGAAAACTCGATCGGATGTTTTTATTTTTCATCTCGGATCACGATGGTGTCTGGAGCTTTCAAATCTGATGGTGTGTGGATGTTGAGAGCAGTCTCACTAATTGGATGCTGTTTGATTTTCGGAGTTTACTATATGAAAAATGCTAGAATAGGTAGTCTAATGTGTCAACTACATGCTATATATTATGAGGAGGTTATGGTCAAGGATTCTTGGGTATATTGACAACGTCCCCGTTCCCGTGATTTTTATCATCTGTAGCATCACTTGAGAAACTGAAAAATCGGTTTGCCAGCGGCGTCTGATTCACCATCATATATGGTGTTAGACCTGTGCTGCCGTGGTTATAGGTAGATGGTGCAATTTCATTTCCTGGGACAAGATTACTTGGTATGTTCGGCGGCGCTTTGGCGCTGCCGGGGCCAAGGGTCCAGTCCTGTAACATGGACATGGAGGTGTTTGGCGATGGCACCATCAGGTCGTGAGCGAATTTTGAGGGCAGGGACCCGGTCAAGGGACCGCCTGAATGTTCGCCAAGAGGTGGAGTGGCCGCTCGTGCGGGATTCCGAGGTGTCTGAGCGGGCAAGTTTAGATGTATCTGTGGAGGTTGCGGCTGTTGATGTTGATGTTGCTGCTGCTGTTGCTGTTGCTGCTGCACGTATTGTTGTGTCATTTGTAACTGTTTTATTATCGGGTATGGCGGTCCGTGGAGATGGTTCGCGGCGCCAGAGGCTTGTAATGGCGTTGCCAAATAGGGCGGGAACGCAGGTGACGCTGAAAACATAGGCGGTAGGCCAAAGGAATTCCCACTCGAAGGCTTCAGACCTTGCCTGGCCGAGTCGGTCTTGTCAGGCATCATATATTTGGACCCCACTTCATTCCCGGGCATCGCACTCGTCGTTGGAGTCTGTCTCTTGGGCGTCTGCTGATTAACGGGCAGCTCGTACCTCACAGCGCCTGGATTCTTCGGGACCATGTGAGGCGGGTTTGCCTGCAGATTCGCGGCTCCGATCGACGACGTTGACGAGGATCCGCTGGGTATCACAGTGTTGTACGATGCATTATTACTGGGTATCTGGACCCTGAGGACAGGTCTCTTCTTGTTGTCCACCTGCGAGCTCATTCGACTGGAGGGCGTGCTTCCCACCGAGCCGGGATTCTGCAGCGGAGTGACCTCTGGCTCATTCACCTTCGCCACGGCTTCCAATGTCCTGGCCGCGTTGTCCTGCGAAGTTGCGGTCATCCCGGGCGAGTGACCCAGAATTGCGGAACCAGACTGAGTCGCTGGCTGCGATGCCGCCTGGTACAAGTTTTGGAACTGCCGCTGGACCATCTGCTGCAAAGGATTAAATTTTGGCGCCTGGGAGTCGATTTTCTGTTTTTTAACCTCAGCCATAGCGCCCTCCTCGCCCCTCGCAGAGACTCCAGCCTGTTGCTGCTGCTGGTCTCTCTTGAGAGCGCTCCTGGTGACTCTCCCGGATATCCCAGCCGGCTCGCGGTCATCGTCCTTCGCACTCTCCTCGCCATCGTCTTCCTCCTCCTCCTCGTCGCCCTCGTCATCGTCGTCGTGCTGTCCAGAGACAGCCTGCCGCACCGGCCCGCCCTTCGCAAACGCTCCCTTTCGCGACTTCCTTCCAGCATGCTCATTGAGCGTTATATGCGACTTCTTCTGGTACGCTCCAAAATCGGAGGGACCCTTTGCATCGTGCGCCAGGTCGTCCCGCTCGTAGTATTTAATCATATCCTGCATATCCACGCTCGAAAACTCGTAAAACGTATTGTTAGACCCCAAGATCAAAACCGCGACATCGACCTGGCACAGCACCGCCAGCTCGTGCGCCTTCTTGAACAAACCCGCCTTTCGCTTGATAAACGTCACCGTACGATTCCGCTCCTCCCGGATGGGCTGTATCTCGATCTTTCGTCTACCCATTGCCCAACCTCTGCTCGCTGCCGTGATGATCTTCACCACCCTCCACCTGCAGTTTCTATATTTAAAAGTTTCGTTGCATCGCCTTTAAGCAACCCCAGAAAAATAACTATGTACGTCTCTTCTAAGCCCCAAGCTACGTTCTGGTCAAAGTTGACCAACTTCTGACCTCTTATAAGAAGTGGTGAAGATTGGCAAGCTTCAGAGATGTTTCTCAGTTGTAACATCGCTGATCCATGCTGCCACCGAGAACGTAGAGGTGGTCCCTTGAGCGTAAATCAGCGTGTCTTGGATTTGCAGAGAAGCCATTACGTGCGCCTCATTGTTCGTATAATCAGAGGTCCAGATAAGGTTCTTGTTGCTGAAACGTTTCTGAAAATAATCGAGCAGCACACGCAGCTGTCGGTGTTTAGCTCGTATTATTAATTGTGAGCAGCGACGGGAGCAGTGAGCAGGCTTGCTAAACGAAGTGGGTTTATTATCTCGCGGATAGTGAGGAAGCGGGCTGGAAAAGGTATATAGAAGGTGCGTGTTTGGGCGAGTTGTGGTTCTTGCTGCCAAAGTGTGTGGGCCAGACTGTGCTAGAGTTTGAAACGGTATGGGATTGTTTAGGTGGCCGTATCCGGTCGAGACGGTGGAGGGCTACTGGGGGAGTGTGACGTCGACGATCGACTGGTGTGAGGAGAATTACGTTGTATCGAAATATATTGCTGAGTGGTCGAATACGATCACCAATGGTACGTTTGTGATCACTGCGCTGTACTCTACGTACTGTGCGTACCGGAGCAGGCTGGAGCTGAGGTTTATCCTGATTGGGATCGGGTTTGCGCTGGTCGGGGTTGGATCGTGGCTATTCCACATGACGTTGCAGTACCACTACCAGTTGCTGGACGAGTTGCCCATGATCTATGCGACGTGTATCCCTACGTGGAGTATACTGTGTGAGACGCAGGAAACTTTGACGAAAAGGGGGCAGAGCAGTCCGTTAGCGAGACAGTTTGCCGTGGGGATTCTGATCTCGATCATCGTTACGTTGCTGAGCTGGGTGTACTTGGTTTTCAAGATCCCAGAGATCCACCAGACGGTGTACGGTTTCATCACCGTTTCGGTGGTCATCATGTCGGGTTTGCTGACTCACAAGTTTGTGAAGGACCCCGTGGCCAAGAAGAGCCTGTACCAGTGTATGAGCATCGGTATAGTCACTTTCCTCTTGGGGTTTGTGTCCTGGAACCTAGACAACGTTTTCTGTTCGTACTGGATCTACATCAGGAGATCGATCCTGCAATTGCCTTTGGGGGTTCTGCTGGAGCTTCACGCCTGGTGGCACATCCTGACCGGTACGGGGATTTACTATTACATCGTCTATCTGCAGTACTTGAGAGTGCTTACGCAAGGTAGGGGAGAAGAGTACGCTATGATCTGGAGATGGGGGGTGTTGCCCGAGTTGGTTAGAAAAGATGCTCAAATTACCACTAAATATTCACTTTCACTGTTCGGACCTTCCGCGGTACAAAGACCAATTGAAACCCGCAAGACTAAGTAGATTCCTGTTTATGATCGTTCCAACTGTATATATGTAATTATCAAAAAGTTTGCTAATGAATCTCCTGAATGTTCAAAATGTAACTAAGCCTAACAAGACGTAAAAATTTAAGCACTGGGTTGATGATTTACACTAGAGGCACAAGTTTCTTGGACATATAAGGTCCATCAAGCTCGTAACCAAGCTTCCCGTAGTACGTTCTGACACCAACACCTGAGATGACCGAGATTTTTTCAGATCCATGCTCTTCCAGCGCTATACGTTCAGCTTCCTCCATAAGCAGCGTACCGAAACCTTGGTGTTGAAACTTACGAGGGTCTCTGGAATGCAAAGGAACGACTGAACCGTAGACGTGTAGCTCTCTGACGATGGAGGTTCTCTGCGACGTGAATTCTTTTCTGTATGTGTATTTCTTGGAGGCTTTCCTCAATCTCAGCAGACCGATCAAAATGTCCTTCTTGGGGTCTTCGTACGATAAGAAAGTTTCCCAACCACCGTTGGCGTAGTAATCTCTTCTGATCAGCTCTACTTGATCTGGTTGAACTCTATGATGGACTTCCTGTATCCCGACTTCTCTCGTTCTGACGTCTCGACATTTGGTACCGAAATCCTTCATCCTTGCTAATGCCAGTTCTCTTAGATTACCGTTATCTACACCGGATGTGACTAGAGGCATTGGGATATCTCTCTGGACACGATAGATTCTGGTCCAAGGTGGCACTAGCGCCATGATTCTGGCGACTAAATCCACTAGAGCGTTGGCGTTGTACGATTTGTATCTACCAGTTTTCCAAAGCTCGTAGAGACCGGTACCTCGAATAACCAAGGTTGGGTAAATCTTCAAACCATCTGTTCTGAACGCTGGGTTCTCAAAATATTCTTTGAATTGCTCAATGTCTCTTTCCATCCCAACATTGGGAAGATCGGGCATCATGTGAGAAACCACTTTATAGCCGGCATCCTTGGCAACGCTAAACGTCTCACACACGGCCCTTACGGTATGACCTCTGTTGGTATCACGAGCAACATCTTCGTAGAGCGACTGAACACCAATTTCAAGTCTTGTACATCCGTACTTTAACATATCATCCAGATGTGTTTGAGTACAGTAATCGGGTCTCGTTTCGATCGTTATACCGACACACTTGGTCAAACTTTGCTGTGAATATTGGATTGCTTCGTCGATATCGTTACCATTGAAACCTGATAACGCATTGTGTAATTTAACAATGAAATCCTCACGGTAATCCTTGGGCAAAGACATGAAGGTACCACCCATGATAATGTACTCCACTTTATCAATAGAGTGACCCAATTGTTTCAGTTGCTCAATTCTACCACGTGCCTGTTCGTATGGATCGTAACGAGCTCTGATAGCTCTCATGGAAGTGGGTTCATAACCAGTGTACGACTGAGTGGAGTATTCGAAATCGGAGTCTGGACCACCGGGACAGTAAACACAAATGTTACCAGTGTACGCAATATGGGGACAACGATGGGGCTTACACATAACGGCAATCACTGCGATACCTGAAGCAGTTCTGACTGGCTTCGCCTTCAATTTGGGTAATAAATATTTCTTGTACTGATCTGGGATGGCATTGATAATATCCGTGAGTCTTGGTTGTTGCTTAAGTTTGTACTTCTTTGAATATTTTGTAATGAGCCCATTTAGGTTGATTTCTCTAGTGGTACCTGATGTAAGAGAGCTCGTCAACTCCAAAGTGATGTCGGAACAACATTGGATAAACCTCTCCTTCTCTGGAGCCAACTTCTGCTTGTTATTTTTCGGACCCTTTCCACTACGTCCCATTATGACCTCAATAAATAGAATGCAACAGCTCAGGTAGGCTCAAAAAGGTTTAATCTGACAACTGGATGATTCGACGAAGTTAATTTCAGATGCGATGGGCTTGAACTTCTCAATAAATCTTGAAATTTCGGACGTATAAGGTGACCAGCACGCGACAGTGGACAATTAAAAGGACAGTCGATCAATTGTACGGTTGATCACAAAGAGGCGTTAGGTTGATAGGGATACTACGAGAGCTGCTTTTCGAGTGATCTCTTCCTTTAATTAGACTGCCATCTTGACAGTCCATACACATTGAGCTTTGTCAGGCTCCTTTCCTTCATAGATAGACACTAGACATGACACCGGAAGCTAAGAGAAGGAAGAATCAGAAGAAGAAGCAGAAGCAAAAGCAGAAAAAGCAGGCTGAGAAAGTGGTCAGTGAGGAGGCGGTAATTGACCAGACTCACAATGATTCGGTTGAAAGCGCCGATGTGCTTTCTCAATCACCTGACGAGAGCGACATGAACACAAGCACAACGACAGCACCCTTCGAAGATGAGACTCCAAATTCTGATTCGATGGTTTGCAAGGGTTCACCAGAAAACTTGGAGATAATAAGGAGCTTACAACAGGACACGGGAACCAGTATTGGAGAACAGCTGGAGAAGAAACTCTCGCATGAGATCACGATAATTGATGATATACCCACAAATGAATTGCAGGACGATGTTCAAGGTGTTGAAGCTGACCACAACGTAGCTGTACCCACAGAAGGTGCGGTTCACGAGACTGAGGCTGTTCAAGAACTGAAGCCTGATGTGGTGGTGCCACAGATCATAGAAAGTCATGACCAGCAGGTTCCTACATTTCAGACTACTACCATAACAGCAGCAGCGGAAGAGTCACTTGACGAGAATTCAGTTTTAGCCGTTGAAACAAAAGCTGATGAGCCCGAAGAAGAGCTCGAAGAAGAGCCCGCCACGACAATCGCAGAGATACAAGATGACGAAAATAATGAAACACAATCCACTAGACCAACAGCTACTGTAAGTGACGGGGGGGTTGAAGCAAGTATGGAGCTAAAAGATGACGTTCTGGACGACAACTCGGCGGCAAATAGGGCTTCTGAGGTTGAGGAAAATCTAGAATCTCAGCCGATTAACGGCATCGACAAAGCCGGATCAGAGATTCAGCAGCCTTCGGAAGATTTGACCTTGAGTGCTGAACGCAATTCTGTTCAGGTCACTGATCTATTTACTGATGACAATGCACAGACGGGTGAGCCAATGCCGTGGGAAACAGAGCAAAAGGATCTCAACCTTGATGATGGTCTGCCCGCTGAAGATAGGCAAGTTGATGAGCTTTTTGCGAATAGCAGCGGCAAAAACGATGAAGCGATGCCTTGGGAGACAAGCGGCAAGGAAGAGATAAACAATACTGAGTCAAAGGCAAGTTACGCACCAACAACTGCAGTCTCCGAGAATCTAGTTGAAGAGGGTGCTCACAAATTTGAAGGCACAGCATTGGGTCAAGAGAATGTGGAATCTCATGTCACTGATAGTAATATCGCGGAACAAAATGTAGTGATTGATATCAGAAATGATACTCACGACCCAGAGCAACCTAGTGAAGTTTCCCCATCAGTTCATGATCAAGAAAATGAGAATGCAGTTTCTAGGTCCGACGTAGCCTTGCCAATAAACAAAGACGCTACGCTACTTGCAAGCGTAATGCCATCTACCGAACCTGATGAGAAAGTCTCTACTACATCCAGTTTGGATTCTGAGCCAGTGCCGCATCAAACTAATCTTGAACCGGAAGGAAATGTGGACAAACTGGCGGTTATTTTTGGTGATGATGGGACGGAAGATAATAGTTTTTGGCTGAATCAAGAGTCACAACCAGATAAAGATGATAACACAATCCAGCCTTCACTTCCAGACGAGCCTTCTTCAGTACAGAAGCAGGGTACACCTGCTATGAAATTCTCATTTTTACAAGAAGACCAGGATTTGTTGGACGAAGAGCTTTCAGAGGACGAAGATTTTCTAGCCTCTGACGATGAACCATTGAGCAACCAGCTTCCACTCAAGGAAGAACTTGATGTTAGTGTGACAGCTTCTATTGGAGTACCCAGAAGTGAACATTCAGTTCAGGTGCCTGAGGCTCCTAACTATACTCAGTCTGTGCCATCAGTGCATTCAAGTGGGCATACTTCGAGATATGAACCTGTACAGCAACTCAAGGGTTGTGACAGCTCATTTTCACCTGCAAACCAAAGCACTGCTCCGCTGTATGGGATCGCAACTCCACAAGTCACGTTGCAGCAGAGCCTTCCAGCTCAGCCGTTAAGGATTCCAAGTAACCAAAAGGCTGTTGAAAAGATCAACGAGGAGAAAAAGAAGTCTGATGCTTATGACTTTCCGTCTGATCTTTTCCCAAAAAAGAGCAGCATAGCACATGCTAAGCCCGTCAGGGTCCCGACGTTTGGACCCGGGGCTGCTCAGCATGCTCCCGGCACAACTATTCCCATGATTGCTGGTCATAACGATACTCACCGTCAAGCCAATGATAGATCAAGCCGCGACGGGCCATTGCCAAAGAACCCATACGCGAACTTGGTGGCCCCACAAGGCAAAGCTCAAGCAGGTTCTCATATACCAATACAAGGTGCTGCGAACGTCGGATTCAAACCCTTACCCCAAGCCGGTGGAATTCAAAATATTCTCCATCCAACGAGTTCGCAATATCCTGCTACGAGTTTATTGCCAAGTGACAGAAACAGAGGCTACAGTAATGCATCCATCGGTGCTTTATCTTCTAAAAGTATAGATCAACCCACATCCAGCACTACAGCCTCACAATTTCCTCCAACATCTAGAAAGACTTCTGCAACAAAATATGCCCCTACCTCCACGGCACAAGGGACATACCCATATTCATCTGTTGCAGAGAACGTCGCAAACGGTATGCACACTAACGTGCTACCTTTCAACGGCCTACCAAGTGCAAATGCGGAAACAAACGCACCACCTATGATCCCGTTTGGTGGCCTTACAACTGTAAAAACATACTCTGGCAAGACTGCCAAAGTGATGCCTCCAGCATTAAATGTTCCTAATACTTCGGTCTCAAACAGCATTCTCTCCCCTACTTCAGCCACTTCAACCAGGAGATCCCATGCCCGTTCGAACTCCAGTGTGTATACTCCGAATCAGAACGAGTACACAGCCAAATATGCTCCTACAGTTCACCCACAGTATCAAAATACAGGTTTAATGCCTCAGCTACCAGGTCAAGAGTTGGAGGCTCCTTACGCAGCAGTAAGGAGAGCTCGGCCAGAATCGCTGGGTGGGTCGGCTGTTCCCGAAGCCATCGATGAGCCGGTAGATAATCAAGCACTACTCCATCGTCAATTTCCTCTGATCCACTGGAGTGCTTCAGATAAAATTGTTTATGCCATCCCTTCAGAGGCTGCCACCAGCTCATACGTGATGGGTCCCGGATCTTCTTTGCAATGCCTAGAAGTCGTCAACATTGATTCTAAGATCCCAAGCAATAACTTGCTCAAGTCGTTCCCAGGTCCACTGAACAAGAACAAGGTGAAGAAAAAAGACCTTGAGAAATGGATAGACAGCATCTTGATTGATTATCAGGACTCTTCTCTGGAGTACACCATACTTGCAATATTGAGGCAAAAACTTGCTGAGACCATTGATTGGAAGGAAGTTGCGCGTTGCTTGTATAACTCCGACGAGCTATTATCGTATCTTTCCCAACCGCTGATCGATTCGAAACCAAAGCCGGTTAGTTCGAAACTAGACGCTGGTGCTCAGCTGAGGGTACTAGCGTACTTGCAGACTGGTGGACGTGACAAAGCGCTCGCCATGGCTATAGATAAAGGAGACTTTGCGATGGCATTGCTGATTGGTAGTTTGATGGGCAAAGACAAATGGGCAGAGGTTGTTCAAATTTATCTCAACAATGAATTCAGAGTCGACTCTGACGTCTCTCATTTTTCTTCCAATTTACTATCATTAGTATTCCAGGTTTTTGTTGGCAACTCGAAGACAGCCATTCAAGAATTTTACTCCACAATTGCAAAAGGCCAATGGGCGATAGAAAATTGGAGGATCATTGTCGCTGCTGTCTTGAGTAACATCAACCTGGACTCTACTGCGACATCGGGTGGAAACGTCCCTCCAATCATCAATGAGTTTTTGGTAGAGTATGGGGTGTTTTTGGCTCAGAAAGGACTCAGCGCTGAGGCCTGCGTTGTTTTTTCGATTGCAAATCTTCCTTTCTCTGCTTCTCCAATCGGCAACACATCAGTGAAATTTGAGCAAATTGGCAGTCCAATGTCTTTAGAGAGCTCCATTTTCTCAGAAATTTACGAGTTCGTGAGCTGCCCTGATATGAAAGGCTACCCCGGCTTACTTTCACTCAAGCTATATCATGCTTTCTGTTTACAGGAACACGGGCTTGTTTCCGCAACTTCCCGATACGCCGATCACATCAGCGGCATGTTGAAGCACTTCTCTAAGAAAGATCCATCTGTTCTGCATATTGCCAATGGTTTGACCGAGTTATCGAGCAGGGTTGCTGGTTCTTCCACTGGATGGTTAGGCAAGCCAAAGCTGAGTAGCGTTTGGGGTCAACTGGACAAATCTTTCAATAAGTATATTGGAGGAGACGACGACTCAATCGTTCAAAAGCCCATGGGGAAGAAAGTTTTTGATGGATTTACACCTGTAGCGTCTAGAAATTCCTCAATGTTGGATGTGAGTCAATTTCAGTTTACCCCTGCTCACAAACAAGCCCAAATGGGCTATAGCACGGATCACAACATTTCATTACCACCAGTAACTGCAAATCCGATGGATGCTTCTTTTCAAAACATGAAAAATAATAATCAAATCTCCAAGAGCATCACTGAACAGGGTCCACCGCCATCTATGTCACCCTACAGCGTCAACTCATCTCCACGGCAACCCAACTCTCAAATAATGAATAGTAGCTTCAATCCCGCGCACTTTCAGCTAAGAAGGGTTCAAACTGAACAAGCGAAAGGCGCGAACTCGACGGGAGGCCTTCCTTCAGCGTACGCTCGTCAACAGATCACACAGATGGAAGCTTTCCTAACGCAAGATGACATGGTCGTACCCCAGGGTAATTTAGCGCCTTCTATTCCGATAAGCCGCACATCACCACACTATCGCTCGACTCCTGACCTACTTCAAAAGAGATCTCTTGCGCTAAATGATGACCTAACTTTTGCGAAGCGCAAGGCCTCTTTGGAGGAATCTCGCATTAATGATTCGAAAACAACTCATGCCTCTTCAGTGTCAGATTTCATTGAATATAAATCTTCGAATATGAATACTACTGAGAATGTTAGAGTTCAAAATCAAAACCAAACCTTTTCGAATGGATTGGCGTATAAACAAGGAAACTATAGTCAAACTTCCATTACTAGACCCGAAGAAGTTTTTGATAACAAACATGGCCTACATGACGCTAAACCAGCAGAAGCACTCCCCGAAGTTGTAACCGGGTCACAAACGATGGATCGTGACCAAGGCTCCAGCATGGAAGAAGGCGATTCCATTAACGAAGTGGCCTCTTCTTCAGTACTGCACAATGACATGTATGGTAATCCATACGGAGGTGTCCCGGTCAATCCTCCTGAAACTTTGTCAGAAACCACCTCAAATGCGTATGAACCAATCAGTCACGATTCTCACCAAAACCTGCCTCTCTGCGAAGATAGAGCGATGGGAGCGACAGGCCCTCCAGAGGCTGCGCATGACTCGTCTGCTATTAGCCAATTTGACAGCGGTTCATCCACTGAAGAAGTCGCACCACGGGAGAACGAAGGCGTGGCCAACACGGCGAGCGACAATTATGATAGTCATATGAAACCTCAGTCTCAAGCACCGTTTTCGCCTGCCTTGGGTAAGAATTCTTCAACTCATAGAGTAGTCAATCCATATGCTCCAGTGTCGGCTGAAAAGCCACATAATGAATACGAGCTCAAAACTGATTCACCAATTGCAGGGCCAGCAAAAACGAATGTGTACTCTCTTGGAGGCCTAGCAGATGAAATTACACCAAAGTCAGTGTCAGAGGAACCGGGGAAAAGTATTTTGCCAGCGGTTCCCCTACCGATTGAAGGATCAGCTAGCACCGGCACCCCTCCAGTGGATCGATTTGATCC
Source organism: Torulaspora maleeae (assembly GCA_003708055.3). Classification (NCBI taxonomy): domain Eukaryota; kingdom Fungi; phylum Ascomycota; class Saccharomycetes; order Saccharomycetales; family Saccharomycetaceae; genus Torulaspora; species Torulaspora maleeae. The sequence goes on along the minus strand of PPNA03000005.1, from coordinate 492,348 downwards.
AATCAAGCCTGCTGATGTGTTGACGGCTGAAATGTTTGAGCCGGTAATCAAGAAAGCATCTGCCTCCAGGGCCTTTACACCACTGATAGTTCAGTCTCCAGAAGATCAGTATGACGACATAGTCGAAGACGAATCTGAGGACGAAGAGGAAGAGGAACAGAGGCGCCAACTAGAGAAGCAGCAACAGGAGAAGAGAAAGAAAGAACAGGAGGAGAAGAAGAGAAAGCAGCAAGAAGAAGCTCAGGCTGCAAAAGCGAAACAAAAGGCGGATGATAAGGCCAACGGGTGGTTTAGTTGGTTGAAGAAGGATTCTAATGAGAAGAAGCCAATTAAGGCTAAACTAGGGCACAAAACTACTTTCTACTATGATGAAAAGTTGAAACGTTGGGTTAACAAGGACGCTTCTGAGGAAGAAAAAGAGAAGATTGCTTCTCCGCCTCCTCCGCCACCTGTCGTTAAAAGGATGGATAAGGGTCCGAAAACCAAGCCATTACCTAGTCCTGAAGCAACAACAAAGGACACCGTTGGTGCAATTCTTCCCAAGAATCCAATCACTGGTGCTCCATTAGGAACTCTAACTCCAGTGTCTGTTGGTAACGGAGAGTCATCAGCGATGGTGTCTTCCGCGCCAATTAGCCATCCTGGAATCAATTTGTCTGGGAAGAAGGCAAACGGCCTAGATGATCTACTCTCACTAACTGGCGGGAACGGTACTACTTCAAGACGGAAGAGGAAACCTGCTAGAGGGTACGTAAATGTGATGGACACTAAATAAACATGCGCTTAGAGCCATCTTTAATGAATGTCAAGATAACGAATTTCGAAATTGTGTATTTATTTACAGGAAAACGCAAAAAAACGGAGTCCTCATTGAGGTGGTAGTCTGAACAGGTCACCACTGGCCTTCATTCTCTGTATGGCGATCTGATTATCATCCTCATGACTCTTTGGAAGCTTGTCATCTGGTTTGTTCTCAAAGACAGACCCAAGAAGAACCATTTCATTACTAGTAGCATCACAAATAAATGCCACGTAGTCAACCACGCTTCTATCAAGCTTTTCCGCCTGACTCGTCTTCTTATTTAGCTTAATCAGTCTCTGCACGGTATCGAACTTGTATACCAGTTGAATATTTTCCAATGGTTTGCCCGGAATCATCATTGCCTGCACAGAGACCAATTTAGGTACCTGATTGAACTTGACCAATTTCCAATCTAGCTTGATGTACTTAGGTAGCTGACGAGATCTAGCCTCCAATGCCTCCTCGACCCAGTAGGATACGTTCGGCTTTATTTCGTCGAGCTTTCGTTCGGCAAATGCAGAGTTGACATTTACATACGTCTCGATGGCCTTATTCTTCCACAGCAAAAATTTGGGTTTCAAACCAGACTGGTAACGAAACAACCCAACCTGCACCGTATTGAGCCCGAAAGTGTACACTCTTCTAATCAATGCGTTGAAAAATGTTACTGGATGGGCGAAAACATTAGGCAAATTCTTGTAGGAGGTCGGAATGTAGATTTGAGATGCAACACCGAGGTGTCTAGGGTTAAAATCAACTGGCTTCTTTTTTTTCTCGGTCGATTCTTGTTGCCTTATACTGGAAGTGCTTAGCAATGCTCTATGCGAGCAAAACACCAATGATGGCCTTACTGGACTCAAGGCTCCTACTTGCAGTGATCTCATCAACACCAAAGGACAATATCTGAGCCAATTGGTCCTACTGAACAGTCACTTGTAAAGCTTGAGAATCGAAATATTCAGTCAAATTTCACAGCTCGAATTATCAACAAATCACGTGCTCAGTCTATTAAGTCCTAAAAACGATCAAACTTTGACCGGCTAGCGAAACTTATAGGAGCAGGGCTCAGATTGATACGCCTCGAGTCGACTTAGGGTTTGTGAGCTTGTTTGGCCCGGTAGAATGAAAACGTATCTGTTGGATTTAAAAGCCAAGGACACAGAGTCCGTTGATTGGAAAAAGGGGCTCGCATCATACTTGAGGAGATCGTACGGATCTGGGCAATGGTCGCAATTCTACGATGAGAAGTTGGCTAGTGAATTCAACCATCTTAGAAACAATGCAAATGGTGAGTTAGCTCCAGAAGCACTACTGGAACAAAATCAACTTTACTATGCCTTTTTGGAGCACCTGCATCTTCGATTAGGGAACAATAGTGGTCAATTGAAGCTTGACTTTACGTGGTACGACGCAGAGTATAATTCGGTTCGAAGTGGACAGAAGTACTCTCAGCATAACCTTATCTTGGAGAAATCGTGCACACTTTTCAACATTGGTGTATTGTTCACTCAGGTGGCCAAGGCAAAACTGAGCGCAGATCTGAAAGAATCGGTGAGTTATCTTTCCAAAGCGGTTTCAGCCTTCGAGTATCTCTCGGAGAACTTTTTAAACTCACCTTCAGTGGATTTGCAGGCTGAGAACACGCGCTTCCTAGCTGACATTGCTCACGCTGAAGCTCAGGAATTGTTTGTCATGAAACTTATTAATAGCACCGATCCCATGAAACAGGCTTCTTTGATCAGCAAACTAGCTTACTCGGTGGTCAACTCGAACGAGAAATGTTCACAGTTTTACGAAGAAGAAGAAGACGTCTCAACTGGCTATGGGGATGTCAAGTGGCGCTCGATTATCAAATGCAAAGTTCATTTTTACAAAGCGGTTACAGCATACTACTATGCGATCTTCTTAGAGCAGCAGAGTAAGTTTGGAGAGGCTATAGCGTTTTTGAAAGCGTCACACTCTAGTTTGATATCTGCGCTCATTTACAAGACACACCTGGCAGATTTTATTGATTTCCAGACCTTCAAAGAAAGCGTGGAAGCGAAAGAGAAGCAAATCAGCAAAGACAATGATTTTATCTATCATGACATAGTTCCACAGAGTGTTGAACTGGAAGCCATCAAAAGCATGGATGCCATCAAACCCCCTAGCTGGTCAAAGCAATTGACACCCTATATGGATCAAGTGGCTTCAAAATGTGATACCTTGTTCAAAGGTATAATTCCAATTGAAATATACGAACGGGAAAGCATTTATTCTGAAGAAAAAGCCAACTTCTTAAGAGAAAAAATGGATGCCTCAGAAACCGCAAACTGGGAGTATACTTCATTCGTGGAATTTACCAATCTACCTAAGTTATTGGCTGACCTGGAAAAGAGATACAAGAGCGGTTCATTCAACGGAATGAATAATCCTCAATTGGACCTTATGAAGGAACAGCTCACGTCATGGTCAAACGAGATTCGAAGCAGCCCATTCAAAGATATAGAGGGCCAGATGAGCTTGATCGTCTCTAAGAGGCGAGAGATACTGGGTATGTTACCTCTTTTGTCTGATGCTCAGAAAGAAAACGTTGTGAAGGTGAAATCTGCTCTTGTCGAAGCATCCAAATCCGATGATAGACTTTTTTCGCTGGTAAAGCCTTACATACAAGGAATAAACCTGTTGAAAGATGACAACGCGCTTTGGAATAAATTCAATTCCTTTTCGATCAACGGGGAAGACCAACCAAGTCTGCTAGATGTCGACGACTCAAAGACAGAAAAGATTCTTGATAGGCTCAAGTCAATAAAGCAACTTTCCGAGGATCTAAGGTTGTTGAAAGAGGAACGCTCCAGAAATCTGGAAGAATTGAAAGAAGCGCTCAACAACGATGATATTACGCAGGTTCTTTTGCTTCATGGTAAGAAAACGGATGCCGAGCTGAGACAGGTTTTTGAAAGTGAGATGGAGAAATTTAAGCCATTTGGTACCAGAATCGAGGCTACTATCTTCAAACAGACATCGACCATCAATGAGATCAAACTTCAACTTGACGACGTTTTCAAGCTTTCTGGATTTCAGAACGCATCTAAAGCTGAGTCAAAGTCTCTCGAAGAATGCAAAGACTTTGTTGGTAAGCTGAACGAGGCCTTTGGAAATTTCGGAGTTTTCTCCACCGACATTCCTAAAGGCTTGGCTTTTTACGATTCACTATTGAAAATGAGTAAAGATCTTTTGGCAAAGACTAATCAGACAGATATAAACAGTTATCAGGCTGCTCCATCAGTGACCGATCTGTCATCTACGGGGCGACAATTCCAGAGTTTGTCTATTTCAGGTTCCCAGCCTGTAGTCCCACCCCGTACCTACGTGAGAGAGGAGCCAAAACAATCGCTGTACGCCTCAATGCCTTTAAGTTATCAAGACCAAAAGAACTCCAACCCAACCAGTTCCTCAGCGGCACCTACACTTCCACCGGTACCGCCAAAGCCGCCGGCGTCTTTTGGCGGATACAACTCCTCGAGGCCGCACGACTACGAAGAGCAAGAATTGCAGAAGAACCCCACAAATTTTTACAACAAACCCTCTGTATTTGACGAGAACTTGTACTCCAAGTTCAGTGGTTAAATCTATAGGATATCTTCTGTAGGTAAGGTTCATTTTAAAGAATCTTTCCGCTGTTTGGCACTCTTGGCAGAGCCGTTTGACTGAGCGCTCTTCTTTGAATTGTTTGCTTGCTTTGGTGGGATGTACCACACGTCTTCAGAGCCAAAATCCGCTTCAGAGATTTTGACGAAACTTATCAATCCATCGTCCATGACAGCTAACAAAAAGCTACGATAACCACTCTTTAAACGACGAATCTGCTTCAAATGTGGAGCAACTTGTTTCTTCCCTCCTTTCCCGGACGATTTTACCTCTTTCGTTTGGGTTTTCTTGGTGGTGGTATTTGATTTAGCATTTTGCGTTTTGATACCTCCAAGTTTACCATCTACAAATGTGTTATTGCTCCAAAACTCTTCATCCTCAACATCTGCCAGAAAGTCGAATTTGTAGTCGAGTGAGTTGAATATTCTTCGCAGGTCGACGTACGAGGGGAAAATTTGAGTACAATCGCCTTTGCTATGTAATACGACTTGGAAATCAGGAAGTCCAGGGCTCTTTTTCCTAAACCTTGTCTGTGGCTTCCAGACATCGAATGCAATGGGGAATTTTTCTTTATCGTGATCCATTTGTGATCGTGCTCTCTGTAGTCGGAGAGCATCTGCTGTTCTAGGAGGTGTATAACAGGGTATCAATCTCTTCAAACCACCGTAGATTTCTGCAGATGATGTGTATCTTCGCAGTAGAAAATCCCAGGATGAGTAGAAGAAAGCATTCAATAGCGATGTACTTTTTAGTTTTACGAAAGAATTCATGCTATCACATACTGAACATACCGAGCGTCCAGAACGTTTCTCCAATGGAAAGAAAGATGGCATTTCGTGCTCTTTTTTGTTACTGGCAGCCACAATGAAACCCAGTCTTTTCAAATGGGCATAGACGAAATACAGATCCATCTCTGTCTGAGTCTTGAACAAAGAATAAACATCTTGCATACTCAGAGGCACCTCATCAGTCTGCTCGTCCATTGGGTTCGTACGATAAAAAGGAAGCACTGTACCTCTTTCTGCCAAATAGACAAACTCGTGGAACTTCAGCCAGCATCTTCCCCTCTCATCGACACTTCCCATTGTCTGCAGGAAATTTCCTTTAGCATGAGGCAGCATGGCACCATGATAATCCCAGTCGTAGTACGCTTTCACCCGATTGCTCATCACAGAGCCTCTAGGCGAGTTTGCCAAGGTCTCGAACATAGCTTCTCTGGCTCTGAAAAGCAGTAACTCTTGGACATCGGTTCCATCTGGCTCGTAATCCTTTTCGCCTCTCTTTGGAATAGATGAAGTCGTTGACTTGACAGAGACTTTAGCAACATGGGACCAATCCTGTGCAATTTCATCCTCATCCATTTCATCGCCTTTAAGGTCTGTTTCTTCGGCTCCTTCAGGCTCTCGCCAGACGTCTTTGGAAGGCATTAGATGAATTCAGCTTCAGCAGCAACCCAAATGCAAGAATCCTGAATTAGGCTTCGAATTTGTATCACCTTAAGTCATGTCTTAGGTTCAGGATGTTCATTTGAAAGAATTAGATCAACTTGACTGATTAAGTGCCCAACAGAAAATCAGTAGAAAAATCAAAAAATTAGTACGAAATAAGTATAGAATTACAGATGCTGTGTCAAGCCATGCTAATCATGCCAAACGCTTCAAATTCTTTGCGGAATAAGGTCAGCTCGTAGCTCGATATCTTCGGAAGTTTGACTTTTATTGCGGGTCAGAAAGCCCGGTAGCCACGAATTAGTAGTTCTGTCGAGACGACTGTTCTCGAAAATGTCGACATCCACTGGCTTCCATCTTTTCAAAGCCAGCGAGCTCAGGACAACGCTGACGGAACTCATGGCCATGGCAAGACCTGCAGCCATCGGATGCAACGTTATTTGCCAAGGTGCCAGAACACCCATAGCGATTGGTATCATGAATGTATTGTAGCAAAGGGCCCAGAAGAGGTTCAATTTAACACGACGGAATGTTTTCTGAGAAATGTCCAAAGCGTCAGCAAGACCTTTTAGGCTTGCTTTGTTTTCATCGCTGTCACACAAAACAACAACATCCGCAGCTTCCATTGCAATGTCGGTGCCCGTGGATATCGAAATGCCGACGTCGCTTGTTACAAGGGCCGGTGAGTCGTTGATTCCATCACCGACAAACACTACTCCTTGTCCCAATTCACTCCTCAACTGCTCCACTACCTCCGACTTACCGCCTGGAGAAACCTCACTGAAAATGTTATTCATGCTTATGCCGACTTCCTGGGCAACTCTGAAAGCAGAGCTGGAGTTGTCTCCCGTTACCAGATAAGTTCTATAGCCTTTGTGAGTCAAATACTCAACCGTCGTAAACGCATCCTTCTTGATAGCATCTACCAACTCAAATTTTCCAATCACAACTCCGCCTACAGAAACGTACGATAGTGTAAAACCGTGTTCGTTGTCATCTGAGGAATCAATTGACTTTTGTGCTTCTGAGGACATCAACGACTTACTCCCGATCTTTAGATCGTAGGTTGTGCCGTTCAGCTCGCACCAACTTGAAAGGCCTTGGCCCATATGGATCTCGCTCTTTATAACTTTGGCAGCTGGGAAGGGTTTTCCTGCAAGCTGTTCCTCGCAGTATTGCACGATTGCCTTTGCCACAGGGTGCTCACTAATTGCCTCTGACACTCTGATGCAGGCCATTATTGCGTCGCTCATTTGATGAGGACCAGCTGGGATAAAGCCTTTGACATTCATCCGGCCTGTGGTCAAGGTTCCAGTTTTATCGAATATAAAAGCACCAATGTTGTTAAACCTCTCCAGAACATCACCACCTTTGATCAACACTTGATGTTGAGCTCCAACACCTGTCCCCACCATTATAGCAGTGGGTGCCGCCAAACCAAGAGCACAAGGGCAGGCCACGATGACCACAGAGATCGCTCTCTGGAAACATTCGTAGAATACACCATTCTCAGATCCTTTCGTGATAGGTGAATTCTTGACAACTTTCGAGAGAATTATCCATATTGTGAATGTTATCGAGGCCAGAACCAAGATTGATGGGACGAAAACCGACGCCAGAAAGTCTGCGTACCTTTGAATCGGTGCTTTAACCAACTGTGCCTGCTTCATAGTACGAATGATAGTAGATAATTTGGATTCATTACCAACAGCTGAAGCTTCGAAGTAGAAATGACCTGGTCCATTGACAGATCCACCGATCACCGAAGATCCTGGTTTCTTGTGTACCAAAAGTGATTCACCGGTCATTAATGATTCGTCAACTTCACTTTCACCTTGCACAACGATACCATCAGCTGGAATCCGCATACCTGGCTTTACTTCGACCGTGTCGCCGACTTCCAAAAGATCTATTGCGATTTCGAGGGGCTCCTGGATATCACCATTCTGCAAAATGGTACAAGACGACGGTGTCAAAGACATGAGCTTAGACAAGGCCGTTGAAGTAGCAGACTTAGCCTTTGTCTCCAATAACTTGCCCAACGCGATAAAGGCGATCAGCATGACAGATGTGTCAAAGATGACATTAGGTAACTTCCCGTTAGCTCCTGGGCTGACAATGTTGCGAATAATGGAATATAAAGAAAAGAAATATGCACAGGATGTTGAAATGCAGACCAACGTATCCATGGTACCAGAACCATGCTTAAGAGATGTCCAGAACGCTCTGTAAAAGAAGCGACCTAGCACAAACTGCACGTAGGTTGCCGCAATAAACCCAATCAGGTCGCGGTAGTAAAAGCCTCGTATCGGTGTCTCGCTAAATGGAAACGTGTTACTCTTCATCAGCTTTGGAGCCAACATGGGTAGCCCCATGTACAAAACCATGGTCGTAACAGCAAACAGGCACGCTCTCAAACAAGCTGCTCTCCAAAACTGGATCTCCTGCACCTTTGACAGTAGCTTGATCTGTGCATTGTTATCCAAAGCGGATCCGACCACCGCTTCGTAGCCCAAGGCGGCTATTCGGTTCACAACCCCACGGATGCCAATTTCACTCCTATCGTAGCGAATCGCCACGATGCTATCCTCCTCCATCTCTGCACTTATGATGCCATCTCCGACCAACGACCGGAACCGATCTGCGTCCTGCGCTGGATCTAGACCCTGAGAGACCGGAAAAACCCTGAGCAGCGTGCTCTTAAGGCTGGAATGCGGTTCGAAATCCACCGAAGACACAATTGCAGCGTCAAACCCACAATCCTCTATCGTCTCCCTTATTTCCTCCAACGTAACCACGTCGGCATCGAAATCTACCTTACACTCCTCTGTCAAAAGCGCCGTAACGGCTCTATGCACTCCCGCCAGGCTCTCGACCTGGCCTGTAACGGTAGCCACACAGGAACCACACGTCATCCCCTTCACCGCGAGCAACCCTTGCTTCATAGAACCGCCAGCCGCCTCTTCCGCATCCCGCACAAGCTCGCAATCAAACCCACAGTCTTCAATGGTCTCTCTCACATCCTCCACCCTGCAACTGCTCTCATCGTACTTGACAAAACACTCATTGGTCATCAGCGACACCTTGCACTCTGCAACTCCGGCAACCGATAAAGTCTGCGACGTTATAGTGTTTACACACGCACTGCAGGTCATTCCCTCCACAGCAAAGAGTGCCTCTCTCATCCTACACACCTCCAGTACGGCTTAGACCTCGAGAAATGGGCTCTAACCTGGCCTTCTTCACTGATCTACACTTATATTGTATACCAGGAGTGTTTATTACACCCGCTTCTGACTAAGTGAAAAAAATGGTGCAGATCAGCAGTGCTAGAGAAACTATCAAAAAATGGACCCACTAGGGCCTCTATGAATGTTTAATGCCTGTGGTCAATCACATGAATACCATTAATTATAGTTTTACATTATAGAGTCTTCGCTCGTCGAGACGGGTCTTGCCCGGATCATTTCTTGTAGCCACCTCTGTTGAGCAAATTCATATTATCCTGGTCTAGCTTTGCAGCGAGTTTGAGCCTCTGCAGCTCCTGCCAGCGGGCCAGCTGTGCCTGTCTGTGCAGTTCGAAACCAAAGATCTTGGGCACGTATCTCTTGACCGGGTGCTCGGGGACCATCTCTGGGAAAGCCTGCAGGAACATGCCCGGGAAACTGGTCCCGAAGTACGCTCCATCGATGGTGCTGTGTCGGGAGGACTTGGGGATGTAGAGATCCTCGCACGAGGGGCAGTACAGCTTCACGCAATCGATCCCGGGCACGTCGTGCAGCCCCACCGGTAGCAGCGGCTGGAAATTGCAGTACACCCGGGGACACCTGCCGAAATCGGCGCTCTTGTACTTGGTGAGCATCTTGGTCAGACCTTTCACGGTGATGATATAGCGGGCGTGGATAAGCCCGTAGAACTTGCGGGCATCGTTCTCCAACTGCTCGAGGCGGGAGTGCGACATGCCCTCCAGTACAAACTCGTCCAGCTCGTCGACGATATACTGTACCACCTGCGTGAACTTGGAAACCGTTTTCTGTAAATTTATCAAATTGAACCTATCCGTGATGTACTCCGGGTCCACATCGCAGAAATACTCGTGTCCCTTGCGTCCCAGAAACAAATCGATCCACATCTCCACGTACTCCGACGAATCCGTTACGCCACCCATCGCATCGTCCTCGTCACGGCCCTGGCTGGCCCCAGTCGCCCTCGCTGGCACCGCCTCCGCTGTCTCTACATCTGCTGACTTGTTTGCCATCTCTGGATCGTAGCTCTTTCTCTCACACGGTAACCTAACTCAACCAAGCAGCGAGCTCAACGTTAGAATCCCTCGAAGCTACCTGAAGGCGACCTATCGTGTGCTCAAAGCCGTCTTTTCCAGCACTCACCCTGGCAGAATCGCTGTTGCCTCTTGTAAGATTGAAAAATTTGATGTTGATGAACACCATATAAAAGAGGACCGATTGAGATGCAAAGGTCGCTGGAGGTCGTGGCAGCATGAAACTACTGAAATACCCACTGTGGGAACACAACAAGACCGTTACAGCGGCCGCTACTGTTGGCTTGAACCTGTTGTTAGCTTCGGAGGACGGTCACGTGAACGTATGGTCTCAGAGGGAACTAGCTGAAGCAGCGTTTGATGGGTCCAAGATCGCTCAATTGAGCGTGGAATCGACCTTTGCGGTCGGGTTTGGCGCGGGACAGGTTGATAAAACGGTTGTCTTTCTGATGGGTGACGAGCGAATGCTGTTCGTGGGTACCGAGCACTGGATTGCCCGAGTGGGTCCTTGGCTGAATTGCGCTGATAGGAAGTGGGAGACTGTGTTCGAGTGCAAGAGTCCCTGTACGATCACGGATGTCAAGTTTGATCGGCAGAACGGCGTTCTTTTCGTGTTGACAAGCAATCCCAACGCTGTAAGACTGTTTGAGGCGGGTTCGGGCAAGCTGTTGGCGCAGATCGCGCTGGAGAACGATGTGAAACCAATCACGGGGATCCTGGACCCGATGGGCCAGATCTTTACCGTGCTGGCGTCCGACAGATCGATGCTGGTGTACCAGTACAACGCTAAGGGGGCGTATAAGCAAATCCACAAGCTGGCACAGTACGTGAAAGTAGACCCGCTGAGGTACAAGATATCGATGCCACCGCAAGGCGACCTACTGCCTGTGGTGAACTCTTTGAAGGGAAACTCCGGATCTTCGTCTTCGTCCATTCTGCTGCTTGATAGAAACGACAATTTCCAAGTGACAGCTACACTGGTGGCACCTCCTAGTAACGAGTGCCTGGCTCTTAGGTTCTCGCCCAAAGTGTATGTCAAGACTAATGCCAAGAAGGGCACCAAGAACACCTATAATCTGATGGCCACTTCAGGGTCCAAGGAGAACTCCGTGGTGGTATGGAACACAAAACGTGTTAAACCGCTGTTTGGTGCCATTCAGGTTTCTCAGTCCCCGATATTGGATATGATTTGGGCCGATGATGGACTTCAACTCTTTGTGGTCTCCGGTGACAACGTCCTGTACACTTTCGCCTTTCAACCAGATGACTTGGGAGAGACTGTGCCTGGGGATGAAGTTAAAGCTTTACAGCGTAACAATAAGACTCTGGCTCCTCTACCTGACCCGGTAACACCCCAGGAGTCGACAGCTAAGACGTCGGTAAAGACAGAGAACGAGAACCTATGGCCCACTCCAAAGGTCGATGCTTCGAAATCTAATGGTAAGAAAACGGGGAAGAAGAAGCAGCCTGCACAGATTACAAAGAAAACTCAGGGCACGTCAATGGAATTCAATGCACCTTCTTATGGAGTGCCGAAGGACCTGAAAAGAAAACCCAAAGGCGAAGCTCCAAAGGAGACCAATGGGTTGAAAAAGCAGAAAAAGGACTTGGATCCAATAGATTTTCTTGATACTAGTTTAATCATGCCTCTAGTGGCCTTTTCTAAAATCAGGCTGGCCACTCCGAAGATAAGGCTCAATTTCAACTACAAACCACCACAGAACCAGAATCTCATTTTTGAAGTGAAAAACGGCTCAGGAAATGAGCAGAGACCTTCTATTGTTAGGCTGGTCTCTAAGGCAGAAGAGGGAGAGAAAGTCCTTTTCCAAGATTTCATCCCCAAATTTATCACCATTTGCACATCTGGCGATAACTTTTGGGCCTTTTGCACCAGTGACGGATTTCTTTACGTTTATTCAGATGCGGGCAAGAGAATTCTCCCACCTCTGTGTCTCGGCATGGCGTGCAGCTTTCTGGAGGCTTGTTCGTCTTATTTACTGTGTCTCACTAGTATCGGCCAACTCTATTGCTGGAATATCGAAATGAGAAGGCTCCATTTTCCAACGAATACTATCTTCCCGCTCCTGAATCCATCTCTGCGTTACTCGGATGACATTTTAACCAGAGCTGAGAACGTGACAATATGCGCAGTTACTAGTCATGGAGTACCATTGGTTACTCTAAGCAATGGTGACGGGTTCATGTTTGACAAGGACCTCGAAACGTGGTTATTGATCAGCGATGGTTGGTGGGCATATGGCTCCCAATACTGGGACATGACAAATACGAATAATCTCCAAGGAACTGTTTCTCCGGAAGATAAGCGGGATGGTATGTGGAGCTCTGGCAATGCTAGTCAGCTAGCGTCTACAATTAGAGAAGACAAAAAGAGCATCATCAACTTCATCGAACGTAAAACGAATGACGAGTTAAGTCGGAAGGGAAGGATAAAAAATCTGCAGAGATTTGCAAGGACTATATTAATGAAGGAAGGCTATGAGAACATGGAAGAAATTGTGACACTATCTCATCTGGAAAACAGATTGCTAGTCACTTTGAGACTTGACGAAAACACTGAGTTTTCGAAGACTCTTATAATATATTGCATTAGGCTGAGTGAACTTGGCTATACTGACCGTTTGGACGATGTCTTATCCTGGCTTTACAACGAAGGCGACAATCAAAAGCCCATGCTAGCCGGGAAAGCGAGGAGTGATCATCTAAAGGATGTGTTAGTCGCCTGTGCTGACCAAAGGCATGTACAGAGAGTCACCAGTGGTTACGCTAGCGCCCTAGGCTTGTTAAATGAATCATTTTAGTCCAGGTCGCATCTAAACGATCTCTATTACTATTAACAGGTGTAGTATCACTTACCATACATACATAAAATTGCAAGAAACGGTCCCACGGACTCAAAATCCCATAACATTCATGACCTCTTTGATGTTTTTCTCTGCGATGGCGGCAGCTTTTCCGGTGCCCTCCTTCACCACACTTTCCAAAAAGTCCGGTTCGTTCATATACTGCTTGAACAGTGTCCGGGGTTCTCTTAATTCCTCGACCACAACTTCTGTCACATACGCTTTGAAATCTTTGAAATTGTTGAATCTTTGTATCTCTCTATCAATATCGTCAATTGGAGCTCGCAACACACCGCTTACTATGTTTATCAAATTCGAAACTCCAGGTCTATTCACTGGATCATAATTGAAGTGATCGCTTGTGCTATCTGTGACTGCCTTCCTAATTTTCTTGGTGATCACAGCTGGCTCATCGTTTAGGTAGATAACAGAATCCTGGTTGGTGTCACTCTTGGACATTTTCTTGGAAGAGGAAGCTAAGCTCAGGATCTTCTTGGTAGGAGCCAGTATGGTTGTCGGGACCGGAAAGACCTCATTTTTGTAGAAGCTATTGAATTGCTCAGCCAAATGTCTTGTCAGCTCCAGGTGCTGACTCTGGTCGTCTCCAACTGGTACATGAGTGGCCTTATAGATAAGAATATCCGCAGCTTGTAAAACAGGATATGAAAACAACCCCAATTTAACCTTGCCCAATGAGGCTGCCTCTGCTTCAGAGTCTCTGATGTTGGATTTTGTCTTCCATTGGGTCATTCTGTTCAGATATCCCATGTTAGCAAAAGTTGAGAGAAGCCAATGGAGCTGGGAATGCTGTGGTATGCTCGATTGAAACATCACAGAAGCTTTCGAAGTATCTATCCCACACGATAGTATGCTAGCGATCGCTTCCATCCTCAATTGACGGAATTGTTCAACTTCTGGCTTTGGAACTGTAATGGCATGCAAGTCAGCAACGCCAAATAATAGCCTTTGATCATCTTGCTTAATGTCACATAAATCTTTCCACACTCTTGCAGCTCCCAAGTAGTTTCCCAGATGAAATTTACCAGTAGGTTGAATCATACTGAATATTGTGGCATCATTCGGCAAATCTTGTGATCGAACTTTGTTCTCAATCTTCTGAACGGTGCTAGCAAATCGCCGCAGAGGTTGTAGCCTTCTTGGTAGCATCTCGAAGGGTACTAACTTTCGATATCTTAGTCTAAATGCGCTAACTCGATAAGATCGATCACCGAGACCAACGTTAAGTAGTCATACAAACTTGTAGAACAATTATACTGTGATGAGGTGAAAAATGACTTGGATCACTCTGTCAAGAGCCTTTGAAGTCAAAGCAAGTCTTTTTACTGAGGACCTCATTTTCGTATCTAAGATAGTTTATAAACGTTATCGCTAGTCCAATGCTTCTTCTCGAGAAGACCTAGCACTGGCCCTTGTGCTGGCTCATACTTGGGTCCCGCAATGGCTGACACATAGCCTTCAGGACCACAAACCAGCGATAGAACAGGCTGGATTATGGTATTGGTCTTGCTTTTGAAGGGAACAGCTCCGAGGTATGTTGAAGGTGGCAGAATCGATTTGAATATAGTCTTAAGGCTCCCAGCCATCGAGGTCTGGTTGCACGACTCGGTGACATGCAGGCGTACTCTTTTCTTGCTCTCGAGCGCTGTTAGGAAGGGCTTTAGCGGTCCCAGTTCTTCATATGATCGACATGAATAAAACAAGTCTATGGTACCTCTGAAAGGATCCTCCGTCAGCAATAGCTGCAGGGCAGTCACCACACCAGTGCCTGCCGTAAACATAGCAATATCAAATGGCTGAAATACGAATCTCTCCTGCGTGTCCTCTGTGTCAACCTTAGAACCATTGGACGTCAGGAAACTCCGATCTCTTTTAACCTCTGACTCGTAGTGAGGGAACTCGTAGTCTATAAAAGGTCCACGCAATTCTACGATATGATTCTCAGGTAGTCTGTGTAGCCACCTGGCTACTTCTCCTTGTTCATACTGCTTGATGTAGAAGAACAGTTTCCCACCGGCATTATCGCCATCCTCCATGAGTTCCAAGGAATGGCTCCTCTGGTTCATCTGCAAGGGAAGTGGCGTATAGTTCCGGACAACCATGACTTCTGGCTGCTTGATCTCAACAGACCAGAGTCTTTCACAGCTCATCTTGGCCCATAAGTTGACTTGTTGCTGTGAAACTGGGGTCAATTCCATGAGATAATGCGAGCAATCGATATCCTCCTTGAAGGATATCCTATAAGGTGTAAAGGAGTCGGGAGAAAGCTCCTGAGTCTTTTGGTCTCTGAATTTGTAGTATATGCCGATTGTCACAGCTGTAGACGTCGTCACAGCGATTGCCCACCTCTTGAAACCGGGAAATCCTGGCTTCTGGCCCCCAAGTCTAGCAGTGGCATATGTGCGTCGTAATACGTGGCCAATAGTCATACAAACTTCCCACCTTGTGTATTTATCAAGTTCTAGATAGGCGATTTAGTCAGCGTCGATGCCTGCTGAGAACTTCAATCAATATTCATCAGTTAGGTCAGAAAAGCTAAAGAAATACAGCGCTAGGTAGGCCCAAAGGTGATCATGCTCCAACTTCTTGAATCATTGGCACTCCATAAGGATAAAGTCTGGAGTTTGGACGAATCCAATGGCTTGTTGGCGACAGGATCCACAGACAGGTGCATCAAGATACTGAACCTGAAGAATTCGTCAAACAAGGTGATAGATGAACTAGACGACTCAGTGCATAAAAAAACTATCAGATCTGTGGCATGGAGACCATCTTCAAGTCTTCTAGCTGCCGGATCGTTCGATTCTACGATCTCTATTTGGGGGAGAGATGACTCTCCAGAAGACTTCACATCTACCGGACCTGGCCTTGAAATGGAGCTGCTAGCAATAATCGAAGGCCATGAGAACGAAGTAAAGGCTGTGGCATGGTCTCACGACGGTAGTTATCTGGCCTCATGTTCTAGAGACAAAAGTGTCTGGATATGGGAGACGGATGAGCTGGGTGAGGAATACGAATGTATCAGCGTTCTCCAAGAGCACTCCCAAGATGTCAAGCACGTCATTTGGCACCCAAATTTGCATTTACTCGCCTCCAGCTCTTATGATGACAGTATTAGGATATGGAAGGAGTATGACGATGATTGGGAGGCAGCAGCAGTCCTCAATGGCCACGAGGGAACTGTTTGGTGCTCAGACTTTGAAAAATCTGAGCTAAGCATAAGACTGTGCAGTGGTAGTGATGATCGAACTGTGCGTATCTGGGAATACACAGGAGACAACGAAGACGATGAACAGGAGTGGAATTGCAAGGAAACGCTTCCGCGTGTGCACTCAAGAGCTGTCTACAGCGTCTCCTGGGGGTCTAACGGCATGATTGCAAGTGTGGGATCTGATGGTATCCTAGCAGTCTACGAGGAAGTTGATGGCGCGTGGAAAGTAGCTCACAAGATTAAACAATGCCATGGCACTCACGAGGTCAATGTCGTCAAGTGGATAAATATTAATGGTACCACAATGCTGGCCACCGGTGGCGATGATGGCCACGTCAATCTTTGGAAATTTATACACCCTTAAATAAGTATGATCAATAGCAGTGTAAAGAACATGAGCACAAGACCCATCAAAAGGTACATGCACCATTTGTTGGCACTCTTTTGGGACCTCAAAGCCTTGTTAAGCTCACGAGACGCCATTGCCGTGTTGTCGCTTGTTGAATATATGTTTGCTTCGATGTTGTCCACCATTATTCCCTGTTGTTCCACAACAGTACCCAAATCTTTGAAAATCTCGTTCAACTCAGTAATCCCCTGTTCGATGTTAGAGATCTCATCGGCTCTCTGCCGTATCAAGTTCTCCTGGTAAGCAAATTCCTCGTTATTAATCGGTTCCCGTTCAATTGTGATCTTGACTGGTCTACCATTTCGGTCTTTTTGACCATGTTCTTCTTCCTCCTGCCTCAGAGCACTTCTATTTTGTTGATCAAGCTCTTCTTGCTTCAACGTAGCCTCTGCCTTAGCATTGATATCTTTCATCACCGTGGCATACTGCCTCTGGACGTTTTGAAACTCCTGCAAAGAGTAACGAACATCACGTATGATCTTTTCTCTAGCAATAATCTCAGGCTTATCCAAAGCAGTCTCTTCTATTGCGTCGACCTGTATAACTAGTTCATTGACACCTTTTATCAACGACCCCACTTTTCGAATGTTCACAACCGACTTCTTGTCTATCCTATCGACAACTTTGGCCTTGATGTCCCCTTTGCCGGCTAGTGACTCCAACGTTGAGATAAACTGTTGCAGCGTGCTTATCTGACCATTAATCTCAAACAGTTTGCTGGCGATGTCCTCCTTCAATCTTTCGAACTCTGGTGAATCTGTGAAACCCTTGTCAACGTCTTCATCATCAACAAAGTACGGAATTGAACTAGACATTACACTGCCGTGGGTACTCTGTGTATGAATTGCTTTCACAGTTGATTGACCGTTTGAGATTCTTATGAGGGCGAACCTGTAAGATAGGCCTACTACATCGCCAATGGCCCCAAGCTAAAAAAACGTAGCAACCAGGGGTGGAAGAGATCTACACCAAGCGCTTTGCAATCTGTCACTGCACATTTTGCTGATCCCACTTTTCTTGCAGGAAGGTTCGAGACATTTCGGTCTCAGGATGATCGTAAACCTGCATCGAGGATTCTCAGCTGCAAGAGTCGGGGAAGCGGATGTTGATTGTCCTTCAACCTGTATCAGAACAACAGAGGCCCGACCTCCAGGAGGAAAACGGTGTCGTTTCTGATCAAATCGAAACTGGGACTTCGAAGAGTCGATAATCTGCAACCCGTGCTGATGCCACAAGCAATTGAGTTCTGCGCTATTGCAAGATAGAAAAGAGCTCTGGGGACCATAGAGGCACGCCACCTGCAAGTCACAGACCAGATGGTCGTTGCGCCAGGCCGTTTTTGAGTCTCTGGCTCAAATGCGGCCGCTGTTGGCTGATATGAACATGGAGATCAGTGCTGAGAGCCATTGGCAGCCATACCAGTGGCAACAGACCGCCAGGAGGCCCTTTAAGCGACGTTCATCTTTCGGTGTCTTATTCCACTGGTTCGAAGGAAGCCGCATCGCGCTGGTAATATAACGAAGTAACGCAAATCTTTTCACACTGAGATTTACAGCACAAAAGACAGCCCAAAGGCTAGCAATCTGCCAATCGGTGTGTGGAAATGAGCGAGCAGGCGAAAAGTTTAACTAAATCGTCTTTCAGACGAACTCAGGGCGCTCATTTTGGCGGATCTACGTCGAGATCCAAGAAGAAAGGTTCCAACCAGTCGTTGCAAGACAAAAAGGCGCAGAATGGCTTTGAAGGCGCGGAGGATGATGGCGACTTATGTGTTATTTGCGCTGAGAAACTTTCCTATGTTGCTTTGTCTCCTTGTTCCCACAAGACTTGTTATAGGTGTGCTTTCAGACAACGTGCACTTTATGAGAAGAAGACCTGTCTCATCTGTAGGACTGAGAATGAAACTTTGACTTTTACAGAGCAACTGGACAAGGAATTTGCTGATGTTACGACCTTTATCGATCACAGTGAGAAATATGGGATCAATTTTACCAGCCACGATGTGGCAGAGGCCACTCTTGGCTTGCTGAAGTATGAATGTTCCCTGTGTCCACAAGACGAGAGAGAGGATTTTGGTAGCTTCAAAAAATACAACGAGCATCTAAGAGTGATGCATAGTAAGAATATTTGTATGATCTGTGCATCGCACAAGCACGCCTTCCCCGTGGAATTAAAGATCTATACTCCGAATCAAATGCGTAACCATCAATCGAAAGGTGATGCCAAAGGTTTCAAAGGTCACCCAATGTGTGCTTTTTGTTCAGGGAAAAGATTTTATTCAGATGATGAATTATATCTGCACATGAGACACCAGCACGAAAAATGTCATATTTGCGACAGAATTGACCCATCTTCGCCACAGTACTTTAGAGATTATGATCAATTGTTCGATCATTTCAAGAACTGTCACTACATTTGTACCGTTCAAACCTGTTTGGACAACAAGTTCGTCGTTTTCGCAGATGAGCTGGAGTTACAAGCACATATATTGAAAGAGCACGGTGATATAATCAGAGGTAAGCCTAAACTCTTCCAGTCTGAATTGTCCACCTTCATATCCGCACCCTCTAGAGTCATAACTGAGAACAACTCGTCTGAAAATCTATCGAATGGGAGAAGAAAGGGTCCAGCGGTCTCTAGTGAGACTTTACGAGAGAAGAAATTGAGATTAGAAGAGAGAGCCAAATACTACCTTGGCAACTCACAGTCGGATTTCGAGACATTTCAAAAGTTCAATGAAGATTATGATAAAAACCGCCTCAACGCCGCAGGGCTTTTGAATGCATACAAAGTCATTTTCAGCTCGCCGGAAGCCGACGTGTACCTGTTAGTCCATAATTTGGCAGAAACCTACTCGCCTAATTCATCGAAGTTCAGAGACCTGAATAGCATTTACGAAGCTCATGAAGCTCAAAACACGAAAAAGAACGTACTCCCCAGCCTCTCAAGGGATCCATCATCGTCTACACGTATAGTGAACAGTGTTTGGAGTGCAAACAACAACAATGTGTCAACAAGTCACGGAAGGAACGTTAATGTTATGAACCTGCCTACTTTAAAGTCACCACCAGCATCTCATGATCCATTTGGAATTCCCTACAGAACTCAGTCTTACAAAAACTTGAGTACACCAAGAAAAGCCTCGCCTACACCTGTGGTGAAAAAGGCTCCCTCAAATAACTCTGTCGTGGTCACTCCAAGATATCTAGAAAACAGGCAAAAATCTTCTTCAAGCTCATCGTTATCCAGCAATGGCGGCAGCAAGCTAGCGAATTTGGATTTACCAAGCTTACCAACTCCAAAGCCAAGAGTTTACATACCGCCTGTCAACAAGCCAAATCTTCCCGATCCAAAGAAGTGGGGTCAAAAATCATACAAATCTCCAGAAACAGACACCAGTTCAGATCTCAATTTGAACACCACTTCATCCGGCAAGAAGAAAGGCAAACAGAAGCAATTGTTGTTTCACATAGGTATTTGATGATGACTATATACACAATTGATAAATGACAGCCCTGATTTGTTCAATCCCTATCTAAGCAACAGCACCTGCTGTGTTTGACAATTTTGCCGACATAGAGGGCACTCAGGCCTTTCTTTGCTCCAGTTAAGGATGCATGTCCAGCAAAATACGTGACCGCATGGGGCACAACTGGGATCCATCATTGTATTCAAGCATAGTATGCAACTCCTGGAAGCTGCCGGAATGTAGGGCAAATGAGACTCATCAGACAAATCAACGTGATTAACCTGAGATTCGAGCGGTATGCTGGTGATGACGTCTTTATCGACAGATGCTTCTTTCTCATCGCCTTCTTTGTCTAGCTTCCGATTCATTAACGACTTTGCTTGCCGCACCATCGATGGAACCCATCTGCTAGCGCCCTGCAGCAGCAGTATGTAGCCCAGGAACTTATAGTTATTAGAGCTAGATTTCCTAAATTCAGCCTCATTATGGTCGACCTTGTGACCCAGAGCGTACCTAAGACCAAACAGTCTCTTGGAGATATCATGATACGCACCTTTGAAATAAAACAAAATCAGATGCGAATTCACCAAGGCATTCAGTACACTCTTAACAGAATATTTCCTCTTCAGCGAATCGTCATCACCGTTCTTAGACCACAGGTTTAGTATGCGTGATATCAGGTAGGGACCCAAGCAGTAGGAAACAATAAACAGCAACTTTTTATACCGCTGAACAAGTCTTGTGCCATTCCGATTCACATAGATCAAATCCACATACTCTTCACCCAGTGTTCGAGAGCCTTTCAGCGTTGTCAGAGACAGGTATAAAAGTTTCACTGCGATAGAGATTTCCAGTGGATGTGTATTGGCAAACAACTGTCCTTTTACGATCTTGACAAATTCCAAAATCTTCCCAGATAAAACTGCTTCAATTTGGTCATCTTTCTGATTAGCTTGCACTACATTCAAAGGGATCTTGGTTAGCATTGCGATGCTTACAGCGACTTTATATCATCAACATACCTATACTGGGTGCGTCCGCGAACGGCAGCAACAAAGAAGAAGCCTGTGGTTCTTCAAAAGCATTATTAGCCTTCGAGTCAATCTCTGGAGAGTTCATAGCCTTCAGATTCTCCATGAGACCACCGATGCCATTACTCTTAGCCTGATAGTGTCGCCATACTCAGTATTTCATCGGTATATCGTCCCTTGAAAATCCATCATCGCTACTAAACCTGTTAGACACAAACCCATTAGAAGGTGAGCCGGTCGTATTTGACTCCAGATGAGTGGGAATTCGGATTCTGAGACAGCAGTTTCTGACCTGTGTACCAAACTGCGGGAGCAGCTGACGGTGGTGGACTCTGAGGAGTATAGCAGAGCCTTGAAAGAGATTCTGCGGCCTGGTGAAGGGAGGAAGACGTCTCAAAGGTCAGCAGAACAGGAAGAAGAAGTGCTCGTGCGGTCCTTTCAGGATCATTTTGAATCCAGGAAAGTTTTGATGGATCTGGTGGCTTATGATGTTAAGCAGGCCCTGAATGTGTTTGAGACACTTTCTTTGAAGACAGTGTCGACATTAGTGGATTGCTTCCCAAATACTGAGGATACTCTTGCACTATTGAAGGAAATACAGAACAGAATTCATTACGGTGAAGACCCGCATGTGCAATATTTGCTGAACGTGATGCTGCAGCTGCTAAACAGGTTCAATTACAATTTTACACAGGTTGGATTCCTTGTGCAGGAGCTATGTCTTCGCATCAAGGAGCCAGAAGTCAAGTCTCTGATGCTGTTGATTTTTTCTGAGCTGAATAAGAAGTTCCCAGCAAAGTTCAGTGAGAGACTGCTGAAATTCATAGATTCACTCGTAGTGGAATCAGAGGTAGACATCGGTTGTGACCCCATATCTGAGATTGTGGACATATTGACGGAGTTGTATCCCGTTTTGACGACCCTTTGTTCTGAGATTCTGCTTGGCAAGAATCTGAAGGCTCAACTAAAAAAGAAGTTGATGGAGCAAAAGGATGACGATTTCACAATTAGCCTATTGAAACTTTTTTCCATTGCTTGTATCGATGAGACGGTAAGAGCTCATTTGGCTGAATATTACATGAGTACTCTCGAAAGATCTTTGCAGGTTCCCAAATTCAGGATATACTCTGCATTGGTCCTCATCAAGATATGGACTTTCTCCAAAATGCAGAACATAGATGTGAATGCACTGGCCGACTACTTGGTCTTGGGTTTCAACGGTTCTGAATTTGACGAAGATGAGGATATGAATGCATGTATCGAAGGTCTTGCCTATTTGAGTTTGAAAACATCTGTAAAAATAAAGCTCAGGAGCAATGTATCATCATGCGAGAAACTGGTGGCTTTGGCGAACAGCAAGAACGTCAACTCTAACTTCTATGGTGTGCTAGTCATTTTGGCCAACTTGAGTGTTTCACCGAAACAGAGCAAAGGAAACAAAGAATTTGATGCCGGATCACTAAGAGACTTGAAGTCTTACTCAGATCTGAAAACTCCGACATCTATGGAGGCAGATAACACAATTGAGAATGAAGAGGATGTAATGAATTTCATCGATGACTACCTACTAAAGAACGGCCTTCTTTCCGTTTTAAACTCCTTAATTGGTTCACTAACTCACGGATCCAAACAGCAACTAATGCGAATCATATACAACATTACTAGCAACAAGAAGTTCATTCAAGAAGCTATAAAGCAGGGTTCTGTGACAGCAATTTTGCAGTACATGCTCAAAAAGGAAGTTTCTAAAGACCTTATTAGAGTGCTGGCATCTAGGTCTTTGGCGAAGATGCTGATCTATACCAATCCTTCCCTGATCTTTAAGAAGTACTCCCCCGTGAATGCGATTTCCCCATTGTTTGAATTGCTACCCAAAAACACAGCCGTCCAAGAAGAAACCTTCTTTGATGAAGATGTAATAACAGTCCATGATTCTTTCAACGCTCTTTTAGCTTTGACCAACTTAGCATCATTAAGTGATTCTCAGGGCGAAGATGTTTGTAAGCGAATTGTAACGGGCGAACAGTACTGGTCTACGGTGGAAGCTTTGATGTTAGATGAGAATAAAATGCTGCAGAGATCCACGCTAGAACTGCTAAGCAATCTTATGAGTCACCCCAGACCGATAGCTGTGAAGTTCTTCAATTTTGACAATCAGCGTAGTGTGAAGAATTTCGAGGTGCTAGTTAAATTATTGGAGTTGAACGACGTCGAGTCACAAAGAGCAGTTGCCGCTATTTTCGCAAATATCTGCGCATCTGTTCCTTTCATTGCGCAGGAGCTTCTAAAAAGGGAGGATCTACTCACCAAGGCTGTGGACGTGCTATACAATCAAACAGATGACACTGAACTCAGCGAGCGTCTCATCCTACTGTTCCACGCCTTGACAGAGGTGATGACGGCAGAAAATCCAGAATGGGGATCCTACTTGATCGGCAACAAGGAGCTTCTCGAGTCACTTCACAAGGCGTCACAAATGTCTGACATCGGTCCACATTTTTCAGAATTGATTCCCGCCATACTAGAAAGATGTCAAAGATAGGCAGCACATCCTTGCTTGGGATTGTATTACTAGACGACTAAGTTACATCGATGATTAACTACATATGTAGGTACCTCAGGGCTATATAATGTTCAAGAATGCTTAATGGTTTATACGCTTCAGCAGTTGTACTTTTTATATTTTCTGACGATCTGGGTCGTGTTTATAGTGTAACAAAGAAGCTTGTCATCAAGGGCATTCAAGTCCATAAGGCAAGTCTTTCAGTGGCCTGATAACTTGTCATAGACTATAATAATGACTAAGAATGACCACAGCGAAAACGAGGCTCGCGATGAGGACGGTTCGATGGAAAACATGTCGTTGAGTTCAGTGCAGCCGATGCTGTCAGAGAGTGAGAGGGAAGAGACGAGAGAAGAGGCAAAAGGTGATCAGAATGACGGCGAGCCTTTTGTTGAACATGTGCAAGATCCTATTTTAGAGCGGTACTTCATTGCATGTCAAAAAGGTGACTTGACGACTGTCAAAGAGATGATCGACAGCGGATTGATCGACATCAATGAAGATCATGATCCAGTTGAGAAAGTTACAGGACTCCATTGGGCCAGTATCAACAATCGCCTGTCGATTGTGGCATATTTGATCTCTAGTGGGGCTGATGTCAATGCCAAGGCTGGAGCGTTACACGCTCCGCCTCTGCACTGGGCAGCTCGATATGGCTACGTCTACATCGTACACCATCTTTTAGAGCAGGGTGCTGATCCTACTTTGACGGATGATCAGGGCTTCAATCTATTGCACTTGGCGGTGAACAGTTCAAACATCATGCTGGTTCTCTATGTTCTATTCTTTGTCGTCAGTAAGGGCACCATAGAGATTGATTGTCAAGATCCCAATGGCCGGACACCCCTACTGTGGGCAGCTTACCAAGGAGACTCGCTAACAGTGGAGGCCCTGTTACGTTTTGGCGCCTATCCTAAGGTGCCCGACTGTGGTGGCTTCACGCCGTTGCATTGGGGTACTTTGAAAGGTCAACCGCACGTCCTCATGTATCTGATCCAGAAGGGCGGTGATTTTTTCCAGAAAACGAATGATGGCAAGGACTGTTTCACGATATCTCAGGAGATGAACACAACCTATGCTCTGACTGAGGCGTTGAATCATTGTGGATTTGATTCACAAGGATACCCGTTTAGAAAAATATTCGAGAAAAGCTACCATGCTAAAATAGCAACATTTTTCACGCCTTGGATCTTCCTTGGCGTCGTATTTGGATTATTTGCACATGTTCATCCGCTTATTGCCCTACCGGTGACTTTGGTCTTCGCAATAGCAACCAATAGAGCGTTGAGCAAGTTTATATTAATATCATATGAGGTTAACAGCGTCTCGCAACTCACACTTCTGAAAACTCCATTGTGTGCCGGTGTGTTTTCAGGAAGTGTTTTTTGGTTAGCGGTCGTTTGGCTACGAAAAATCCTTCCCCGGACGCTTCTTGATGAGTTCTGGGCAAATCTGGCATTCGCGATTCTATTGGGTACCGTGATGTATCATTTCGTCAAGCTTTTACAAGCAAACCCTGGTAGTATCCCACCTGAGACAGACTATGAAGCTGTTCGAGAAACAATAAGCGACTTACTCAAAATTGGAAAGTTCGACACCAAAAATTTCTGCATCGAAAGTTGGGTCAGAAAGCCACTTAGAAGCAGGTACTCTACTTTAAATGAGACTCTTGTTGCGCGATTTGACCACTACTGTCCCTGGATCTACAATGACGTTGGCCTGAAAAATCACAAGCGGTTTCTCTATTTCATCGGACTAACCGAGGTTGCCATCTTTGTCTTCGCAGCACTTTGTATGGAATACTTTGACGAATTGGAGGACAGCTACGAGGATTATCATGGGGATTTGAAATGCTTCTCGCTTATCAATGACGAATTTTGCGCTGGGTTGAACTTTGATCTGTTCACTACTTTAATCTTACTCTGGGCGGTTTTCCAATCGATATGGGTAGGATTTCTCATTCTCGTTCAAGCATTCCAAATTTTGAAAGGTGTCACCAACTATGAGTTCAGCAAACTAATGAGGGAGAGGAAGCGCTTGAACATAGACCCTGCAACTTTCAATGAATTTTTCAGCACGGCACCTGAGGATCTAAATGTTGACTCTGAGGGCAATCCAGCAGAAACTAACTCGTCCAATAACCCCACGAGTGGCCAACCTCGCTTAGGTCCTCAAATAAACGGGCCAAGAAAATGCTTTGGCACTTGCTGTGCCATTACAGGGATGGATCAGTGGCTAATAGTGATGAAGGAGGCTCTTGGAATATCTCGTGACGCATTAGGATCGCGCCACTCTTCAGATCTGTCCTTCCCGACAAACTACGGCTGGAAGACTAATTGCAAAGATTTTTGGCTCAACAGTGACAAGACAGCTCCACTCTGGCAGAGGGTTTTCTACTCACCACCGACTTCCAAAGCCTTGTTAGCTGGCAAAGAAGTCGACTACTACAAATTGTACTCCTATCCAGAGAAAAACGAAGCTCAAGACAACACTTAGAGGCCGCTCTGTATGATATATAGTAATTCCTGAATAATTCTAAGCATTGTTGACGTTTTCCGTTAGTTTGGCGTCTGGATCTTTGTGACGCGTCTCGGCAGATCTGAAATTTCAGGCCTTGATGAGCAAGCACTTGTATAGATGCTACTTGACTAGAGCAGCTCGTCTTTAAGACTTCTGATAATGGGTATTCAAGGTCTACTTCCGCAATTGAAACCCATTCAGAATCCTGTGTCATTGCTTAGGTATGAGGGCTTGACTCTAGGGATTGACGGATACGCCTGGCTGCATAGATCTGCCTGCTGTTGCGCTTACGAATTAGCAAATGGGTTACCAACAGCCAAGTATTTACAGTTCTTTATCAAGAAGATAGGCATGCTCAGATCGTTCAAGATCGAGCCATTTTTGATCTTTGATGGGGATGCGATAGCAGTGAAGAAGGATACTGAAGTCAAGAGACGAGAGAAGAGAGTGGAGAATAAGGCCATTGCCGATAGGTTATGGAAGATGGGAGAAAAATCCAGTGCCATGGATTATTACCAAAAATGTGTTGACGTGACTCCCGAGATGGCCAAATGCATTATAGACTACTGTAAAGTCAATCGCATACAATACATTGTGGCACCGTTTGAAGCTGACGCTCAGATGGTTTACCTAGAGAAACAGCGGATTATACATGGGATTATCTCTGAAGACTCTGATTTACTGATCTTTGGGTGTAGGAAGCTTATCACCAAGTTGAACGACTTTGGTGAGTGCATCGAAATCTGTCGGGATGATTTTAACAGGTTACCCAATAAATTCCCGCTTAGCCACCTAAGCGATGACGAAATTAGATTGATGGTCTGTCTATCTGGCTGTGATTACACAGCTGGTGTTCCCAAAGTCGGATTGATTACCGCAATGAAACTTGTCAAGAGATTCCATACCCTGGATCGAATTATCATGAGCATACAACGAGAGGGAAAATTGGCAATACCCTTGAATTTCGAGCATGAAGCTCGATTTGCCAACTATGCATTTCAGTTTCAAAGAGTTTTCTGCCCCATTAAAAGGAAGCTTGTCACTCTGAATGAGATTCCACACCATCTTGTCGATTGCCAAGACTTGTATGATAGCATTGGTCACGTCATAAACAGAGACACTCAATCCAAAGAGTGTGTCATAGAAGATGATAGGATTCATCACGAACTGCATCTCAAAGTCGCTGTTGGCGATCTTTGTCCCTACGATTTCCGCAAGAGGTTGGTCAACAGAGAACACAAATTACAATTGAGCTCGAAATCCGAGCTAAGCTCGAAGTCCATCAACGGTTCACAACCAAAGAGGTCAATCGACTCATTCTTCAATAAAATCGAAGACAGGAACGTGAATGTGAACACACTGGACCGAATTGTCATTTCCAAGACATCAATTGTCGATAAACTAGAAGAAACCATCAAGAAACGAAAGCTAAGCAGCACCACGACATCGACGACAACCACCAAGAGCAAGTTCTTTTCCTGCACAGAACCGGACGAAGACGATATCGAAACAGAAGTTCCTGAGTCACAACTGCCCACCCAGATACCCAGTTTACCTTCAACGCAGTCACAGTTGTCCACCCAGATATCCAGCTTTCCACCGACGCATTCGCAATGCTCAGAAGAAGAGGCCGACGAGGCCGAGGTCCTCAGCGAGTTGGAGACGGAGCTTAAGGAAACACACATCCCCTCACCAGCCGTCTCGTCGCAACCACTACCCTCTGGCTACACTCCTTTACAAAAGTTCAGATATTCCGGTTCGCGCCAGCCTTTGCAGGACAAGAACGTGAATCACGCCGACCGGATAGTCTACGTCTCTTCGAAACGGACTCCCGCAGCCACCAGGGCGCAACCGTCTCCAAGACCCTCCCTGACTCGAAGATCTACACCTCAGTCAGCAAGAAGGATCGTTGTGACGGCCACGGCGGCGACCACAGCCAAGACAACCCCGAGCCAGCCAAGACCGGCGCAGAGATCGCTCTCTCTATCTTCAAGATTCTCCTACAGCGCCACCACAGCCTCCAGCAATGTCCACCGCAGCGGCTAAGCCATATGCATGTCCATAAATCTCTGTGTAATTCGTATACCTCTCGAGACCTGGGCGGCTAATTTCGGTGTCATCTTGCACGTCGGTGTTGAACCCTGGCGAGAAAACCCCGGGTCGAGCAGATAACCCCGGGGCTTTCCGTTCCGTCTGAAAGCACATTTCTTCGTGAATGCCGATAATATCGAGCAAATTTTGTATTTGAAAGTGGAGGGAGGTTTAAGCCATTAAGACTACAAAAGATAAACAAGACACAAAAACGATTTGCACTAGATAGTTGACGGCAAGGTCTGAATCGCCAGGATGAGCAGCGCTGGTGCAGATTTCTTCTTCAAGGATCAGCTCCTCGACCAAAACGGAGACGAATTGGGACGGTTTGGTGGGAGTTATGCGGGTCCCAGTCACTCTCCTATGACCCAGCGAGCAGGCGCCAGTATAACGCCTGAATCGTTTCAATCGTATCACAATGGACCTGCAGATAGTCAGCCAGCAGAGCACAAGGTTTTACAGGAATCGCCGTTTGATTTCAGCGACTATGACGAGTCGATAAATTTCGGTGTCGGAGGAGTAACACAGCAGCGGGAGTCGCAACAGCAACAGACGATGGGAGGATTTGACGAGCCAGAGTGTGTGGTAAAGTCGGAATATTCGCCGATCTTCCCTGTTTCTGTCTCTTCGTCCGTGTCGCAGTCCTCGTCCTCCATGAACAAGAACGATTTCGTTGATTTTTTGAACGATGGGTGTGACGATCTGGTCCAGGACGAGTTCGGGACCGGTATTGGGCCTGGAGGATTGCATGATACGAATGGGAAAATCGGCAAGAAACGCAAGGAGAAAACTTCACACAATGTCATCGAGAAGAAGTATAGAACCAATATAAACGATAAGATTTTCCAACTGAGAGATATTGTTCCTACGCTGCGAGTTGCCTACAAGAAGTATAGCGGGTTACCCTTGGTGGCACAAGACGCGGAATCATTGGATGGATTGGAACCGGCAAGAAAATTGAACAAAGCATCTATCCTGATGAAAACCATCGAGTATATACAGCATTTGGAGGCCAAATGTGCGGAATACCGGTCAGAGAATCAGAGACTCAAAACTAATATTCACACTCCAGGAGGTTTGCGTCAGCAAACGATTACATCAGCTGCTGCGATAGCAGCAGCTTCAGCAACACCAACGATACCCGGTATCCAAAGCGCTACCGATCACAGTAATAGTATTCCTACACACATGACAGGGCATTTTGAATCGTTCCACGACTCACCGGCGTATAGTACGGGTCCCTCATCCACATCTCATCAGAATAGTGTACCCGTAAGCAACGCCAGCAGTTATGCCAGCGATTTCACGTCAAAGTTTTTGATGGGTGGTATGGCTCTATCAATGGGGGCAAGGTGTCTGGGAGATAACGGAGGAGATTTCGGGTCCGCTCGTGCTCTTTTTGCAATGCCTATTTTCCGCTTTTCACCTCAAAGCGGGCTTGTAATGTCAAACTCTCACGGTGTCATCGATTTGCAAGCTTCCATTTTCGCATTGTTGAGAATATCACTGGTTCTAATGACACTAGTGTACCTGATAAATTCGCTGCTGTTTTCCAATTCAAACAAAGACAAGAAAACTGCTGGTTCAGAATCAGCATCCATATTCTCAACCAAGGATACTGTCCAATTCGACACTACCGATCATTTGAAGCAAACTCTGAGGAAAACTCTCATCATCAACAGGTTAAAATATAAGTTGAACTCGATTGAACGAATAGAATCTAAGGTTGCCAAATGCTTTGCTATTAAGATGTATTTCCAGAATTCTAGTTTACCATGGTCTTACTTGTCTGGAAAGTACGTGGATAAAGTATGGCGAGAATTGAAGAAACAAGTGAACAATGCAAATGTGAAAAGTAAAGGCTTACTTAGAATGGGTTTGGAATGGGATATGATCACTAACATCACTACTGTTGGAAGGGAAATGACTCTTGAGAATTCAAATCTGATGAAAATTTTATCAAGAGATGAAAAGGAATACGATTTGAAGGAATTCATTTGTTTACTAAATTCATCGATACTAAATGAGAAGACGGAGGATATTCTGTGTAAACTTTTGAAGACATTGGTAGAATATCCTTTCGAAGAATGGAGCGGGATCATAAATACCTTCAAAGATGATCAAGTTGATAGAAATGAGATTTTGCAATCGATACCCGAAAAGTGTACCATTTTCAATTGTCTCCTTGAGCCTAGCAAGCAAAGTTGCGATAAGCTTTCGAAATGGATCAAACTCAATGAGAATGAAACAAACGAGGATCTTTTGGATGCAAAATTAGTTTTCTACGGATCGGTCATGAGACATCTAATTGAACTGGGCCAATTCGATCATTGTTCTGAACTTATCAAGAAAATGCCTGTAAGCGAGCTAGACACTTCAAGAAACTCCATTTCCATAGTTGGATTCACTTCAATGTACTTGATGCTGAACATTATCTTCAAAAATTTGAACAATTTCACAAAACATTCATTGGTCCTGGAGACAGTTTGTGGTGAACTTAGAATTTGGTTAGGATCTTCACCAGGGAACATAATAAAGTTTGGTACGAGAGCTAAACTAATCACTTACTGCATAGACAAGGCGCTACTGTGTGATTCACTAACGCAGTACGAGAGTGACGTTGAGGTCTCGGATACTCCCAAGACAGATGGCGAAGATACCGACATAAGTGATGATATAACGGATTGTGATGAATAAATGTGTACTCTTGTTCATCACTCAATTTAAAGAATGTATTTATACTGAAATTTGATTGCAAAACGCCATAGTAACCTGTTTTTTCCTCTTGAACATTACTACATTACCCTAAAACACTAAACTAATGACTAAAAAAGTCAAGGCATCTCCAAACACGAGTCGATTACCAAGACGACACCGTTCACTGCCGATTCAACCTTCTCGACTCTGTGAAACTTCTTGTCTCTGATGGAAGCCACATAAAAGGAATCGCCTTTCCTTTTCAACAAGATATCGCCCTCAGAGTCAGAGTAGGCTGCGCTCTCGTAGTCCACACTCTTGAGAGTGATATATCCAAAACCACACTTGCCGTGCGAATGGTTCTCATCGTATGCGACCACATGAGATCTCACGAATTTCAGGACGTTCTGTCTGATGGCATAGTCGATCTCCATTTCGCCAGCTCCGCTGGTCTCTAGAGACTCGATGTCTCTGGGAAACTCCCAAGGCTTCTTCGAAAGTCTGGCAATTGCCTCGTTGCTAGGAGCAATGACGATCAAGTCCTGATTTTCGTCACTCAACTTTCCAGAGAGCTCAATGTCATCTCTTGCGTAACTAAAGAAAACCGTAGCCTCTTTCAAAGCAGTGAGCTTGGAATCCAGAGAGACGGGGCTGATGTGCAAATCGCTCCTCCCAACTTGAAAATCCTCCTGGTTCCGCATCCGGTCTCGCTTGACCAAACTCTCCTCGTGTTCGATAATGGCGTTTATATCTAGCGGTAACCGTTTGGGATCGCGCTTATACAGCTTGCTGTTCTCTTCGATGATTCTATCGACATCAATAGGCAGTCTCTTGGCGTCACGAGCCACTAAAGCGGACTCATCTGAGGAGAAACGACGTTGTAACCGACCGTTTGCGTCGTGGAACGTCTCAACTCCAGCGATGTTCTTGGCCTCGACCATACCAGCACTGGTGATGGAGAATATAATGGCTGATAAGGACAGTAAATAACGGACAAACATGTTTGGGATCTCACAGAGCGCTGGTTCTAGCAGTGGTATGAGAACTCCAGCTCATGATCTACAGGTACAGGGCCTCTGAAACTTAGCCTTAAGGAGTGCGTCACCCGGACACATTTAGTATTGGCTTCAAGAACTAAGCTCAATCGCGGGACCGATTGTAAGACCCTGGACTTCCGGCCAGGTCGGCTTCGAAGCGGCCTGTTAGTGCACCTAGCTGAGCCGCTTTGTAGTGCCCTTGTTTTATGTTTTACTGGGACGCAAAAAGAATGCGCAAGCCCGGAATCGAACCGGGGGCCCAACGATGGCAACGTTGGATTTTACCACTAAACCACTTGCGCTCGTAATTAGTTGAAGGGGAAGGTTCTAGCACATCCTATAGTGACTGAAATTTGGAGAGTCTCCTTGTCCCCAGAAGAATGAATGAGTTTGACCTTTGGTGGTGGTAGAAGAATAATCATCAAACGAATATTAATTATGCCTATAGAATGCCAATTAAGATATTACGATGCAAGGCCCCGCAAGGTTCCGGGCGGAACGTGTTATACTGCTTGTAGCACTAAGCGTTGAAAATTGCCGTGGTAGTGTTCAATCGTTGTCTTCATACTCATAGATGTAGTTCCTCGCCAGTTCAGTCTCTACGCTTGCACGTCCTGCGTTATGCGCCGATTCGAGATCAAGAATTCCGTCGGCAGAAGCCCCGGCATCAGAGCCTCTGTCGGACTCGGTTGAGCCTCCTACTGTGGCCCGTGTAATCGCCTCGTTACGACGTTCGGTAGTTGAGGCTGCGTCTTTACGAGGTATATCGTTATCATTGAAACCGATCAGCGTATTAAATAACCTTTTGCCGGTTGTTCGGCTTATTTTCCTCAGATTCTTCGACCTCTCCATCTGAGATCTCCAGACCTTGAGAGGCTTACCGAAAGGGGTACCACATCTTAGATTATCCTCACTGCTATCGGTACCACCTCTAGAGCTACCAGAGACGTTATTGCCTTCGTCGGGCATGGTATCTCGTCGGCGAGAAGACAATCTTGGGTCGAAGAAATACTCATCGTCATCACTGATCTTTCTGCCTAGAACAGTCTGTTTACTCAGTATCAATTCTCTCTTTTCAAGCACACTAATCAACCCCCATACACTGACGGTGATGATCAGCTGTAGAAACTTGACAATCTTGAATTTCCATCTACGATTGGCAGAATAGTCGATTGTGAAATAAATCTTTGTGAAGAATAGC
Organism: Torulaspora maleeae; assembly: GCA_003708055.3. NCBI lineage: Eukaryota > Fungi > Ascomycota > Saccharomycetes > Saccharomycetales > Saccharomycetaceae > Torulaspora > Torulaspora maleeae. The sequence goes on along the minus strand of PPNA03000005.1, from coordinate 459,081 downwards.
AGCCCAAATAATGCAATGTTGTAAATGAGCAACGGTATTGTCTCGTGGTAATCATTCCAGATAAATGAGAGAATTTTTTTGACCTGGTTTCCTTTGGTGAAATGCATTCGTTGTGGGGCCAGAATAAATCTGAAATCGTGCCAAACAAAAAAATACGTCAACCCACAAAACAAGACGTAAATTATAAAATCAACCACAGTGAGGAGAACCCTCACACCAGTAGCGTGACTTGGATTCAACACAGCATAAAGGACGGTATCAATCACCGTCAAAGTCAAACCTACAACAATAATTAGTTTGTTCCGACTAGTGAAGATCGGTCGCAGCCAGCCCATAGTAATCTTTCTCTTATCGTGAAACATGTAGTAGATAATCATAGTCCAATTCAAGTACAAGAGAACATTTGATATTATCGATCCCACTGTGTAAGCTGTACTTCTAATGACACGATGTTCGTAGGCACAAAAATCCTGTACGTTATCCCGGTATTGATCTTGGAAGATCGTTTGAACTGTCTTGACCAGCATGGCAGTATCGTACAGAGCACAAAACACCACATAAAAGGGTACCAGTAAACTCCTGCTTATGCGACTCTCCGTAGGCAGAAGCATCAACACAAGATATACCATCCACGTACCAATACACACAGCACAACTTGCAAACGCAATGATCAAAATGCTGTCTTCGAAATTATCTTTCGCTACCAGACTTTCGATATCGTATTCCATCGTAGTAGCAGCCAGGATAGCTTCCATGTTCATCAAAGCAGTCAAGCCATCCTCTCCAAACTCATCTTCTCTCGCACAACTTATAAATAAGTTGGGATAGTTCAACGTATAGTTGTTATCAGTCTCGTTCCCCAGCGTGAGAAACCCACCGTTCAGGACAATCGCTTCGCACTGATTATAAGGAGCCAACAACCTGTCCTCCAGCACCTCAGAAAGCAAAAACGTATCGCTCTCTGTAACATGATCAATAGTGTTCCAGGCATAGACCTCCTGGAGAGCGGACAGAAGAACTCCAAACCACAGAAATGTCCATCCGAGCATTCATCGAGGATTTACGAGCCCAATCAATACTTTTGCAGCCGATCGGGAATTAACTAACAGGTTCTTGACAGTTCCAAAGCTTTCTTCTGGCCACTTGTAAGGTTTATACATCCACACAGCATTGAAAATTAGGCTTAGCCCACGGCGCGCGTCGCGTTTAATAGCTTGATCGTCTAGATTGAAAGCTCGAGAATACAAAGCAGACACAGTGAACACGCCTGGTGGTTTTCAGGGTCAATTGAATCAAAAAAGCTAGACATTGGCATTTCTGATTATTTCCGTTTTGTTTGGTGGTTCTATCTGGACGGGATCTTGAGTTATACTGTTGCAAACTAGCAAACGGAAAAAATCGCAAAACACATCAATTGATACCTTTTATCATGTTTTGCCAGCTAATTGCATTGCTTGCTGGTAGTGGAGCTGTGCTGGCGTCTGATGGAGCGATTTCTGCTGAGCAGCTGCGAGATCTGAGGGAGAAATTCACCTCGTACTACAACTCCAATAGCACGGTATCTGTGAAGGGAATCACCATTGGTGGTTGGCTTGTCACGGAACCTTACATCACACCGTCGCTGTATGAAAATGCTATCTCGATAGCTAAGAACATGGGTTACGCAAGCAGCATCGTGGATGAATATACGTTATGCGACGTGCTCGGATATGAATCGGCAATGGATTTGCTGCAGGATCATTGGGACTCGTGGATTAACGAAAATGATTTCAAGAAAATCAGCGATGATGGGTTCAATTTGGTGAGAATCCCCATCGGCTACTGGGCTTGGAAGCAGAATAACGAAACTCACCGTTACGTCGGGAATATCACATACAATGACCCATATGTGAGTGACGGGTTGCAGTTGAAATATCTGGAGAAAGCACTGAGTTGGGCGCAGAAGTATAGTCTAAATGTCTGGATCGACCTGCACGGTGCGCCATCGTCGCAAAATGGGTTCGACAATTCTGGGCAAAGGGACCTTTATGCGACTGAGTTGGGCTGGCTTGCAACTTCTGAGTCCAGGCGCCTGACGCTGGCCGTTTGGGACGCGATGTTCAAGTCTTATATGAATAACAACAGTGAAAGTCCTATCGTTGGTATCGAGATCATAAACGAGCCATTGAGCCCCAAGCTTGACTCGGACGTGATGACCGAATACTACTACAAGGCTTTCAAAATGTTTAAACAGGAGCAGAACACGGGCGACAACACTACTTTTGTAATCCAGGATGCTTTCAAAGAAATTGGTTACTGGAACTTGCACTTCAATCCAGCTTTCCAAAACGTATCGAGTCAATATGCCAACACCAGTAACTTGACTTATAATTCGCAGTGTGTCCTCGTTGATCACCATCATTACGAGGTCTTTACCGAATCGCAACTGAACAACACCCAGTACCAAAGGCTGCTCAACATTTTAAACTACGGTTCATCCATCAATAAAGAGCTCACATACCACCCTGCTGTTGTTGGCGAATGGTCAGCCGCCATCACCGATTGCGCATTATGGTTGAACGGCCTTGGCGTCGGTTCACGTTACGACGGGACCTATTACAACACTACAAACTTCACAGCATCAGGTTCGCCGCTCGGAAACTGTCAATCTCAGCTGCCAGTCTCCGAGTGGACTTCGCAGTATCGTGCTAAGGTGAGGCAGTTCATTGAGGCGCAATTGGCCTCCTACTCCACCAGAACTTCAGGATGGATTTTCTGGAACTGGAAGACAGAAAATGCTACCGAGTGGGATTATCTCAAGCTGAAGGAAAACGATCTGTTCCCAAGCCCATTCGACAACTACACATATTTCCAGGCCGATGGAGCGATCAAGCCATCCGTGTCGAAATCCCTTTCTAAAGAGGCCACCGCCACAAGTAAGAATGCAGGTAATGCGGTACGTGCACCTTTCTCGGAGCTACAAGTGCAAAGCGGCAACTCTCTCATGAAAATCTTCTTCATAGCCTCGCTACTCTCAGTCACCATGACATGCATCTTTTTGTAAGGCAAGAACTAAACAGACACATTATACAGGAGTAAAATTCATTTTCTATGGTAATCGCCAAGTGTCAATAATTTGTGACGCTGTCATTTGAAATTCGTAGAGTGTGCTATTCGATAAGATCTGTTAATGCCACAAAGATGAATAGACCTGAACTCAAATATCAGTTCTCAAGCTCGTTACTCAATCTCCTAGCTGTGCTATGAGTAGTTATCGCGACTCGTTCTTTCAGCATCACCACCTTCTCGATTCTCACCAGGTTCTGTACAACGAATGGAACGAGGACGAATTGCCGCCTCCAGATGAGCAAGGAATAGGCAACAGCCATCTCAAGAACAAGCAAGGTCAGAGCGGTAGCGGTGCTCACGGTACTGATCGCAGGACAGATGGCGGAGATGTCGGCTCTAAGGGTTACAATGGTGCCAAATCAAGCATAAACACGTACTGGGATTACTTCCACGATGAGGATGATTGGAATCTTTTCAAAAATGTACAACTGGAAAGCAACGGTGTGGCTACCTTCCATCCACCGGCTGAGACAAGCTCAAAGGCTGATTTGAAGGACTCTCCGGAAGACCCCGGTGACGGCCCAGACTACGAATCCTCCAATGCAATTTCAGGATCCATTTTTAACAACAAGATCACAAGAATGGCTATGATACAAAACAGCAACTGGAATGACTTGGTTATACCACATCCAGAGTGATGCAGGCTCTCAACGGTCTTCAATCAATTCATATTCGATGACTCTTGCTCGTGATTGTCCTGTCGGACGATCACTTGGCGAGGCGCTCATCTCGAAATTTCCAGAAAGTACATGAGTCTTCAGGATTGTCAAGTTATCCCTTGTAAGCCCATTGATGTGATGACTCAAAATCGCTCATCTGGTATAAAAAGCCTGGCTTGAAGGGTGGTGAACGTATCATCTTTGATGGTGTGAGAAAGAGGGCATTGACACACAGGATGTTGAAATTGGTTAGAAGATCGTCAGTTGAGCGACAGCTAAGGTCGAGGATCGATTCTGCGGTGAAGCAATCGTTTCTGCACGATGGGCAAGTCACTGCACTACCAACGTATTCTAGCCTGATTGCTAGGGGTTATGGGACAGTAAGGACGCCGAATCACATCCAACCACGGCTCTCGCTTCCATGTTCGATACAGCAAGTGATTACAAGAAGAAACATCCAGATGAAAATGAATCCTAATCAAGGAGAAACCGAGAAACCGGCCCTGGAGCAGTTTGGCACCAATTTGACAAAGCTTGCCAAGGAAGGGAAACTTGATCCTGTTATTGGTCGTGATGAAGAGATTGCTCGTGCGATTCAAATTCTTTCCAGGAGAACTAAGAACAATCCTGTTTTGATTGGACGTGCTGGTGTTGGTAAGACATCTCTAATTGATGGTTTGGCTCAAAGAATTGTAGCCAAAGAGGTTCCTGATTCATTGAAAGACAAAGAATTAGTGGCACTGGATCTGGGGTCACTAATCGCGGGAGCAAAGTACAGAGGAGAGTTTGAAGAAAGGTTAAAGAAAGTTTTGGATGAGATTGACAAGTCTAATGGACAAGTTATTATCTTCATCGATGAAGTGCATATGCTGTTGGGCTTGGGTAAGACTGATGGTAGCATGGACGCTTCTAACATTTTGAAACCAAAATTAGCCAAAGGTTTGCGTTGTATTTCTGCAACGACTTTGGACGAGTTCAAGATCATCGAAAAGGATCCAGCCTTGACCAGAAGGTTTCAGCCAATTTTGTTGAATGAACCTTCAGTGTCAGACACGATATCCATTTTGAGGGGTTTGAAAGAACGTTATGAAGTCCATCATGGTGTCAGAATTACAGACACTGCTCTAGTCTCCGCTGCGGTGCTATCCAACAGATATATCACTGACAGATTCCTACCAGATAAGGCTATTGATTTAGTCGACGAAGCTTGTGCAGTTTTGAGATTGCAGCATGAGTCCAAACCAGATGAGATACAAAGGCTGGATCGTGCTATAATGAAAATTCAAATTGAACTTGAGTCTTTGAAGAAGGAAACTGATCCAGTTAGTGTGGAGAGGAGAGATGCTTTACAGAAAGATCTAGATTTGAAGAATGAAGAGCTACACAGGCTAACAAAGATCTGGGAACAGGAAAGAGCCGAAATCGAAGCTATCAAGAATGCAAAGGCTGATCTAGAACAGGCAAGAATTGAATTAGAGAAATCCCAAAGAGAAGGTGATTATACCAAAGCATCTGAGTTGCGGTACGCCAAGATACCAGATTTGGAGAGGAAAGTTGCTTTGAGTGAGAAAAAGAATGATAACGAACAAGTCAATCTCTTGCATGATTCCGTCACATCAGATGACATTTCTAAAGTGGTCGCAAAGATGACTGGCATACCAACAGAAACTGTCATGAAAGGCGACAAGGATAGATTACTTTTCATGGAAGATTCCTTGAAGGAGAGAGTAGTGGGACAGGATGAAGCCATCTCCGTCATTTCAGATGCTGTTAGGCTACAAAGAGCTGGATTGACGAGTGAAAAAAGGCCTATTGCCAGTTTCATGTTCCTTGGTCCAACTGGTACTGGTAAAACTGAATTAACAAAAGCTTTGGCAGAGTTTTTGTTCGATAACGAATCAAACGTTATCAGATTCGATATGTCGGAGTTTCAAGAGAAGCACACAGTTTCACGTTTGATAGGTGCCCCTCCGGGTTATGTTATGAGTGAGTCAGGGGGTCAGTTGACAGAAGCTGTTAGAAGAAAGCCATACGCAGTGGTATTATTTGATGAATTTGAAAAAGCACATCCAGATGTTTGCAAAGTGCTTCTACAAGTTCTAGATGAAGGCAAACTTACTGATTCTATGGGGCATCCAGTTGATTTCCGTAATACCATCATTGTTATGACCTCAAACATTGGACAGGATATCTTGCTTGCCGATAAGGATGTCAACGAGACAGGGAAAGTGAGTGCAAACACCAAACAAGAGGTCATAGATGCCATGAAAAGAATGTATCCTCCTGAATTCATCAATCGTATAGACGACATGGTTGTGTTCAACAGGCTATCAAAGAAGGTTTTAAGATCAATTGTCGATATCAGAATCGAGGAAATCCAGGAGAGGCTAAATGAAAAGCGGATGACAATAAAGCTCACAGATGAGGCTAAGGATTGGTTGACGGATCGCGGGTATGACCCACTATACGGTGCAAGACCGCTGAACAGATTGATTCACCGAAGTATTCTGAATCCAATGGCTACGTATCTGTTGAAGGGGCAAATCAGAAATGGTGAGAGCGTGACGGTTAACGTTAAGGAAGATCAATTAGAGGTCTTGCCCAATCATCAGGAAGGTGAAGCACCCGAGGAAGAACCAGAAAAGTAATGATTACTCAATCCTATATATGTTGAATGATTTGTAAATGATTCTCATGTAAATAGATAAATGCATAAGATTATGAAAATGGGACCTGTAAAATAGCACGGATTCATAAAATAATATCAGTGGCCATTCGATTCGTATACAACATTTAAACAAGATTAGAAGAATTATTACATTAAGAAATTTCTTCAACGTTGACCCGTGCGAATGATACCAGCAGCGATCAAAGTTTGAATCTTTCTGAAAATCTCAGGATTTTGCATGTGTTCCTGCAATGCTGCTGGGTTTTGTTGGGCTTGTTGAAGAATGCTTTGCATCACTGGGTCTTGCATGATAGCAGCCACCTCAGGGTCTTTCATAGCTCTCTGGTACGTTTGTTCTGGGGTTTCGTCAACATCACCAGGTTGGAATCTCTGACTGTTAGCTTTCACGAACAATTGATCAATTTCTCTGGCGTTAGAACCATTGTTGACTTCGCTATCCTTGATACGAGCAGCGTCCAAAGTCTCTATAGCTGCAGCAAACTCTTTGACAGCAATCTGCGCACTTGCCTTTCTGATGTAAGCTCTGATGAAGTTTGGATCTTTTTCAATTGCTCTGTCACAGTCAGTGATGGCCTCTGGGAACGACATTAACTTGGCCAAAGCAGCAGCTCTGTTAGAATAACCTCTAGCGTCCTCAGGAGCTCTCTTGATCATCTCCGTGTAAGCTTTGACCGCATTCGGCCAGTCAGCCTTGGTGAAGAAGTCTTTTCCTTGTAGACGAGCTTCCTCTGCCTTTTCTGGGTCGATATACTCTTCTGCCTCTTGTTTTTTCAACTCTTTCTCTGTGTTCCTCAATTTATTCAAAACATCTGCATTTCTATGTTCAGTTAATGACTTTTGGTAAAAGTCGATAGATTTCTTCAAGTCGCCCATCTTGTGGTAGGAGTTACCGATACGGGCAAAAGACTTGGCGATAATTTTGTAGTCTGCCCTAATCTCTCTACCTTCTTCGACAGCATTGGTTAGAGTTTCAATGGCAGTCTTATATTCGCCCTTTTCATACTCTGCAGCTGCGCGGTTGTTTAGGTAAGTGATATCTTTGTGCAATTCCCAAGCCTTCTTGTAATGTTCAATGGCCTCGTCGAATTTACGTGCCTTGTATAGCTTGTTACCTTCAGCCTTTTCCTCTTCTGCAGCCACTTGAGAGTTGTTCTCGTCCACTTCCATGGCCTCAGGTTCTGCTTCCTTCTCCACCGGAGCTTCTGGCTTGGCCTCTGGTTGGCTTGCAGTCCTGCTTTCCGCTGGTTCAGCAGGCTTGGTCTGTGGCTCGCTTGGGGCGGATTCCGCAGCTTCAGGAGCCCCCATGTTCAAGTCGATCCCCATCAGAGCGGCCATAATAGTCATCAACCGCGTATCGGTGAACAAATCCTGGCCGATGCTTTGAGGGTTTGCTCTGTATTGAGCCAACTTCGCCACCAATTGAGGATCCTTCATTAGCTCTGCGGTCTTTGGGTTATTCTTCAACTTTTCAATTAAGTTTGGGTCGTTGAACATCTGTCCCAACCCCAGATCTGGCATCTGCGCTCTGGAATTTTGCGTCTTTTCAACCTGTTCCAAGCCTTCCTTGGCTGCCTTGTTCCCAGCATCCAATTCCAATGCTTTCTTGTAGCTCTTCTCAGCATCATCCAAGTTACCTAACCCAAATTGAGCTGCACCAACACGGTTGTAGCCCTTCGACCAACTAGGGTTGATCTTAACACACTCCTCGGCATCTTCCAACGCCTCCCTGAACTTCTTCATCGAAGTGAAACAGGCAGATCTGTTCGAATACAGCACATGGTTTGGTTGTTCTGAGACCTCGATCGCCTTGCCGAATAACTCTACCGCTTTTGCATAGTCCTTTGCCACAAAAGCAGCGTTTCCCTGCTGCTTAAACTCGTCAGCACTACTCATTCTACTCTCGCACACCTCGTCAATACTGCTCAATGGCTAGCTGATACTATACCACCTGTCTCTTATATACTCATTGACTATCTCTTCTTCAACCCTTTCAACTTCTGGAAAGTTCTATGTATTCGTACATGGTGATACGATGAAAAATTATCAAGCCCATCGCTAAAATTCGCAGCTAAATGAAACATAATGTGAGCTTCGAGAAGGCTTAAAGAGGCTTGAAGAGGTTCAATTGAGCTTGCTAGGTGAGTGTGGAAGGTATGGATGGGTATGGGCGTGCCACCGATGCATTTAGTGCGTGGCTGAGAGAAATAGCGCAGGTGCAAATGTCTCCGAAGATCGCGATCGCTGATCTGAGACACTTGAACCAAGGTCGCTGTGTGGTGGCTACGGAACCAATTGAGAGCCAGGAAGTGCTGTTTGAGATTCCCCGGGCAGCGATCCTCAACGTGTCGACTTCGCAGCTCGTTTGCAGGCATCCGGAGCTGAAATCACGGTTCTTGAATGAGATTGGCCATTGGGAAGGGCTTGTGATGTGCATGTTGTATGAGATGAAAATCGTGAAGGAAAACAGTCGCTGGTGGGCCTATTTCCAGGTTTTGCCGAGGCCGGACGAGATCAATTCGTTGATGTATTGGAGTGATGAGCAACTAGAGGGCCTGAGACCTTCTCTCATTGTGCAGAGGGTTGGCGTTGCTGAGGCCAGGGAAATGTACCAAAGAGTGATGAAGTATGTTTCTGAGCTTGGGACCGAGTTGTCAGAGGAATTGCAGTCTGTCTCGTGGTCTGATTTTGTTTATGTTGCGAGCGTAATCATGTCATACTCTTTCGATGTTCAGGTGGTCGATGATGAAGTGCAGGAAACTGATGGGACCACCAATGTGAGCAATGACGGGTACATGAAATCGATGATCCCGCTAGCGGACACGTTGAATGCAGACACACACAAATGCAACGCCAATCTGGTGTACGATGTGGAGTCATTGAAAATGTGCGCAACAAAACGAATTTTAAAAGGTGAACAATTGTACAATATTTATGGAGATCACCCGAACTCGGAGCTACTCAGAAGGTATGGATACGTGGAGTGGGATGGCTCCAAGTATGATTTTGGAGAGCTGCCGATGACCACCATACTCAATGTGTTGCATAAAGAGTTTAGTATCGACATGGCTGATCTTGCAAGGGTCACCGAAATAATGAGGGTTAGTGACAGGATATCAGACGCTTTGGAGGGTGAAAATGTCGTTCTGAATGCGTATGATTGCTACTCGGACGGTCAAATCGTTCCAGAATGCGTAGTTTTCCTACAAGTTATCAGCACCTTGTTGCAGATACCAGATGCGCGGGCGCTGGAAGCTGAGGCAATGGAGAGGACCCTTGTGAGGATTGCAAAGAAATGTCTACAATTGGTGGAGAGCGGGAGGATTACTAAAAGATGCATTCAACTGGGTGAATCCGTCATCGAAGCTCGTTTGAGAGAGTATCCAAGCCATGCTTTCCGTGAAATTACACCTGATCATTATGGTATTACAGACATCGGTTATCTGCGACAGAGGATGGCGGAGAAAGTCCTACAAAGTGAAGTAGCATCGCTGCAAATGTGTTGTAAATCCCTGGAAGCTAACTTCAAGGTTTTGCCTGATGCTAAGTTACTTGATAACGTTGTCAAGAGAAAACTCCCACTAAGCCAGACCAAAAATGCAAAACGAGTCAAGCGCTAACACTTGTCGTCATTTTATAGATCATGCTAAAGGAATACTACATAGACTCTGCTGGGTTGTAATTTATACTCTTCGTTTGCAGTGGCACTCGTCTTGAAAGAGTCATCTGAAGTGGCCACAACCAAAACCTTGTTGTTGCATGCCAGTTCGACAACGCTATCCTCGTTGAACCTTGGCAACTGTTCGACCTTCTTACGGGTATGTAAGTTCCAGCAGGACACATAGCCATCGGACCCTCCGGTGTAGAGTATATCTGAGTTCGGGACAAAGCCCAAGGCGTTGACGGGAAACACCATGTTTGTATCGACCAGGTTCATCCTATGGCATCTAAATGCAAATTTCCGAGATTCATCATCAAAGTATTCTACTGCGACTCGTCCATCGAGTGAGCTAGTCACATACCCGTCACCTTCAGGCGTCAACTTGATCTTCCTCGCCTGATATTTAAGCCCAGACTCGACGTCTGTACCCTCGCTCCGCTCCTCCAACGGCAGCGGAAACCACCGTACTTTATTTCCCGTGGTCGCCACTATCAACTTCTCTTCGTCGACATCCATGGACAGGATTTTAACCTCTGGTCTCAGCTTCCAGTGAAGAGGCACGCTATTTGTAGCGCACTCGACCACTTGAATAGTCCCATCCCAGGATCCACAGATCAATTGACCCTGGAACGAGCACATGCACGACACGCCCAGCTCTGCCACACCGTTTCTCACTGGAACAAACCGTTCAGACTCCAGATCGGCCTCCAGGACTTCACCTTGAACGCTGCCCACGTAAATCTGTCTCCCACGTCCTCGAACAACATAGCAACAGCTCAGCAGAGGACTCCCATGCTTCAAACGGAGCTCCAGCACCACTTTTTTCCGTTCCACGTCGTACTGGTAAATCGACAACAGCCCATCCCAAGATGTCACCGCTACCTGTCCCACCTCATCTAGCAACGCAATATCGCTAATAAAGTCCTCCGGCGACTCTGCAACTTCAGCAATCTGATCTCTGACCGTTACCATACCATCAGTACTCCACCAGGGCTCATCCAAGGAGACTAGACTCTTTATATGTGATGTTTCGCCGTTAATCCTCCTTTCGCCGATCGTCTTGTTGCAGGTAATATACATTACAATTACAAGTGACAACCACTAGTTATCACCAAGAAGAGAGTCTTCTGGTCTCGCGAGTATCGCCCAGAAGTCTGCTACCAGTTGCTTGGTTGAGATATGGAATCGGTGACCAGTTTCTTCTGGAACGAAGGAGGTCAGAAAGGTAATGGGTCGTCGGTAAGTCCGGAGAAACGTGGTTCTGGCAAGGACTCGAGCGGTAAAAGTGGTAGTGGAGATGCTGGTATTCCGAGTGCAGTAGCAGGATCAGGTTCCAGCGTTCAGAAGCTGATGACTGACACTTTGATTGAGAAGATCATGAAGATGGCGCTACCACCGACGACCGAGATGGGCGTGGACCATTTGGAGACGAGGATAGCTGCCGCTAGGGAGAGGCCTAATCTATCGGTTCAGATAATGAGTCGAAATTTCGTGCTGATGAACTCGAGACTCAGTTTGCCTTTCACTTTAGTCGATGAGGTGAACAAGATATTCGAGTGGTCGAACCCGGCGTACACCATCTCTGTGGTGCTGATCTACAGCTATGTAGTGTTGAAGCCCATACCAACGATGACGTCGATCCCCGTTTTCTACTTGCTGTTTGGAGTCATGGTTCCTCAGTTTCTGTACATTCACAAGCCAAACATCTCACCATATCTCGATACAAATCAGAGACCGGCGGACGGTCCTCCACTGAGAAAGGCTGAGATCCCGAAGCCAGTGCCGGAACTGAGTCAGGAGTTTATACTGAATCTCACCGATTTGCAGAATAGGCTCATGCTGTATGTGAGGACTTACGATTTTTTGAACTCGTTTCTGGCCAAGTTTGCTTATTTTACAGATGAAAAGCTATCGACCATGGCATTTGTGTCGCTTCTGTTTATCGGTGTCGTGAATGCTCTCTTTATGGATTATTTCACTAATTTTATGCCCTGGAAGGCGATGCTGCTGGTACTGGGTTGGTCCTTCGTAATAATTATGCATCCGCATAACAGAGAGAGATTCTTCTCTGCGGTGTACTCAGAAGAGACACGCTTGAACTTACTGGCGCTAACAAATAGATACGAGTCCCTTGTTAAGGAACAGTTGCGGTACATGGAAGCCCGGGAACATCGCATGGTGGCAGTATATGAGATTCAAAAATTCAAGCACTGTAGAGAATGGGTTCCTGTAGGATACTCTAGTGATGATTTTACGTTATTTTCCAAGCTGAGAATAAGTCAAGAGAAGATAGAAGACCATTGTTCCTTGTCGTTGGACGAAGTGAAACCCCCAGTTGACTGGGACTGGCTGGACGGTACAAATTGGGCGCTGGATTTGAACCCCACCGAGTGGCTCGAAGATGGATTTGTGGAGTACGTGGATGTGGATCTGGGAACAAAATGGGTCTACGATCTCAATGTCGATGGTACCAGGGGCGGCTACCGTAGGAGGATGTGGACCAACCTGTGTGTCAGAATGATTGAGTTTGAATCGGAGCGGGATGGTTCAGAAGATCGAACGACTCCCACAGATGTAACTACACCTGTCAAATCGAAAACGCTGACTCGCAGTTCACCAAGGGTAACAAGAGGCTCCATGTCAGGTTTATTGCACGCTGAAGATGGCGCCAAGGATATAAGGCCGGCTTTGAAGAAGAGTGGCTCAAGTTCGTCGATAAACAGTCAGATCAGCTCTGGCAGCATTCCTCCGGTGAAAAAGGAACCCTCAAAAGCCATCGACAGCTTAACAAACGCTCTGAACTTGGAGTGATCACCAAAAAAATTCTCAATTTGCATTACGTACTATACAGACTACCAGACATTACAATATTTTATTCCCTTCGCATGAAACTCTCTAGGCTTAATGATGATAAATTACGTTTCTCTCTTTCCTCATTTTTCTTCGACAGGAGGTTTGATAACGAGTTCATCTTCCTCTTCTTGGCCCTCGATTTGGAGTTGCTCTTCTTCTCAACTTTGTCAGTTGCCTTGTCCTGTCGTGGCCAGGTTGCCGTGAATTTCTCACCCACTGGCTTCTTCTCAGCCACTTGATCAACGGCAGGCAGTTCTAACTGGAATTGAGCTTCGTGCTGGCAGTGTAGGCATCTATATCGCAGTATCCTCGTACGTTTTCCGCCTTCTTGCTCTTCAACAGTAGACAGCTTAGTATTGTGGTGGGGTATCCGTACACAGCCACATGATCCACAGAATTTGGCCTCTGGTTCCTCGATCAGAGACGGTAGTTTTATCTGGTAACGCTTTGTAGCATTCAGAAAGCTCTTCAAGTATAGGCCCGATAATTCTGGCTCGTTAAGCGTCGGCAGAAGGTGAATGAGGTTGTACTTTTGACAGATTTGTCTGTCTCGGAACTTTTCAGACTCAGTGCGATTCATTTGAAGCCAATTCAGGCTTCTTATTGACAATTTACTGCGCTTCTCGAGACCGATGAGCTTCTTCGATGCTGTGCTATAAGCATCACGAAGTCCTCTAAATAAAGAGATAAAATGACGATAATTGAAAAAGCTAATCTCGTGATCTATATAACTACTTTCAGTTATGTGGTTCATCTCTTGGCCCAGAGGACCGTCATGCAATTATGCTAAAGTTTCTTCTGCTTCTTCGCAGGAGATTTCGTTGTAGTCAAAAGCCTTCTTTTCACCTTCTCGAAGTTTTCCTTGACTTTCATGTCCTGGGAGCTTTCTGTCTTGACTGGAGTTGCTGGTGGTGTCTTCATCGAGGCCAGGAGTCCATTTTTCTTCTGCTCCTCGAGTGCCTTCTTCCGCAGGTCACTGGCTTCTCTCTTCAGTTGTCTTAGTTTATCAATTTGCTTTTGGCTCTTAAAAAAATCTGGCATTTGCAGCTCTAGGTAACTAACCCAATCGTCGCAATCGCATTTTATCTGGTAATCTATTACACCGTTCCATGAAGAGTCACCAATCGATGTCTTGTTGATAAGAATTACAACCCCGCCGCGCTCGTGGACCTGTTTGCTTATCTGCCTTACGACTCTCTTGACACCGTCTACTCGCAAACTGGTACCCATTATGATGAAAAAATCGGGTCTTCCCCTCTGTAAGTCAAGGTTAAGACCTTGTGCTATGAATTCGCATGCGGGATGGTTTTCCCCATATAGTACAACGTTAGGTCTCAAAAGCCCAACTACTCCACTATGTCTCTTCCCCTGTTGAAACCTCTTGAAACTTTGCTCCTCGCAGGTGGGACACGTTGGCAGTTCACCTCTTCTAAAAGAACGGCACCAGTATCTGTTCCATTGGAATACGTGGAAACACCTCGTACACGCCAGAGATTTCAAATCGCCATGTAACTGGACTACGTCGTAATTTTTCCAACGAGAGTTGAATCCTGCGGTTGCTGCGCCCTCGGTATCACTATTGGACATTTCTAACCCGAGATTCTCCTCCAGTCCGTCGATATTCTGCGTGTAACACCTCAATAGCTTATTCCTGTCCTTCAAATGTGCAATAAACTTGTGTGTCTTTGTAGGATGTGCCACCTGAACGCTCGAGTATAGCTTCTCCATGAACGTTGCAAAAGCTGAGATCTTCAATTCGTCTCGAAACAACGAGATATCAAACATTTCCTGTCCAGACATGAGTGGGAGCTCTGGAAACTGCTTTTTGACCAGATCGTACAGACCAGTAGAGGATCTGAAATCCGGAATCCCAGCATTGCACGAGATACCTGCTCCGGTCAACATTGCTATTCTTCTGGATCTGTTCAGCAATCGGTTGATCTGTTGCAACATCGGGTCCTCGGAATCCAGTTCACATATAGTCGTCAGTCTCTCGGTTCTTAAATCCTGTTTTTGCGGCGACCCTATTGCTGAAGGCGACCTACTCGCCTTTGGTGAAGGTGTTTGCTCACATCTGTTATACCCTTTCGAAGAACTCTCTAATCTGTCGTCGCCAACCTGACTTTGGGCTACCAAAGGCATCCTCTAGATTACTCAAGCCTTTCGTTCAGCAAATTGTCCAACCCATGCAAAGTGAAGTCGAGCTTTGACCTTTTGTGATTCCAGTTAATAGTAGTTGGTCCTAGCTTTGAGCATGATATTGTTGTTTTACCCAAAAGGGCAAAATCACCAAACAGGGCCCCAGCTGGAAGGGTAATAACGAACAGTAATACATAAAATACATCCAGTATAAAGGCTATGAGATTCGTTGTGGGTTGGTTTGGTCGTTTAGGATGGCTAGCCACCTTGGCTGTTCACTGCGAGCTCCATAATGAGTCTGGTGGTCAAATGGAGGAATGGGTAGGCGGAGAAAGTGCTCATTTCGTCCTCCGACACGTTTGGATTGGCGGAGACTTCACCATAGCTGCTTTCCCAACCGTCAAATTTGAAGTCTACGAGGTAATTGTTGGTCTCGATCTGGAAAAGTTGGATGATCATCTTCATGAGGCCCGGGATCTTTTCGTTGTTTTTGTTCTGAGCAACGTCGTACTTCCACCGGACTCTGATGGTCCACAAGTCTTCCTCTGAGGGCTTTGCCCATTCTGCACCAAGGTTCTTGAGAGCGATGTAGATTTCACCCATGACGTCTAATGGGTACGAACGGGATCTTATACCAAAATGCCATCTTGTCTTTGACTTCTTGTTTACCAAAGGTGAAATCTTGGATGCAGCAGGTAAGCCCTGGGCAAGCATGTTGGCCCTGTGAATTTGGGGCAAAGACGTTGGAAGAATCGAGATCGTGGAGTCCTCCTCCTTAGTTTGATCACTGAACGTCGTTTGGTGGTATGTTCTCTGCTGGGTTGCAACTTTCCTGGAGGACATTGGTTGTGACACCGCAGGGGTGCCGGCATTGGCCTGATTGGTCACTTCGCTCGTGCTTCTCTGTTGGAACGTCGGTGGAGATTGGGCCAAAAACGTGTCGAGTTCGTCGCATGTACTTTTATCTGATTTTAAATCTTTGATTAGTGATTTATTCTCCTTGATCAAGTTGTAAGCATCTCTAATTTCATTCAAAGCGGAGTTATTCTGACCAGACTCCAATGATTCATAAATTTCATCTTTCTCGTAACCCATAGTCTTGGACAAAGCATTGACCAGATCGTCATCCACTTCCTCCTGTTGCATACCGTCATCCGTGGAGCTTTGAGCGTTGCTCTCATTCTCTTGGGACTTCAGTTCGGGTGGAATGAGGTACTCAGGTAGATCCACCTTGAACCATTCATGCTGCATGATCTCCAATATACTAATTCTATTCAAAGGGTTCACAATCAGCATTCTCTTGATCAAGCTGGCGGCTCCAGGCGACAAAAACTTGGGTAATGTGTAAACACCATTGCTGATGTTTTTGAAAAGCACTGGGATATTCTCATCATCGAAGGGCAAACGACGACAAAGCATCACATACAGGATGACACCCGAGGACCAAACATCGACTTCCGGACCGGCGTACAGTTTACCACTGATAACTTCTGGCGCAGCGTAATTTGGCGAACCACACGACGTTTTCAAGAAGTTACCATCCGTCATAATGTTCGACAACCCGAAATCCGCAATCTTGACGTTCAGATGTTCATCGAGCAGCAAGTTCTCGGGTTTCAAGTCTCTATGCACAATCTTGTGTCTGTGACAATACTCCACAGCACTGATGATCTGCTGGAAAAATCTCCGAGCCTCCTTCTCACTCATCTTGTCTCTCTGGACAATGTAATCAAACAGCTCGTTCCCAGCATACTCGATAACCATGATGATATCGTCCTTCGACTTGATCACGTCATACAGCTTGATGATATGCGGGTGTCTCAGGAGACGCAGATACGAGATCTCTCTCTCAATCCTGCCCTGCATGTCGCTCTTAGCGAGCACTTTCTTGTTGATGATCTTCAATGCAACCTTCTGTCCTGTCGTAACGTGGTACGCCAGCTTCACTTTACCGAAAGAGCCCTCGCCCAGAGTCTTCACGATCTGATAATTCCCGATCCTCGACCCATCAGCAAGTGCAGACCTTTGGCTGCTCCCATGCCCGTGATGGTGATGATGGTGGTGGTGGTGGTGACGGTGTCCGCTCCCACTCTCGGTCCTGGCGCTACTACTCATACCAGATCCAATTCACAGTGTTTCCAGTGGTTTCAGCCCTTCTGACAGCTTTCAGCGAGCTCTCTTGGTGCTATTCTTCGCTTTGATTATAGTAAGACGACTCTTCAAAGGGGGTTTGTTCGGGCAAGGCGAACCAGGCTTGAAAGTCCCCATACTTAAGGTGATGAGACAGAAACTTTAGCAGATTCTGGACTAGAAGAGATCGCTAGCTAGCTGGAGACGTGTTGAAATGACTGATACTGTGCAAAGGATTGTTACGCATATGAACAAGGACCATAAACTGGCGCTGGAGGACTACCTGTACGTGTATGGAGGAGTGCCCATCACTGAAAAGATCAAGCATGTGCGGTTGCAGAGCATCGAATTGGAGTGTATGACGTTGCAATTCATGCACGACGACATCGAGTACGACGTGGAGAAGACGATTGTGTTCCAGCCGGCGTTGAAGGATTGGTCTGAAGCGAGAACGAGACTCGTCGACATGGCACACGAGGCAGCCAGGAAGAGACACCTGTCACACATCCAGATCAACGACATGAGCTACCCAGACACCGTGGTGGAGTACTTGGTGATTGCAGCCGTGTTTCTGCCCTTTGTGTGCTACAAGTGGCGTCCCGTTCTGCATTGGCTGCCTTTGCCATCGTTTGTGATCCAGTTTCTCGACAGTGATAACGTTCTGAGACTGGTGATGCTGTTTGCCATTGCGACACACATCTTGGAGTGCTGGGTCCTGCTGAGACCCAGACTGAACTACTACAGGGTGCCCACCGACTTTCTGGTGGAGTGGTATCTGTTTGGCTTGCTCGAAGGCCTGGCTCCGGTCAAGAGATTGGAACGTATGGCCCGTACCAAGCTCAGAGAGAAGAGCTAGCATGCCAGGAGTTCTTATAGCTGAAATGTCTGTATAGTATAAGTAGCTTGATCGCTTGTGTCCGCCCTAAGAGAAAAGCGCACGTATTGAACAGCGAAGTGTCGCTTGATTGAGCAGCTGGAAGGGGCTAATGGTATGGGAGTTGGTACGATCGTGGTTTGATTCGCTATGGTTCAAGATATCCTCCGTTTTCCTGTTTCAAAAGGAGCTCAGTATAGCCATTATTGGGTTGCAAAACTCCGGCAAGACGACGTTGACAAGACTACTCGGTGGGAAGCCCTTTGAGACCGACACTGTGCCGACCCTGGGCATCCAGGTGACTCACTTCTCGCTGGAGAATAGCCTCGTCAAGGTTTATGACCTGGCTGGTCAGACCAGGTTCCAGCCTCTGTGGGAGCGATGTTTCGATAAAGTGGACCTGATAATATACATGATCGACCTGAGTGACACCATGGCTCTCGACGAGTCGCTGCAAAAGCTATCCAAAGTGATTCAGATGACCAATGACGACCGCATCCCTCTGCTGGTCGTGGGGAACAAGACAGATCTGATAGTGGAGCCCAGGGAACCGCTCCCGCTGGGTACAATCCAGGCCTACAACGGCGAATCGACAGAGAAGATCAAGATAGATACCACGAACGCGCATCTGCTCAAGAACGCCGACGTTCTGTCGCGGCAGATCGGCATAGATCTCAGCAACCGAGTGCTGCACATCCCGCTGCAACCAGCAGAGTCACAGCTCATCGAGGGTCAAGACTCAGCCCAGACCACCAAGAAGCTCCCTCTAGATAGGGATATCGCTGTCTTTACTGTGAGTTGCAAGGACGGATCATATGTAGAGAACATCGTCGACTGGATAGTGCAACTTTAGAGTGTAGAAATAGCCTGTAGCCATAGAATTGCATTAGTCAAAACATTAACGATCCATTCACAACAGAATATGAAGATGGAGACCGTTTAGCCTTATCTTAGCTGTGAGCGTCCATTGTTAAGCTAGTCTTCGAACCCGATAGTGAACTTAAACGGACTACAGGAACAATCAAGCAACCAAAGATTTGACAAAAGGCGCCGATTCAAGCGCTAGGATCTGGATCGATACGATATAATAGATTCAATTGCTGCTTTTCAGTTGACAGATATAGCTTGAGACGTTTTCCTAGCTTTATTGCACACTTAGCTCCATGTTACTGCAAGAGGACGGAGATGTACCACAGAATACATATAAGCATATTAAGATATACCCCAGACCACAGCTGATAGCAAGCAAGAAGGCGAGCCTGGATGGAAATAAGGGCAGTTGGGTGGACAAGAGCTTTAAACCCTGTGTTTCCTTCAACACTGTTCCGTCGTACCTCGGTGATAAGGATGGAGACGACGGTCTGGATTTCCCAGGAGTTCAGATTCCTACTGATTATACTATGGAAGAGTTCTACGATGACGAGTCAGGTTTCGTCTCTTACAATACCGAGTACTTCTTGCGTAACCAGTATATGACGGATGTGTCTTCCTTTGGAGGTTCACCGCCTCCGAGGAACTTGAACAACAAGGCAGCAGCCTTGAGCTCCATGTTCAGAGTGGCCCAGAATGGTAAGATAGTGAGGGTCGACTATCCGACAACGCCAACGATCATGAACGATGCAATAGTGATCAACAGGGCTCAACCAGGTTGGGAGAAATTGTGGTATGAGAGGAAAAGTAAAATTGAAAAGAAGTTAAGTGATAGGAAGACATCTTTCAGGTACCCAGATATCATATTCAAACCGAAGCAGGCTCCAAAGATGACCATTATAGGTGACGATGGATACACTCCGCTTACCAAGGATGAAAGACGAAGAGAGCGAATACTGAACGAGAAGGTTGGATTTCCAAACACGCCAAGGACAATCTTGTGTCACATCAGTGGAAGACGTCATACGTGGGTTGCGTTAGACTGGACAATGAGAAAATTAGCTCAGAACACAGATCATATTGTAGTTCTAGCCAATATTCCGCGTTTTGCTGGTGCTTTAAGTGGTTCAGGAAGATCATCTTACGGTTCGCAAACTCGAAATGGTCGAGGTCGTCGAAGATCGCTTCCTGTGGATGTTAAGGAACCTGGGAATGATCAGGATGAGGACGTTGTCGAGTGGACTTCAGGTTATCGCGCAGATGCAATATCGAAGAAACTTGAAGATCTGCTTGAGTACATTGCAGTCATAGTCCCTAAAGATATAGTGGTAAAAGTTACCGTTGAGATAGTTATTGGTAAGACCAAAAAAATAATGTTGGATGCCATGAACGTCTACACTCCGGAATTTGTTACTTCTACAACATTGAAATGGGAAAGAACAGATAATCTAATCCTGTGGAAATGCAAAAACCTTACAGACGTTTTATGCACCAAGTATCCGGTACCCGTATTTGTTATACCGGTAAAGAGAATGTATGAGTTGGAAAAAGACTTGCAAGATGAGTTTGCGCCAAAAATAAGCTCTTTAAGCTACGATTCATCAGAAACATCGGAGCCCCTGTCCCCCACCTTCAAGGATCAACTCAAAAAAGACAGCGAGTCTGTGCCAGAGTCACCAACGTTCTTAATCGAGACTCCTGAAAGCGACTCAGACTCAGACCTCTCAGAGTCAAGCATCGATATTGCTTCTCTGAGATCAACCTCGAAGAGCGACCTAATTGCCGCTGCGAACAAGCATAGAATAGAGATTTCCCGGAACATGAAGAACTTTGAAAATGAACAACACGAGTCAAACGTTGCCAAGCTCCTCAAGAAGGTTGACTTGATCCTTAAATCATCTTTAGATTTCTCTTTACATGTTCAAAACATGACTCAGGAAGATGAGGAATCTGGATTTGAAAAATTGAAAAGGGTTATCACTGGTGGGACCGCATCAATCTCTTCTTCTAAAAGGTCCATGCTCGATGTTGGAGATGCACCAAGACGCTCTCTCTACAAGAACGTGTCCGGCTCAAGGCCTCGCAACAGTCAAATAAAATTCGCTTCAAATGTTACGTCCAGGGACGGGAACCGTGCATTGGGCAATAAGCTCAAACCAACAAAGTCAGCGGAAAGCTCCCCTCCCTCGCGGAGCCTCTCGCCGTCTAATCGGGGAAGACCCTCCAGGCGTAGTAATGAGGAAGGACGAACAAAGTTGAAGAATACGCCATCTAATAACAGCATCAGGAAAGTTAGAAGCACGAGCAACATTTCGCGTGTCAAATCCAATGACTCTGTCGCAAGTAGTGGTTCCATATCTTCCGGCAAGAAAAAGGGTGGATTCCTGTCGATCTTCAAAGGCAGCGGATCCAGAAGTCGTTCAACCAGTAGGCGTAACAGTGTAGGTAGCAGTGACAATGACACCATAAGCTCCAGTGACTCTGATGCCGGCAAGAAGAGAAGATCTAGACTCTTTGGATTCTCTTGAACCCGGTGGAAGTATAACAAACTCTCGATCTTATAATTATTTATACTCTAATACTTGTCATGATAAGCTCGATGACTTTCAATACAAACTTGAAAAGCTTTACGTCTATGACAAAACTGACAAGAGTGCAGAACATCTAGCATATGCCTCGAAAAGGTGCTGCACAGTCAGGCCGTGATGATGGTCGTGGCCAGTCCCGAGGGCTTCAGACCAAGGTCAATCCACTACTGCTTTCATCGAATTTGAATCTTATTACTAGACAATACAGAGATGAGAACCCTTACCTCAGTACAACCGGAACAAGAACTGATGGTAGA
Organism: Torulaspora maleeae; assembly: GCA_003708055.3. Classification (NCBI taxonomy): domain Eukaryota; kingdom Fungi; phylum Ascomycota; class Saccharomycetes; order Saccharomycetales; family Saccharomycetaceae; genus Torulaspora; species Torulaspora maleeae. Next base: position 437,256 of record PPNA03000005.1, on the reverse strand, counting down.
GTGGCTAAGAGATTACAAAGAGGTCTACAGTTCCATGAAAAGGGAGAAGTAAGCAGCAGAATCGAGCAGGAAAGGAGGGAACAACGTTTGCAACAGAAAAGACAACTAGAGCTAGAAAGGCAGGAAGCGACTAGGAAAGCCAAGGAAGATGCTGAGATTCGAATCAAAGTAGCTGAGGGTGAACTTCCAGATACCACTATTGGTGAAGACAAGTTTGTTAGACGAGTGGAGGATGTGCCGCAAGTTGAGTGGTGGGACAGGGTATATCTTGACGAGAATCTCGATATTCTACCCAAGTACCGCGAGGGCTTCCAAAACCAGGACGAGGAAAGTGACGAGGACGATGAGGACGATCATCCCTCGATCAAGTACGTGCACCATCCAGTCCCAGTGAAAGTTCAAGAGGTGAAGCCTACTGCCAGGGTCTATCTAACCAAGAAGGAACAGAAAAAGGTTCGTCGTAATAGGAGGAAAGTCGAGAGGGAAGAAAGGGAGACCAAGATCAAGCTTGGTTTGGAGCCTAAGCCAGAACCGAAAGTAAAACTAGCTAATATGATGAGTGTTTACGAAAACAACCAGAACATCACAGATCCAACACAGTGGGAACGTACAGTGATCGAACAGGTGGAGCAAAGAGAGAAGACACATTACGAGACCAACAGAAAGAGACACGAAGAAGCGGTCCAGAGACGGAAGCAGGCGTCACAAACCAATAGCACCGGATCACAACCGTTAGAGAACTACTGTAAGGTGTTTCGATTCCAGAGCTTGGCAAACCCAAAGATTCGCTTCAAACTAAGTACAAACAGCAAACAGCTATCACTGCGAGGCGCCTGCCTCCGAATCAACGAAGACGGTAACGGGATCATCATAGCCGTTGGCACTGAGAAATCATGCCGATTCTTTGAGAAGCTCATCCTACACAGAATTAGTTGGGACGAAGACTTCGAGGACCGCAGTACTGGCTCCAAAGTTACCATGAGTGACAATCAAGCCGTCAGGGTCTGGCAGGGCCAATTGAAGGAGAACAAGTTCCCACGCTGGTTCATGAAGGTCTGCTCCAGCGATGACGAATTAAGACAAACCCTACGACAGTTTGATGCTGAACATTTCTTTACCACGCTTATGACCCAGTAATCTGCCCTACAAACGTTACGCTATCTTCCTATTTACAGGCAATGCATCCACAACCGCCCCTGGCGCGTATGTGCGAGAGACTCACACATCTGGGTTGATCTTGGCCAAGATCTCGGAGTCTCTGAACAGGATAACTTCCTGGTCGTCCCCGGACAACTTGATGGTGGAACCTCCGTATTGAGGAATCAAAACGTTGTCTCCAACCTGCACTTGAGGAGTGACCTTGTTACCGTTGGCATCGGTGAAACCTGGACCCACAGCCAGCACTTTACCCTGGTTCAACTTCTCGACGTTCTTCTCAGGTAAGTACAACCCAGAAGCAGTTTTCGCCTCAGCTTTTACCCGCTGGACAAGCACACGGTCAAGCAATGGAACAATAGACTTGGCAGACTTCAATAGACCAGACATTATACGTTTACACAGGTGGAATCGATGGGATGGAGACCTCTTCTTCAATCACCACTGGCCACTCAGAGGGTATACCTTCTTATATGAGATTCATCAATTGAAATTTCGGATTCTGGAAACTTCCATCACTTTGAACGTATTCGGTCACGTGTTTGAGATTTCAAAAATCTGGGGTTGGTCACGTGTTGGTGGTCTTTCTGGAGGTAGCTTTATATACGAAGAGCATCCCACCTATATATAAAGGAGTGGCCTAATTTGGAGAGATCTTCAGGTGGAGTAAGCTCGAGAGAAATCAATTGAGATGTCTCCTGCTTATAGAATATTAGGGATCTCGGTGAAGCCCCATATCCTGGCCATAGGAACGCTGGCCGCCACGGGTGCCGGGGTGTACTTCGGTCTGGGATCGAGCGGTGACCAGGAGAAACCCAAGGACACTGTTAGCGATGCGACCAAAGGTGGTGAAGAGTTCAATGTGGAGAATATGTTGAAAGAGTTTCTTGAGAAAGATGCGCAGGCTGAGGAGAAATAGATGTAAGTTGTCGGTCACGTGATGGGATGAGTGAAGGTAATGAGAATGTATATCTTACAGTAGGTTGTCTAAGCTTTGTTCGGAATCTCTCTTGATGAGTTCAAGCATTCCCTCCGGTAAAATAGGGTTTCCAGCGGCGTCTAGAACGTATCTGAAGGGCATCTCGGTAGCTTCGTTCTTGTTGAATCTGAACTCGGGATAGTCGATGAACTTGATATCTTGGAATTTCTGTTGTTTTTCAATAATCAATTGGGTGGTTCTGATTGCGGTATCGGTGGTCATTTGTTTGTCACCGAGCCTGCGGCCAACCACGAGGTTTGGGTAAGCAACTTTTATTTCCGTAGTACGGTCTCTTGGTGGGTGATCACCGAGGATCCCACCAAAAACGAAGTAATCGAACGTGGAAGTCTCTCCTGGCTGCAGGTCTTGATCGGCCCTTGGATCCAATAGACAAACTCTTCCATCTTGCAGAGGTTCCAAATCTCCAAACTGCTCGGTCAAGTGACGTAAGTCTTTGGTGGTCCACCTTAGGCCCATATGTAGTAACTTTTCTGGGATATCATTCTCCTTAGTGCCTTCGGGCAAAGACGATAGGATCAAATTGTCCGCGCCAATGTCACGGATGATTTGGGCGTACTCTAGAGTGACCCATTGACTGAACTCTGGTTCCATATGCTCGATAATATACTTCATGACTGCTTGTAAGGTTTTGAGAGCTTGCTGACCTGGTGATAGTGGAAATTAGTAGCCATTGATGAGCTTTGCTTCAACTTGACCTTGTTTGAAAAAAAACGATCATCCTCAACGATTGGCCATATAAGCGATGAGCTCTACCCATCGGTAGTTCGACGAGTCTCTTTAGTTGCAATGACATCGTGGCTTCTGTTATGCTTGCTTAGAATCTCCTTTAGGATGAATCCTGCAATGTCGAGGTCTTCAAAATACGAAACATGAGCCTTGGCTGCGGATATGATGTCAACTTCCAGAAAACCTGGCGTTAATGAATAATCGAGTCGACCGTGGTGGTTTAGCTTCATGAGTCGTTCTGCTAAACTGAGTGGTAGCATTGATTTTTCCTTCTTTGCGCTGCTGTTCTTAGTGGTTGTACCAGGAATGTCCTTCAAGAGGTTCTCTCCGATCTCAAACACGCGAGATGCAATGCCTTCTGACCAATGATTGATAATTGCAGGCTGGTACTTTGCCATTGATAGATCCACAAGGGGTTCTATTCTATAAGATATTGGGTCACAAACGTGAAACATGTTGTACAAATCTTCACACGCTGGTTTTTGTACATTAGAATTAGTCACTGGGTCCTCTCCCTTCGTAGAATCGATTTTAGTCCTCTGGATCAACTTGAACACGCCAATAGGAGATCCGATGCAGTAAAAATTCTTCACATCAAAGTCAAGTTTGAACTTATCCTGCTCACATAAGATATCGAAGAGAATCAGGCTTCCTAATGAGTGACCAATGAGATGAACGTCTCCGTTGAAGTCTGGATTTCTCTGCTTGTAAAGTTGATAAGCTTGATTCAAATGATTTTGGACCTCTGATAGAATGCGTTTTCTGTAAAATGGCTCTCCATATAATAAGATGTCAAGCGCAATGTCTCCCAACAGTCTACGCAACCCCAGAACGCCATTCAAAGTGATATTCCCGAGAGTCGGCAACTCAGGGTATTCTTCGTTCGGTTTAGTAGCGTCAGTTTGGAAGCCAATTGTATGTCTCCAAGTGATAGGAAGCACCTGGACGCCACAATTATCTCTCCAGTCCTGCGTACCAGTGTCCTTATTCAATTTCTTCAATCTTTTGGACTCATTGTAGACCTTCTTCATGTTGGATCGCAGAATGTTAACTGTGTGTGCGAAATTGACATATTCATACTTTTTACCCAGGTTTTGTCCAATACCATGAACACAAAAGACTAGATGCTTAACGTCGCGTCGATTTGTGGTCCCTTGGCTATCATAATCAGTCTCGATTTCCCGCTCAAAAACGCTGGAACTGTCATCACGTCCTTCTTTTGAGTCCTTGTTTTTCACAGTCCCAAGTACACCTGGCAATTCCCAACTGATCAGATCAGAAATTTTGCCCAGTCCCTTAGTGGTGCTTTGTATCTCGTATTCTATCTTCCGCTTGGCAGATGCTGCGGCATCCATAAAAGGGCCGTCATCTTCAACACCTCTAGTAATCTTTTCACCTTGTGGAGGGCCAATGTTGGCTCTCAAGAGTTTCAATTGCAGATCACCACCATCCAAGCCAGGTAACAGATACGCGGTTCTAGAATCGGTAAACACTACCAGTTTATATTTCCCGTAACTGACAGAAAGCCGAAACAGGTCCTGCGAATCTGACTTATTCTTGTCTGAACCAAAGTTTAATTTCGAATGATATTGCTCTAGCTCGGCCGTGAGATCGCTGGCCAGCGGGTTGTTAGAACTGTTATACCATACGCCTCGCCGAACCTCGTAACTTGGACCGCGCCAATATGTTGATTGGAGTTCCATCTTGGGTACATTGACCTGAAATAGGAAATCTTCGTTGACTGGAACGCTCGTAATGTCTTCCGTCTCTTGTTGCGACTTCCTCCAACCTTGGAACGCCGTCTCCAATCTTTCACAGTCACTTATAGAGAACTTGAGGAATTTCTCAGCAGCCTTGCCAGGCTTGTAGTCTGCATCGTACGGCTTAGTGAGCGGCACGTCTGCTGCATAGTACCACAGCGTTTTACCACCCTTGGCAGCTGTTTGAAAAATAACAGCAGAGGAAAAGCATCTTTGAAATGTTGTCGAGCGTATCAATGACCGCTGGAACATCCCAGGTACCGAGTATGATCAATGTATCTTTAATAGCGGCAATCCGTGACAATGGAGTTCTTCAAGGTCCGTGGACCTAGGACCTTGAATCATGACCTGGGCACGTGACTTTGAGTTGTGTTGTTAGAGTTGACTAGAATTGGGTGCTTAGCTCCTATTGAGCACTGTGTCTCAATCTGGTTTGAGTTTCCCATCTGGGCCTGTTCTTTATTCCCATTAGAGCGTCCAGCAGTGTTCTTCAAAAGCTTGGGCTCTGGACGATAACTTGATGATGCCGAAAAAACTATGACTTGTTGACTACTTATAGCTACTTACAGGTAGTTGCTGTGGCTCCGAAGCTTGGATTTGGCCCGCAGGTTGTAGTGTGAAGACCTTTTATCATGCTCTGGGATGCTTGTCAAAGCGAGGACGTCCGGTCGAGCCTTCTTCTCCGCGGGCCTTTGCCTTTCCTTCAAGTCTTTTGCAAGTTCCCGATCTTCACCCTTGCGTTTCCTTAGGTTCTTTCTTTGGGCTATGGTTTCCGCGGGAGACGGTGATGCAGTTGATGTTGTTGATGTTGTTGATGTTTTTTCATCATTTATAATGCTAACCTCAGATGTACTTGACGAACTTGGTTGCGCTGATTCAGGCTTAAAGGAACAACTAGCAGACTCTGGCGTCTCACCATTCGTTGCCGATGGTTCTATGCATTCTGATTTTGAATCTAATTTCTTGGAGCTCTCAATTTCTTCGCTGTCACTATTTTCCGGACTCGGCTGTTTGAGCACTTCTTCTAGATCCTTGGAGGCGTCTTTCACCATTTCAACCAGATCTTTGAAATCTTCTTTGTCATACAGTTTTTCCAAGTGCTTTGTTGCTCGAGGTCCGTCGTCTTTAATGGGTCCAGCTCCACTCTTCATGCTTGTGTCCTTCGGACTAGGCTCTCTCTTACTCGATTTTGGCGCCGAAAATGGTATTGCAATTTCAGATGGCAGGTACTCTTTAAGTGGGTCCATACCTAATTCTTTGAAACTCTTCAAAACTTTTGGATCCTGCTTGCTATCTTCAAGGATTTTTTGATTGTTCAGCACCGCTAGCGGTTGACTCGAGTAAGTCTTGCCATGCTTTAGCCTCACATGGTTCACTATACCTTGTGCCGATGTGAACCCGCTTCTTGTGCAAAACGAGCAATTAATGACAACCAGTATACCATCATATCTTTTAAAAATGGCCTCGTTATCTTCTGTTCTGCCCACAACCCCACTGTTACTAGTCAAGCAGGTGCTACTGTAATTCCTTCTGTGATGCATGTTCATTTGGTTAGGCCTGTAAGTGTGCACATCGGGGTTGGTGTCGAAATTTACCGATGGGATCGACTTGGAACCCGCTAATCTTAAATCGATGATCGCAGAATTTGCTGGCCTCAAATGAGGGACCTCAGTTACGTTCCCGTTGCTTTTGCTTCTTGTGTGGTAATGATGTGTCGGTACAGTGCTACCTGCGGAGAGTGGTGAGTTCAGAGAGTAGTTTGCAAAGGACGTCAAAGACGAACTATCCGCTAAGTAACCTGACGAATTGGCCATGGCCTCGGCTTCTGACACCTGCCTCTTGACTTGACTATTCAGTCGCTCATGGTAATCCTCTATTTTCGACAGCAACTCTTTGTCATCATGCAACGTTTGCAATAGTTTAACTTGAGCATCGACTCTTTTGATTTCGCGCTCGATACTTTGCGTTTCCTTATGACTTATCAGCGTCTGTAAATGCAATTTCTCCAGGATCTCACTCTTGGCAGTCTCATATTTTAACCTCTCTGTTTCTTCACTTTCACCAGCCAATCTGCCCATCACAGAACCTTGAGAACCGTCACCGCAATCTCCATGCGCTAAGCCCACGTCCTGGTCATCTAGAATGAGCTCGTGAGGTGATTTAGGAGTCGCCACCTGGTAGTAGCTAGAATGTGAAGGGTGAGCCTCGGTTCTCGTGGGCATATCATGAGGATCCATAAATAATACTTGGGTCGGCACGGCGTGAGTTGAATTTGAGTCGTTTGAGGAGCTAAGTGAACTCTTGATAGTTATAGATCTACTTTGATCCTCCATCAATAACTCCGCGACACTACACCGGGCGTCAAAGACCTCTATTTTCCTTCCAGTGGATGGCAAATTTGCGTGAGGTGTTGCTTCGCTCTTCCACTTTTCGCTCCGTTGAAAGTATTAAGGCTTGCCATGCACACAAGAAACTCGACAGAAAACACGACTAAAAAGACGTTCAGTTTCAATTCAAGTGATTCTTACTCGTGACCATTTATTCAAGCTAGAGAATGGATTTTCTAGCGACCAATTTTGACCAAAACTGAACAAGTTACGCTGCACTGAACATATGCCGATTCCAAGACCCCAGTAACATCCCATATTGCAGCGATTTGCAGCCTATGCCTGCACTGAACACTATAGAGTGACTGAGGGGAGTAAGGAACGCATAGTATTCGCCCTTTAAAAGGGTGAATCTCAATAGTGAGCGATTATTTGTACCAGGATTCATAGATTGTGACAGACCTATTCCTAACAGCAATAGCTGCTACCAGACCAACTGGTCCATAGAATTGATACGAAGTTAAAGGAATCTTGGCCTAGGCAGCTGCTGGACTCTGTTGCGTGAGGTCTCTCCATATCTTCACATAATCATCATTCAAACGTGGCAACTTGGCCGAGTGGTTAAGGCGAAAGATTAGAAATCTTTTGGGCTCTGCCCGCGCAGGTTCGAGTCCTGCAGTTGTCGATTTTTTTTTTTGAAGTTTTTGAATGATTAACATCAAATTAAATTAGAGGGCAATATTCACCTGTTTTCAATGATTGGTGCATTCCCCTAGCCTGGTGAAGCTTTCTAGCTAACATTTCCCAGGTTCTTTTTTTTTTTTTATGTCTTGTTCAGGCAGCAGCTTAATCGTGTCGGCGGTAGACTCTGAAGGAAGCTCAACAAGGCTTAGATGAAAAATGAAATCACTATAAAGTAAACGATCAGCTGTCAACCGCGTTACCTTTCTTTGAGCTTTGATTGCTGTCTGGATACGTAGCCTCTCCCCCGCTCGACTTATAACTTCCAGTGTTACTGCTACTCGGGAAGGCGGCGTGATGATACGCCAGTGGGTTTCTTGCATAAAGATGTGGGCTGTACATCATATTCTCCATTGGGTACACAGCCCGATACCTTGGACCATATTCACTCGCAGTCCCTGTATATGGGTGATGACCGCGTAGATACGAATCATCTGGCGGCCGTCCCACTGGAGGAGGTTGGGACGGTGCATAATGATAATTCCCGGTCATAAATGGCACTAAATACCCATCTTGATCGACGAAAGGTCTACCCGTGAATGGAGACTCCTTCTGGGAGCTAAACTGGTTATACGCCATGTAAGGATAACGCTGGTAGAGGACTGGCGAAACAACTTCTGTGGGACTCAGCAAGAGAGGACTCCAGTCGCTCCTTGCCTCCGGAGTCTTGTTTGAAGAGAGCAGCACTGGTGTTGAGGTAGACTGTGGAGGCTGATCGAAATCCTCTATTTTCAGAGAATCTTCTTCTTCTTTCACTGGCGTTAGCCGCCGATGTCCCGATCGATCTTCAATCTCGCTCTCCGTACTACGGGCACCATTAATTCTTTTCAACACTTCACTTTCGGGATCCACCACTTTGATCTGGACATTTTCAGAGTCGAACAATGTCGATGGCAGGCGTTTCCTCCTCTTCTCGCTACTCTCTTCCAAGGTTGTCTTGCGTTTCCTGGTCAAAGAAGCTGGCTTCTTACCGCTTTTACTAGGGAGGATTTTGGCCCCAGAGCCAGCTGCTGGAGTCTTAACGTTTGTAGTCTTTGTTTGGAGTGGTTTGTCACCCTCCTTGACCACTCTGAACCTCTTCCCCTGCATCTTGGTGTCCATCTTTCTTCCTGGGAGTGACTATAAAGAGTGAACTATCGTAGCCGCTGTGGGCGTTAAAGACACCAGGAACCTTAATAAAGCATAGAAACGTAGATACATCCTAAACAAAGTCATTATGAGAATCTTAGCCCCTCCCTCTCGAGAACCTGCTTATCGAATTGTATCAAGTAAACGACCCTGTCGTCAAAGCCGTCCTGGGGCATGCAATGGGCTGATACACGACAGGGGAAGTTAGCAGTGTTGAGGAAGCCCTGAATGATACCACATACGAAATAGTCACACAAGACTCCACCGGGGATGAATTGTGTCAGTACGGGCTGATTGTCGACGATCATGTACTCGTTATCCCTCTCAGATGACTTGACAAGGTCGTCGCTGACATGGCCGAAAAGGTAGGACCATACGGTTCCGTGGACGAATTGAAGCATGTCAATGATTTTCAAGTCTCTCGATCTGGTGTTGCTGATGAGGGAGGCCAGCGATTCAGCCCCGTTTTCGTGATGGTGAGACGCAAGGTCTGGTGTTCCCGATGAACTGGCCGTCCCGGTGCCGTTATTGGACACTGCGATGTCTACCGCCGTGTTGCTCGACCTTGCTGTGGAGCTCAGAAAGTTCGAGCTTCTGGAATATGCTGTGGCTGGAATAGATGCCCGGAGATTGAGCAACTCGAGCAGTTTGGACCCTATGCCGAACCCGTAGCTGTTGAGACGAGACTCGAAATCTGCTGTGGATTCACTCGAGCTGTGAATGTGTGATATCATGCCTTGGAAGAGGAACGCCATGGCGGAAAGGGATACTTCGTGTTTCCTGAACATTAGGGACTCCGAGTATAGTCGCGATGGCACCGGTGCTGCGGATGCTTCGTTTGGCAGCGATTGCTTTGGCCCGATCGTGTAATCGTAACCGTCCCTATTACTCAGGACACGTTCATCGGGATTACTCGGTAGTATGATTCGTTGGGACATGGCTTGGTGGATCAATCCTGGTATACTTTGATTCTTCCCTCAATTATGGCAGCTTTTTTTCACTTGGAGCGTCCGCATTGAAGAAAAGCTGTTATAAGGACATTACTATACAGCTGAAGCCATTGAAATCGACCCAGAATCCGTCGCAAAATGCCCGTAACGATCAGAAGAGCCACTATCGAAGATATTATTTGCATGCAGAATGCCAATTTGCACAATTTGCCCGAAAACTATATGTTGAAATACTACATGTACCACATTCTCTCGTGGCCAGAGGCTTCATTCGTCGCCACGACGACCGACCTGAACGAGCCAGGCCTGGATGAACTATCCTTGGAGGATGGGAATGGTAACGAGATCAAATTGGGCCCTAACTACCTGGCCTCTGGTGAGAAGCTAGTAGGCTACGTCCTGACCAAGATGAACGACGACCCGGATCAACAGAATGAAGCTCCCAATGGACATATAACGTCTTTGAGTGTCATGAGAACATACAGAAGAATGGGTCTTGCCGAAAAATTGATGAGACAGGCCCTTTTTGCATTGAGAGAAGTTTACCAAGCGGACTACGTTTCCTTGCATGTAAGGCAATCTAACAGAGCTGCCCTGCACCTTTACAGAGACACTCTGGAGTTTGAAGTGCTAAACGTGGAAAAATCCTACTACCAGGACGGCGAGGACGCCTACGCCATGAAGAAAGTGTTGAATCTCGACGAGTTGCATCCAAGTAATTTTGCTCACCCAAAGAGCAGCGAGGCAAAACCTGAAGACGATCTCGAAACCGATCTACTGGAAGACATCGTCGCCTAGGTCTGCATCTCCTGTGTATTGCATCGATATAGACCTCAAGACGAAGAGTATTACAAAGATTCATGAATCAGACAAAGAAGTATAGGTAGCTTGAGTTTTTCCACACCGACACGAACAAATTGTACGTATCTCGAGCCAAATGCACTCACAGTCATCATCTAAATGAAAAAGAGGAAAAAACTTCCTCTGGCTTCTTTATAAGAAGGTCTTGAAAGTAGTCTAAAAGTGGTCTAAAGTTTGCAAACTTGAAGCTTTTAACCTCGAAATCTCGAAGACCATCATCTAGCACGAGACAGATATAATTGTTACTTAGGGCTACAAGGTCCAATATACATCATTCATTGGTGGCCTGGGGCTCCTTCTTGAATACTACTCGATCCACTTTCACTTCCCCATCGATGTAGATGTAGATGTAAAGCGTACAAACTGAGTCCTGTATGTCCAAGAGACAGAAACTTGGGACGTTTGATCCGTTGATATCGGGGTCTGAGATGTGGTGTTTTATCTGCTGTTCTTTTAGTTCGTCCTTTTCACCATTTTTAGTGGGTTCTGCTTCTTGTGCTGTGTCTTCTCCATTGGCCGTGGTCTCTTCTGGAGCTGGTTTCTTTGTTACTGGCTCTTCTTCGCTGATTATCGGCCAATCCGAGTTGAAAGCACCTGTACAGCTTCCTGGATTCACAAAGAACTTGTTTTCGAGTGTGTAGGCCTCTACGTTATGCGTGCCACCCCACAGCATTACATCAACGTCAAGTTGGCGAGCCAGCGCTAGTAACGAGAGTGGATCATTCTTGGGGACCACTGTGTAACCGCTGCAGCAGCCTATCTTGAAATTTCCTTGCTTCAGGATGGTGGTAATCGGTATGCTTTCCTTCGCTCTGTTTTTCCTCGTGGTTGGTAGATGTGCATTATCGAATTCCCCACGAACTATAGCCACATTGGGTGAAATCTCGTTGATGAGCTTCAGGAGACTGTAAGACTTGGTACAATTGCCAAGCAGCACCACTTGCGATATCTTATTCGGAACGCTGAGAAGTTTCTTGAATTTAGCAGGCAGATCCTGTTTAGAAATAGTCAAAAAGGGTTAGTACTGACAGAGCTTCAATCAGATCAAATGCTCAACTAAACATACAATTGCACGATCTGGGATGTGTGCATCGCTTAATGCCAACACTAACATCTCTAAAGCAGCTGTGTTGTGTCCTATGACCTGTTTTATAGCTATTGGTTCGGATGATAAGTGTCTTCGCTTTCATAAGATCTACGAGCCATTTATCAAATTAAGACCATTAGAAGATAATACAGGGTAAGAAATGTTCTAGGTAGATCCACTACCATTTAATTCATTCATTATTTTGCCAATTGCACTATATACATGTTCTGCCTCCCATGAATTGTCTCAATGGCTCAGGAATGGTAATAGTTCCTGTCAATGAGTCGTAATTATTCTCGACCAACGCTAGTATGATTCTTGGGACGGCCATAGCTGTACCGTTTAGGGTATGCACATATTCTAGCTTTCCCGTAGCCGGGTCCTTAAATTTGGTGTTGAGCCTTCTACTCTGGAAATCCAAACAGTTTGAAGAACTGCTTACCTCGCCAAAGGAGCCTCTACCAGGCATCCAGGCTTCGATATCATACTTCTTGAAAGCTGGTGCACCCAGATCGTTAGCTGGCATGTTTAGCACCTTAGCAGAGAGCCCCAGCGATGAAATAATGTTAATCTGCAGATCTTTCAGTTTTTCTAGCATGTCTTGACTCTCCTCAGGTTTGCTCCAACAAAACAGCTCCACTTTTGTAAACTCATGCACTCTATAAAGTCCCTTGGTGTCTTTACCTCTGGCACCAGCTTCTGCTCTATAACTACGGGACACTCCAACAAGCTGGCGGGGACCATTGGATAGATCAACCACTTGGTTGATCCCTAGACCTGCGAGAGCGATCTCTGCAGTTGCCGTCAAGCCCATCGGAGTGCTCTCGATGTGATAAATTTGCTGCTCGTTATTCATATCTCTAGGTCTGAATCCGCAAGAATCGATAACTTCATTTCTTACCATACTTGGTGGGATACACGGCTGGAATCCTGCCTCTTTAGCTCTCTGCATGGCAAAGGATACCAAGGCCTGCTCAAGCTCAGCGCCTTCATCTAACAGGTAGTACCACGAAGTACCGCTCACATTAGAAGCGGTTTGGAAGTCAACCATGGATTTCTTGAGCAATATTTCCACATGGTCACGGCCATGATCCGGTTCATATGAATCTCTAGGATTTAACCACTTCACAATCTCTGGCTCATCCCGGGGCACACCAGCCGCCACCAAGTTCGGTAAGGCACCACAAAGATCATTCAACTCTACTTCAATTTCGCTTAACTGACTGGTTACTTCCTGATATTGCTCCTTGAACCGTTTGATCTCCGATGCCAAGGTCGCTATATTCGACTTGTCTTTCTTGATCAAGCTCTCGACGGCTTTCCTGCCCCCCTGAATTGCAGCTAATTTATGATTCAAATCTTTAATGTCCTGGTACGATTGTGGTAACTGATCCAGTCGCTTCGACAACTCTGAGCCACATCTCAACTGTCGTTTACTTATCGAATCCCGATACGCATCAACAGACCTAATGATAGCCTTAACATTGAACTGCGGTCTTTTCAGCACTCCATGAGTCGGCACAGTTCGACTTAAAGATCTTCTCGCCACCCACAACATCCTCATGATACCATTGACCTGACGATGCTAGGTGTTATATTTCTCCAGTTATTTTTCATATAGATTTATATTAGACTAACAAAAAAGAGAGGAAGAAAAGACATGAAAGCTAGAAATTACATATGAAAAGTATCCATCCGTTGAATCCCCCAATTCAATTTTGTAACTTGTGTACATCGAATGAGAGCTTCCTGCTTAGAAGCTCAACTTGGAGAAGAACCATTGGTTCTTACCGGCTTGGTGTCTTTCTTCGAATGCCTTCTTGATCACTTTCTTTGCTTCTTCACGTTGGGTTGGCTCTTCGAAAGTCTCGGTGGAGACGACAGACTTGAAAGCTTCCACGTCCAAAGTGTATCTGGTTGGCAACAAGTGGTTGTAGTTGATGACCTTGATGAATGGCTTGATCTTGGTTCTCTTGGCGACCTTCTTGGCACCGTGCTTCTTGGTGACCTTCAATGGGTATCTCTCGATACCGGCAACCAAAGCGTGACCGAATGGGTGAGCCTTAGAGCCCTCATCGTGAGGCTTCACAATGACAACCTTCTTACCGGCGTAACGACCACGAACGACAACAGCTGTAATAAATTCTGTTAGTATATTGAATTCCCTGATCAAACTGACGGACTGTGAAATCTCACTCTGTCGTAATTTCCATGGTATACGTACCAACTTTACCAGCTTTCAAGAACTTAGCCATTTTTCCTGCGGTGATCTGTTATGATACCTTTCGATTCCTTAAACCACTGGAAGTACTCTTAAGAATACCAAGCACTTGTGCGATCTTCAATGCCTGTCCTGTTTGCTGGAAATTGCAGAAGTTTCACCAATCCTCCCCGTACGAGGTCCACAGTACCTGCCGGATGCGCTCACTGATCCGCTCGCTAGGCTGAAAGCCACAGAGTCTCCAGCCTAGCTTTCCGTGCTGGGTTGCGAGAAGCTAGGCAGTGGTCCCTGCGAGACACTACCGGCGCGGGCTGCCTGGGCCCAGGCGGCCTGCCGAAGACACGGTGTCTCCAGCCTACGCGGTGCGGCTTTGCGAAGAATATCACGCGCAAGCTGGAATACGGAGGAAGCGACGCAAACTAAAAAATTAATTTTTCAAAATGGTGTCTGGATGGTGGAACTGTTCAGATCGGTGCATGGGTGGAAAACATCTAAGCAGTCGCATGGGATAATCTGTTGATAATAGATAGAAGGATTAGATGGGCAAAAGGAACTAGAAGTCGACCAGGCTCTGGAGCAGGACACAAAGCGCGCTTGAGAGCTGAATGGGCGCTCTCAGGTGGACAGGATCGGCTGCCATGTGTCAATTACGAGCGATTTAGCCGCCGAAGGGCGTTTTGAAGCCGGAAAAAAGGGGGACTAAGATCAGCACAGGCCAAGAAAGTTGGTGACGGAGCCATTGGGCCAATTGGAAGTCCTAGTGTCTTGTTTGCTCGTCTCTTTTGGCTCATTAAGCTTTAATAAGACAGTAGGAGCGCAGGCGAGAGGTGAAAACAAAGGGTGATGAGAAGGACATCGAGGTAGAAAAGGCAGATAAAGGCTCTGCAAGATGGACGATCAGGGAAATAGACTGCAGGTGAGACCATACTACGATCCAGAGTCGTTCAATGCTGGCTACTCTGCGGTTTTCAAGCCCGATCAGGGGGTCGTGGACGGTAATGGACAGTCGATTGCGTCTAAGCTCAATATAGTACAGTCTGCTGGCAAGGGAGTGCGAGGGCGTCTTCTTGGGGACGGTAAGGGCTCCAGCGGTGGTCTGTTATCTGGTGGGAAAAGACTGTTGTCCACGGGACTTGGCAGTGAAAGTGGGGACTCGCCCAAGAGCGTGTCAGATATGGAATGGGTCGACTTCCTGAACTTGAAGGCATGGAAAAGAGTGATTGGACAGCTGCTGGATCAATTCATGCGCAAGTACTTCCGTCACTTGGTCCAGCAGCCCTTTGAAGTGGCCAGATGTCTCCTGCAAGTGGGTGATTTCACTCTTCCGGATGCACCAGAGATACCTGTACCAGTAGAGCTGAGAGACGAAGAAGAAGAAGAGGATAACGAAGAGGTCGACTTTTTCCCCAACACGAGCGAGCAACAAGTGGATACAGGGTCCGGAATCGAGGGTCTGGAGAAATTACCGATCGGTGGAGCACGCAGAGGCGCTAGTATAGTCCTTCGTCCCGACTCTAAGCACACGGTCGACATTTTGAACAGTCTAGTGGACAGCGAAGGTGTCAAGGGGTTGTGGAAAGCCAACAACACGACTTTTATCTACAGTTTCCTGTCGTTGACGTTGGACGCGTGGTTTACCGGGCTGATTTCGCCCTTCCTGGGGATCCCAGACCCATATTTCATGGATATCATCCACTCCCCGGACGTCAAGGCCTCTATCCTGTTGACGTTCACCGCCAACGCTCTCACGAAGATCGTGCTACTGCCGCTGGACATCATAAGAACAAGGTTTATTGTGACCTCTCTACAAAAAGGCAGCAAGCCGATCAGGTCCCTGAGGAACCTGATTCGCCGCTGGTCGTGGCGCTCCGATGGGATCCGAATCCCACTGGACATGTGGGTTCTCAGCGTCTTACAGTCGCTGACCGCGCTGACGTTTAACAGGGCGTTTGAAGTGCTCATATACCACCAGTGGAACATCGAGCGACACTCGCAGGCCAAGTGGTACCACTCGCTCCGGTGCGCCTCCCAGACGGTCGAGCTGTTCATCAAGCTGCCCCTAGAGAACCTGCTGCGCCGCTCGCAAGTGAACTACCTGGTCAACGACTCGCGCAACCCGTGGAAGATCGACCAAGAAGACCTCATCGTGAAGCCCATCGGCTACCACGGCGTGTGGCGCTCGCTCCGCGACAAGAACACCTCCGCAGGACTGTGGAATGGCTGGAGAGTTGGGCTCATGAGCCTGTTCTGCGGCTACGGCTTCGAACTGCTCAACATCGACTCGGTGGACCTGGAGCAGGAAAAGTTCTGATACCTAGACATCTAGACAAACACTATGTAAATACCATGACTCAATCCCTCGAGCCCTGCTCGCTCTGCCTGATCAGATACTCGCCCAGCACTCGCAGCGGGTCTCTGGGCTTCTCGGTCGCTATCAGTCGCATGCCCTGCAGCAGCTGCGGCACCACATTCTGGTTCAGGTACCGTCTGGTCTCCGAGCCACCCACGGTCTCGGCCAGGTTCACCAGGCTCAGTTCCTCGTGATATCGAGGCTCCTGCTGGTCGCTCATCTGCTCTTTACCTCGAGGTCTCTGTAGTAACCATTGTTAGGCAGGCGAGAAAGGAATAGGACCTTCAAGACAGCTTACAACAACCACTACAACAACACGAAACAGACAAGAGACGACACCGGCAGCATGAGCATGGAACAGGATCCCTTCGAGCAAGTGGTCAAGGACACCAGGGAGCAGATCGAGAGGCTTTCGCACTACCTGAGCGGCAATGCGTACCAGCGAGACGACGAGGTGACAGAGATCATGGAGGATGTGGCTGAAACGATTGGGGATTTGGACAAGACGTTGGTTGTCATGAGGAGAAACGGTCAGGATACCAAGGACCGCGAGTACGAAGTGCGTAGTTTGGAGCAATCTCTGCAGCAATTGCAGAACCAGAGCTCCAGACCAGCGCCAACGGAGCTGGAAGAGACTACTGAGACTCATCCTGGTGGGGCAGATGCCAACCCGTTCGAGAACCCAATGCAGGAACAGCTTTTGAGAGAACAAGACTCGCATCTGGACTCGATCCACCATACGATGACAAACCTACATCTACAGGCCCAGACGATGGGCAACGAGCTGGAAGACCAGGGAGAACTACTCAACGAGATGGACACGAACATGGACTCTCTGTCGGGTAAGCTGGCCCGGGGCCGGCGCCAGCTCGAGTGGATATACCACAAGAACAGCGAGCGCTACAACGACTGCTGCATCGTGCTGCTCATTGCGGCACTAATGGTGCTCCTGGTCCTGGCGTTCGTCGCCTAGCCGCAGGACCCGCTCGCACCTCTCGTCCAGCACGGCTCGTATAGCTCGCCAACGCTGCCACTGCCTTGCCAAGGGCTCGCAACGGTTCGTGAACGAAAAGAAAAACGCCAGCTGCCCTGCTGGACTGCTCGCTCGCGTGTGCTCAGGCAACAGGGAGCGGCAGAGGCAGGCGACACCACCGGTCGAACGATACCACTGGGAATGCCAGACCAGACCCGACCCGTGCGGTCTCGCGGCGCAGAGCTCGGCATTACTTTCTTAATCCCACATAGTGGGCTACAGAAAAATAGACTTCTTTCAGTTCTAGCAACCGGGGAGCAACGGAAGTTGGGACTGACTACAGGCAGAAACTACAGTGGCATTGTCCTATTCTAGCGACTCCTTCTGTCACATTCGAAGTTTTTTTTCTCTTGGAAGGAAATCGTCGTCGCATTTTTCACTCTCTTATAACGATAAGACTTTCCTTCGCCAGGGAAGGAGTGACTGTTCTTTGATCACAAGAAGCAAGAGCACTGCGGGAACTGTTGCTAGTGCGAGTTGTTGTTTTAAGCGATGTCGACCGATTTCATAGATAACTTGACGTTTTTGTCTCATCCCTCTGGGAAGGGCCAGGAGAAGCATCACATTGTCATTGTCGGGGCCGGGATCATTGGGGTTTGCACGGCTTACTATCTTACGAGACACCCTGATTTCCATCCGTCGACACACCATATAACGATCTTGGAGTCGAAGAGGGTGGCTGGTGGGGCCTCGGGCAAGGCAGGTGGGCTGTTGGCTTCGTGGGCGTTTCCGCAGCAGATTGTTCCGTTGAGTTTCCGCTTGCATCAGGAACTGAGTGACGAGTACGATGGGGAGAACATTTGGGACTACAGGAGACTCACCACGGTGTCTTTGGAAGCGGATTTAGAAAACTTGCATAACTCCAAAGAGGAGAGCGATTCGTGCTCATCATCGTCATCCTGTTGTTCTTCGTCGTCATGTTCCAGTGGAAACTCCAAGAGTTCACAGGGCTTGAAGGTGCCAGCACCAAGGAAGAAGGTGGGCACTAGGGATGAGAACAGTGGGCCAAGTGATTACGATGCCGAGGGTGACGATGAAGGGGATGGAAGGTCGAGTACTTTTTTCCACAGCGATACGAATTTGAAGAGCCTGAACATGAGCTCGAACGGTAATGACAACAAATCTGAAAAGAAAACTAATGATGATATTCCTTCTGGTAGCCTCATAGGCGAGCCCGCGGTGGGAAACCCGGTCTTGACCGCCGGATACATGAGTACTGTCAACCCATACGACGAAGAGGTCGTGGAGGGTCCCGGCCCAGCCGTGCCACTGCCGGGGGACTTGACCTGGATTAAGAAATGTTTGGTCAAGGATTGGTCCTCACTCGGTGGCACTGACTCTACCGCTCAGGTTCATCCTTACAAGTTCACGCACTTCCTGCTGTCCAAGGCGATGGAGACAGGTGCGGTCGATTTGATATTGGGTAAGGTCAATCAGCTCCAGTTCAACGACGAGGGCACTTGCTCTGGTATCTCTTATGCTCCAACCGTCGATGGTGAAACCCCTTCAAGCACGACATATGAAAAGACGGTGAACATTAATGACGCACAACAGGTGGTTCTGGCCATGGGTCCTTGGACTTCCAAGATTTTGCCCGATTGTCCGATTTCTGGCCTAAGAGCTCATTCCATTACCATCAAGCCAAGCACGGGTACTGTTTCGCCTTACGCTATCTTCACGGAACTGAAGATCGACAACAACCAATATTTCTCCCCAGAAATGTACGCTCGTAAAGACGAGGTTTACGTTTGTGGTGAAGGTGACACTTTGGTGGACTTACCGGAGACTTCAGATGCCGTCGAGGTTGTCAGAGAGAAATGTGACGAACTTTACCACTACGTGTCCAAACTTTCAAAGAATCTATCCAATGGTCATATACTAAAGAGGCAGGCCTGTTACTTACCAGTCTTGAACGTTCCAACAAGTTCCGGCCCCCTTGTCGGTGAGACCAATGTTGAAGGTCTCTATGTCGCGAGCGGTCACTCTTGTTGGGGTATCAACAACGCTCCAGCCACTGGTAAGATCATGGCGGAACTTCTCCTCGAGGGAGAAGCCAAATCGGCAGACATCTCTGCTCTGAATCCTGGTCTTTACTTCGATGCAAGCATCGTTGACTAGTCGCTTTGATGAGCTCCGAAAGATCGCTGTAACCATAGACAAAGCGTCTAAGCATCCTCGCGACGTAAAAATGGTGTTATGATTCTACTACGTATACATATTATTGCTTATATCAAGATAAAAGGGAATGAATTAGTTTAAACTATTTAAATGATTTCTTTTGTAAACTTTTAAATGCTGCGCTTGCACCGTTACTGGCGTCGTCATTGGCGCTGCTGGCTCGTAGGGAGTTCAGCACTTCATAACGACTACTGCTAATGACCATGTTTTGTGGTGCAGCATATTTCTTCATAGTCGGTGAATGTCCGAGTACTGGCGAAGTGGCTGGGGATCGCGGAGCGCTAGGTTTTCTCGGCATTGGAGCTAATCCAAATGCTGAAGATGAACTTACTTTTGGGGAGTGATTTAGTCGTGGTTTGGCGGGTCTCCCCTGGCTTGGAGCTGGGGATGGGACCTGCGCTTGGGCAGGTCTTTTACTTATGCTGATCTCTCTGAACTTTTCATTCATTACCTTTTGGTCTTCCATTAACTTCCTAGCACGGAAGAAACATGCCACCCACTCCTCACCCTTATTCTTGCTAGGACCTTGTGGTATAGGGGCAGTAATGTCAGGAATGGAAATGAACCATATTTTGTTTCTATACTTTTCGAGTATCAAATATCCTGTACGCTTCTGCTCATTGAAATCGAAATCATACATCGATAGGTTAGAATCGCCAATGTTGACTATATGCTTTGAACTGCTATCTGATCTGTAGGATAGCGTTCCATCCTTGAACAGAGTTAGGAAACTTGGTGGTCGTGATTTAATAGCCGCATCGTGTCGCAGAACCAACTGAGTAATCAGTTCATTGTCCACCTTGCTGTAAGTTTTCAAAGACATTTCAGGTCCATCCGCTCGATATGGAATCTCGAATATGTTCACACAACCTTGTTTCAAAACTAAAGAGTCCTGGGCTAATATTTCATGACTGATCCTATTATCAGGCATATCAATCGGTGATGCACTATTAGGAGGAGTAGAATGCGTACCATTCGAGCCGCCAACGTCAAGTCGCGGCAGCGATGCTTTTGGTTTTGTAAATGCCGGCGACCCAGGCCGGCTATTTGGGGCTGGTTGTGACAATGCAGGAGTGTCCTGCTTCAACATGGGGTCGGTCACCGATAAACCGAGCCGTTTCCTCCATTCCACGATGCTGCTGGTAGTGTTTGAGATCTTTGTGGGTTTTTTCTTCTTTTGCTTAGTGATTGGTATATTTCGCACCGGAGTATCGATGACATGCAATTGCCTATTAGAAAGCATCATTTGACGATGCGGCTTGGGTACCGTCTGTTGAATCTGCCATATCCCTCTCCACAGCAGATCTTTTTTATCCCAGTTAATCATTTCAAACCATTTATCCTGCTTTATCTCGACCAGACCGGGTCTCACTGTCGGATCAACCACAAGAATCCTCCTGGTAAGACTTACAATCAAGGGATTGATCGTGCTTGGTGTCGTGTTGGGGTTGTTCCACGAATATTCCAGCGCTACGGTCTTTTCAAAAGTTTGTAACTCGTTCTCACCTCTAAAAGGAGGCCTTCCCTGCACAAACTGGTAGATCATGCAGCCCAAAGCCCATACGTCCGAGGAGAAATCACATTGGTTATACAGCAGCAGTTCCGGACACACGTACTCTGCCGTCCCAACGAATGACGAGCATTTCGAACTAGCCGTCGTTGCTGTGCCGAAATCTGTGATCATCAATCGTCCCTCGCTACTCAACAACAAGTTCTCGGGCTTCAAATCTCGATGAATGATCCCCTGCGAATGAATAAACTCAACAGCATCGATCAGCTGGCAAGTGAAATGTCGAGCCCACATCTCGCTAAAAGTACCCATCTTGTGCAACAACGACAGCAATTCACCACCTGCTGCATAGTCCAGTACAAAGTACAGATTCTTCTCGTCGTGGAACGTATAATGCAATTTGACAATCCCCGGATGTCTAGCCCTAGTTAGCAAGCTCAACGTATTCTTCTCTATCGTCACATACTTAACTTTGCCCTCCTTGATGATATGCTGCTTTGAGCACACCTTGATCGCATATACCCTACCCGCATCCGTCCTGTCAATGGCCTTGTACACTGTCGAGTAGGAACCGTGTCCTAGCTCTTGTTTAAACACGAAGTCGTGCGGCGATCGTTTGCGTGCCGGTAGAGAGGACATCGCCCATTACCAACGGACCAGCTAAGAGACCAATTGACCTTATAAGACCTCTAATCAACGATCTTTGACTATCTTACTCGAACCTTCAAGGGTCAATCGGTATTGATTAGCGGAAACAGGTCGCTTTGTACGTGATATTTTTCACTATATAAAGTTCAGCTTCAAGAAAGCTCATCTAGTCCCCTTCACGACGAGTAAAAACACGTTATGGCCAAACCAGCCCTCGCAACGGGCTCTGGACGGGCTTCTGGCCTGCTCATGGCTCGCCAGCGACATCCCCGGTCTCGGAGCCGGGTTTTGACGGCTGGCAGCTCCACGTAGCTTGACAGATGCTGCAACACACCTCTTGGACTTTCAGACCTCCAGCACACGATCTAGCACCTCTCGAAGGGCCCAATCGACCGCTCAGCGATAGGAAGACAGTGAGAATCTACAGTGCGTTACCCGGTGGGTCGTGCGCAAATTAGTGTCCCTTGGATGCCCAGCAACCGATATATAAAGAGAAGGGGATTGCGACGATAGAGACACATTGCTTGGGTAACAGAATCGAGTTTTGAGCTAGTCAGGATGTTTGCCAAGAATTGTGTTGGTGCCGTGCGCAGAGCTGGTTTTGGATCTACTTTTGTTGCCAGAAGAACCAAGGTGACCTTGCCAGAGTTGGACTGGGACTTCAACGCTTTGGAGCCCTACATTTCCGGTAAGATCAACGAGCTACACTACTCGAAACACCACCAGACCTACGTCAATGGGTTCAACACTGCTGTGGAACAGCTGGCCGATCTGTCTTCGCAACTGGCCAAGGACCCATCTCCCTCTGTTGCCAAGAAGATTATCGGTGTGCAGCAGAACTTGAAGTTCCATGGCGGTGGGTACACCAACCACTGTCTCTACTGGAAGAACTTGGCTCCTGAGTCTCAGGGCGGTGGAGAGCCACCCAAAGGTGCTCTGGCTGAGCAGATCGACAGCCAGTTCGGCAACCTGGACAACCTGATCAAGCTGACCAACCAGAAGCTGGCCGGAATCCAGGGTTCCGGTTGGGCGTTCCTGGTCAAGAACCTAGACAACGGTGGAAAGCTGGAAGTGGTCCAGACGTACAACCAAGACACCGTCTCTGGTCCTTTGATCCCAGTGTTGGCCATCGACGCCTGGGAACACGCTTACTACTTGCAGTACCAGAACAGAAAGGCCGAGTATTTCGGTGCTATCTGGAACGTCATCAACTGGAAGGAGGCAGCCAACAGATTTGAGACTTGTGAGATCAATTGATCGCAGTTCTATAATTTATATTCTTTGACCATAGGTTTTATCGTTATTTTTAAGTTGAAAAAAAATGTCTACTTAGCTCATCGCACATTAAAAAGGTGTACAACGAGCTCAAGATGTCTCAATTGCATCATCTGTTGACTTTCCCAACAAGGCCCATCGATGCTGAGTACGTGACAGGCTTGCAGAAGTTGCTGTCGAGCGGTATACCGTCCACATATACTTTGGAACAGGTCGCAGCATTCGAGAAGAACGGCAGCGATGAGGTGGACGATTCTGCGACAAACACCACTCCTTTGCATATCCTGGCAAGATCACTGCCCCTGAATCTGTCCGAGGAGGAAACCTTGGTGGTGCTGTCAATGATGGATACGTTGTTCGAGTACGGTGCTGGCTGGAATTTTATCGACTACGAGGACAAGACCATTGGTGACTTGCTGCTCGAGAGAGGCCAGGACAAGGACAGCAAACTGTACAAGAGAGTAGTAGATGCGGGAGTCACGGCCGAACTCCTGTTGAGAAAGCTCAATGGCGGTGAGATTGAATTTATCGAGGATCCAGAGGACGTTGAACAACCGCAAGAGGAACAGGTTCCAGAGGAACCGGCAGAAGTGGTCGCAGACCACACAGCAGACGACCAGGCTACATACCTCAACACCAAGCTGGAGTACAACGACAGCGCCCTGGTGACCAAAGAAAACAGAGACGGCGTGATGATGGACTGGGAGACCAGCATCATGGAGCTTGCCGCCGACACGGTGTGTCCCGCAGGCAGAGAAGAACTCACAGTGCTCAACATTGGCTTCGGCATGGGCATCATTGACAAGTTCATCCAGCAGCGCTCCCCCGACAAGCACTACATCTGCGAAGCACACCCCGACGTGCTCGCCAAGATGAAAGCCGACGGCTGGTACGAGCTGCCCAACGTCGTCGTTCTCGAGGGCAGGTGGCAGGACTCCCTCAACAGCCTGCTGGACCAGGGCGCCGTCTTCTTCGACGGCATCTACTACGACACCTTCAGCGAGCACTACCACGACATGCTCGACCTCTACGACGTTGTTGTCGGTCTGCTCAAGCCCGACGGCGTGTTCTCCTTCTTCAATGGCTTGGGAGCCGATAGACAGCTCTGCTACGACGTCTACAACAAGATAGTGTCACTTGACGTCCAGGACTACGGCCTGCGCTGCCAGTATACGACCATCGCCGTCCCCACCGACCAGACCTGGCACTCAGTCAAGCGCTCGTACTACAACTGCAACTACTACTACCATCCTCGTATTCAGTTCTGTTCTTAAAACCCGATATAACCTCCTGCCCATCCTCCAGTCTTATATAGCTTCTTCACGCTCGTTTAGTGCCGCCTCGTCTATTATACTTTCGCCTCGTATAGCGCGCGCCCGCTGCTAAACGAGCGACAATCGCGGTCGCTAAACGACAGACGACGATAAATGGTGTAATATCGAATGAAAAAAAAATCAGCCATCTTGAAGATAGTCGGACAGTACAGGCTCGTTGCAGATATATAAGGTGTTTAGTTGTTTTGTTGGCAGCAGTTTGTAACTTCTAAGGGGTTGGGAAGTCTTTGAACAGTCAATTGAGAATTTTCCAGGATCGAGGATGTCAGAGTCCCATTCAATCGTTGGCAAAATTGTAGAATACGGTCAAGTGGCCGTTTCTCATTTTATGGCCCTTTCTCTTGCACAACAGGTTTCGGTTGTTGTTGCAGCACCATTTATCTATAATCTGGTATGGCAATTGCTTTACTCGTTGAGAAGCGATCGTCCACCAATGGTTTTCCATTGGATTCCTTGGTTTGGTAGTGCAATCCCATATGGTACCAGACCTTATGAGTTTTTCGCTGAATGTCAGGCCAAGTACGGTGACATTTTCTCGTTTGTGTTGTTGGGTAAAGTGATGACTGTTTATCTGGGTACGAAGGGACACGAGTTTATCTTCAATGCCAAGTTGGCCGATGTGTCTGCAGAGGCTGCTTACACGCATTTGACCACACCAGTCTTTGGTAAGGGTGTTATCTATGATTGTCCAAATAGTCGTTTGATGGAGCAGAAGAAGTTCTGCAAAGGTGCTCTTTCCAAGGAGGCCTTTATTGGTTATGTGCCATTGATGGTGGAGGAAGTTAACAAGTACTTTAGAACTTCCAAGAACTTCTTGATGAACGAAAAGAGCTCCGGTAAGATCGATGTCATGGTCACTCAGCCAGAGATGACCATCTTCACCGCCTCGAGATCTTTGTTGGGTAAGGAGATGAGAGAGAAATTGGACACTGGGTTTGCCTACTTGTACAACGATTTGGACAAGGGTTTTATTCCAATCAACTTTGTTTTCCCAAACTTGCCATTGGCCATTAACAAGAAGAGAGACCATGCTCAAAGAACTATCTCCGAGACTTACATCTCTTTGATCAAGGAAAGACGTAAGAACAACGATATTCAGGACAGAGATTTGATCGACTCGTTGATGAAAAACTCTACTTACAAGGACGGTGTCAAGATGACCGACCAGGAAATCGCCAATTTGTTGATCGGTGTCTTGATGGGTGGTCAACATACTTCTGCTGCTACTTCTGCCTGGGCTTTGTTGCATTTGGCTGAGAGACCAGATGTTCAAGAAGAATTGTACCAGGAACAAATGCGTGTCTTGGACAACGGTAAGAAAGAATTGACCTACGACTTATTGCAAGAAATGCCTTACTTGAACCAAATGATCAAAGAAACTTTGAGATTACACCACCCGTTGCACTCCTTGTTCCGTAAAGTTATGAGAGACATTCAAGTCCCAAACACTTCATTGGTTGTCCCAAAGAACTACCACGTTCTAGTCTCCCCAGGTTACTGTCATTTGCAAGATAAATACTTCCCAAACGCTCACACTTTCGATTTGCACCGTTGGGATAACGACGCTGCTTCTTCTACCCCAAGCGGTGAAGAAGTCGACTATGGTTTCGGTGCTATCTCCAAGGGTGTCTCTTCTCCATACTTGCCTTTCGGTGGTGGTAGACACAGATGTATTGGTGAGCATTTTGCATTCTTGCAACTTGGTGTCCTGATGTCCATCTTCATCAGAACTATCAAGTGGCATTTCCCAAAGGGCAAGACTGTCCCACTACCAGATTTCCAAAGTATGGTTACCTTGCCAGTTGGTCCAGCTGAAATTATCTGGGAGAAGAGAAACCCAGATCAGAAGATTTAAGAATGTCCTGTGGACAACACTACTTCAATTTATTCGTCATGATTAACATATACTACTAGATATACTATTTATTGTTGGGTACTCATAAGAGGTTTTTTTTTTGTTCCGTGGTATGATCGATTAGATCAATATTGTTACAATTTCTATATAGTTTAAGTATCTTCTTGTGTGTTCACACATTTTGGCCTCTTTATGAGAGGAATTGTGACTGGAATATCATCCGGGTATGGTCTTTTTGAATTCCCGGACTCATCTAAAATTTCTGCGTTATCATTATGAGGTTCCTGCCCATCATATGTTACCTGCTCATCATAGGATGGAACCGTTATTTGCACAGTCGGTTGACTAATGGTATGTTGACAACTGACCTCTTTGGACTCTTCTCTTGATATGCTTGAATTGGTCCTTCTACCGGGTCTCTGATCATCATACCCCGTGGCTTCCTCGTTCAGCTCGCGTTCCAGTAGACGAGCCACTTCAAGTTTGTCCAGTGTCGTCGCTATCATATTCAACATTTCATTGTCGCTTAAATTCGTCGAGCCGACAGTCTTTTTTTCGGGCTTGGCATCCTGACCTTCTTGTTTCATCTCCCTCTCCGCCAAACTCTTGTTGAGTTCATCCTGGTACCACTTCCCTTTCTCAATTGACTCTTGTTCACCAAATTTAGCATTGGCACGTTTTTTTAGCCTAGCACGCAAATCATTCTCCCAGTTCTTCTCCACGTTGGCTTCTCTCCACTTCCTCTTACGTTCCTTGTTTATTTCTCTCTTCAACATACCCAATTCCTCGTTATTGAGATATTCCTTAGCTCTCTTGAGTAACATTGTCCTTCTTCCTTGCATGTTTTTGAAGTCTGGTACATTAAACGTGTACAGAGGAGCTGGTTGGTCCGTCTTCTTTCGAGGTTTCCTAACCTTAGGAGCAAGCTTCTGAGTAGCTGAGGGAGCCGGTGAACCTTCGATTTTTGGCAGCACTCGTAAACTGTTAGGTGGAACCAGACCATCTAAATTCAGTACTGGAGGTGGCCCTTTCCTTTGACGCTTAGGTTTTTCTTCGCTGTCGCGCTGTTGACCATCAATGACTGGAATCAATTCCTCGATTGTTGCAGAAAGGATGTTGCGTACATCATCCGTTAATTCCACTGGGTCGCTTTTTGATTGTGTGAAATGCTCTTTAACCAAGTCATCTAAAACTTCTTGAAGCTTTTGCTCCTCCTTGATATTTCTTTTATCGATCACTTCTTTAAGAGAGTCAAACGACTCTTTACTGAGGCTGGTACCTTCGGAAACCTCAACCTTAAGATTTGCCAGCTGTTTGTTGCTAACAGGTGGTTCTTGGGCTGGTTCTGGTGCGACGAGTTCGATTTCTGTAGTACTGCGCACTGGCGTTGCATCTTTAGTGACAGAGGACGGGGTTTCCTTGTGATCTAGGTTTATGACTGGGTTGGCAGTGTTCTGTTCAGAAGTAGACGATCTATGAGCCGCAGATTTGTCGCGTTCTTCTCCGATCTCTTGTGCTACTTTTGTGCTGTCCTCTTCTGTGGTTCTTATATCAGCGCCTTCCCCGACTTTAGGAGCAGTTTTTTCAATTGATACCTGCTGTCTGGTGTCAGCAACCGAAGGTGTCGCAACCTCATCGCACATTTCCTTCGACGTTTCAGGACCATCATTTGAAATGGATCCCTTTCCATTGCTTTCAGCATGCATTTCTAGAGGCCTTGTTGAGGAATTTTCGGACTCTGGCTGTAAAACTTGAGAGGAATCATCATCCTCGATTTTAACTACTGGAATTGATGGTTCAGATGACAATGACTTGGTTGGCTTCGGTGTAGTATCATCGCTGGTATCAATCTGCTTGATCTTTGACAAACTGAAGATAGGAGTTCTAGCAATACGTCTTTTGTTGATCTCAATGGAGTGGTGAAAAGCTTTTTCGCCCTTCGTAACGAAATAGTTTCGTGTTGATCGCCTTCGAGCCGAACTTAAAGTCTCTGCTATGGATTTCTTCGTATGCCTTATAATTGTCACCAAATGTCTATTTGCCTCCTCAGGAGAAGCTCCTGAAGCAACTTTAGCTCTGGCTGCAGCCTTCAAGGTCCTTATAATGGGAAGTAAAACGGCCGGTATGATCCTGCTTCTAACGTTAGAAGGTGCCTTTTCAGTTCTGCTAATTTCTCTATGACGAGTGCTCATTGGAGGTGATGCATCTTTAGACTTCTCTTTTCTCTTCCTCCTGGCCACAGGCAAAGCATAGGGTACTTGGCTCGGTAAAGTCCAAGGTGGATGGAAGGGAATTTTCTCCCGCCTAACAACAGTCTTACGTCCTGCTTCAAACAATGCAACTTTTCTCGTTCTCCCGAGTATATCATTCTCCTCTTCTTCAATCTTCTTTTCCTTCTCCCAGTCGCTTGGGGGAACGGTGTTAGGTGGGGCTAATTTGGCAATATCTAACTGGTACGATTGCAATGGTATTTTCCTCAAAGTTTCATCAATACCATTCAACTTGACTTTCACATCCGCTGTAGTGCTATCCTTTCCAAAATTGAACAGAGGTAACTTCTTCAACGTTGAGAGTGGAACTCTTTTCAGTTTCTTTGACTTTTTCTTCTTAGTTTTTTTGACCTTCCCTGATCGCTCAAGTTCTTCTGGTGGCATTGAAGCTCTCTTCTCTAGTTCTTCTTGCGTCCATCTTCTATATGGTTTCTTTGGCTTGCCGCTTTTCGTAAGTCTGAGGTCTGGAGGATAAGGAGGACCTTTAGCAACGATTTCTTCCAGCTCTTTTCGTTCGAGTTCTTGTTGTTCTTTTGCATGTTTCTTCTGAAGCTTTTTCTCTTCACGAGCTTTCTTGCGTTCTATTCTCTGCTCCAATCTTGTTGCCTTATTCTTTGCCACTATACGCTTGCGGGCGGCCGCTGCTGCCGCCACTGCAGCCTGGATATACCTTTTCCGCAAAGCCTCCTCGGGTGATAGTGGTGGTTTTGCACTGCTCTTCCTCTTGAAAGGCTCCGTCTCAGTTTTTGCACTGGATTTCTTACGAGATGTTTTTGAACTTTTTGAAGAGATGCCGGTGCTAGTAGCCTTCGAACCGAGTTGCTTCTTGCTTCCAGAGGACCCGCCACTCAAAATATCTGACACAGAGAGTTCCCCTAAGCCACGATTAAACTCTTCCATCGCTGAGGTGTCAAAACTTTCCTGATTTTGATCTTGGAATGCCATAGACATCGCCTTTTGCATGATTTGATTCAAATCAAAAGTTTCCTCCCCATGTTCCTCGTGTGCATCCTCCATACTCTGCTCCACAGCTAGTTCTTCAGCAATTGGGCTTGGCGCCTCAGGAGGCTCCTCGGGAGCCTGTGCAGTCGAATCAGTTAAAGAAGTGTTGACCACTTCATTGACCATTGCAGCCAGCGCCTTGGAAAAATCGTCTTCCTCTAGGTCATTCTTCTCCTTTTCAGATGATTTCTGTTGCTTCTTCTTCTTCTTCTTCTTTTTTTTCTTTGATGCTGTTGACGGTACCTCATTCTGCGATGTTTCGTCTACTCCTGTAGTTGGGATTAAGCTATGTTCCTGCGCGACCGGTGTCAACTTTGTTGCTGTTTTCTTCGCTTTGGCATGAGGCACCTGTGGTTGCGAGGTTGTACCTGTTTGGGAACCAAGTAACTCACGCTCAAAAGCTCTGAGTGTAGCTTCAACCAACGCCTGTGTTTCCTCATCGCCTACTACCTCTGGTTGGGGACTTGTCTCTGTACTAACCTCATTACCTTGCTTCATAAATCCCTTTATGACATCCTCAAAATCAAGTAAATCGTCCCCTTGTGTACCGGTTTCCTTGTCCTTCTTGTGATGCTTCTTCTTGGTGGAAATATGCTTCTCCTTGGTATGCTCTTTGTCTTTCTTCTTCTTCTTTTTAGAACTTTTCTTTGGTCTCTCTTTGACTTCCTCCACATCGTTCCTGAGGCCTCTATCCATAGACCCCAGCTCTCCAAGAGACTCTAGAATTGCTCGTCTCAAAGTTTCGTCATCTTGATCCAATTGGTCCTCGGGCTGAGGCTTCTCCTGGTCATTTCCCTGCAAAAGACTCTGTTGTAGCATGTTAGCCCAATGCCGATCTTCCTGAGCATCTTCATTCTCCTGCTCCATCCCAGAGTTATCACCCTGCGTCACCACATCCTCTTCTTCGTGCTGGTCCTGCTCTACATGATCCATGCTCTGTATCGCGCTAGCCACCACTGCAGCGAGATCATCGTCCTCTACCTCGCCACCAAACTCAGGTAAATCTTCCGCCAGGTGTTCCGGCTTGCCCTGGTGTTCATCTACAAACCCTGACTGCATATTCACGTCCCCATCTTCCACCTCCGAACCCACCTGATTTTCTGTAGCGTTATGCGAACTGAGCAGGTTCCCGACAAGTTCATTGAAATTCAGTTCATCACCGTTATCCTCAGACATCCCCTCCTGTTCAAGCCTCTTGAACGCTGCTAATGGACTTTTCTTACGCGTATATCAAACTGATCAATATGAGATTAAGCGATGACTTCGAACGTATAAAACAAGAATCGCTTATGTTGCTGTGTTACCCGGCTGGAAACCATTAGGCTAAAGAAGTACAACT
This sequence comes from Torulaspora maleeae, assembly GCA_003708055.3. Taxonomy (NCBI): domain Eukaryota; kingdom Fungi; phylum Ascomycota; class Saccharomycetes; order Saccharomycetales; family Saccharomycetaceae; genus Torulaspora; species Torulaspora maleeae. The sequence goes on along the minus strand of PPNA03000005.1, from coordinate 406,506 downwards.
ACCATAAGAATGCTAATTGATAGTTTAATAATGACATTAAATGATTATAATTGGTTTGAAATATAATGACCAGCACAATTTCCAAATAAACTCCGATTCCACCCTGCTTGTACATTTCGGATCCGCTCAAAGATTGGACCCGAAGGCGTAGCTGTAAAAGTTGAGATACTGCTTGTTGTCCTTCAACATCTTTTCTCCCAGGTAGGCGGCGTCCATCTCAGCCTCTAGGAGCTGATTTATAGTGGATTCCGGAGCCTTTCCTGTTCCTCTGTGGGTATTTGAAGAGTCAAACACGCATGTACCATTGGTGAGCGAGCATTGCTCCATGTCTAGCGGAATGCTGAATGGATCATTGAAAATGACTGGTTGTATGTTTTTTGTGGCTAACATTGGGTCCTCGTGAGAGGATTGTGACGATGCAGAAGGGATTGGTTCCAGGTTGTGACGGTCCTGGGGTGAGAATTTGATCGATGACGAAAACTCGTTGAATGCGGTTTCGTCGTCCATGTAATCCGAAACCGTCGAGTCGAGTGGAGTAAAGTCGTCTGATGGTGGTAAGGATAGGTCCTCATCAAGCTCCTTTCTCAGTTGCGAGGGACTTTCAGACTTATCTTTCGAAGCCTTTTTCCCTGACTTGACACCTGCGAAACTCGTCGAACTCATCATTATCTTGTTATTCCCGTATTTTGATAGAAGATCGGTTCTGTTTGTGTCCTGGGCGACAATGGCCATAGCCTCGAGTGCGTCTTTATTCAGCAAGACCTTAGGTTCCACGACGCTTTGTGCTGTGGAGATAAACCTCGAGTTTCCGGTCGACACTTTGATCATTCTTAGCTTCCCCGATCTCCTCTCACTCTTGATGTTCTTGAAATAACCGTCTGGTAATCCCTTACACTCACCGTTTTCAATATGCTGTTCGACCCACTTGTCGGTATTCTCGAAAAACTGACCACACTGGCTACAATGACCAGAAGACTTGTTACGATGCTGTGGTTTGACACCTTTGGGGTATATGAAATGTCTTGCCCTCAAGTGCGTCTTGTACGTGTCTCTACGGCTAAATCCACCTGAGTTGTGACAACGCAACTCCGGAGGAGCTCCAGCGTTGAAAAAGGGACAATGATACGCCTTTTGAATTGCATGTTTCTTTATGTGGCGTGTCAAATAGCCCCTGATCCTGAACTTTGCGTCACAGTAATGGCAAACAAAAATCTCCTTATCGTCATCACCTTCGCTACCGGGAGTACCGTCGTTAGATGAAGTAGGCGTCTTTGCATTGTTACTCTCGGGCGTTATGGGAACGGCGGCCTTTGATCCCGCCAAATCCGGCGAAAGCTTGCAGGTTACGTTCCCATCCAACCCCACAGACATCGTCATTGGCGTCTCAGAGGCCGTAATATCCATGGAACATGGTATAACCGAAGAATTCTTAAAGACAGACGAATCCAAATTGTGTTCCTTCGGGAAAAGACTCACCTTCTCAACTTCCTCAGGAACCTCTTTTTTCTCAACCTCCTGAGCCTCATCGACAACCACTCTGTCGACTACCTCTCTGAACAACTGAACAATTCGAGCAGCAAAATTTTTCATCGAAACGCTTCCAAAGCTTAAGAACGAAATGCTGGGCATCTTATCAAAGTCTCTTATTCCACCAAAATGAATCCTTGTTGCAGATCACTCTTCTCCTAGCACATAAAATAAACTTGTTCACCAGGCTAGTTGCTTGTTCGACTTTGTTTTCAACAGATCTGCTCGTTGCAGCAAGTTGTTCCTCCTTTTGCTTGAGAGTGTTTCCTCTAAAACTGGTCAAGTGTTAGAGAGAAAAAAAACTTTGGAATGCTCAGTTTCTTTTCGTGACGTGCGACGTTACTTCTTTTAACTCCGTCTGTGGACGGTTTTTTTTTTTATTTCCGTCTTTGTGGTTCTCGTCGGGTAATGGGGATGGGCAAAGTATAAGGGGGAGACTGGATTTAGCCGCCGAGATGTATCTTATCCCAGCAGGTATCACTTATGCTTCAATAGATGCGCAATCTGAAAGCGGTTTGGAGTGACTCTTGAGCTCGGCGGTTTCGTCGACATCCTCCACTTCCACGTCAGTCTCTTCTCGTAGTTCCTTGGCGTTTCCGAACCATTTGAACCGACAACACCATATGAAATGGGAGGCAAAGATCCCAAGTTCCAACGCTGCAACCACGCAATATAGGACAATACCCATGACGTCCATGTTTCCCAGGATGACACTCACGATGGAGAGCCATGCGCCCAGCGAGTCCACGAACAGGAACAGGAAATTGATACCGACAACCCTGCCCTGTCTCTTGGCCAATTCGAAGTATGGTGGCAACAGTCCGAATGCCAGCAGTATCGAGGCCAGTATCCCAAATATTAGAGCGGGCCAATGAGTGCCCTTGCGGTACAATGGACGTAGCCACAATATAAACCCAACTTCCATTCCAACACAGCATATGGCGAAAGCCACCAGGATAGCCACTATCTTTCTTACTGGCAGGCTAACAGGTGGATAATAGCAGGATTGAACAAAACTAATGGCGCAAAAGAACATGAAAAGGTGCGGTTGAACCTGCAAAGTTATATTACCGCCACTTACGCAAAAGTAAATGCCAAAGGGGATTGCCGAGACGACCCAAAGAAACATCATCAGTGGCGGCAAGCCGGTACAATCTTTCCTCTTCCAGTTATACCATATCTGCGGGATCAGTTGAACACACCAACAGACGGTTGCTACGGTTGCTAAAGCTGTAGCTGCACCTTCAGAAATCATTCATACACAGACTGTGTCTTTGAAAAACAACGTTTCAAGCCTTTTGAAGAAATCCGATTTTTTCAAGCTACATTCCACGCTTTATGTATACCGCCGCCAACCCTGCATGAGTGACTGATAAAGAATGAAGAAAGGCATCACGTGGGATTTTTACTCGCGATATAGCAAGAATATTAGTCATAGAACATCTAGGCGGTTGGACCATATTGGATGGTCAGGAAGACTTGGAAAGGCATCTCGGCAATATATGGATGATAATTTATCCCCAGAGCATTTCCATTTGATAAGGAAAGTTCTTCGTGAAAATTCACAGAAACAGAATAATGAACCTTTGAAGAGGAAAAGGCGGAAAACTCGAAATGGCATCGTTGAGAATCCGAACCCTAAAGTTACAATATCAATCGATTCGTCGGATTCAGACTCAAAAATTGACACTCAACCAGAGGTAGTTGATTTGGACCGCGCTTCAGATTCGGGGAAAGATGACGTGTTTAAAGATGATGGTTCCAGTGAACACTATAGCGATAGTGATGAGTTCGAAGATGTTACAGAACCAGCTGCTCTGGATGACACTGGTGATTTGTCAATCACCATAGCGACTAATCAGGGAAAGAAAGAGTCTAAGGGAAAGGCTAGAAACGTTTGTTCGAATGAAGAGCGTCATAGAAGAAGATACTTTCATATGGCGTATTTAGCATGTTTGATGACTCATGGAGCGTTGGTAAATGAATGGATCAATAATTCCAAGCTTTTACGGAAACTTAGCAAATTAATCCCAGAGAACCTGTTCAACTTACTGCATCCCGAGAAGGATGAAGAGATGCCCTTGAGAAGCACAAGAAAGCTGCTCGACGGTCTGAAGAAATGCATGGAGTTGTGGCAAAAACACTGGAAAGCAAAAGAACGATATGTTGGTCTGGAGTATTATATGCGTAGTTGGCAGGAAATTAATGTTCCCATCGACTTAAAGAGAACGATAACAGAGAAGGATTTCGTGCGATATATACTCAAAGGTTATGGTAACTGTGACCTTGCAACTCAAGGATTTGTTGCACTTCTCAGATCCTGCAATGTTAACGCAAGGCTGGTTATGTCATGTCAACCACCCGATTTTACGAACTTGAAAGAAAAGGAATCACCGGCGAGCCGTGAGTATACATATGCCAGTGCATTCAAGTATCCGATTTTTTGGTGTGAGGTGTGGGATAAATTCAGTAAGAAATGGATAACAATCGATCCAACGAACTTGAAGACCATTGAACAGGTGAGAAACGGGTCGAAACTGGAACCACGAGGAGTTTCTTCGTGCAAAAGAAATATGATGAGATACGTGATAGGATATGATAGAAAGAATGGCTGCAAAGATATAACTAGGCGCTATACCTCATGGTTTAACTCCAAATGCCGAAAGAGACGAATTACCAACACCACTTCAGGGTCCGAATGGTACAGTAAGGTACTCAACTCTCTGCATAGACGGAAAAGAACTAAGATTGATGATTATGAGGACGAGTATTTTGAGCAAAGGGACGAAGATGAGGGTATGCCCGACAATTTACAGGATTTAAAGAATCATCCGAAATTTGTTCTCGAGAAAGACATAAAACTCAATCAAGTTTTGAAACCAAACTGCAAAGAGTGCGGATATCTTAATGTTAATCATGGTAAGCAAGTGCTGAAAGTTTATGACAGGAAAGATCTAATAGATTTGAAGAGTGCAAAGCAGTGGTACATGGAAGGTAGAGTCTTGAAAGTGGGCAGTCGAACCCGAAAAAAGGTAAAAAAGTCAAATCGAAGAACGAGATCAGCCAGTGGAGCTGATGGCGAAGACGAGGAGGAAAGGTTATATAGCATTGACGATACAGAATTGTACCAACCGCCTCCAGTTGGACCGGATGGCAAGATCCAAAAGAACACATATGGTAATATTGAAGTTTTTGCGCCATCTATGATACCATCTAACTGCTGTTTGATCGAGAGTCCTAACGCTATAAGAGCGGCTAAGTTTTTAGAGCTAGAGTATGCTCGTGCTGTCACTGGGTTCAAGTTCGAGAGAGGCAATTCTTCCAAGCCCATAATTGGCGGTGTTGTCGTAGCGAGTTGGTACGTCGACGCCGTTGTAGCGGCCATTGATGGTATCGAATACACACTCGAACTTGAAGAACGACAAAAACGAGAACTCAACGCTCTGGAAGATTGGAATGTTCTGCTACTTAAAATCAGAATCAAGAACAACTTGAATGCTACCTATGGCCAAGTTCAAGGGAATGAAGTCGTGGAGAATGAAGACAAACTTGAAGATGAGATTAAAGAAAATGGTTCGTCAGATGAATCGGCTTTTGAAGCACCTGCGGGTGGGTTCCTACCGGGTCTCAACGCTGGCGGCGAGATAGCACAACCTACCGTTGCGGATTCTGACCAAGGAGAAGAATCAGAAATACAAGAGGGAGGCTTTCTGCCGCCGGTCAACCAGCCGACCGAGGCTAGTGATGGCTATAACACCGACAACCATAATGGTGGCGATCCCTCAAGTGAAGAAGAGGACAAGGACGATAACTACGAGCAGTTTATGGAAGAACTGGGTTTTTCAGATGAAGAATACTGAAGAATGAAAGTGATTTATATACTATAGATTGTTTTTCTTGGAGTTGATGATGTCTAATTCATATTCCTGCATCACAGAATCTGTAGTTATTGAGTACGGTATCAGGTCTTCTTCATCCTTCTCCATGGTGATATTAGTCTTGTGATCTTGTTGGTATCTGAAGTAGTTGTAATAAGCGACATCAAGCAAGATGATGCACATACCAGCCCAATTGCTTATACCTCTGAGCCTCTCGCCTAAGAGTAACATACCACAAATAATCGTCAACAGTTCCTTTACTATACCTGCGATCGATAGAGTAAGCACATGAGCTGTTTGTAGAATCCCGAACTCACAAATAGTCATGAAGAACACTTCTATCCCTGGTATCAGTAGTAATAGAAGGCCCTTTGTCACCGATTTGAAGTTCACAGTTGGCTCTTCACTGCCAGTGCTAAAGAGATTTGATTTCAAAATCTCAGGGAACGGTTTCTCGACTATGAGCGACGTGATGAGTAGAACAACTCCCATTATTGGTGCCAATTGGTATATTGTATGAATCGGGTGTGGCTTCTTTTCGGCCGCTGGTCTCGTTCTAACTTCTGGGACGGCCGACTCTGAGGCTGAACTACCCAAAGTTTCGTAAATGTGCTGTTTCCTAAGAGTCAATTGTGTATAAACCCATCGTAGCCCTGAGAGACAACTGCTTATCAGCACCAAGAAGGATCCTAATATCAAAGTCGAGTCGTCCTGAACCTGTTCGGTGTCTTTAGACGGCGTTAGGACCATCATCACCACACCAATGAACATGACCAGCACTATTACGGCCAGCTTCCAGTGGAATCTCTCCAACCTGAAGAGACAGCCAAACAGCAGCACAAAGGCGATGCTGGCTGACTTGATTATCGTGTACACCGTTAAACTGATGAACTTGAAAGAAACGTTACCAAACCCAATGTCACCTGCAGCAGCAACTGCGGTAGGAACCATGTACTTGAAATAGAACTTCAGTTTCGATAGACCGTCCTTCACCTGCGATCTTCCGCTATCCCCAGACCTCAGATACCGGACATACAGAAACGACAGAAACCACAGGACGAATTGGTGGAACGCAGTGACCAAAATCGGTGAAGCAATCTTCAGCCCTTTGGTCGGATCAAACATCCATTTGTTATAAAGCGACAGCGTTATCGAACAGAAGTACCATCCCAGTATAAGCACAGTTAGGTTGTGCATCTGTAACCGACCTGGCACAGGGCAACAAAGACAATAAAAACTCAAACCAAGGCGGGATTTCCCACCTAACGATCAATTGGAATCAACAAGGACCATCAATCGTTCAGACCAGCGTCGAGCCTGATGCCTCGAGAAGTTTCATCGCATCTCTTGAGCGACATATCCGTTGCAAATGACCATGAAGGTCTATACTTAATGACTAGATGACTTTATATATGTACAGGAAGGCCCCATTGACCGGCTGCTAGTCCACGGCCAGTCGATCCGCTGCCCTTGCTTGCTCAATCTTTCTTCTTGTATTCGTAGTACCAGACCTTCCGAGGTGGGTACTCGGTGGGTACTTTGAGCTCCATGGGGAATCTCTTGCTGTGTTCTGGAGCGTTTGCGGCTTCAAAAAGCTCCGGGCTGAGCTCTTCGAGCTTTTCCATGGCGCTCTGGGTGCTCTTGTACTGCAACTTCAGCTGTTCGTTCCTCTTGACACGCAGATCCGCCTGATACGTCGACCAGCATCGCTGTATAGTCTGATGTTTGATCAGATCTTCGCGGGAAAGCTTTAGCAGCTTGGGCTGCTTTCTGTTCGCAGACATTACGCTCATCTGTGTGATAACTCTTTGCGCTGCTGGTGGCAGACCGCCTTTACTCTTTGTCCTTACGCCACGGACGAGAACCGTGACCGGCTGGGATACCTGGCAATTTCTAGCAGAACGGCACAACATCTCAGATCAGCTAGAAACCTCTAATCAGCGTTCTGGGCTGACTATCAACTGCCTTGACGTCGGAGGTCTCTCGATTAAAAGTTGATGAACTGGAGGTAAAATTAAAAGTCGCTATTAACGAGGTCAGCCTACTACTGTCTACTAGAATCGCAATAGAAGCTTTAAAGCCTTTAAGCCGGCCGAAAGGGCTCTCTGTGGGCTGAGTTGACGTTTTCCAGATGGTGCCACGTTTTCTGCGGTTCAAAAGAGCCCCGGGACTGTCGCTTTGAGCTACGGCAAGCAACGCAAAGATTCAAAATGTGCAACGGTCTACGGGCTTTGCCTGAGCCCTGGAAGCTCTGCAATGGATGTCTTCTCGCTCGAGTGTACTCTTGCTTCTTTATGGCAGCTCTTCTGTGGGTGAAAGCTCATCGCTTCAAAGTGAAAAATGTTGCAGCCCATAACTAACCACTAGGAGTGAACTAGAAAGCGACTCAAGAGGCATTATTGAGCACTGATGTCCGGTAAAGACGAAAAACAGGGCTTTGAGAGCGATAACCCACCTTCTTATGAGGAAACGATGAGGCGGGATGCGGCAGCATCCCAAGCTAGGGATGCTGGGAATGGCTACCGTCATACACCCAAGTTAAACAGCAAGAGAGGATTCCCTGGTGGAGAAAAATTGACGTATGGTAATAACAGGAAAGGTTTGTGATGGTATATGCAATTTGTATAATGATAAGGCAATTCCTTACTTCTTTTTGGGTTGTAAGGGAATGAACGAATTCAAACTCATAGCGTCTGGTGAAGATACCGGGATCTCCTGTTTCGGCAAGTCTTGCTTGGGTTTCTCTAGCTCGTGCTCCATGGTGCTTTCTTCTAGAGGCACTGGCGGTTCGGTTGAGTCCCGAACATGGGCATCTGTGGCCGTCTTGCGCTCCTCCTTCTTCTTATGGCTGCCACCCCAGAAATTAAGTATGCTGCGTCTCTTGACCTTTTTCTTGTCGCTGGTCTCCTTCTTAGGCCGTGGCAACGAAGTGACCACGAACTCTTGCAATGGATCCACATGGAACTCAGATTTGGCCCATCGCTGCTTGCTTGGCGAAGTCTCGGCCGTTCCTGAGCCTTCGTGCTCTTCAAGGCCATCCTGCAGAGCATCTCTCTGTTTTGCAATCTCATTCAGTCTGCCAGCTATAGATTTGAACAGCGTCTGGTTCGTAGTCTCTCGAAGTGAGCTGTCTGGCGTGTTCTTTTGCGGGCTGGTCTTTGTTCCAGCGGCCTTCTTGCTCCAGGAAAATATGACAGGGACATCTAGTTGTAATGCTGCCGGTAAGGCCTGTGTGCTTGCCCTTTTCTCTTCTTCATACCATCGATCTGCTATTGTTGACGCGGTCCTGTGAAGATGGCCAGTGTACAGTTCTTGTGTGTCAACTTGCAGCCGATTGGCTGAACTGAACAAATGGTTCATAAGCTTCCTACCGTTCGGTACTTCATCTAGCAGTTCGTATAGTATTCTTGGCTCCTCAGGCACCTCGCTGGTTATTTGTTCTAGCGGCAGAAGCTCGTCTAATCGTTGGTCTATCCCTTGATTTCCGGAGTTTGAAACAGCTTGTTGATGGTCCTCAGACATTTCGTTCATCCCGAATTCGATTTCGAGCGCTATGGAGAGTCTAGGGTCTTCTTTTGCCCCATTATCGTCAGTCTTGTTGAATGGTTGTCTCTGTGCGGAAGGTTTAATTGACACTTTTTTGTCAACGTCGATCAACTTTCAACTGAATACCAATCAGTAGGCTACCAATTCCTTAATCGCTGGCTTCAAGATGGCTTTCACCACGTTGCCACAGTTTCCAGACTATCGAGTGTCGATTTCGTTATTTGAAGAGGTCTCTAACGCCCAGGAACTACGATCAAAAGTGGCAGAGTTGCCATTCGCCTTAATCGATGCAAAAGTCATCTGCTCAAGAGCTCAGTTACTGTCATCCATATATCGAGCACTAGTGGAGGCCTCATACAACAAGATAAGAACCAGGAGCTTACACTCAGAGTGTCTCTTGTGCTTGTCTCCATCGTCGAATATAGGTGAAGCATTCAAGAGTTTTGGGCTTAAAGACGACTCTACGGTGGTAATTGCCATTCAAATTCTGGGCCCCGATGACGAAAACCATCTTGAGACACTCCTGAGAGAGATCAGTGGGAAAGAGGTCGAGTTTCAAGATCAGGCCCTTCAAAAGCACTCCGATGAGAGCCTGATAAGAAAGGTATGTGGTACTATCTGACAACTTTTCGGTATGAATACTTACTAACTGATGACATGCAGGTATATAAATTGGATCAGGATTTTCAACCAAAGACCGTGGAAGGCCTCTCAAGAGCCCTGGTCAATGCTATTCAATTAAGAGGTTTGTAGTTCTTCGCTAAGGACACACCCAAGACCCATGAAAGCTTCCGTAAGCATCCGGTCGTAGACGTAATCGACCCGGAAACCAGAAGCAATAAAGTCTTTTCTCTCCTGCAGATCTTTGATGAAGGGATCGCTGTAGAGCGATCCATCGAGTGTATAGCGCTTTGACACATCTCTATCACCATTGAAGGGGGTGAAAGGTACAGCGTCCTTCCTTGGCCCGCCACTGTTGGATGCCAAATATGGGTTATTCATCATAACCCTATTTAGTTCTTCTAGTTTCCGTCTGGCTGACGATTTTTTCAGTTTGACAGTATTCTTCACACCTTCTATAACATCATCGACATCGTCTGCACTCGAGAGTCTATTCACAATTTCTTTCCTCGCCCATTCTTTGTTCATCCTATCTTCTTCCTCGATTTGCCTCACTAAAATCCTCTTCTTCATCTTCATTTCCCTCTCGAACTGTTGCCTCTGCTCGAAACTCTCCAAGTCTTGCTTGTTACGTTCTATATTTGTCATGATCAACTGCCTATTCAGTTCTTCATATGCACGTAGTTTCTCCTCCGTATTAGCCACATCGATCCCATTATCCAAGTTGTAAACGATGTCCTCAATCTCCTCCAGATACTTGTTAAATTCATCCAAGTTCCCATCGAAATCCTCCAGCTTCTTGTTGAAAACAGAGAAAACTCTCTTACGGATATCCACCTCTTTCTCCACTGCAACATCATCAAAAATCTGCGTCTTGAACTTGTTCTTTCTCAGAATCTTATCACAGTTCTTGTATGGGCATTGTGCAGGACCAAGACTGAATATACGATCCACACAGGACTCACAAATCTTGTGGTAGCATTCAGGATTCACAAGAAACTTCACATCTGGCGACAGATATCGATCTGTCTTACAGATCGGACACATATCCTTATTATCATAGTAATCGTCCACTAAACGCATCATAGTTAGTGAGAAGCTTTAGGAGTAGCTCGCCATCGTGTCTCCGTCTGGTACATACTCTTTTATAGCCTTAATGGGCACTCTTAGTGATCTCTCGACACTTTTGAAGTTTTGTTGGTAGCATTAGTAATTTTCCACACATCAAGAGCCTTTCCAAGTTGAAATAAAAGCCTGTGAACAGAGAGTGGTAAAGGTTTAGATGATTCTACAAGCCTGAAACTCTGTTGGACATGGCATGTTACGTGCCTCGATGGAAAGCTCCATCGTGGACTAGGTATATCGGTCCCATTATGCTGCTGGCGTTGGCTGTCTACGGCACATGGGGTTTCGCCCACAGGCTATGTTACGATAAAATTTACAGGAGATTCCACCATCGATCCGTGGCTATTGGTCTGATCTGTACTGTTTCGTTCCTAGATGCGCTGTTGATCTTCATATGGTGCCAAATTGTGATTATAGGTCCCGGAAGACTGCCGAAGGTACCGCCTTACATGTTGATACGAGATGAATCTGTGAGTGACGTAGGCAGCACGGACGAGAAGGTAGTTCAGTCCTTAGTGCCACCTTTGATTTATCAATCGGGTCCAAACGGGCAACCTATCTGGTGCAGTTCTTGTGAAAGTGTCAAATCGGATAGAGCGCATCACTCTTCTGATTTGAAGTGCTGTGTTCCTCGATTCGACCATAGATGTCTTTGGCTATGTGCAATTATTGGCAAGGATAATTACCGTCTCTTTCTGCAGTTTGTGTTTTACATGGCCGCTCTGGCAGTGACGGTCATGGTCTCCATATGTGTATTTCTCAGGAGAATTCGTCATGAACTTGACCGCAACTTGGTAGCCATCCTGATAATCTCGATCTTTGGCTGTCTAATGTCCGGCACAATGCTTTTCACTCATCTGTTATGCATGACGAAGAATAGATCGTCAGTTGAAGTTATGGCACGAAAGAGTAGTCAAGGCAACCTTAGGTATTGCTGCTATTATAACTCTAAAGATGGCTATCGCTACGTGATACAGTTGAGCAACTTAGAGTATAGTGAATTGTGGTGCAAGAGGAGCTTATGGCTTAACTTCAGCGAGATTTTAGGTCCAAACATCATGTTTTGGTTTATACCTGTGGGATTTCCTACTGGTTCAGCTACTAACGACCTAGAATCGGCTGAAAACACTGGAATACAGACGATACTGGGGCGCTACTACGAGTCATATGGTGAGAAGAGTATAGAAACTATTGAAAGGAAAATTGAAGGCAAGAATTATCTTACAAAGTTCTATGCGTATGGGGACAAATACATCTAAACCAAAAAAAGTCTATTCATCATTAGTAAAAGCTCCCCAAGATTATTTTTTTCCAGATCTAGAACTTGGCAAAGTGATCAACGAGCTCTAACTCAGTCGAGAGAGTGTCCCACCTATAGTTCTCTCTGATGTTCGGCACGTTAGTCTTTCCGACGTCATTTCCTTGCACACCATCCAGCTCGAAGTTTTTGCCTATCCAATGAGCTTTGATGGACGCTTCCCAACCACTTTGTAGAACCGAATTCTTCGCGAGCTCACACATGTCAACGTTTGACAGTTTATAAATCTGAGCAGCAACAGAATACTCCTCAATCAAAGGCTCTCTGGTATAAGAAAACTGCAGCGGATCATCTGTTGAAAGCGAGACGTTCAAACCTCTCTTAAAGTACCTTGGGAATGGATTTTTATCGTAGGTTAGGAATAAGGCGTTGTTTGACAATGGAGACATTGCGATACCAATTTGGTCTAGGTAGTACAAGTACTGCACGAATGGAACCTTTCTTAGCAAAATACCATGGGAGATACTTTGGGCAAGTAGGTAAGCGGAGACTAAATGTTCAGGATCACCGGCTTCACCACAGTGAGGCCTTAATACTAGCGTGTTGAAACCTCTCTTGGCTCTCCATTGGTTCAAAGACGCCAAACTGGAATACAAATAGAACAAGTAGTAGGAGTATGGTGGATTCTGAGGCGACTCCCATAGAGAGGGAATGGGGTATTTTCTGTGGAAGCGGCGATCTACCTTGGATTCGTCATCAACTGAATCAAAACCGATCACTCTTTGTAAAAAGATGTGCAATTTTGGATGAGACTGAGGATTTTTGGTCACTTCGAAAAGCGGTTTGAAAAGATTGGTGATAATGTCCTTGAAAGTTGTTACCATACCGGTCTTTTTATAGATGTCGTAGAGACGAGGGATCTGCACTAGCCAACGGACATTATGCGAAAAAATCTTATTATCCACCACCCAACTGGCCAGTTTGTCCCATTCATCGATAGAACGTCCGTAGACGGAAATTCTGTACTCACAATTTTGATATTTGGAATTCTCCAGATCTGAAATAACTTGTTTAGTGATTTCAGCTAGGTATGAACCCTTGATGTAATTGTCAGTCTTCAAGAAGATTTCTCTCAAACGGGATTCACCAATAGGGTTATATTTCAAGTTGAATTTATCAAACCTGTGGAAAGTATCCTTATGTGCGTGCATATCCAAAGTATCAATGGACAAATCATAACCTGATAATTGCAAGGACTTGAACACTTCGTCCAACGTCAAAACCTTATCATCCCTGAAAATCACTTTCTCATCGCTACAATGCTTCAACTTATGTTTAATGAAACGTAACAGATGCTTCTGGTTCATACAAGCCGAATGATGAACGTGAGTGTCAACTTTTCTGACGTTATAAAAATCTCTATGTGGATTTCTCTTCGAAACGCTAGTCTCCTGGTATTCATTCAATAAGTAGTACAAGTTCCAACGAGCCTCCAAATATTGCAATCTCCTGAACGCAAAAGATTTTGCCGGACCATCCGAAGAGATTGAAACCAATTTTTCCAAGTCCAAGTAGTAATCACGTAAGCTGGGGACATCTGAGATCAGCTCTTCCTTGTTTCCGGCACGATGCACCACATAAGAATCGTCAGCGTTTGTCTTGAAATCCCACTCTTCGTCCTCGCCAGGGATCTCACATTGGTCAAATTCAAACACTGCAGAGTCCGGTTTGTTCGCTATCTTCACCACAGTCTTGGTCACGGCGTCGTAAGTGGGTTTTGGGGGTGGTGGGTAGATGACCCAGTCGGGCTTGTTCTTTGGGTTTTGATCTGATCTCTGCAGGGATAGATCCTGATACTTAGCTCTCAAGCCACGACACTCTGCAACGTTTTTGTAAAGCCCCACAAGCTCTGGTGACGGTTCCTCCAACAACTGTTGAGCAGCGTCCTCCGCAAGCATCCCCATCTTGAACGACGCCGTGGAGTCCCGTGGCTTCCCCTCAGCGTCCCAACCTTCAGGTCTGGGAGGATCAGGTAGCGTGTTTTGTGCACCTGATGATAGAGATCTATCCTTCAGCACTGTTGCAGAGTCCAAACCGCTTCCCTTGTGGCTGCTAAACGAAGAAGGTTGCTCTACCAGCGACACAGGAGCGGATTTGTCATCCAATGCCATACGTTTGGACCCATTATCAAACAACTGCTTGCTCTCATGGTACGAAAAGTGAGCATCCTTCCACTGCGATTCATCCTCTTCCATGCCACCTTTATCAATACCATCATCTCTCTCAGGCTCAAATCCTCCAAACTCGTTCGACGGAGCCGGTTCCAACGACAGATCAGTCAATTCCTTGGCTCTCTCGTCAATATTCATGACTCCTGGAAACTAAACACCCTTCTAGTCTTCCTATAGAGTGCCAATTCTCATGAATCTTGTACACATGCCGATATTAAAGGCCTGTAGCTCTTGTTTATCTCATCGTATTTAGTGATGACAAAGGGCTAAGGTCTTTGCGGCCTTGTTGACACTTGATCATCACCACTAAGCATCAGAAGATCATCAAGAGAGCCAGCTAGTAGCCATTGAGAGGTGTGGTGATGGACTCGGAGTATTTGAAGCCTGGGTTTGACCCCAGCAGCCTGAAGGTTGCGCAGTTGAGACGAATTTTGGTGGAAAATGGAGTGGATTTCCCACCGCAGTCGAAGAAGAGCGCCCTTGTGGGTCTGTTTGAGGAGCGTGTTAAGCCTGAGATCCCCAATTTAAGGATCCAGTATGAAAATTTGTTGCCCAGCGATAAGGATATCGTGAAAGTTCCTGTGGATGCCAGCAAGAAGGTGAAGAAGAAGAGAGATAGGCAAAAGAAGAAGAAGAAGGAGAGGACAGAGCCAGCGGTGTTGTCAGGATCGGAGAATCTTGATGCGGATGGCAACAGTAGCAATAGTATCAGGCCCGATCAGAGCGTGGGTCATATGGCCACGTCTCCATTCAGTGACGTTAATGAATTCCAGCAGGGAAGTGCCTCTACGAAGAAGACAAGAAAGAGAAAGATTGTGGAGGAGGAAGCGGCGGGGGATCGTGAAGGAGATTTGAATATGGGTGTCAGTTTGGAGCCACCTTCAAACGAGGAGAAAGTGGAGAAGAAGAGAAGGCGCAAAATTGGAGAAACTGAACATACTCCTATTACTGATAAGGTAGCACAAAAGACACCCAAGAAGTCGCCGCACACTTCGTTGATCATCGAGAAGTTCGAAACTTCCTCTTCGTCGGAGTCTTCATTTAATGAATCTTCGATACTGAATGTGTCACGTCGGGGCCATGCTGGAACCGAGAAATCTGATGACCAGAGTTTGAATAAGAACGATTTTAGCTACGATAGGAGAACTTTGGCACCAGATCTGGATCAGTTGAAAGTGTCGCCTGCGTTTGCCGATGAATTGAAAATTGCGTACAAGGAGAATTCTGTGCCGGTTCTTGCTCGCCCAGAATCTCACTCTGAATTGGATATCAATTACATATCAGGTCCAGCGGAGATTCGTGTTGGTAAGGAGACTACAGAGCCATCTGCTGAAGTGTCCGGTACCACAGATCTAATGGCCTCGATTGGGAAGACAGAATCCTGTGAGGAAGAAGAAAACACGTCTCAAGTTGTTGTGGAGAATGTTGTTAGCTTCTCGCCGGGCGAAATAGCTGATGAAGAAATTAAGGACGAAGGTTCAGTAAAAATAAGCACGCCACAATTGCCTACTGAGAAAGACGTTCTTGTTTGCGAAGAACGTGTGAAGGACGTACAAGAGCTTATTGAAGAGGAACAAGGGAGCGGTCAAGAAGTGAAAACAGCATCTCCACATAGAAAGTCCTTTTTGAAACCGGCCGGGTGTTTACTCTACAGAATATCTCTTTTCTTCTTGATGGTTACTCCTATCCTTTACGGTATCTGGTACCGTGAACAGAGAGTGTCAATCGGTTATTGCGGGCATGAAATTGATAAAGGCAAGCTGTTTGGTAGCTCGATCCCTGTGCTCTCTAAAATTGACGACTTTTTGGAGAGACAAAAACCAGAGTGTCTGCCATGCCCAAATCATGCCATTTGTTATCCACTAATGCAAATGAAATGCCAGCCTGAGTACGCACTGCACAGAAATAGGTGGAGCTTGTTTGGTCTACTTCCAGTCGGTGATCGCTGTGTGAAAGACACCCAAAGAGAAAGGTTGGTCTCTGAAGTTGTCAAGAAGTCTCTGGAGTTTCTAAGAATGAAGAACGCTCAATACTCTTGCGGAGAATGTAAAGATAACTTGAAGAGTGGTATGACTGAAGAAGAGCTTTATCAAATCTTTTATGAGTCTAGGGCCCCTTGGATCAACGATACTGAGTTTGATGAGCTGTGGACTCAAGCTGTGTCTGATTTGATTGAAGAACCCGAAATTATTTGGAGGCAAGTGAGTAAAAATTCTGTTTTATTCGACAATACAAAAAACCCTGTTACTAACAATTTAGGTGAATCCTTACAGCTATCAAACAGTGGATCTTCAGCCGTTGACGGCTCCAACAACCAGATTACCACCCATGGTTTTCAGGGAAAGACAGGACATTTTTCACAAGCAGACGGCGAGAAAAAGACTAGGATTCTTCGCTCGACATCCAAGAAGTACATTGGACTCAGATGTAAGTTTGAAAGAGAAATCTACCAAACTTACAACAAGTACGCTTACTTGATTTGGGCTGTGATCGCAGTGGTTTCACTCACAAAATTGGGCTCTTACAGAGTTAGAAAGTATTATAAGCAGCGTGAGGTCGTCGAAGATCTAAGTAAGAAGGTCCTAAACAAACTTAAAGTGGCAAAGCAACAGGGCCAGGTTCCTCCGTTCTTGAGTGTCGTTCAACTGCGAGATGTATTACTTGCTGATATAACTGATCTCAGGTATAAGAACGAGCTATGGCAAGCGGTGGCAAAGACTTTAGAGAGAAACAATACCAATGTTCACTCCACCTTGATGGAAATACACGGTGAGATAATGAAATGCTGGGAGTGGATTGGCCCCATTGACGACACTCCAGCTGCTAAAGATTCTAATGACAATCAACAGTAATAGCATCATTTGGCATAACGAACTATGTAGCATATATACTCTAATTCAACTTGGTTCTCAATGTAGGTTGACTAAGCCGTCGGGGAAGGTAAATGTCACCTCTTTCACAGCCCAACCTCGGTAAGAACGCACTGAAGACGTGAATTTGCTCGACATCCCTGAGGGAAAAGATCTATCAATACACTTCTGGCTACGCTACTAATGGCAACTAAGAATTTGGAAATCTGACCTTAAATTTACCCAGATTAATTGATTCTATCGTTCTTTTTCAGATTTTTTATGTTTAGTGTAAAAACTCGATATTTGGACTCAAGAACCGAATACTGGAGACTTTATAGATGAGAAAGGTATAATTGGTAACAAACAGATAACATATACACATTAACTCTACGAGATGCAGCTCGATTGGCTATCTTTTCAAGCAATACCAAACCCTTCGTGGCCCTCATTGATAGCAAGCAGCAGCGATCCTCTAAGCGTTTCATATGAACTATAAGCTGGGAGATTCAGTTGATTGAAGCAAGTGTGCGAAGATGGCAATCTATCAGTTGACCCGTAGTCTCTGTGAATAGAGAATTTGCAAACACCACTGACACCTGTCAATTCTTTAAACCCGTTTAGCGGCACCTTACTGGTACCGGTGACAAACTGCAATAGTTTAGCACGTTCCTCGGCGTCGAATGACCTTACAGCTCTCCAGTAATAGTTAATCTGTTTACAATTGGCAGTGTAGTTAACATAGGACGTGTTGTTTTTCCAATCATCGACATCAATATCGGGTAGCCCGCTCACAAGAAGTTCCAGTTCCTGTTCATCAAAAATCGAGATCAGCTCGATTGGTATCAAAGCATAAAACCCTTGCAGGAAATTGTCCATTTGCTCTTTAACTGAAGCATGCAGTTTGTATTCCACTATTTTCTTGACGTAGTCCTGTTTATTCTCCTCGGTAACGGGAACATTCTTACCATCCTTGACTAGCTCAATGATCTTGTGCTCACCATAATCGTCGGTCTCAACCGAAAAAGTTTCCTCTATCACATCAGTTATATCATTCTCAAGGATCCATAGTAAGGACTTGTAGTAGTCCAGGTCCAGAGATTCCATATCTTTTAAAGACACGGGTCTTCCGAGAATGTTCTTGTACACCTCTCTACTGAAGTGGCAATCTAAGAAGCACTGATCGCGGATTGCTTTACCAATGATCATACCGATGAACTTGAAAAATGAAAGATGCTCTGGGTTAATACCAGATGTCCTGTTGGGTCTGAAAGTCGTTTTGTCTGATTCTACCGGTAAAAATAAAGCATAATCTGGATTGAACATCTGTCTCGAAAGAACTTGGTACCACTCTCTCGTCAAACCACCAGCATCAACACCACTTTCTCCCTTGAAAGTGATCTCGAGCTTAGATTTCTTGATGTCTTCGTTGGACTTGAAGAACAAAGCCCGGTAAGAATCTAAAAACACCTGTTCCCTGCGGACTGTGATGCTTAATTTAGGCCTGTCGTGAGCCTCCATCCCCAACTTGGCAATAAAGAAATATCTCTTGTTATCAAAATCAAGGACTTTGGGGTTTTTGACCAGAAGAGAAAATGGCCCGCTCATTAGCTTTGGGTTCGATCTAATCATTTGGTTTAGCAGCTTCTTGTGGGCTTCGGTGAAATGGAAAAACAACTGATCGACAGGTAGCTGAGCGAAGTCAAGCTTCTTTTCATCCTCATACTTCAAAGTCACCACCTTACTTTGGGACGTCTTTCCATGTTTGAAGACTACCATCAGAGATTCGATGAGCGGTAAAAGCACAGTAGCTGAAGTGCTTAATCCCTCTCGACTTTCAAATTCGAAGAGGCACTTGCTTAGAGAAGACCAAACCTGACCTAAGTTCATCATTTCATAGATTTTCATCAGGTTACCAAGTTCCTCTTCTGACAATACCTTCTTTTGACTGTGAATGTAGTCGACAGCTGTCAAGACTTTGAGTAGTCTTGCTTGATCTGAACTGGGAACAGTGAACTTTTGCACAAGTTCTGAGTTGATCTCATTGCCGCTTGCCGCTGAAGCACCCTCGAGAGTGAAGGCTTCCAACTCAGGAATTAGTGTCTTGACAGTCTCAAAGGCTATGGATATTAGCTCCTTTGTGAAGATGTCAACAGCACCATTCAAAACGGAAAGGTTGCGCATGATGTTCAAAGTCTGTTGAAAGACCTTCGTATTACAACTTTCGAGCTTAATAACCGAAACAAGTTTCTCAAAGTCGCCCTTATCAAAAAATGGCACCGGAAACTTGCGTTTTGAGTTACTGTCATCAGAGTTCTTTGCGATAGCTTCAATGGGCTTGGTACAAACTTGGAGTATCCTAGTCAATAGATCCATTAGCACGCTTTCATCTGTGATGATTTTCCGATCAAGCAAAGCGAAAAGATACTTAACAGGCCATTTCAGGTTCTTGTTGAAGACATCTCTTTTATTCTTGATGGGTGTCTTGTTGATCATTAAATTGTCATGCTCCGTGATAAAGAAGTATTTTAGGCGGCTATCAGCATCTATCAAGCTTTGCAAAACCTCAATTGCTTGATTTGCCACGATTAGAGGGGTGCAGTCAGCTGGCAGAACTCTAACAGCAGTTCCTGCCTGTGTTTTATTAACTCCATGCGCCCGAGTGCAAATCAAATTGTAGACCTTTTCCAGTGAATGTTGATCGACTACACCTTCTGTTAGAATGATCAGCAATATGTTAATAATATCACTTCTATTTTGCTTGCTAGAGCATAAGCGGTACAGAAGCTCATGATAAACTTCACGGTGGACATAGGGCTGTGAAATAAAGGTAGATCTCATTATAGCGGCGATTCCTGCACGGTCCACGAGCGGGGAGAAATAAACACGGCCAGGCTTCTTCTTTTCAGTTTCTGTGGCGTGCTCTCTGTCAGCTGTATCCACATCATTTGTATCTTCACCACCACTGATCATATCTTCATCTACTTCTTCGGCTTCATGATCATGCATGGATCGTACGATACTGGAGAATCTTGTTTCAGCCGACTCTTGACCTAAAATCTCCTCTCTCAGATTTTCAGGTATGGCGTCCAGAAAGTCTGAGTCAATTTCCCTCGAATGAATCTCACTTTGCATAGCCTCGGCTCTTCGTTCTCGAACATGTTGCGCAAACACTTCTGCCCTGATATCCTCTGGCAATGCATTCAAAAATTCAGCATCTATATCAGTACCGCCAATGTCGACTTCAGCACCATCTATGATCACGTAGACGGGCTCATGTTCAGAAACTTCTTCAACATTTTCGTTGGAAGATGCATTGGGTGTATCAGATGGCTGCAAGTCATGGTGCTTCGACTCAACCGGAGTAAATCTCACCTTTGAGCGCTCTAGTTCCTCTTGTTCCTTACGTTTCGCTTCTTGATATGCCTCCAAACTTGGCTTGTACAATCTTGATATGACTGTTGGGATGACATACGTTGCGCAGCTTTTACTATCATAAAACATGTCGAAAATATCTTTCCACCTAGAAACCGTTGGTTTTAGAACGATGCCATCTGGAGTTCTTTCATCGAAAAACTCGCCAGAGAACAGCACACCGGCGAAATGTGAGTTATCAGATCTGTAGCGCGAAACTGACCCGACATTGACTAGTTGATCAGATATCCCGTTCTCCACTTCTTCCAGGCCTGATGGGCCAAGCGGGTTAACGAGATTACTCTGGTGTCTACGATCGCCATTCAATAGAGTGAGTGAAGGCAAACCGAGAGGCTGATGCCCGTGTCCACGGAATGATCGCTGATGGTGGCGTCCGTGACTTCTTCCGTCTTGCACTCGAAATAAAGGCTGAGCCTCATTGTGAAATACATGCTCAATACCTTGGAATGTTCCTGTTGCTTCTTCATCATCAGATGCATCTTCTATGACATCAAAACCGTCAGCTGTCATCCATCTACGTCTAATTACCCCGTGTCCATAATCATCGTTGGCATCACCTTCTATATCTTCACCATCCTCGTCAGATGCGGAAAGCTCCGATAAGCCTGATTCCCAATCTGACTCCTCGATGCCATAGTCAGCTAGATCGATTTCCAGATCAGATCCATAATCACCTCCTTCAAGGCTGATTACCTCGATATCATCACCGTAGTTAGAGTCGGCCTCGTTAGACGAGCCATCAAAAGTCTCGCTATCGTGAACCCCATCGGGTGAAGACTCACCGCTGTCCAAAGAACCATCTTCCTCGCTCTCAGAGTCCATGTCCTCATCGCTGTCGGTGTCATATTCAGAATGGCTACCATGAGCGCCTTCTGCATCGTTCTCGTCACTGAATACAACCTCAAACTCTTCATCATCTGCATCGACAAAAGCGATATCTCCATCATCACCAATAAGTGAGTCTTCATCATCCTCATCGTCTTCCTCGATGTCAGCGACATCATACATCCCCAAAGCAGAATTTCTAAACATATCGGACGGGTTTTCTTTGTCTGAGTCTTCCTCAACTTCAACCTCATCATCGTTACCTTCCACTTTGAACAGTTCAGCATAGCTGTTCCGCACAGAGTTGATGGAATTTAGTGGATCAACCGCATTGCTCATCAACTTTTTGCAGAAAGGATAGTTAAGATCTAACAATGCCATACAATCAGTGATAGCAGTGGGGACGTTCATTTCGATCATCAGCTTACAAATCTGGTACTGGTCAGCGTCAATTTTGTTGGTGTCGAGAATGAGCCTTAGGTATGGAGCTTGTACGAACACCATTGAAGAAATTATTTTGAACCATGTGTCTAATTTGCTTACGTTAGATTCCAACAGCTTCGTTGAAGCAGCAGTATTTTTTAGTGCCTTCACAATCGATTCGATAGTGAATTTTCTGATGAAAGTCATATCAGGATCACTAGCTTTCAAATCGCTTTTCTTGCTGTTATCGTCTTGTACCGTTGCGACAAACCCCACTATGACCGACCTTGCCAACATGCTTATAACCTCTCTTCTTTTCATTTCATGCTTGTTCAGCTCCAGACCAGGTGATTTGTCGAGTAACTG
The DNA here is from genome assembly GCA_003708055.3 of Torulaspora maleeae. Taxonomy (NCBI): domain Eukaryota; kingdom Fungi; phylum Ascomycota; class Saccharomycetes; order Saccharomycetales; family Saccharomycetaceae; genus Torulaspora; species Torulaspora maleeae. The sequence goes on along the minus strand of PPNA03000005.1, from coordinate 384,422 downwards.
ATATAAGAAGAAGTTTAATGCCGTAGACTTTGGCCTAGGCACCTCGGTATAGGAGTTTCGCCTGTCAAACGTCAAAAACTCGAACTTGCTTTGTTTGTAACTGCTTACAAGTTCCACCAAAACCTTCAACAAAAACATCATGTATGCACAAACAGGATTCCTTGCAGGATAGACCTTATCATTCTTTTTCTCAAGCTTCTCTTCCTCCGTAAAGGCCGGCTCAGAAGTCCAGTCTTTCTTAGAAGCCGCCATTAGTTGGGAAAGCAGTAAATGAACAATGCCTGTTCTATTTGAAAAACCTGCAGCCGACGATGGTCGAACTTTGCTATCGTTGTCCTCTACCTCATCAGGACCAAATTTTCTAAAGAGATTATACTCAATTAACTTTCCATCATCATTGAAAGATTGAAAACGAGCGTGCTCACATATAACATCCACAAACGTGTCTGGGCTTCTCATCACTACATGAGGCTTTTCCTCTACGATACCTGTCAAATCACGCTCTTTTTCTTTGTGGTCACCAATGATCCTTGTTGTGAAGCTCCTGTTCAACTCATGGCGAATCAAAAGTTCAACAATTTGAGCAGTCTCGAAGCAACGCCTTGCAAGCAGTAAAAAGGATGACTCCAAGTAGTTAATTTTTTCAGATTTCTGAAAGACACCAATGACTTTCAATAGCCTTGATAGAATGCCTGAGCGTGCAATTTCTCCAGCATAAACTTCATCTCGGGCATAAAAGATGAGGATACGACAGGTTGCAAGAGCTGAATAGAAGCTTGTAATCTCGCCAACTCTTATTAGCGCATCAAAAATACTTTGTTTCACATCAGGAGAAATTCGGTACACTGGTGTCATCGGTGGTAACCTGTAGCGTATGTTAACATCACTGGGAATTGGTTCAACCACAGGAACCTCCGATTTAGCTAGGATGATCTCATAAACGTAAAGAGCCTTCGAGAACCACGCGCAGTTAATAAACTCAGGATTGAGCGTCTGTTGCAAATATTCCAAGAAACGATGAATTTGATCCTCAGAATTATCATAAACGAATCTTTCATTGAGGAAAATACCGAAAAGGTGAATCAAAGATGACAGAGATGCACTTTGGTGAAGGTCTGTTTCCAAGACTTTATCGAGCACTTTAGCCGCAAAGCTCTCGCTAGGTTCATCGTAGTTTCTGAACATCTGGAGAAGTGTTCTCGCAAACGCATTAACAAGTTTAGGATAATTTGGGAGGACGTCGAAAACTTTCTGAGGTAGATCACCGTTGAAAAAATCATTCCGCATGGTATCAAAATCGTCCTTATTACCTTTCTGCTCATACTGAGGCTCCAAAGGAACAGGCTGGAGTTGCCAAGTGTCATTCTTGAGGAAAGTCTGATACTTCAGCCATTGCTCCTCATCAAAAGCCGCTGGTTTTTCTTGTGACGGAAGTTCGTCGTCGGCGTGCAGAAGAAAGTTACTTGCTGCCTCCTCAGACATGCCGCAGGCTTTCAAAAGTTGGATCTTTCTCCTCGAAGGAGGAATTAAGTCCCAACGAAGCTCATAAAACTCTTCCTCATCCTCATTGGTGCCAGAAAATATACTCTTTAGCATTGTAAGGATTTGTTTAAAGGCTGCATAGGGCACGGACCGCGTCTCACGATTGAATAGCAGGCCTGCCTCATTCAATTCAAAGACTAAGCCGAGTGCTAAAATCTTGACAAGAACCATGAGGGCCTTTGTTAAATTGTAATCATCGAGCATATGAGGATAAAATGATTCTATGCTGTTGATGTTTTCCATTGAATCAAATTGCATCGACTTATTAAAAAACGTGAGCATATTCAGCAGGCAGCTGAGGCTCAGTACTTCATCAGTATTTTTCAGGTAATCAACCTCCTCAATTGCAGAAATATCCTTGTAGTTTGACATTTTCTTGAAGAAGAATCTTATAGCGTCAAAATATACTTTATAACCTCCGCATTGATAAAATAGGTATGCAGGAACCGTTTGCATGATTCCCATGCCGGTAATTGTAGTTCTAGGAAAAGTAAAAACATGACTGTTGAAATTCACCACCACTAGGAAATAGGGAATGTTATTCTCGATAGGAACTGCATGCATCATACTCACAATCTGCTTAGTAGTTTCGTCAAAGATATGAACTTCTAGTGCCCTCATGTGGCTCTCCAAGTCAATATTCTTAGCATGGCTCAGTCGCAGCAGGCATCTAAACAACATGGCGGTACACGTCTGAGCTTTATTTAGGACAGCTCTCACCTCTAGAGAGTTCTTCATTTTTGCAGAAGTGTAATTATCTTTGAACTCTCGCTTTGTGGGCTTTGTGACATGGATCTGGACCGGTGGAACATTACCCATTGGATTTGGTTGTGTCAAAGTGATAGCCTCTTCGGGCATTCGCTCCGTCAAGTACATTTCTTCTAAAGCGCACTTTTGAAACAACAACCTCAAGTTCTCAATAATATCAAAACCGGCTTTGTCCAGATATTCCATAATCTGAAGAATGCGGCTCTCTGACAGCGACGTGATACTGACGTAAGCATCCGTTACTATGTACAGTAGGGTGGACAGACGATGAAGCTTCGCCAACAGATCCTCTATGTCTGAGTTATCTCTACCCACTTTGGCTTGCAGAAAGAAGCTAGTTTCGTTCTTGGAGGTCAAGAAGTCTCTGATAGACCGCAAATCTTCGTCTAATACCTCCATTACTGAAGGAAATGCGTAGTCACTCTGTTGTTCATCGAATAATTGAAGAACGTCAGTGAAGTTGAGTAATGCCTGAGACGTTGTATAATCAAAGGGAGGCCTCTCCATTACAATGATAGATAAAAGACTTTTGAAATCTATCTTTTCCGGGAATCCTTCTAAAGTTGAGTTTTCAAGCGTCATACCGTAAAATATATCCGCGAAGCAATCAACAACGGGTGTCGACTTCTGTACATCCCAAAACGCTAGCTCTTCCCCATTCTCCTCATACTGTTCCACAGTTTCATCCTTACTTCCATAAAAGAGTTCTCCACCGTTTGCGGAAGTATAGAGGTAAGGTTGGTCAAATTTGACCTGATCAGGTAGCTTTCTCACAATCTCTACGAAACAATCTAGTATGTGAAAGCGCAATTCAGGATAATGTCTGGCTAGTTCGTCCATGGATGCCCCCAAATCCGTAGCCTCCTCTTTCCAAGATAAAATTCTTGCGAATTCTGGCTTCGTAACCACATCAAACAAGAACCCAACCATGTTCTTCTCCTTAACCTGCTTCAAACCATCACCGTTAAGGCATAAAGCAGAAATAACATCCGGAAGTATGGCAATGAGCCCGGAGTAAGGTCCCAAAAAGTCAGAAAAATGATCGATGATGTATGGGATGAGCCCCGCTTCGACAAGTATTGGGTATATGGTCGGTTCACTGTTTATGACTCTCTGGATGATATCCAAAACGTATGTTATCAAGGTGTAACCGAAGACAGGCCTATTCTCCAAAATCTTCCTCAATGAAAGAAGGATTGGAGAATCGATGAGATTCCTTATCCTGTCACCCGAATCCGTTTTTAAAAGTTTCAAAACAAGTTTTGATAAGCTCCTAATGTAGGCTAACTGTCTGAAAGAAACAGAATAGTAAACCAGTGAGTATTTCGGCGGACTACCATAATCGGGGTTTTCCAAAGCAAAATTCACCTCTTCCGTGAACGAGTTGATCAGAATATTGAACCCGTTACTGTTTATGAACTCAGCTGTAGAGTCGCCGTCATTGATAACAGCTTCCAAAAGATGTGTGGCGGAAGCCATTGTACGTCTATAAGGTGAATGTTTGACAGATATGATGTCTAAAAGACTTGGAATCAAACCCGCGGATAAGAGACTCTCGTGTAACGTCTTAACATCTGCCAAATTCGAGATAAGGTAAAAAAACCGAACGTTGTAATTTTCATCCACTTCTGGTGAGTTTTCCCTCAGGATCTTTCCAATGTAGCGCAAAATTTGAGAGAGTAGACCATGAGACATATTGCCACCCAAGTTACGAACGATATCGGAACACCAAACATGCTTCAGCGACACACATTCTAACGCAAATAGACAGTCTAATCTCAATTCCTTTGGTATCTTAGCCTCGGAAAGGGAAATGAACTCAGTTAAACTATTGAATGCATATGGATCAAGTTCAAACATCTTAGAACTGACCTGGGGCGGTATGAAAATTGTGTTGACCAAAGCCATGGCATTGAATTTCGTTCTCAATATCAAGTTTCTCAATTGCTTACTCTCGAACGTGTCGTCACTGAACGCCTTGGATATCGTCACTTTCAATGAAAATTCGAACCAATCCTCTGCTGGCAAAACCTCCATACCTTTATCGAACAACTGCTGCAACGAGTGGCTGCGCAGTTCATCCTTGCTGAAGACGAGCTTTTTCATCGGCGACGTTGGACCGATTAAATCCTTTCCGCCCGAGTTTGGACCCCTTCTACCCGACACCGTCGGAGTGTAGTACGTGTATTTCAATCTAGACCACTTGGCTGGGTATTTTTTCTTGTCAAAATACAGATCCACTAAAGAGAAATGATCTCCGTCGTCATCCATGGTTGATGATGGCAAACATAGAGCCAATTTCAACGCCTTCTTCTTTAAAAATGCATCTCCAAGAATATTGTCTGGTTGTATCCTTTCACGAGCTATAATGTACCTCTCTCCAAGAATGGCCAACACTTTAACAGCACACAACTTCACTTTAAAATTGGGACAGTTCAGAAGATGGTCCATGTTATCCATAGAAGAGTAAATAAATCTGTTTTCAGTATTGCACAACAGCCGCGCGGTAAATTCCATCAAATCGACGCATGTAGCCTCGTCTTCTTTGCTCATTTCAATCAATTTCACAGGTTCCTTCTTGAAATCCGCGGTCTTGTACGAGTACTTCTGCACTATCTCGGACATCATACTGTCCATTCTATTCAGGACCGGCGTCCACACGAAAAGATCATCTCTGGACCTATCCCACTCCTGAATGTTTCTCAACTTCTCCAAAAACTCAGTTTCATCACACTGGATCAATTCGTCTAGCAAAGGTTTGAAAGTTTCAGCATTTTGCTCCTTTTGCAGTTTTTCGTATCTGCTCAGCCTCACCATATTGAAATTTTCCAATTGGAGTTAGAGACCAGTACTGACCAAGCAATCAGGAGCTATAACGTGCTCCTAAGAAGGTATTGGTCTATCTTTACCAGTCTCTCTGACCACCCAGTCTCTTCTCAGGATCCCTTCTCATCACTTCTATATAGCACAAATCGTGATACTCATCTCCAGAGACGGGTAACCACCCTGCTAAATAGTATAAAGATTACTAGAAGGTTAAATATGTGGGTAATGAAGCCTTGCTGGGGCCCTGTGCGGTTGTTAGGACCTCCTATGTGATGGCAAAGTTGCGATGGTAATGTTGCTGATGCTCTTCTGCGACTGAGCGAGACCTTTAGGGGCTCATCTTGGAAGCGATGGAGTGATCTTGGGCCTGCCAACCTCTCTTCGTATCGGTTTGGTCTGCTGAGTTATAGCGGAGGACGAGTTTGGATGTACCACGGTGTTTGGAGGTGCAAAACGCGAGGACGCTGTGGAAACAGATTGAGAAGTGCTTTCGGTGCTCGGCTGCGAGACAGAAGGTTCGGCGCCGATCTGCTTGCCCTTGGGAGCGAATTTTTGATACGCAGATTCTCTAGAGTCATCAATCCCCTTTTCCTTCAGTAAGCTAACTGGTATATGCATAGAGGTGGTCTGATCGACCGTGTGTTTGATCGATTGAGCCTGGTACTTGGGGTCGAAGACATTGTCCTGCGTCACGGGTCTCTTGTTTTGCACAGAGGATGCTGCTTTGGCAGTGACAAATGTAACTATATCTGCTGCCGACTCCTGCGGCATCTGCTGCGGCACAGGCACTTCGCCCTGTTTGCCCATGTTTATCAGATCGTCGTCTTGGAAGTCATCGCTGAACATGAGAGAGTCGTCCAGTAGTTCATCCTGCTCTTGTGGCAAGTCGTTGGCCTGTTCCTGTGGTGAAACCACTCCATTTTGCGGCTGTTGTAGTCTCCTCTGTTCAACGGGTCGCGGCGTACCTTGTTGCTGCTTGCTTAAGTCATTAGAGCCACCGTTTCCCATGGGAGAGAATCCGTTTCTCGCCAGACGCCTCCTCTTCATTGCATTTGCCCCATCGATATGGTTGTCCACCGTGTTGGACCTAGAGCTCTCGCTGATTTCATCTGAAGGACGAAACAAATTCCCCTCGTCGAAATCTGGCGGATCAAATTTCACTTTGTCAATTTTCGAGAGAAAGTCCTTATCGTAGAGACAGTTCCCCAGGGCGTTCCCGAATCCTCTCAAAGATCTCTTCAAAGCATCGGTCACAGCAGATTTCTTTGCCCTCTCGAACGCTGCTGCTTTCCGCCGTTCGTTCTCCACGGTCCCGTAACCGATATCTTCTCTGAAGGTCCCGTTTTGCAACGTTACACGTACTATAGCCGTACAACCAATACTGAATTTCCCCTGTCTTTCATCCAAAAAGTCCACAATCACACTCTTGACCTCTGTAGACCAACCATTATACCCAAATATTTGGTTCGCCAAGTTGATAGCCCGCCAACCCTCGATGTACGCGACCCTGCTGCTGCCAAACCCGACCCTTTTCGAGATATACTCCGGTCCTAACTTCTTGTCTAACTTGGCCTGTATATCCTCGTTTGTCTTCACGAGAAACGCGTTCTTCTCCTCCATTCTTCTCCTGAATCAAATCTTCAACTGCTCCTACCGATTCCAAGCTCTTCAGACCCTCCAGAGGCCTCTTTCATCGCCAAATCTGAGATTTCTTGGTGTTTAAGCTGCCTGACTAGTCCAGTTTCCCATGTTCGATGCCTTACTGAAAATTGAAAAATGGGCCAAACAAACACCAACAAGACTGGGCAAAGTAAGCACTAGAGAGCAGCTGCTTGATCTGTTTGGTCTAGAGAATCAGCCATGCTGGATGCACCGATACCATTGAGCTCGCGGTACAGCTATCACACGATCTTCAGCGACATATGCAAGACCAGGTTCAACCATCTGGCAACGCGAATGTCATCGACTTTCACAGTACTTCAGGCAGTGTTGTTGACGCTAGTTTTAAGTGGAACGGGATCTTGGTTGGAATGTGCGCTGCTTGTTCCTCTGCGATTCGTGCTGTTGTACCTGACATCGCTACTTATCATCGTGACTAGAAAGAATTACTTACATGTCCAATACAGAGGCTATTCGAATCTGTGGAAGCTGATCTTTGGACAGCTGTTTTGTGTGAGGTTCGTTGTCTACGAAGTAGTGCATTTTGCCTGCAGTTTCCTTATCTCGTTGGTTTACAGTGCTCTTTTGGGTTCAGAAAGTGCCGGATCTTCGAATGTCTTTAGGCAATGTTATATGCTGTACGTCTGGATTTTGATTCCGACGGTATACACTTTGCAGCATTGTCTTTTTGATCTCGATAGACTCTCTTTCAGCTTCGAGACTCACTTCCAGCCTCCACAAAAGTATATCTCATCGAGTTTAGGAAGGACAATTGTCAAGTGCACCATCATGACTTTGTCGCTGGCTTTGTTTTCTCCTGTGATCTTTTCGTTGACCGTATCCTGTTGGTGGATTGGACTAATCGGAACCTTGCAATTGGTGTTGTTGTCGTTCTGCGTGTTTATTAATTTGGAGTTCATTAACGTCGCGTTCAATGCTAACATGTCTATTGGATGTCTCCATAAGGGTAAGCCAATCTCTTCTTTGTCTTCGACTCCTATCGAAACCCTGGTCACTGGTCTAAGCTCTAACAAACCGTTTACAAAATTCACGGCGTTCCAAGAACTCTCCTACAGGGCTACTTCGTCAGATAGTTCCTTGAGGTTGCCCATCTATCACACTCGTTACAGAAACACACACATATGGCCTGTTATACTGAGGGAATGTTTAGTGACGGTTCAAGGGACAAATGAGAGTGTCACCAGCTATTTGAACTCTTTGGAAAGCCACATGAGATTGCAGGACGGTTCAAGCAAACTGAAAAGACATTTTTACAGAAATGAAAACGAGGAGCTGTTTGGTAACCAGGTCTCTGAAGAGCCAGCTGGTTTTTCCTCCTCACAGGTACGGTTCCCTGGTTCTCCTCCGGTGAATACTCCAGAAGGCTATAGTCGCAGAATTACACTAAAGGATGACAATGTATTGCTGAGAAGGAATTTCTCGAAAAGCGACAAAAGACAATTCCCATTCGGGCCCAAGGGCTCTCTTGGAGCAACACACACCTATGATGAACCCATCATTACCCATGAGACTACCCTGTTGAGGATCGCTGGTACATTGTTGCGTACAATAAGAAATTACGTTAATTTGTTCTTCTTCCCTTCAGCCATATCTGCGCAAGAAAACCAGTCTCAAGTCTCCATCATCGAGGCTTGGTGCATTTCGAAGAAACGACAAGCAGAGAAATTAGTATCTCAACCTGTTTGTCATGCAGAATGTATCATATCTCTGATGGGTCTATTGATAAACGCGATAGAAGAAGATCCCAAAGGTGGTGTTGTCTCGTCTGTGGGAGAAGTACTGAAATGTCTTGAAAGGTCAGTGGGTGCATTGGGACGGTTTGCTGACTGGAGCCCTGAAAACAAGAAGAAGGATTCTGAAGAAGACGACAACGCACCGGACGTCATCTCGATACTTTACGATCTATCAGTGAGTGCCTTCCTCGAGATAGTGCTGAAATATAACGTACTTCTGGATGAACTATATTTGGATGAGGACGTTGTGAAGTTAAGTAAGTGGGTGCTTGATATGTGCAGGAACTAGACCATGCTAGTCTGTAAACCAAAAGAATATGCATCTTTTTATACTCGCCAGGTTCAAGCTTTGACATATCAGCATCTATGTAAATTACAAGATATGTAAACTCTACCCACACATTGTCTCGGGTACGAATGAATATATAATTCATGATCATTATTGTCATCTATTGGGGCCTGCTGATATCGAAAGCGGTCTGTGAAGCGTCCCCATCTTCTTTAGTCGGTTGGAGATTATTATCCAGGAAAACTGGCTTTAGAACCTGTTCATCGAAGTTTTGAAACCATTGAGAATCAGCGTTGAAGAAGATGTTTCCAAAAGTTTCTCTCAATTGTTGAGTGTCCAATGAAAGACGTGATGCATTAGGGTTAGACGGGCTTGCAAGATTTGCCGTTGGTTGGAAATTGGACAGTAAATTATTCGCATTTGCCGTTCTGCTCTCCATAGCGACCGAAGTGCTGGTGGGCGAGTTGTCATCAGAATAAGGTTGTATCATGCTGTCAAATGGACCAACAGGAGCCGATGGTCTAGGTGCCTCTATATCAAACTCATCGTCACTATTATCATTTTCATCAATACAACCGGTCCTGATGTTCAAAACTTCTAACATACCAGCAGTTGTTCCGCCAAAGATGATCACAGTAAGAACAACGACAACAAGAACAGTGGCCAGCAATGTGAACTTGAACTCTCCCTGTATGCCCATTGCTAGCGCAACACCTACAGCACCCCGTAGGCCAGCCCAAAATGTCATCGCTTGGTAATTGTAAGGAATCTCATCCGGGATAGAGATGCTATTGCCCACCGAGCCCCTCATCGATCTGACAGTTTTCATTCTGTACAGCCAATTGATGAATCTAGAAAGAGGGAAAACAGAACACCAACGAGCCACACAGATTGAGATTGCCGTCACTATGATCAGGACAGGTTTGTACACCAACTCAACTTCAGTGAAAAGCTCCAATCCCAGGTAAATGAAGATAAAATTTTCTGACAATCTGGCCAATAGTTGAAAGATGAACTTGATAGTGATTTGAGTTCTCCTAGACATGTTATAGTAGGCGTAGTGCTTCAACGTGATACCACAGAAAAGCAGTGACACAATCCCAGACATATGGCACCCATTAGAGAAAAAATATGATTCATAGGCAATCAACAAGATGATACAACTCTCGATTTGAGGGTATCTCCTGATATGAGTGTGCTTCAAGATAAGTGCCACGACAATTCCGATGAACAGACCAATGAGCAAAGAGACCATGAAAGTCATCAAAAAGAGGCCAATACCCTCGAAAAGAGACGAAATCCTGGCAGGTTGGCCGTGGAACTTCTGACAGGTTTCGAACATAACGATCGAGATCGCATCATTCAGCAGCGACTCGCCAAAAATGATGGTATACAGTTTGGGATCCACTTTATAAGCATTGAAAATGGATAAGATCGTCACTGGATCTGTTGCCGACAGAGTAGCCCCCACACTGAGGGCATCGACAAAGGAGATATTGATACCTTCCAATCCCAGGGCGGTCCAAATGAAAATGATGATCCCAAGAACAACGGCCGAGATAAAGGTCCCTGGGATCGCAAACGTGAGAATCGAAAACATGTTGTTAAAGAAATTTACCTGGTTCAGCTCGTATCCCGAGTTCAATATGATAGGCGGTAGCAACACATTGAAGAAATATGACGAATTGAACGTGACCGTGTCCTGGATGTAGTGGCCTGGCGACAGCCTGATGATCAAACCGACGACCATCCCATAGAAGATCGACAGCACCGTCTCGTGAACTGCCGTGATCCGCCTCTGCGACAGATAATAACTAGACCACAACGCTGCGATCAGCAGGAAAAGCAAAATGCACAAAGCCCACGACGAGAACATCTCCTCAGTGACCGGGTTCACCTCTCCAGCAGGATCGCCAGCAATGGGATCACCTTTGCCCGGAACGTCGGGCATCGGCAACAGCTCATCTTCGTCGTCACTCGTCCCCTTAGCGACGCACCATACTACTTTGAAAGCCAACGTCAGCAGAAATCTCACCAACGCCATCACTGAGCCATCAATTCCACCTGCACAAGTCTACCTGGTGCCAACTACGATCGAATGCCCCTTTCATAAGCTGAATGTCTTATGATCACTTGGTCGTCCAGAGCGACAACTATTAGCCCTAGTCCAAACCGAGTCGCAGAGGCTCGAATTCCGGCTCTGGGATCATTCTAGCGAGTTATACACGCCAATTGATGCGTTGGAGAGCCTTTCCCACGCTTTCCAGAGCTTTCTCACTGTAAAAAAAGCTGTTCTACGAGCCCGGGTCCAAAAACGATCGTTCTTTCTCAGGATTCCTCCCATTGAGCCCCAGCTTATCCATGCTACGAGATCCCAGCAACAGACCACAGCTTCTGCTCTTTCCGGCAGAGGCCTTTCTCTGTGACTTCTAGCGATGAGATGGGCTCTCGGGTATATTGAAAAAAAACTATAATTGAAAAATAAATAAATAAAAAGCAGTCAGAATGGAAGTTTCACGATCCGTTGAAGAATCAATCCTGTTTAGAGCTGTTCGCTGCTTTTAAATCGTCGCGGTTGTCGAGATGTCTAGTCCTATCGTTTTATCTGGTCCCAGTGGTTCGGGAAAGTCCACTCTGCTGAAGAAACTGTTTGCCGAGTTCCCAAGCAAGTTTGGATTCAGTGTTTCGTCCACCACTCGTTCGCCAAGACCCGGCGAGGTCGATGGCAAGGACTACAACTTTGTCAAGGTCGAGGAGTTCCAGAAGATGATCTCTGAGGACAAATTCGTCGAGTGGGCTCAGTTCTCGGGCAACTACTACGGTACCACGGTGGCCTCTGTCAAGAAGGTGATAGAGTCTGGCAAAACGTGTATCCTGGACATCGACATGCAGGGTGTGAAGTCTGTCAAGTACAAGACCGACCTCGATGCCAGGTTTCTCTTCGTTGCTCCACCATCCATCGAGGACTTGGAGAAGAGACTTAGAAACAGGGGTACCGAGACCGAGGACTCCATCGCCAAGAGACTGGCTGCTGCCAAGGCCGAGATTGAGTACGCCGAGACCGGTGCCCACGACAGAATCCTTGTGAACGACGATTTGGAGAGAGCTTACAAGGAATTGAAGGAGTTCATCTTCCAGTAATGAGTGCCTGTTGTTAGATAGCCTACATAACGTCCCTATAACATACCACATCCTATAGAATTTCCAATCGTCGATCTCTGTTAAGGACTGGCCTCTATGCTCTTAGAACCGATAGCGCGAGGGTCTTCCTTACAAGTAACTTATAGACATCCATCTCTCCCAGAGGCAAGAGAACAACCGGGGTTGGTTGGTCAGGATCCCAGTAGTTAGCAGCAAGATGTCGCGTATGCCCTCCAGTTTCGATGTGAACCAGGAAGACCTGGACGAGATGCCTTTCATGGACAGGATTGTCTTCCATTGCAAGCAGCAGCCTCTGGTACCCCTGGGAACTCTGCTTACCACTGGTGCTGTGATATTGGCAGCCAAGAACGTTCGTAGTGGTAACAAGATGAAGGCGCAGGTGTACTTTAGATGGCGTGTTGGCTTGCAGGCGGCCACTTTGGTCGCCCTGATTGCCGGTTCTTACGTCTATGGCACCAGTGTGAAGGAGCAGAAGGCCAAGGAGGAGCAGATGAGAGAGAAGGCCAAGGTTAGAGAGCAGCTTTGGATTCAGGAGCTGGAGAGAAGAGACCAGGAGACCCAGTACCGGAAGAAAAGGGCCGAATTGGCCCGTTTGAGGACTCAGAAGGACGAGGAAGCCATCGAGAGATTGCAGAAGGAGTTAAAGGACCTAGAGTTCCAGATCAGAGGCAAGACCGACTAGTTCTGTGGATGTATCGCCAGCGAGGTCTATAAAAGATCAAATCGGAGCGGAGCTGCAGGGCTCAGGGAATTCAAGAAGTACACAGAGCCATTGGTTCGGCCAGGGACTCGTGATGCTTCAGGATGTACGGTTTAGTTAGCCAGCTTGTAAATAAGTGATCAACCGTTTGCAATGATTGTCTTATAGGGCTACGTATATCAACTGATTGAACCATGCCAGTTAGTTGCCGCTATTGAACCAGATAAGCACCGTTTGAACTCCAGGAGAGGGATCATGGAATGCCTAGCTCTAGCACCTCTCAAGTTTACCGTTTGGTCCTCTGATTTTAATCTTATCCGAACAAATGTGTTTGTGAACGCTCACCCAAAGGCCAAGGTGGGCAGGTTATTGCAGTACGTGCACTGCCAGCTGTCTGATGAGTTTAATGCCGGAGAGAGTGGGTCTGATAGTCATAAGAATTTGAATACTGGACTCGGACACGTATCGGAGTACTGTTTCTACTATAGATCGCAAGAGCTTTCGCTTGAAATGAATCTACAGGATGTGGAACCCATGCATGGCCAAGGATTCATCAGATTAAGGCTGGAAAAACGAACTTCGAGTAGTGGAAGTGCGTATAATCTAGATTACGATCCGGATCATGAATTTGCCTCGACGAACCTTCAATTGAACTTGAACATTTTGTCGGTAGATAAGATCATGTCAGTATATGAGCCCAACGTTCCTATGGGGATCAGCATGGCACGGTTGGAGAAAGTGGCTCTGCAGAGACTTTACGAGTACGAGATCAAGGATAAGAAGAATTTGTGTGGATTGAAAGAGAGCCATTCACCGGCAGACCTGGTAGGGTTTATCATCAAAGGTAAGCAGGCTCCGATCCTTTTAAATGAAGAAAACAGCTCAGAACTGTACGACGACTTGACATTGTCAGAGCTACTGGGTTATGACTTTGCCCCAGAGAACACGAGTCACTTCACAGTCATGTTCAAAGTCCGACATAATGTCGATAGTGTCAATGGCGAGGACAGCTTGAGGCTGGAGTTTGTTTCCGATGCCACACTATCAGCTACTGAAATGAGAATTACTCCAGACACCACTGTGGAACAGGTAAAGGAGTTCATTTGCTCTGTCTACACGCATTCGTTGAGCCTATCTACCACCGATATCAAGTTGATTTACAAAGGTCAACTGGTTCACGTAGCGGATTTTGCGGGCAATCCCTCCAAAATGATGGAATATATCAATGAACCTGGCAGTGCCAAGATTCACGTCCACATCAATCAAGAGTTCAACGAGCCAGGTCCCGGTTTTTGGAGCGAACTGTTCAATAACTCTGAAGCTTTTGATTTCATGCGCCAGAGGCACCAAACTCCCACGATCACATCGCAGTCTATGCGGCAGTCAGCCTCAACGCGATCACAGGCCGCTTCGATACCGGCAAGCGAGACTCCTGCGACCGTTCTGGAGGCCGAGAACCGCAGATTCCGCTACGTGACAAAAGCAGGATTGAGTATTCGTTCGAGCCATGAACATTACGTCAAATGCTCGGTTGACGGGAAGAATGTGTTTGTCCCTGCGCAGGAGCTGGATCCTGTCACAATTCGATTACAAGTGGGCAATCACACGATCACGACTTCCTCGTCGGAATGCATAGTGGAGAATGGCCTGATCAAGCTAGCACCAAACCTGGTGGCCAGAATCGAGGCTCAGTTGGGTACCACGATATTCCGGGACACGTTTGTCGCCCAGGAATTGAACGTGAATTACGCAGGAACCACACAAAACGGCGCTAACCCGTCGGAACAAGGTCGAAGCGCCTTCAGCATAGTCACTTACCTGAGAAATGGGTTCCCAGTCATACTGCTAATACTGAGGACGCTGTACGTGTTGGGGAACTACTCCATTATCCCGCTTTTCTTCCTAATGAGACTATCGGAGCTGCTCCCACGGAAATACATCGTCATCATCGCTGTCCTGTACGTTCTGCGTGCCGCATGGAGCACGCGCGAGATCTGGGACATATGGAGCAACTACATAAACAGCAACGTTGTCAACGAGGCCAACTACCACGAGCTCAAGAACTACATCAGCGCGGGCTCGCTCTCCAGCGAGTTCTACGAAGACGCCCGCAACCGCACGGCAGTGATCGACATTCTGATGGCCTCGAACCTGCGCGAGCTGAGATCCGACCTGTACGACGCCTACGAGATCCCCAACGGCGTCGCCCAGGGCAACGCCGCCCTGACGAGTCTGCTGCAGCGGATCCACAACAAAGAGCTACCCAAGGAGCCCATGGACACCTTCCTCGTGAACTGCATCAACCTCTACGAGACCAACCGCCAGACAACACCCGCCGCGTACCTGGACTCCGTCAAAGAGCTTCTGCTGCTAGTGTACAGGGACCAAGACCGCGCCCGCGCCCCGGCAGACCTTCCCTGGCACCGCCAGCTCGCCCGTTCCGCCTCCCGCCGGCTGCGCAGCCTCCAGCTGTCGCAGCTGGCCACCAATATCATCGAGCGCATCGTCCCAGACCCGGCAACCGACACCCTGGTCGCCGCCGTCGCCAAGAACCTGCTACTGTTCCTCTTCATGCTCGTCCCGCAGATAAAGCACTACGTCGACATCGTCCTCCAGGAACGCGCAAGAAGCAACAGCAACCTGGAGCCCTCGCTGCCACCCACGCCGGCCCCAGCCCAGCCGGAGCCCGAACGCATCCCAGACCTGCCAGCGGGCGCCACGGGCGTCGACCGGCGCCCGCACCAGGCTCAAGATTACTAAATACGCTACATACTCGCCTCGGCAACCTCCTCCAGGCCAATTGAGCCCGCTGCAGACCCATTGACCTCGAAATCGTCTCGGCGGGCCCGATGACTTCGATGACTTACAAGGTCGAGACTTTGTATTCAACTGACAAATCACCTACCAACCTTCCGGGTAAGGAGGCCATCGTATAGTAAAGGTATAAAAGGGGACCAGAAGGACCAGTTGGACCTGATGACATGGCAGTAGTTGGAGTTGTCTTTGTAGTAAGTCAATCGCAAGTAGATAGATTCAATCAAGATGGTCGCTCAAGTTCAGAAGCAAGCTCCAAAATTCAACAAGACTGCCGTCATTGACGGTGTGTTCGACGAGGTCTCCTTGGAGAAATACGCCGGCAAATACGTTGTGTTGGCTTTCATCCCATTGGCTTTCACCTTTGTGTGCCCAACCGAGATCATTGCATTCTCTGAGGCTGCCAAGAGATTCACCGACATTGGAGCCCAGGTCTTGTTTGCCTCGACCGACTCTGAATACTCCTTGTTGGCCTGGACCAACGTGGACAGAAAGGACGGTGGCTTGGGCAAGGTTGACATCCCATTGGTTGCCGACACCAACCACTCGTTGTCCAAGGATTACGGTGTGTTGATCGAAGAGGCTGGTGTGGCTCTAAGAGGGTTGTTCATCATCGATCCTAAGGGCGTGGTGAGACACATTACTATCAACGACTTGCCAGTTGGCAGAAACGTCGAGGAGGCCTTGAGATTGGTCGAAGGTTTCCAATGGACCGACAAGAACGGTACCGTGTTGCCATGCAACTGGACTCCAGGTGCTGCCACCATCAAGCCAGACGTTGAGTCCTCCAAGGAGTACTTCAGCTCTGCCAACAAATAGTTAGCTATATAGATGTGCTTGAGTAACGCTGTTTAAGTTCTGTTAACGTGAAAAATTGATGTAAATCGTAATCGTTGGCTGGAGTGCTAAATGGTTTAGTCTTTGTCTGTGTAACCGGTCGACATGAAAGCCCGTTTCATGAACTTTTGCCAGCTTTTCTTGTCCGTGGCCAATTCAGATGCTAGAGAGACGAAGTCCCTGACCATTAGCTGTTTCATCGGGTACGGTCCGTCCTCGGATGTGTACTCGACTTCGTACTTGAACGCCAGGCCTGCCGCCTCGTCGGGTTTCTTTCCGGACTTCAGAAGCGAGTAGTAGTTCTTGTTGATCTGTTTCAAGTCGGCGTAGAACTGCACGAACTTGGTGGGCGAAAAGAGTTGAGGTGTGTATGCAGGACCAAGCGGTAGGTTCTTGGGTTTCTTCCTCGGTATGGTCTTCTCCTCCTTTGGCTTTTTTTTGTTTTTTCTCTTCTTCTTCTCAGTTTCAAAACTGTCCTCAACGTCGTCTGCGGCTAGGTCTTCATCCTCTGAGATCTCCTGCCCCATTATGCTATCCAGCTTTTCGTAGAATAGATCCCACGAGCTACTTTGCCATGTGGGTGACTCGGTCGCCAGATCGGTGATGTTGTATTCCCAGATACGGAAGCTGGGGTTGAACGTAGGGATGATTGAGCCTGAAATGGTCACAATGGAATAATCTTCACAAATCTCTTCGAAACTCTTTGAAGATTTGCCATCTTTCTCTACACCATCCTCCTTCGATTGTGCTTCCTGAATCTTATTATGTACTTCCTCGTAGGTAGTCTTTCTGACACTTTTCATGTAGGCTTGCTTACCAACCGGTTTGGCGCCCATCATGTGCACCTCACTCGCAGCCAGGGCATGTGATGTCATATCCATATCATCGTTATCCTCGTCTTGCCAATCCTCGTTCGCGTTAACGTCCTTAGACGCCTCGATTGCCTGCCACGATGCTTCACCATCAACAGGTATAAAATGATCCATGTTCATGTGGCCGTACAAGCCTCCAATAATGATATCTCTGTATTCGTGCGTCCAGAGAGTGTATTTGTCGTAACAACCGTCAGCGAAATTCTTTGGAATGGGTGGGACATGACCCGAGAGCCACACTTTGACACCTCTTTCTCTCAGTTCCTGCAGGACAGCTCCTAACCACAACAGCATCTGATAACCCGGTTGCTTCTTCGAATTACAATTATCAACAAGAGGGTTGGCCTTGAAGAGATACAACGTGTTGATTGATAGAACAGCCAGCTTCCCCGGAATGACCTCCGTGACAAAACTTGCACTTCTATCAAAGGTTCTTTGCTGTTCCTGTGGCACCAAATTGTTCCAGATTCTGTAGTACTCTCTAGTTTGCAAAGTGGGTCCCATGGCAAACATGTTGTGAGGGAACACATCGTTGTTACCTATACTGGGCACGACAGCCACGTCAAAGTCTCTTGGATTCTCACTTTCCGGATTGGCAAACAACTTCTGCATCTTACCGGAAAGGATGTCGTTCATATCAAGAATTTGAAACTCAGTTCTTGGGAACCTACGATCGTTATCATGACGAATGTTGTCACCAGTCCAAATGACAAAATCGATCTTATCCCTCAAGTTCTGTTTAATCCACTCTAACGTGTAATCCACAAGATCGGGAGGTGAGTCGCAGCCACCCGTGGCATATCCAAACCTAGGCGCCTCATCCTTCTTGTTCTTTGGTTTAGTGCCATGACAGCACTCGCCAATCGACGAACCCTCCTTATAAAAGGCATCGGGATGCATATCGGTGACATGCAGGAACCTCCCATGGACCTTCCGTTCCTGGCCCGTGATGGCATCGCGAACCACCACAGGGTTCGTAGGACTCAGTTTCAAGGCCCTGAATGACTCAATCTCATTCTCAGACAAATCTAAGGGCAGCATCGCTGCCTCCATCTTCCTCGAACCAAATAGCACGGGCCCAAGCTTCCCCAGCACCACATACCCAATCACGGTCAAAATGCATACCACAAAGAGCATTATCCTGCCCAGTCGATCCCTCCAGGAACGCTCCCGTATCTTCTCAGTGACCATCATTTCACTCTCTTTCAGCCCTTCCAGCCCTGCCACTCCTCGAATGAACTGCTGTGGTACTCTTGCAAGTCTCAATCGCACACACCAACGTTCAATCCCCGCGATTCCCACCTTTCTAAACGTCATCTGGAACCATCAATTGCAGGCGGCCGTAACCCAGCAAGTCGCCTTGCAAAACGTGCTCGAAGCCCATTGAGACCATCTATCACGTGACACATCTCCCACTGCTCCAGGCCTCGTGACCTGGGAACTGAGACCAGGTATTGTCTGATCGCGGTCCTGCAAGGACGGTCGCACTTAGAGCATCGAGAATGCCATCGGTTCCTTCCACAGGTTCGCGACGCTGTTTCCCCCAGGGACGGTCTGCGCTTGGCGATATTGCCCAGTTGGGTATAAACGCGACCGTAGGCTCGCGGTGAAAAATCGACCATTTCGTGCAGAAGAGGTCGAATCAAACAATCTGTTATCCAATTCGGGTCAATGGATCTGTTTATAGTTGTTGTAGACACGCTGGAGAGCGGTCGGAGCGTGTGATTGTTATCGAGTTACGGATGGCACGAACGCGACCCGGAATCATTTGAATGCTCGATCAGGATACCATATGGTTGGGTATTCGAGATGGTGGTGTGTTTATGTGTATAAAACTGTAACGGATCAAAACAACACTCTTGCTTGGCATCTTGTGCAGTACCCACATCTTCAGATCGAAGCAGATCGAAACAATTCATGTTACCATCTTTGTCGGCACTTTTGAACGAGGACAGCGAACCTTTGCTTGGGTTGAGAAGTAGTTTCTGTAGTGGTGGAGAGGGGTACATTCGGCTGCCTCCTCTAGGTGACGGTGGATTGGGTCGCCAGGGACCGGATTGCCCTTTGAGACACACGGCAAGCCTGCCTCTTTTGCCCACGGCGATGTGTACGCCAGGTATGCCCGCTGCGGTCAGACCACGGTCGCTATCGCAGGCAGATTCAGCAGCGGTGGCCACACCTTCGACGCCGGTCGTTAAGAAGAAGGGTTTGGGCGGTTCTACCAGGAAGAACGACATGTTGACACCACTCTCCGCCGCCAGGGCGGTAATAACGCCCTCGACGAGCGAAAAGAAGAGGACATTTGCCTTTATAACGCACTCTCAGGAGACTTTCCCCACCAAGGAGCCCAAGATCGATAATGCGCCCTTGGCTCGTCGTAAAAGGAGGAGAACCTCCACGCAGGAGCTTAACATCCTTCAGGCAGAGTTCAACCAATGTTCAGCTCCAGACAAACGGAAGAGACAGGAGCTGGCAGAACGTTGCAACATGTCTGAGAAGGCCATCCAGATCTGGTTCCAAAATAAGAGGCAGGCCTTCAAGAGACAGAGAAACTCTGCTCAAAAGGCCGTGGTAGCCGCCCAGCTCGATTCAACACCTATAGCTTCGAAACGTTTACCTGACATCGATACCGACGCAGAATCTAAGCCTACCACCAGGGATGTAACTCCGGAGACCAGCAGCGGAGACACAACACCAACAAAGAATGTCCCTCTCGGTAGCGGTAAGAAGGGACAAGCACTCACGTTCCACCTGACTTCAGACAGCAATGTTCTCACCCCGGTGAAGACCTCTCCCAACAGCAGAGTTAACCGGTTGATCAACAACGAAGGTATGAGTAGCAACAATCTTGCTAGGCCTCGCTCAGCGGCTAACTCGCCGAAGACGAACTTGACAGGTTCACCCACCAAGAGGGTCCCACTAAAGGAGTTGAATATCAACGCCTTGGTCCTCTAATTAGCATCATCGACATCATTATTGCATTTTTACAAGTTTGTAAATTCCATATTAAAAACGTTCAAATAACTAAACAATTGCTTTACAATTAAAAGACTGTGTAGTTCAGTTTGGCTATGAAAAGATACGTGTACAAATATGATAAACGATTACTTAATTCCTTAAGCTCTTCTTCTACCGGTAGTCTTGGTGTGTTGACCTCTAACACGCAAACCCCAGAAATGTCTGATACCACGGTGAGCTCTGATCTTCTTCAATCTTTCCAAGTCGTCTCTCAACTTGGATTCGACACCGTTGGCCAAAGTGTGGTAGTCCTTACCATCGTTAACGTCTCTTTGACGGTTCAAGAACCAAGCTGGGATCTTGTATTGAGTTGGGTTTTGCATGATTTGGACAATTCTTTCCAATTCTTCTTGGGTCAACTCACCAGCTCTCTTGTGCAAATCAACATCAGCCTTCTTACAGACCAAGTTGGCGTAACGACGACCAACACCCTTAATGGTGGTCAAGGCGTAAACGACCTTGATGTTACCATCAACGTTAGTGTTCAACAAACTGCATTATTCTTGTTAGTAACTAGTTTACTCGTGGAAGCGCAGAGTCACCCGTGTCCCGATGCTCTCAAAGGTCCGCAATATGGTCTGTTGTCGAATCGGTGGTACACTAATGGCCCTATGTGCTCTGTTTCTCGTGTAATCTGTCAACATACCGCAAAATGTGTTGGAAGGAACCTTGTTCTTGGACAACTAAAGACATCTTTACCCTTGTATGTGCTATGGATCTATTCGAACCGAACTAACAACTCCTATATCTTATCAATAACGTATATTCAATGGCCATCTTACTATTTTTGCAGAATGGCCTTCCAGCAACCGTGCTTCCCAGGTCTCCAGTGGGTCTCTAGGTGGGACCCACCCGGGAGCAGTCTGCCTAGTTGCCGTCTGCTAGTGAGAGAGCCTCCCAGCCTATCGATCCAGCACTCAGCCTATGGGCTAGGCGGGAGCGCCAGCCCAGGCAGAGATTTGCAGAAGGAGCGCTACCAGGCCGCTCACGCGCACCACCGGTTGCTTTCACGGCTCGATGAAAAACAATTTTTCAGAAAAATGCACGGCTGTTGAGCACGAAATTTGGGTGTATGGGGGTTTCAGAACAGTCCTGTGAAATGTCTACCAGTTTATATCTATATACAAGATTAATGGAGGGATTATGAGGAATGGGTTACCGTGAGATACTCCAGGGATTCCAGCTCTATGAATATTCTTTGTGCCTTAAGCAGGTCATTCACGTCGACGAGCTCCTGTTGCACGATGTCTACCGTATCCTTGAAACGTTCTGTGTGCTGTAGTAGGCCCTCTCTTGGCTCGCTAACGATGAAGAGTAGTCTCTTTTTGGCTAGTCTGTGTTCTTGGAGAAATCTTTCAAACATCAAATCTCCGCTGGAGGGATCTGAGGAGGCCGGCAGTATCTCAAGCTCGTTGAGATCGAATTCGTTTGTCTGGGAAAGAGTGTTGGCGCCGCCGATGACGAAGAGATTTCCGTTTCTGTATTGGTAACTGAGCGCGTTGGTGATGGCCTGTGAGTAGATCTTTGAGGGCAACACGGTGGTGTAGTCATTTGGTGCGGTTCTCGCAAGGGCACGGGCACCGTTGTGTCTTGTGGGGGAGTTAGCATCACCAGCTCTGGCTCTACCGGAGCCCTTTTGAGGCAGTAATTTACGTCTAGAGTATCCGTTCTCACTTCTTCCAGGAGGATTAGATGAACCAACACGTTTGTTGTCGTTTTCATAAACGACAGCTCTCCAAAGCAGATCTCTCCTTAACGGAGCTGCCAGGACAGAGGTGGGCACTGGGGCAAACGTTAGTGGTTCTAATGAAGGAAATGCTCTCACTGTGGCCAGTGTGTAACGTGGCGGGATCGCAGCATTTGGTAGAGCTGTCTCCACAGCCGAGGTTGATTGGTGACGGATTGCATGCGCAAACTGATACGGATCAACGTTAGTAAACGGTTCAAACTTCACGTGGCTTTGTGAACAGGTAACATACTCTCCACAAACGACTCCTGTTGATCATAACGGGCTCTTGAGACCTTCCTAAGGCTTCCGATTATCCATATGTTCGCCTTTAATCAAGCTTTCATCTAGTTAGATGGCACCAACTATCTGCTCTTCGACAGGGTAACAGCAATTTTGAAAATTTTTGGATTCTCATATACAATAAATGAAGCTCATCTCATCGCATGTTCTCTCGATAACTCAGTAGTTTGAGCGTCTGGTACCCAATTGATCCTTCGTTATGTCTTCTAAGAGTAGATACTACCTGGAGCAGTGTATTCCCGAAGTGGATGACCTGGTTGATAAGGGTTTGTTTACCAAAAATGAAGTTTCGACTATTATGAAGAAGAGAACCGATTTTGAGCACCGTTTGAACTCTAGAGGGTCATCAATCAATGATTATATCAAATACATCAGTTATGAAAAAAGTGTAGACAAATTACGTCAAAAGCGTGTAAAACGTTTGCTGGAAAGTACCAAGACTAATTGTATCTCAGATTGGTCGATCCAGAAGAGAATTGCCTTCATATATCAAAGAGGCTGTAGGAAGTTTCCTAAGGATCTTAGGTTTTGGGCCATGCATCTAAGCTTCTTGAAGACAAGAGGTAACAGCACGTCCTATAGAAAGATTCACAATGTCTACAACGAACTACTGAAATTGCATCCAAATAACGTCGACGTATGGATCAGTTGTGCGAAGTATGAGTATGAGGTTCATGCAAATTTTAAGAGCTGTAGAGTTGTTTTCCAGAATGGGTTATCCTTCAATCCAGACGTCCCTAAACTGTGGTACGAATATGTCAAGTTCGAGTTGAACTTTATCACCAAATTGATCAATAGACGAAAGGTAATGGGGCTCATTAATGAAAGGGAGCAAGAGTTAGATATGCTAAGGCAGCAGGATGAGACGAACGAAGCCAGTGACGAGGATGGGATTGTCGCACCCTCCACGGGTGACGCCATGAAGGATAAACTAAATGAGCTACCGGAGGCTGACATGAATATGTTAGGGAATGAGGAAACTAATCCCGCGCTTCGTGGAGATATTGCTCTTGCCATCTTTGACGTTTGCATGGACAAGCTAGGGGAAAGTTATAAGAAGAAGAATCAAGGTTATTTCGGTGTCACTGACGCCAAGATGAGCAGAGAACTGTCAGTGGAAATAGTGAGATTCCTATATGAGAAATCCCAAGAATATATCGGTTTGTTTGACCATTTCGAGGATCTGCAAAGAGAATACTTGATAAATCATGTTCTGGCGTACTGGAGACAATCACATTTCTCAATATCATTACAGGAAGATTTACCTGAACTTTACATCGACCTCATGGCAACAGATATAACACTGAACATCAGATATATGTTGTCTACATCGCTGGAGGTCAATCAACTACAACTTTCGGTCAAAAAGTACTTTGCTTACAAAAGCAAGCTTGATGAGAAACTGGCTAAAAATCTACAAACGATCTACATTACATTTCTGCGAGAGAAATTCCTGGAGAAGCTGGATTCAAGTGATGATCCGAGGTATAATACATTACAATTAATTATAAAGAAACTGTAGAGATGCATTGTATAGTGAATTAGATCCAGTTCTGTGAATCGAAGAAATCGTAAATCTTGTTGGCCTTTGCAGGTTCAATGTTGAGTAAATCTCGGAAATTTTTCTTTCTCAAGGCACCACCACTTCGCAGAAGCTCTCTGAACATCAATTCTTTTATTGCAAAATAGGGTTTTGGTAGAATCTTGAGTTGTATGCATAATTGCTGTTCATCAGGCGACAAGAGATTAAAATCGGCACTGTGTTGGATATCACTCATGGTCAAAGTCTTCTTTCTTCCACCCATTGCTTCGTTATAGTTTTGAGAGTAGTCAGCATTACTTCGATGGGCTGAAGTGGCTCTATGTCTACCGTTGATACTATTACCATTGATCCCAGTATGAGAAGAGGGTCCAAATCGTTCCATGGACGATATTCTTATTTGTTTATCACGTTCGTATTTTAAGCCAGCTTCCAACGTCGTGATTCCGTTACTTCTCCACTCTTGTAATTGACGAATCCTCGATCTGCAGCGGAGTTCCTCTAAAATGTCCTTACTAAACTCATCATAGTCCTGTGCGGTCATGAGCATCGCCAATGGTTTTATCCTGTTGAAAAGATCCTTGGCTTCTTTACTCCTTTTCTTGTCTATGCTTTGTAATCGTCTATACTCCATCAAATTATTCTCGAATAATAATCTCTTCTTCTCAGCTCTCGTCGTCAACCTAGAATTATAAATATCCAGAATGATAAACTTGAGTTCAATGTCCAGTGGCTGGTCATCCGGTTCAAAAACCATATCCTTCACAGGGCCTTCTGCTTCATTCTCGAACTCCGTTTCGAACTCCAGTCTCCCCGGCATAAACCCCTGCACTTCATGACAACTGGGTACTGAAGCCATGGGTTTCCGAGAAGGTTGCAATGGCTTCTCTCTGAACCGTTCTATCCGTTGACGTCTCTCTTCCAAGAATTGATCCTGATCCACTTTGATATCCTTGGTGATATCTGGAATTGGGTAAAACTGGCTGTAAATATAATACTTCAAGTAGTGATCTGCGGCTTCCTCCTTGTCCCTACTACCAATGTGGTCTGCAACATCCTGCCAATTCCCTAGTCCAAGACTCTGACTACCCTTGACTAGGGCCAATTCTTCGTCAGCGCCCCAGTCTTCGCAAAGAACAGGGTACGACTTCGTCTCAATGATCCTGTAATCATGGTAGGGTCTGTGATTTCCATTGTACGAACCCTGTGAGAAACACGGTACGCACAGGTCATACTCAGGGCACTCGGCACACGATATTCTCACCCTGTTTGTACAATCGGAGGAGCACACATCACAGTGGAACTTGTTGGACATCCTCTTCAATCCGGAAGCAGTAAGACCGTACCTTTAACCAGCCTCCCTTGCTCGATCTGCCTCCAACCTACTCCTGCTCACTGATTCGGCAAGTCTACTGGCGTTGCTAGTCAAAGACGCTTGTAGGAATCACTAATCTACGTCTAAAACGACATGTAGAATATGCGACTGCTATCCATCAAACATCCAAACACCCTGTACTCTTCAGAAAATTTTGAGCTTCTGAATAATGTTGAAATTTTCCGAGATGGTTTGCGTCGGTCGAGAATGAAATTTTGGGCTCCAGGTGGATGATACGCGGGAGCTAGGCGAGCGTTAGGCCGGCGCTAGGCAGACACTCCCCGTGCCCGCTAGACAGAGCCTTCTGTTCGCTCCCTCTGGATGCAGGCCAGAGACTCCACTGCAACGGACCCACCAGCAGGTCGATGCTGGTGCGAAACACTGGTATTGTCACATCCTGACAGTGGTGATATTGATCAAGAGGCCAAGATAGTTTGTCAATTGTAGCTTTTGTAACCAAAGACCTCGAGACTAGCAAAACAAAATGGTACGTTAATGAGATGATTGGTATGGTTGATTTCGAACTCGAACTAGCATAAAGAGACCGATGTGGAATGTGGAGAGAGAAGGGAAAAGAGACATGGTGGAATTTCTGACGAGAGAGGATGAAATCAGCTGCATACAGTGACCTTTGCAGGACTTTTTACTAACGAGAGCTTTCATTACGGTTACGTGATGAAATTAATTTCAACAGGGTAGAGTTAGAACTAAGACCGTCAAGCGTGCTTCCAAGGCTTTGATTGAACGTTACTATCCAAAGTTGACTTTGGACTTCCAAAGCAACAAGAGATTGTGTGATGAGATCGCCACCATCCAATCCAAGAGATTGAGAAACAAGATCGCTGGTTACACTACCCATTTGATGAAGAGAATCCAAAAGGGTCCAGTCAGAGGTATCTCTTTCAAACTACAAGAAGAAGAAAGAGAGAGAAAGGACCAATACGTCCCAGATGTCTCTGCTTTGGACTTGAGCCACTCCAAGGGTGTCTTGAACGTTGACAACCAAACCGCTGACTTGGTCAAGTCTTTGGGTTTGAAATTGCCATTGTCTGTCACCAGCGTCTCTGCTCAAAGAGAAAGACGTTTCAGAAGAAGAATCTAATTGCAATTGCACCGGGTTTCTTTTTTGTGTACAGTTAAATAACCTCGAACAACGAAATAATCATTGATTTATCTTTACTAGCAGGTGGTAACGGTGAGTCGTGATATCTTGCCCAAGCGCTAGATGATATCCAGGATCTCTTTTCCTAGCGTTTCAATTTTTTTCAGTTTTTCGTCCAAGAGCTCACCTTGCTTGTTGAGTGCTTCGGCTCGATCGTTGATCACTGACGTAATAGCCTTGAACTTTCCGCTCAACTCGATTCTTTCCCGCACTAATTGAGCCACCAAGTTGGTATGTGAGTTCAAAAGCCCTTGACCTTGATTGATCCATTCATTTAAGGACCACTGTGACGCTTCTTGACAATATTTCCGCTCGAACTCTTGCTCAAGGTCTTGAAACAGTGGTCCATCGTGATCGTCCAACGCTTTACTACTGGACTCATAAAGCAGCTCGGTTATTGGGACGTAAGATCCCGGATTTTTCAACGGCGGCTCAGCGGTCTTAGTAACGCCCTTGTTCATATCTGCCTCCATTTTCTTAAACTTGTCACTAGTTTTGAGCTTCTTCTTATCGTTACTATCATTTCCCTCCGTGTTTGGAGGTCTTTTGACAGGTGTAGTATAATTGTGATGACTTTCACTCTTGTTAAACTCAGGTTCTTTCTTCACCATCGTCTTATCTCCTGAAAAGGTGGCCCTGAAGATATCAAGAGAGCTTGCATTGGACGTTCTGGTCCCGCCAGCGGTCAACAAAAACTCTTCGAATTTGTGTTTATTCAGATCCTTACCAGTGTCTTTCTTACTGCTGGCAACGTTGACCTTCTTCGACCCTAAAGCTGGGCGGCTATCTTGTAACTCCTTCCCCTTTAGGTTTCCAGAATTTTTACCATCAGCAAAGGAAAGAGGACTATCTGTATTTGGTTCTGACTTGATCAAAGTCATCTTAGCAGACTTTTTTGTATTCCTATCCTTTAGGTGCTCTCTGGAGTTTTAACTTTTAGGTTGTCTAAGTTATCTTTCGGAATTGATATTTCAAGAGCCCAAGAAATTGAAAAAATAGTCAAGTATATCAGTCAAAACTGTCTATTCATTTCAAAAATCTATTATAACGAGTAAATTATTTATCTTCGACATAAGGGTGGGTTTCATTAATATTAGGCGGAACAGATTCAGAGGAATCTCTTGTACCATGGCTTGTCATCATTTAGAGCTGCTTCAGCGTCATATTCAGCGGTTCTTCTCTTGCTAGGAATCCAGTTAACGGACTTCCATGGCAGGACACCTTCTTCGTACATTTCATTGACTTCTTCCAAAGCTAGACCCTTGGTTTCACAGACACAGAAGAAGACATAGAAGTATGAGAAGACCAAACATCCCATGAACACGTAACCGTAGTAGAAGTTGATGGCACTGGTGATGAAAGGAGTGAAGAAGGCAATCAAGAAACCCCAGATCCAGTTAGAACCGACAGCGATAGCCATAGCACGGTTCTTGACTCTCAATGGGTAACTTTCAGCGACAATGACATAGGCGATTGGAGCCCAAGTAGTAGCGAAACAGAAGATAAAGAAACAGGTGAAGACAATCATGACGTTACCAGCACCCTTGGAAGATGGTTGGTCCTTACCATGTGGCCACAAGCTGGTGACACCGACAGTTGCAAAGACGACAAAGCAGACGGCCATGGAAGCAGAGCCCCACAATAGACACTTACGACGACCAAATCTTTCGACAACCCACAAGCTAACAAAGGTGGAAACGAAGTTAACGACACCCAAGATGATAGAGGTTTGGAAAGAGTCCTCCAAACCAACAGCGTTGAAAATAGTAGTACCGTAGTAGAAAAAGTAGTTATTACCAGTCAATTGTTGCAAAGATTGGATCATGACACCCATAATGACACGTTGTAGGACTTTACCCTTGGAAGAGAACAATTCACCGAAAGAAGCATTACCTGCGGCTTTCTCAGCCTCGACACCTGCGGTGATTGCGTTCAATTCGTAAGCGACACCAGAGTCCTCGATGTCCAATTTGTTAGATTTAGCCAAGGAACGTCTAGCGTCTTCGAATCTACCTTTCTCCACTAAGTATCTTGGAGATTCTGGAACCAACAACATACCAACAATCATGAAAATAGCACAGGCAAAACACATACCCAATGGAACTCTCCATTGAACAGAGTTGTCGTAGCTCTTGGTACCGTAGTTAGTACAGTAACCCAAAAAGATACCCAAAGTAATCATCAATTGATAAAAAGAGACACAAGTACCTCTCAAATGCTTTGGAGCAATTTCTGAAATCAAAGTTGGCGACAAGACAGCGATACCACCGACACCCAAACCGGAGATAATTCTACCGATAAAATATTGATACCATTTGTCAGTGGAAGAAATTTGGATAATAATACCAACAACGTAAACCAAGACCACGGCCATCAAACCAATACGACGACCATAGATATCACCGAGACGACCCAAAGTTAGACCACCGATGGCACAACCGATGTTGAAAATAGCCACAATAAGACCGGTTCTCACATCAGACAAGTAGTACTTATTGGTTGCTGCATTGTATTGACCAAATCTCTTGATGAAATCGGTCTGGTTAACAAAACCAGAGATGGTACCGGTATCCCAACCGAAAACAAAACCACCAAAGGCGATCATCAGACACATGATGATAACAGTAACATATTCACCCAATGGTTTTTGAGGAATCTCGGCCATCTCACTGTCGAGTGGCTTGGCCAAATCCAAACCATCTGCCTTGTTTGATGGAGTGGAAGTATTTGAAAGTTCATAGGATGGTTCCACTCCCTTCTCCAACGAGGGAACCATCGAAAGATCGTTTTGAGGTGTTGCACCTTGAGACATGATAATTGAATGTTTGTCTTGCTGATGAGTTGTTGTGATGAGTT
Source organism: Torulaspora maleeae (assembly GCA_003708055.3). Taxonomy (NCBI): domain Eukaryota; kingdom Fungi; phylum Ascomycota; class Saccharomycetes; order Saccharomycetales; family Saccharomycetaceae; genus Torulaspora; species Torulaspora maleeae. The sequence continues at coordinate 355,219 of PPNA03000005.1, read as the reverse complement.
GTGAGGAGAATTATTTGGTCAAGAACATGCCAATACCCCAGCCTTTTATACATTTCCAACCAGCCATTTCTCTCAAAGACGAAAACTTTCATCGAGAAACTATCACCCACGCTTTGCAGCGCCATATCGAAGTTTCATTGTTTGATGTTTCGCTAGCCTCCAGCGGTTTCTGCGATAGCGACGGGATTGACCGCGCCGTCGTTTGCCAGGGCCCTACCTAAGTTTTTCCGCAGATTCCCTATTTGGAAATCTTGTCCCGAAAAAAGCAAAAAAAGTTGGGTGGACCCTGGTCACTGCCCCGCGGCTGAGCCTCGATTTCTCCGTGCCCCACCCTCGTTGTGCGACGTTTTCAGTGGAGTTTTTCCCGAAGCGGGGAAACCCACGCCAGTTTCTCCATTAAACGGAGAAACGTTTTACCGATCAGGAACGCGGGTTAAAGAAGAAAGACAGGTGGAACCATGTCCAGTTTTTCCGCAGTGTCGTGGCATCAAGACCTGACATTTGTTTTACGATCGACAAGAGATTGGCCATTTCTCCAGATTTTGAGCGACGGACGTGACACGAAAAGGAAATTTCTTCTGTCCTACTCAGCCCGGGCATAGCTCTCGTAGGTAAGTCTGGCACCTGGCACCGGAAATTTCTTTTTGCAAGATGGTCAGATTTTACCGAAATGCTCCGACGAGAAAGCTGGCCACACCGCTTGGGCACAACATTGGAACCCACCCAAGTGCCAGTTCTGCGAGATTATTCCCAGCGGTGTGCCAGGGGTCTACTCATACCAAGCTTACAAAAGTTCAGAAAAACATCCAATTCAAGAGCCTTGTTGGCGCAATCGGTAGCGCGTGTGACTCTTAATCACAAGGTTAGGGGTTCGAGCCCCCTACAGGGCTTAATTTTTTTTTGAGATCTTAGTTTTTCAGATTATCCAGATCTACATCGATTCGTACGTAGTTCATTCGCTCGTATTAGCTGTAATTAATTATTATCATATCATAAAGCTGCATATTTCTCACATGCTTCGACACCGAAATGGGTCTCAACCATGTTGGTAACTGTCACATTACCGAAGAGATTGGTAAATCTTCTTCTTACGCAAATGTTGTTATGCGAATCGGGCTTCAGATCGACTAGAACCTTCCTCCATGTCATTGTCTCCTGCCATGCGCGGGCAATACGTTCTTGATGCCTGTTGCTGGATTCATTGGGGTAAATGATTTTCTTGATAAACGGCCTGTTTGAGTAGTGCGCCGGTGGCAGTTCCTCGGGGTGATACACTTTGTCGTGAACAATGGCATCGGTACGTAAACTGGGGTCCTTGATGTATTTCTGAGTCGGCACAGGGGCCGTTATCACAGAGATCGCGGCCAAAACCGTGGATGCTGCTGGTGGCGGTACAAATTTCTTTTCCTCTTGGTCCACAGGTTGCTCACCAGCAAGTCCTGGTTCGCTGTCAGAGGATTCTGAATTGACATCCATCGTTTGAGTGCGCATATATTTGCTATATTTTTTTCCTTTAGAAATTCCTTGGGGAACAAACCATTGCAATGCGGCCTTCTTGTCCATGCTCTCCACCGGAATTTCACCCGTGATTGCGTTCTTGCCCTTATTACTATTGGCTCCATCACTCAACTCTTCAGAACGTTTCTCTTTTTCGGTACTCACGCTGCTCTTGTTGGTGTTGGTGTCTAGAATGTGCTCGTTACCATCACCGGATGTGCCGTGGGATTCGTTCGAAACGGTGTTGACGTTTACCGACGATCTTCCGTTGTGTGACGCATCCGAAGAAGACGTTGAGTAATCGATTGGCGGTTTTGGAATTTGATTAACCAGAGATTGATCGTTCTTCATGGCGATCGATTGCTGCTTACGAATCTCATGAACTTTTGCCAAACTGTTCCAGTCCAAGTACAGAAGGGCAGCGGTTCTCAAGGGAACAATACCATCATGCAAGACGTTTGCATAGACAGTTCGATGAACAAGCCTTTGTAGAACTTGAAGAGCGGGCTTCTGTGGTAGAGCCTCTAGGATCAATTTATGAAACCTACTAGGACCTCTTGAACCACCTAAACCGTCCCTAGAGATGATTGGAGTATGCCTTAGGGTCAAATCACGCCCTGTGAGGCCAAAAGCTCCAACGTCCAACGCCAAGGAAACATACTTTGGGAAATCACCAACGACTCCCAAGAATGGACTAGCAAAAGCAATAAAGTTGATGGGCTTCACCCCGGTCTTGGGATCGAAAAGATCTGGCCTCTTGACAGCGATGTAATGAAGAGCCATGGCCTGCACGGGACCTCCCAACGAATGGCCGATAAATGAAATTTTGTCGACCTTATAAGTCTCGTTTAACTTCTCAATCTCAGCGATAATGTACTTACCCACCCTAGTTCCCAAACGCCTAACGCCTCTAGCCGATTTTCCCATGTTGTCCATGCAGCCTCTTAAAACCACATTTGGGTTTATCCTCTCCTCTATTGGGAAGGCTTTTTCCTCGATCTTATCCTTCATGTAGAGCATGTCACAACCGATATTGGCAAAAATACCGTGTGTCAGAACAACCAAATGGACCGGCTTATCGGGATACTTGGGCGGTAAGTGCCATAAGGACTGGGTATCCCATTCCTCCACAACGAAGCCCTTCACGGTCGTTCTTTCGATGACATGCTTAGTTGCAGCTTTTGTCGTGCCGATCCTAAGTCTGAACTCCACTGTGGGGAGTGCACTCACACTCACCTGCGAGACCACGTCCACGATCCACGAGTAGTGACCGTTTTCCATCTTAGAACCCTCGTTCAAATGCAATTTCGCCTTGAAATGTTCACCCGGTCTCAAATCACTCGTGAACTGGATCTTCTCATCAAAATCAAACTTCTTATTCTCATCATAGTTATGTGGCCTGACATCCACATAGCACGCATACGGTCCCGTGAGATACACAGGTCTCAACAGCGGACTTTCCTCATTCTTCACTCGCAAAAACAAATCCTCCACATCAACGCCTTGCTCTTCCAACTCAGCCCTATCCACAGTCACCTTATACCGGCGCAGATCTCCAATCCCAAGACACTGCTTATCGTCGAACAACAGCAGACCGTCGTCCACCCGACTTTTCTGCAAAGAGATCATCATCTCACCTCGATACCACTATTCCACCACCTCCAAAAGCCAAAAGCCAAACAATCCAAGCGAATGAACCTGATACCTTGCTATTTATCCAGTACCGAACAGTGTCTTTTCTGTCTGCAACTCCAAATTCGATAAAAATCCATCTGCAACCAAGCAACACAAAAAGGCTGGAAACCACAGCAACCGTCTTAACTCTTGAATCCATCCATCGGCCTCGTCAATTGGCCTGTAGCCCACAGTTCGACAGCTCCAAGAGCTCTCGTGACCAGCATCGACCTGCTTAGCCTATTTTCAACCGATAAGCCACCTTCTTATACCGGCTTCACCGTATTAATCAGCAAAAAACACCACCGTAAAAGGTTGATAGCACTCCCAGGTCGTCAATTGCCATCGAGAAGAGCCATTGAACAGCAGGAAGATGTCTGAATTCTACAAGTTGACTCCCAAGGACCGCAAGGGCGAGCCGTTCCCTTTCTCGCAGTTCGAGGGCAAGGTGGTGTTGATTGTTAACGTGGCTTCGAAGTGTGGGTTCACTCCTCAGTACCAGGAGCTGGAAGCTCTCTACAAGAAGTACAGCGACCAGGGATTGGTTGTTCTGGGATTCCCATGCAACCAGTTTGGCAGCCAGGAGCCAGGATCTGACGAGGAGATCGGCCAGTTCTGCCAGCTGAACTACGGGGTGACTTTCCCAGTGTTGAAGAAGGTCAATGTCAATGGCAACGAGGCAGACCCGGTGTACGTGTATTTGAAGTCGCAGAAGGCCGGTTTGCTCGGTTTCAGAGGCATCAAATGGAACTTCGAGAAGTTTTTGGTCGACAAGAAGGGTACTGTCCACCAGAGATACTCGTCGCTGGCCAAGCCTTCGTCTCTGGATGCTACCATCGCTGAATTGCTCAAGGCCTGAGCCGGTCGGCGCAGGCGTGTCCTGCAGACGGGCGACTGGGCACGCCTGAGGCCTGCACCGGTCGCAGACGTGGCAGAGCAGTCTATATTACTCTACATATCTTTCTAGAGCTTTATCAAGTGGCAGACGATACAGTGTGCTCGAGGGTCTGCTTTCCCTGGCCGTATCGACCGGATCGAGATCCTGCAAAGTGCGAGACTGGTGGCTGGAGGCTGGCTACAAGTCGCACCTTGCAGTCGCCACTGAATGGCTAGTAATTGCCTGGATTGGAGCCCATTAGGCCGTTAGAGATCTTCACTGATTATTAGTGTTTATCATCTTACTGAAAAAGACAAAGGGTTCCGACATCTTGGTCTTATGACAACAATCAAAAGTAGAGCCTTTCGTGGTTTCGTATCGAGTTCAACTCCTCGTCATCCTGAAACACCCAATTACCACCGTTGATGGCTAACCACTGCTCTATATACCGGTTGGAAGAGCTGCTTTCGAGCTTCTACAAGATCGAGACAATCGAGAAGGTCAACTACCACCAGTATGTGCCCAAAAAGCAGGATGATCAATGGTCCATCCAAATGGAACTGTTTCTGCGGAAGCAAAACCCAAGAAATCTGGTGGCACTGCTTTCAAGAGAGCTTTGGTGCTTTAGTATAAATGATGACCCGGTACCGACACCACCGAAGCTGTCAGCCGCAGGGAACGACGTCACAACGCTAGAGAGAAGTGGCCACTTCACTGCTCAGTACTCCAAACCTAATCTGCCACCCCATTATGCTTTGTTTCTGAAAGCACTGCGAAGAATGATCTACATCAACTTGGCAGGTAGTTCACACGGCAAGCTAATTCCATATGGAAATGCATGTGTGTTTATCGAAAAGGCCAAGCAAACTCAAGTTCTGCAGCTCGAGCCACATTTGTTCGAGAGTGGCGATTTATCGCTGATAATATCGACAAGGAATTTAGTGCTTATGCCGCTGACGGCGGATCACATCGAAGAGAAATTCCTGCGATCTCATGCTTTATATTTGGCACCGTCTGGGATAAGGATGTATCTTTCTTCTAGCAACAAACAGCAATGTGTGGTCCCTCCACCTCGGAACTCGGACATTTTACTCAAGACTTTACTCGTTTCCCATGGTATTGACTTATCGAAGAAGAAAAATATGCAGTGGGTTAGGGTGATCCCACATCTTGGTCATCTTAATGGTTACACGCCGAACGTGGCGGCCTATATGGACCCTCCTACGGAGACAAGGACCATCATTTGGCCTTTGGATCTTTGTTTTGCTCAACCGTCGTCGGACGTTGATGATAAAACTGAAGAGGAATCATCGTGTCACGACCTGGGTAAGACGTTTGATATGATTGACGACTTCATTCAATTGAAACAGACATCTGCTTACCGCACCCCGACAAGTTCCAATGGGGTCGTCGGTAATTCGCTCGGTACTAATCCATTGAGTTCTGGCGGGGGCTACACCGAGCAGTTTCAACACTTTTACAAGAATCTAAATGGGAATCCTACAAGCACCTCTTACCTTAATGTTAATGAAGTTGTGCCAAAGGCAAGTCCAAGAGATTCATCTCCATCTTTTTCTGCCTTCGAGAAGCCACCGCCTAGTTCTAACGAGAATATTCCTATTGGTGCCTGTCTGACGACACCTAATGTTAACGAGAACGAATTTAATTACAGAAGGTCGTTTATTAATGAATCCGATATAAGTCCCGCGAAATCCGATGTTACTCTTAATTCAAAGCGACACGAGCATGATCTCAACACATTGATCAAGCCTACGTCGTCGACTCAGCAAATAGCCGACTCGAAAGCTGATGCTAATGTCAGCGATTCAGTGATTGATAACTTGTTTGGAGATGGCGATGGCGATGGAGAGGAGGGAGGCGACGATTTCGACTTGTTTGGCGAAAGCAACGCTTCATCTTCAAGTGGGTCGAAACACCAAGGATATACGCCAGGTAAAAATGGATCAGACGAAATAACAGAAGACATGTTTGGTATGTCTGATGACGAGGAAGGAAGTCGAAGTGTCACATCCAAGGCTAACGAATACTATCTTGGAAATGAAGCCGAGATTTTTAGATCTTCACCTTCGAAGCGCCCATCAATGAAAAGGAAGTACCTGGATATTCCAATTGAAGAGATCACACTGTCTGCGAGTCCTCTATACATGGATCCTGGTGCTCCACTTCCGGTGGAGACGCCCAGAGACCGAAGGAAAAGTGTCTTTGCACCTCTCAACTTCAATCCAATAATCGAGAATAATGTTGACAACAAATATAAAAATGGTGGTAAATTTTCATTTAGCCCGTCTCAACATGAGGAGTCCTTGAAGTTTGATGTTTCGACGGCAGATATCTCTAGTTCAGATGACGACAGTGATTCATCAGCAGATCTTGATGAACTGAGTATAAAACCCGAGCTGATATCCAGTGAGACTCTCCCAACAAATCTTCAGTATAACCTTTACCAATCTGCTCAGGCTTCTTTGGACTCTGTACCACCGAACTCAAACAAGATTGACATTGCTCCATCTAGTATATCAAGTAGCATTGATCGAGATCCCTCTAATGCCATATGGAAAATTTCTCATCAAGAGCTAACCAACGGCGAGTCCTCACTAATATCCTCAAGTGAAACTGTCACAAGTGAACAGGCAACAACAAAATCGGATTTGAACGCTGAAAACCTCGTATTTTCAAAGGGAATCCCAATCGGTGGGAGTAATACATCCAACCTCCCCGAAAGCAATAGTGGTGTTCCAGAGTCGACGCCTGCAAGTGGTCCACTGACTACCGAATCTTCCAGCAGCCTTCCATTTTTACTGCGACACATGCCTCTCTCGTCGATACCTCTCACATTCTCGTGCTTCAATCCATCTGTTACCATCAAGAAGAAAGATCAGGCTGTTCTCGATATTCTGACGGAGCAGATTGTTTTCGATTATGATATGTTCAGCAATATTGGTAAGCCTCTCGTTCAGCGTTCCGGGCTGCGAAACTGCGAAGAGGGCTTTATAGCTGAAACGATTCGTGGCCTTTTCAACACCTTTACGAGGTTAGACGGTAGCGCTCTAATATCCTCAATATATTCGATAAGAGAGCCATCAGTTTACGTGAAAAAACATCATAGTGTCATAAACATAAGGGCCGACTCTCAGGTATTTACCAAGTTTTTGAATGTGAAACCTGCAAAGGGGATAAAGAACTTCAGGTTCTTGATGTTGGCTACATCAGATTGCGGTGATTGCTTGTCATTTGTCTCTACTTTATCTCAGACTTACATTGGCAACGAATTCGGGTTCTGTGAGCTACTAAAACTCACTAATGATGACAGTCCCGGACTTATGTGTCTTGAAAAGCTTGATAAAGCAAGACTGTTTTTGCTGGCTGCTCAAATCGTGACATACTGTTCCACAAACAGGAACGCCGGTAAAGATGTTCCTGTGATGATCGTTCTGCCCGTTGACTCCTACAAATTCGAGGAACTCGTTTTGAAGGTCGCTAAATTTGATATTATTCGCAATGAAGTTACGTCAAAAATTCCAAATGCTCAAATATTCTTAAAAGTTGTACTCATGGACTTTATAAGGAACCCTTTGAGCTCGGTTGATGACTACAACAATCTATGTGTTGGAATTTACAATATTTTACCTCCCAAAAACGTCAAGTTTACGTCGATTGCTCGTAAACTACCAGAAAAAGTGACATTCAAGACCCTACAACAACAAATTGGTTCCTCCTCCATCACATACGATGCTTTTATTCATCTAGCATACGCTCGAAGTGTGGACAAGGAATGGGTGTTCGCAGCCCTCTCAGATAGCTATGGTAATGAAAGTGCAATAAAATCGTGGTACGTTGGAACATCAAAAACAAAATTCGACGAGGCCTGTAATGAGATATGGAGCCTAGCTCTTCGCCTTTCCTCGATGAAGTTTGGGAAAATCTGTTTGATCCTGACTCGACTAAATGGCGTGTTACCGGACGACGAGCTGATGAACTGGCGACGTTTGTCAGGAAAGACTATCCACCTTGCTGTGGTCTGTGTCGATGACGACACCAAAATTTCATTCTTCGACGAAGATAAAATATATCCTTCCTTCAAACCGCTCTTCCGGGACGCTGAATTCTCGAAAAAGCCTGATTTGAAGCGCCTAGATTCATATGAAATCAGGGATATATCTCAGGACATTCATGCTGTCATATTCGAAGGCTGTTTTCCTTTAACTAATTCCCAGCATAGGTGTGCCATTAAAAGTGGTGCCCTACTAAAAATCAAAAACTCCGCCGGTGATTCGATGGTGGATAAGTTTGAGGTGAACCTTCTCAATTGCCCCCATTCAGACAGTACAAAGTTGCTGAAGGCAATATTAGAAGAATTCAGGAACCTAGGAGCTTTAAGTTCGTGGTTCGGTGTCTCTAATGGAGAGATGGCGCACATACCATGGCATGTTCTGGCAGTGAAGAAGATGATGCAAGTCATGATACACACAAGGGTAAATACTGCTGATTAGTATAACGATGTAATCTATGTTTTAACCATTTTCAAGAGAAGCGGTCGCAGATGAGGCAAGGCTGTTTCCACATTACCTCTAGCAAGGGCTTTCCTTCTACGCTTGTCGTTCCTATAGACAGCTGTGGTAAATTTAGTGAACGTTGGATCGTTCCGCATTGCTTCTGCTGTGTTCAAATAGATAGCATACTGAAACATGACCAGTAGACAGATATCACCTTTCATAATATTTATAACTTGTTCCACGTTCAGTGCTCGATGTAGTGGAACAAAGAAACCTTTCTCGAAGAGTGAAGTGCACTCGCTCAAGAATTTGTCAACATCATCCAACTTTTCTATAAGGGTGAGCGGCGGACCCTCCTGTACCTTCTGATCGATATGCTCGTGGAACCCACGGAACTCACATAAGAGACAGCTGAGTGTGCCCTCGGCCAGCAATGGCATGAAATAGAGAGCACTCGATAAGTCTCCTGTGATAAAAAAGGCTCTAAACTCATCGAAGTCTCTGAAGCTGGCCAAAGAGCCCGATATAATCTTCATGAGCTCGTCCGCATCGGACTTGGGTCTCACTAGACGATGACCAGCTGGAATCTCGGATAGTAATCTGAAATATGTACCGATGATATCACGTCGCAGAGACATTGCCTTTCTGAGCTTGTAACCCTTACTATAGGTGATCCTTGGGACGTAGGTCTTGCTCAGCTCATTTTCTTCATGATACACGGGATGCACCTCGATGCCGCCTCTGGACTCCTCATGCTGATAGTCGCACGCCAACAACAAACGTTGACAGAAGGATGCTTCCGACTGAGCGGCCTGGATTACCTCGAGAAAATTGGCCAATGGGCTTCTTGACAGCTGCTGAGTGATCAGCTCGTCGCCGCCCGTCTGAGAGATTTCAAAATTGACATAAAAGTCGTGTCTCAACACAATAAGTTCCACCAACATCTTCACAAGAGGCATCCAAATTTCGTGACTTGCAATGTACGAAGCTGTGTCGTCCTGCAGCGAATTCGACAACGTCCACAGTATCATATTGATGAACTCTCCTGGTTTCCTCAGTTTTTCACTGAGCAATAAATTCCCCAGAATTCGCTGTTTAAGTTCCAGACAACTCATGTAGGAACGATACGGATTGACAACCGAAGGCTCACCTGCAGTGTCTGAGTCGTCACTCTCGGAGACAAAATACTTGAAAACCACTCCTCTACCCGTCTTTTGACGTTTCAGGCGACTCCGTGGACTGTACCTAACGTTTGAAATCAAAGAATCAACGATGATAAAGAATTGACATCTCAGAAGCTCGAAGTCGTACCCACCATCGCCCTTTCCTTCGTAACCTCTCAAAGCTGCCACGTAAAACTTCAGCACTTTCAAAGACCTGTGGCTCAACTTACCCCTAGATATGTTATAAGGATCATTAGCTCTTGATATCGGTTCCTTGTAGTGTTCAGAAACCGTGGCCAAGGTCATCAGAATCATCAAAACGTCAAACGGAGGCACCACCAGGGCGTCTCCGCTCGATATCTGGCTCTCTAGCGTGAGTAGCAAGTGATCGTAACTATCCAGCAGGCACATTGAGTTCAGCATCTCGAAAGTAAGCAAGTGTTTGTTGGTCAGTTCAACTAGGTACGGTGCCACGCCTTCTTCGTTCCTACCGCGACAGTATGTCGACAAAGCTGGGCCAACCATCGATGAGTACCTTTATGATGACATTATACCAACGCAGGCGGCGTATATCTCTTCTGAGAACCGCTTGATCTGTATCTTGAAGGTGATGAGATGCCCTATCCAAAATTTTTCATTATCTCGGCCAAGAATTCTTAATCAATCAAGACATTCACCAGAAGTTAGGAAGTCTACTCGATCAATCCAGGCCTAGAATGACTGTAGCAGCGTATGCCCAGGAGCTGAAGGCAGCTCTTCACCAATACCCAAACTTCCCAGAAAAAGGAGTCCTTTTCGAGGACTTTTTGCCCATCTTCAGATCGCCAGCATTGTTCCAAAAGCTGGTCGATGCTTTCAAAATTCACCTGGAAGAGCGGTTTCCAAACGGTGAAATCGATTACATCGTCGGATTGGAGTCCAGAGGTTTCTTGTTCGGTCCATCTTTGGCACTTGCTTTGAATGTCGGATTCGTTCCGGTCAGAAAGGCCAACAAGCTGCCAGGTGAGTTGGTGAGAGCTGTCTACGAGAAGGAATACGGTGCCGATGTGTTTGAGATGCAGAAGGAGTCCATACCTGCCAACTCCAACGTTGTCATTGTCGATGACATCATCGCTACTGGTGGATCTGCTGTCGCAGCCGGGGATCTGGTCAAGCAGGTGGGTGCAAACGTGTTGGAGTACTCCTTCGTTATGGAACTAGACTTCTTGAAGGGTAGAGAGAAGTTGTCTGCTCCTATCTTCACTTTGTTGAACGCTCAGCAAGAGTCTTTGAAGAACTGAGATCGCTATCGGGACGCTGAGATTTGGCAAGTGGGATTTGACATCCCTTCTGTGCCATTTTCCATTTTGTAAGAATTTTATAAATCAGTTATTTGCGAGCTAATCAGCGGGTATACTGCTTTGGTCTCTTTGTGTTTCTCTTTCTCATGCTGGGGTCGAACAGTGAATCATCGACGTCCGGCAGCACAGTGGAGATGAAATACTCTCCCCCGTTGTGGGTCCAGGAAACGCTACCTTCTTTAAGCTCGAATTTTTCGACTTTGAGTCGATTTAGGATGCTATCCAAGTTAAAGAAGTTGATGGTGTAGCCGCAGGGTCTTAGGTTTTTCAACGTTATAATTTTGCATCCTACCTTGACGTTTTGGATTATCTCCTCCACTGCTCTGTTCATATCGCTGTCAAAGAGAAAGTTATTGATCAGAATGACGTCGCATTGGGGTATCAGCTCGTTAACACGATCGTTGTTGACAAAACTCTTGCGCAGAGAAAACTCCACTGGGGAAAGATTTAAACCTGCTAATTTACACCTCTTTACCAGTTCTTCGTTTTGTAACTCCGTAAGAGTGCTTGCATTAGACATGATCTCACATCCAAAACTCAGTTTACAGCCGTACTCCAATGCGGCCTGCACAACACAGTTCCCAACACCAGATCCCAGATCCATGAAGATGGAATTTGAGTTTAGCCCACATTGCGAATATACGTTGGACAAAAAATTTGGCAGCAGCTCACCGTAGACATAATTGCTGAAAGCTTCGTATTCTTTTAATTTCTTGTAGTTTGGATGTATGCTTCTGGTGTAGACAATATGCAGCAAATCGTGTACAAAGGATCGAGGAAGACTTTTCAGATGCGACAAATGCTCTACAACTTCATTTGGCGGTACCTTATCGATGATTGAGTTATACTCGTTCACTTTGCTCACAAATAGTGCATCTTGAGAGGAATCAAATGCTTCGTTAAGTTCAGGTATGACATTACTTTTCAAGTCCTTTGCATATCTCTCTGGGAGATAGATGGCAGCTGAGTACTCGATCAGCTTGCCGATCTCGCTCATCGGATTGTAGATGCGACTGTCCTTGGAGAAGTCTACGTGGTATTCCTCGATGTAGTTGGGAAATAATGGAGATCGCAGGGCTACTTTGAGAGCAATGGACTCCTTTTGGTACCTCCTGTTAGTCAAGCTGATCGAAGGCAATGGTTTTTCTTGGAATTCCGTACCATTTTTCAGTCCCACGACATCAAAGATATCGTAGCTGAGTTCCATAGGTTCCTGGTTCCAATCGATGAAGTTGACTTCCTTGCTTTCCGAAACATGACGTTTAGTGCTATTTCCCACCCCTTGAGAGGCATCCCCATCAAATGGACTTGATTCAGGAACACTTTCCTGGCTCATTGGGGTCAAAGACTTCGATCTAGAGCGATCTTGTTTCCTCTTCCCAGAGGCAGGCGTATTGGCGCGGCTAGTCTTCTTAGATGAAGTTGAAGACCTCACACCCGATTTCTTCAACTTTGCAGACGTCCTAATGCTCTTCTCCGGCTCGATTTCAGCCTCTGTAAACTGTCTCTTGGTCTTGCTTCGGTCCCTGAGGAAGCCTGGTGTTTTAGCATACTGGTAATGCGACTGGATACGATTGGCTTCGTCTAGCAGAGACTCTAAAGAGCTCAAATGTCGACTGCTTTTCTTCGTCCCATTCTTGGCACTAGCATCGACGTTCTTAGCCTTGCTCTCTCCATGCAACCCAGAGTCACTGGCGTCTGTTGATGAAGTACTGGACGACACTGTCTTGGGGGATGAGAACACTGACGAAGAGTCTCTCTCAGAGTGCTCGTTTTGTAGAACAGACATTGATATCAGGTCGCCCTATTAGCAAGGAGTTAGCAGATGTTCGTAGTTGTAGCTGTTATGTGAAAGTATGCCATGTTACGCGACTGCAAGGAAGAGGCCGGTTATGTTTAACAAGCATAAGTTGACCATTATAAGCTCTATAAACTTCTAACTTAGTTTAACTGCTCTACTAGCAATTGGCCACAGAATTGTTGGAAGTTGCTGGCGTCTCGTCGATTCCGCCATCTGACAGCTCTAACGTTGAGTTCGCATTTGTGACTTCGTCCAGGTGACAGCCTGGAACTATGCTCCAATCAATCATCTTCTCCTTCCTCTCATTGTACAGCCAATCATTGATCTGCTTGAAATGGTTGTTCCCAAAGAACCCACGGTTGGCACTCAGAGGTGACGGATGCACAGACTTGAAAACCTTGAGGTTACTCTTATGCGACAGGGACGATTTACTTAGCAGCGAGTCGACCATCTTGATGGCATTGTTCCCCCAGAGTAGGAATACCAAGCTCTTTCCGTCGACTTCTCTGTCCTTCACAAGAACTTCGACGACTTTCTTCGTGAACGTTTCCCAACCCTGTTTTGAGTGGGAATTGGCATTGTGAGCCCTCACGGTGAGGGCAGTATTCAGCAGCAGAACGCCTTGCATCGCCCAGGGAGTGAGATCGCCCTTCTGATTGTCGATCTGGAAGTCTGGATAGTTCTGTTTCAGCTCTTTGTAGATATTCTTCAGTGAGGGAGGCGCTGGTGTTGGCGGTCTCACGCTAAACGCCAACCCGTGGGCCTGGTTGTGGTTGTGGTAGGGATCCTGCCCAATAATCACCACTTTCACCTGCTCGAATGGCGTCAGCCTGCTCCACGAGTAGATATCCTGTGCTGGTGGAAACACGGTGTGTTCCCTCTGCTCTTTCGAGACGAATTGCTTGAGCTTGACAAAATACGGCTTTCTAAACTCATCTTGCAAGTGTTTGAACCACGACGACTCAATTGACTGTATCTCCAGTTCCAATAGTTTCCTCAGATATGGGCTCAACGACAATGTAAGCTTGTTACCCATACCGTCCCCATCTTCCGAACTCGCTGACACAGCTTCCTGGGCCAAATCTGCCTTTCTAAGCTCGGATTCAACCTCGAGTGGCGCGTCAAGTTTGACTTGTACAGTGTCCTCGGTCTTGGTCGCTTTCAGCTTCTTGGACCTCCCACCAAAGAACTCTTCAATCGTGGACTGTTTCCTCTTAGTTTCCACGGTCATAATAGCCATTACCTGACGAGGAGCAGCCCTTCTTATAGTCGTCTGTCTGGTCAGGCTGCCATATGCAAGGCTCTCTCGCGAATCCTTATACGCCCGAGAGCATAGTCAACAGCTCTAAAAAGGCGGTGGGCTAGAATCGAGATAGGATCGCCAGCAGATCAGATCCTGGGCCTAGAGTGTTGCAGAGAATACTATCCACATTTTGTTGTCCTTCATCGGGTGGAACAAGCCCTCTCCTGCTGGCGAAGAGAGGTACGGGGATCAAGCAAGGATGGGATCAAGCCCACCTTCATCTCAGGCTAGCGTTAGATCGATACGGGGGAATGGTAAGAACGAGGGCAAGACCGTTTTGCCGAAGGAAGGCAGGTCTATGAGCCGGAGATCGTCCCACATATGGTCAGCTCGGGACGAACAGGGAGAAGGGAGAGCAAAGATCGAGGTCGACAGGGCTAAACTAGCGCAGGTTGAGTCTGAAACTCGTCCTCAGTTGAGTGACGGTGCCAAGAATGCGTCAGCAGTCTCTTCACGAGCTGGTACACCTGAGGATAACGGAAGTAAGAGCGATGCTGCGAGGGGGGAGAATGAGAACGAATCCAAAGGCAGGACATGGTTCTTTTGGGGACGGAGATCTAGTGCTGCAGAGCAGGTTTCAGAGAATGGTGATGTTGAGAGAGTAGTAGCCTCTTCTAACAGCGCTCCCTCTATCACCAATGAGATTATACCGCATTCCGAAGATGCTATACTGTTCAAGAGTAAACCAGATACGGAACTGACAGAGGCGGGAGACGCTCAAACGCAACCAAAGCAGAATCCGAATATTGTGGTGCCCAGTTTTGACGTGTTGCCTCAGAGGTCTGCCTGGACTTCGTTGAGCACTTCGTTGAACACGCTGGCTCATAGTTGGCACATTACTTCAGGCGAACGTAAACGGCAGGGATGTCTTTATCAGAGGGGTCCTGATGAGAGCATGTACAAGTTGTCGAACGGTGGGAGAAACCCTATTAAAGTACTGATCGTCGGAGTTCATGGATTCTTTCCCACTAGAATGATAAGACCGTTCATCGGAGAACCAACAGGAACTTCACTCAAGTTCGTGTCAGAGGCAGAAGAGGTCGTTTTGAAGTACTTCGAAAAGCATGATAGACCCATCGAAATAAGCAAAATTGCCTTGGAAAGAGAGGGCGAAGTATTGGATCGTGTGAATTTTTTCTTTGATGTCATGAAGAACTGGGTCAAAGAGATTAATCAAGCAGATTTTATTTATTTTGTTGCACATTCCCAAGGATGTCCTGTTACCATGATACTACTCGCACAGTTGATTGACACTGGCATCATCAATCTGGACAGCACCAAATTCTTTGAAGGGGACGAGGCACCGCTATCCAGCGGCAAGAAAATCATATCAATACTAGCTATGGCAGGGATCAACAACGGGCCCTTTTATGGAGCTGACCAAACGCTCTTTGTTCGTGCCTATCAAACTATTGAAAAGGAATCATTAAGAGAACTATTTCAATTTCAGAGATTCGACTCCATGCTATCTAAAAAATTAATGCGGAGTATTAGAATTGTAATTGGAAGCGGAATTAAAATTACCTTTGTCGGCTCGATCAACGACCAGCTGGTCCCATTATATTCGTCGTTGTGCCTCTTCGCCAATCATCCTAACATGTTCAGAGCCACTTTCATTGACCGGGGATCAAGAACTCCTGCATTTCTAACGCGGCTGTTAAACATTGCTGGATCACTTTTAGACCTGGGACACGACGATCATGGGATCATCAAAGAGATAAGTTCGTCCTTGGCGGGCACGTTGACGGGAGGTGGCCATTCCACTGTTTACAATGAAGAACAAGTGTACGAGCTCGGTCTGAGATTTGCCCTTGAGACTACTGACGTTCCTGTGGACGTTCCTGTGGAATTCAGGCCCTTCCAGTTGAAAAATCTCGGGTCGAATCCCTACCACCTTCCTTGGTGTATGAGAGGCTTGCTCTATGAGACAAATGCTCATTTAACTCCCGACGAGATTACCCACTTGTTCGGAGAATTTGAAGATTGGCAACCAGACACGAAACAGCTAAAGGATGTCAAATACAGACTTAACGGTCTCAGATCCAGACTGTGAAGTTTCTAGAGAGTGCAGGTCATTCTCTCTCCTTCAAATAGCATATCAGCGCTCAAAGTATAATCTTTATAGACATCATGATGCAGAATCTCAGTCCTCGTTATCAGAATTTGCCGTTTGTATGCGCTTACGAGCAAGCTTTCGTTTCCGCCTAGACACACCCAGGTCGCCAATTGGAGGTTTCAGGAACTTCTGCTTATGAATTTCTGACCTCTCATCATCTGACAGACCATCGGATGGTAGCACCATATTAGCAATCTGATCTTTGTGCTTTAGCGAGTTAACGAACAGTACCTCATCGGTACGGTCAGCGCTGATATTGTCCAGAGTTTGGTCTCCATCAAATAACGTTTGATGACTACTCGTCAGGACGGAACGCAGTCTAGTAGGCTGCGGCTCATTATGACCTTGCGCGGTTCTGTCCTCTAACTTTCTTGCATTCAGCGGCGACAGAAGATGGAAGGGCGCTCTCCCACTCTTGCCCAGGTTAGCCGGTGGAGGAGTACTGACCGGTTTCTGTGACGGTACACCCTGGTTGTTTCGTTGCTCCCTTTTCAATTTTTCAATCATCTTCTTGGAGTTATTGAGCTTTGACTCCATCAAAGCCTTGTGAGTAGCCTGAAGAGCCTTCAAATCATCGTTCTCTCGGCGTAGCGACTGAATCTCAGCGGTCAATTGAACCACCTGCCGTTGGAGCAGGAACATTTCCTCTACAACCCTCGAGGAAGATTCAGAACCGGATGAATTTGTGTCTCTTGAGGGAGGTGCATACAGATTCACGTTCTCATAGTAGATCCTCTCACTCTCCGCCACTGACTTGTAATAGGTGGCAAGCAATTGAGCCAGGGTAGCCATCTTTCAGACCTTAGAGCAGGTACTTTTCACTTTGAGTTAAGAAATGTGTTTATAGTTACAAATCTCATCCGTTTCTCTGATCAATTAACATCAACACCAAAGGGTTTAGAGAGATTGAGCTACAAAGAGTGCGTTGAAGTCGCAGTGGATTGAGAATTGAGATGAACTTCAATCATTTATGGTTTCTGTGGTTCTCTCTGATCTTCCAGAGGTTCACAACTGCTCTTTTGAGCCTCGATGAAGTGCTTGGCCTGAGAGATGTTAACGGTGTAATTAGAGTAACAGATGAGAACTACCACAGCCTAAATCAAGGATTCTTGGACTACTACACAATACTCTTCATCACTTCGTCTAAGAGCAACAAGCAGGGTGTGGTATGTGATATGTGCAACGATTTCCAACCCATATTCCATAGGGTCTCAGCAGCAACTCACGAGCAGGTACCTAATGCCAAGGTACTGTTTTTTGAGATCGATGTGAGTGAGAACAAGCAGCTGGTCAGAGAGTTGAAGCTGACCACAATTCCTCATGTGCTCATATTCCCACCACCTCAGAAGGGTGAGCCATTAAGTTGGTCCAAGTCCGCTTTCTATCAATATGAAATGTCTCCAGCAAGTGTTAAGACCCCATTGCATTTTGCTGATTTCCTTGCCAAGATCTTGAAAGTTTACATTGGAATTAAAGAGGATTTCGCCTACAAGGAATTTGCCATCTATTTCGCTATCTCTATCACGGTGTTCTCCTTGATCAAACGTAAAGTGCTCCCGCTGATATCGAACAAACCCAAGTTCTTCAGCATGCTGTTCTCATTTGCCATCCTGATGCCAAGCATCACGGGCTACAAGTTCACGCAGATGAACTCAATCCCATTTATTGCCCGCGATCCAAAGGGCCAAATAATGTACTTTAGCGGTGGGATGGGATGGCAGTTTGGTATCGAGATATTCAGCGTGTCGATGATGTATATTGCCATGGGCGGACTTACTTTGTTCCTGATCCTCTACCAGAAGGGCAAACAAGGAAGCAATCTTGAAAGTCTGCGTACCGCGGTAATCGCATGTGTCATCTGCTATGCGTTCTCATACTTCATGGGATGCTTCAAGATCAAGAACCCATCGTACCCATTCACATACTGATAGATACTTTCAAGAATGAGATTAAATGAAGGTCTTTGTATAGTATATGTATAAATATGCCAGAAATGCTAGTTTAAATATGAAAAAGACAAAATGAGGTATGGTTCATGCAATGTTGACGACGGTTGAAGGTCGATCGGATTCTATCAGATGCTCTAAATTCTCTTCTTCAGAGCTTTTGTTTATAATGAAGAAGGCTCCCAATATAAGCATGGCTCCAATCAAATAAAGTAGTGTCATGGGTTTCCTCTTGAAAATGAAGTCCCCAAACATAGCAAACGGTATAGTGACGCTAAGACCAACTGTGACAGTCAATGGGCTTGTCAGCAACATGGCGTTAGCCCAACAGAAATCAGAGATAAATGTGATCAGACAGTTCGACACTATAACAATGATAACTCTTGTCGTATTGGGCCATTCAAACGTTTCCCATCCCAGATAGTCCAACAGGAATAACGAAGGCCACAGGAACACCAAAGTAAAAAACCCAACACAACCAAAGAAGATCTTCATGTTAACGCGAGACTCGTCTCTCACTTTGCGCTTCAACAGAGTACTGTAGACACCGTACAGCAAAGCGCCCGCCAAAGCGAGCAGGTTACCAATCAGCGTCCTCAGCGCCTCATTTGCAATGTCGTGCTCTCCACGAGCACCGGGCACAGGCTTGACATGACCTGCTTTCGTCTGCCTCGAGTCAGACCTCGTCACCAGCAGAATCCCAAGAAACGACACCAGCGAGCCAGCAACCTTGACCTTGTTGACCCTCTCAACGTGGCACAACGCACCGACAAACAGAGTGAAGAACGACGACGTCGACGACAGAATCGTCTGCGAGCCCACAGAAGTGTACGCCAGAGAAGCGTTCGTCACAAAGTTCGCCGAAAACCACAGGATACAGAACTCGGCGCTCAACTTGACCGTCTCCCGCAACGACAGCCTCTCCTCGCCTACTCCCTGGCCATCTTTCGGCAACAGAGCACTCCCAGCGTCCACTTCTTCCTCCTCCAACCGCAATTCCTCGTGTATGTCCAGCCTTCCCGTGTTCCAAAACTTCGTAACCACAGCCTTGGAAGTGGGCAACAGGTACATCGTGAATGCTGCTGTGTTGATGTACGTTATGAAAAACGGCTTTCTGTAAGAATTGTCCTCGAAGATCAGGCTTATCAGGAACGATGAAGCAACCCATAGCACTATCACCAACCCCAGCATCATCAACCCCAAAGTCCATCTCCTACTGAACTTACCTATCATCCTGCTCAATCTCGTCCTGCTACTCGTCTTACAAGCTCCAGATACTCTCCAAGTGCCCAGATTCAACCTCTATTAAGCATCTCATCGCATATCTCAAAGCTCTTCTGACTTCGTTCAGCCAGAAATGTGGCTTCTTGAAATTTTCCAGCCATCCAGGTCACGTGACCACTCATTTACAGTCGATTTCGAAGTCTATACGGTCTGACAGGTCGAATTGGCGCCCAAGAAGCTGTCTGGAGGGTTTCTAGAGCGGCCAGGAGTGGTGGCAGCGATGCTGACGGGGTCAATGGCTTCTCTGTGTGTCTTTAGAGGGTGAATTGGGCGTGCTAGGGCCGTTCCGCTGCAAGAACAGCAGGTGAAATTTGGTGGATCGACCAGGTTTGAACGCTCAAGATTGGGCACGAAAGGGCTAAACCAAGACTTTTGAGTGTCTTTCTGGTGTCTGAGTGGATTGCGCATCGAGTTATGAGTATGTAGCGAGTTTCAGCCGGGTCTGAGGCCAGGTTTTGCCGATCTGAGGGTCGTTACTGACAACAGCTAGGTTCAGGTGGTAACAACAATGGTGGGATCAAGAAAATGTCTTTAGAGGAGTTTCTGGGTGACGATAGTCTGGGGGAGTCTGTGTGGAACGAGGACGACATCAATCTGGATGCTATAAGCAACACTACGAACATTGATCTGTTGAAGGGGAAGAGCAGGGTCGCCAGACAGGACGGGGACTCTCATCACGGGTTTGGGTATCCGTCGCACGGAATGGGGGATCGTGGCGAGTCGGGAGCGTCTGCTAGCCAGGGCCCTCCTTACATCGTCAAGTTTTCGCAACTGCCTCCCAGATTCTCGGATGGGGACATCCACGACCTGTTCCACGAGAAGTATACCAAGTTCATTAAGTTCAAGTTGTTTTGGGAGCTCAACAAGAATCCTAGCATCGCTACACTGAAGGAGGGAAGCGTCTTTGATCAGAATTTCAAGCGAGGCAGCAAGGTTGGGTTTGTGGAGTTGTATTCCGGCAGAGATATGGACAAAGTGCTCAAGTACTGGACCACTCCGCTGATGAAAATCCATAATATCAAGCTGGAGGCGGCCCAGTTCGACGATTTCAAGGAGTATAGGTTGAAAGGAGAGCTCTTGACCGATCCCAGGGACGACGCTGCAAAGCCATATGTGGCAGCGAGACGCAAGTCCAATCCGTTTGGCGAGGCCAAGCCCGTGGATACGCAGTCGAAGATTCTTGAGATAGAGGATAAGGTGGGGAAACTACACATCGAGGACACAAAAATACTAAGGAGACTCTCTGGCGGAGACCAGGGTATTACTCCTTTGCAACCGGGAAAAGTCACTCTGTTAAAGAAAACACCAGAAGAACAGGAGAAGAAGAAGCCTTTGAGCTATCTGGATGTGGTCAAGAAGTCGGCAGAGGAAAGCAAGAAACAAGCCTCTAGTACCCACAGCACTGCTTCGCCATCTCCGCTAATGAGTCGCGCTACGTTGAGCATTGGTGATGCAGAGAGCACAGCAGCAGAGGCGTTGGCTCAGGAAGATCTCGACAATAGTTCTGGTGGCGAAGACGATTCGAAGGGTTTAGAGAGGGGAAACGACGCCCCGGGGTTCCAGCGCGGGTCATACCAGCGTTCAAGAGGTGGTCGCGGTGGTCATCGTGGTGGTCATAATGGATATCGCGGAGGTCGCGGAGGAGGTCGTGGCGGGTCTCGTGGCGGATCTCGCTACCAGTCTAATCGTGACCATGGCGAGAATGAGAATTTCCAATCCCGGAAATCCAGTAGAACAGCGGGCTCGAACGACTCTAAGGGCAGCCAGGCCCAGAATCAAGGATCCGGAGGTCATCAAGATGAGAAACGATATTCGATGTTCAAGCCTGCTAGCGGGTTTTTGCATGAAAGTAATGGCGAAAATTCAAATTACAAACATAATTACAAAGGAGGCTCCAACAATCATCGTGGGCGTCCGAACCAGCGTGGTCGCTTCACTTCTGCATAGTTTGTGTTCTCATGTCGGCTTAGAGGGATTAAAATTGTAGTATAACCATTTCATAGTTTTTCCTTTCCATATTCTTCGGCTAGATGAGTTTTATAAGACATGTGTCATCCGTTGTCAAGTAGTCACTGAGTTCGTTGACTCTGCTCTTAGTCTGCCTTCTCTTTGGCATACAGAATTTCGCACACGTCCATAATCGGCAGATCAATGATACCACTGGTCTCTTTGAAGGCATATTTCTTGATGAATCTAGAGTCTTCATCGCAAATGATCGCTTTCCCTTTGGAATCTGTGATGGTTCGCAGGTCGTCTAGTGCAGGCGTTAAGACGTCTTCGTTATACATCAATATGCCAAAATAGGTGTAGAGCATCCCCATCAGAACCAAACATTGACCGTAGATAACCCATTTGCGTTGCGGGAGGACATCTAGTACTGCTTTGAAGACCCCGTTGTGCCACGATTCGTTGCCATCGTCCTCTGGCAACAAAGACCATATGATGATCAGAAACAGAATCGAGGTGGTCGAAAAATAGGTCGAGAACCATTCATACTCCTTGTCGCCATCTTCCTCCATGATCAATTGGCTCTCTTGTTCATCTCGTCTCACTCATGAGTTCAGTGATTGATTATTAAGATCATCATCGCGATAAAGTGTAAAGATGTCAACTAAGATGTTATCACCTGAGGATTGAATTTGGTATTAAGCGTATTTATCAAGATCATCTGGATTATTAGGTGCACTCACCTATTGATAGGCGACCAATATCGTCTAAAAATTCGTTAGGAGAATAGTACGTACGTCGTATTATTATCTATTGTGGAACTTGCATCTGCTGTTGGTTTGCCAATTTTCTTTCCTGCCTTCCCTTCTTCATCACTTGCTTCAACGCTGGTCCGTCTAGTGGATCTAATAGCTCGAAGGAACACAGCAATCCCTCACTGACACTCATCACTGCGCCCCAGTTATCGAACTCACCACAGTAATTTGGAGCAGAAAAGACTGTAACCAAGCTCCTATCGTTGAAAAACTCGTAACCGTCTTCAACAACCATGTGGGCCCTGCAGACCAGGTCAAACCCGAATTTATTCAGAAATTTGTTGATGGCAACCTTATTGTAACAATAACTTACACCTCGTTCGTTATCTTCCCACTCATTCGGCGAGTCTGTGGGATCCGACCATAGCAAATCATTAATGAGCCCGAAATCAGGGACGTCTGTGGGTCTACTAACATGCCTGATTTCATCCATAGAGTTCAAGACTGGCGACAAACCGCCATGCACGCAGAAAATCTTACCAGCGACGATGGCTGCCAACGGCAGTGTGTTGAAAGTATCGACGAATGTTTTCCACGTTTTGATATTGCAACGACGTTTGCATTCGTCGTAAAAACCGTAAACTCTCGTAACGTTGGCACATTCGTGGTTACCTCTTAAGAGAAAAAAATTCTCTGGATACTTAATCTTATAGCAAAGTAGCAGAAGTATGGTTTCAAGCGATTGCTTTCCTCGATCCACATAATCGCCCAAGAATAGGAAATTTGCTGAGGGTGGAAACCCACATTTTGTGAAAAGTCTTAGAAGATCTGCATATTGTCCGTGGACATCACCTACGATCTTGACGGGTGGAGATAGCTCTAGTAGAGATGGTTGTGAGAGAAAAATTTCGCGAGCCATATGGCAGATTCTTGCAATCTCTGAGTTCTTTAAACAAACGTTCTTGGTCCTCTTTCCCGCATAACCAGCATCTAGCAGTTTTTGTATCGTTTCGTCTATGTTTATAGGTCTAACCACTCTCTTCTTCTTGCTGAGTGACTGACGAGTGTTATCGTTGCTCGAAGACTTGTCGTCGATCAAACCATCTGGCATATCGGGATCCATTGGTAAACCCACTGGATACTCATTAGTTGATTCCCGTCTAGTTAGATTTTTGATATCGGCCCGATGTACTCTTGCTCCTGATGCACTTGAATCGGCGGAGCTGACATGAGCCAAGTTTGTCGCATTATCGCCATTGCTATCATCAAGGGTATTTGAGGCTGTGACTCCGAAATAATCATCATCCTGACCGTCGTTTCCCTGCTCATTCTTCCTGAACACACCAGGAGAATTCATCGGTGTGCTATATGCGGTGGTACCCGCCGATCCGGATGATTTCCTACTGTGTATCGACGATGCATGTGAGTTGGATCGAGTCATGAGGTGCTGTCCCGGCGAAGTACCGGTTTCTCCATCTGACCTCCTGCGGGCCTTTGAAGAAGAGCCACTCCTCACACTCGAAGGACGTGACGAACGGTTATGTCTGAGAACATCCAGTTGATTCCTGGCTCCAATACTGCTGTTCTTCGAGGTATCTGCGGTCCGTTCATCATCATCATCGTCGGTCAATGCATTTTCGTTATAATTCAGAATATTAGCAGCCGAGTACTTGCTATTTTTCAAGATAGGCGACTTGGGTTCCATCTGTATCATGGATGGTGGTAAATCCGCTGTAGCAAAGCTAGATCTCTTTGAGGACGAGAGTCTCCTCTCTGAGTTCGGAGTAGACGGCTGTAAATGATTGCTATTATCGTTCTCGACCGCTTCCTGCGACGGTTCGTGCTGATATGACCTGCCTTTCTTACCTGGCGGCGTCCCAGAGCCACCAACCGGTTCCTCTGAATTCACACCACTGTCCCCACCAAACGTCTCTGATCGCCTGGATCTCAACGACCGCGACGACTTGGCCGATTTCATCGATTGCCCTGTGTCCGTCCTGGTAAAGGGCTGTGTTGTCGACGACGGCGAACCACCGCGAGATTTACTCGAGGTAGACTTCTTGCTAGACTTAGATCCCGTGTTACCCATCCTGACTCCCTAACCTCTCCAAACCACTGATTGTCTCTTTTCGAACTGGCTGCGACCGGATCCCGATCTCGTTACCAACACTATCTGATCAATAAAGCCCGCCAAAAGCTTCAAAAAACTCTCCTCGGATTCCTTGGCCTCCTGGAAAACAAGATCAACTCTGCAAGACCGCTCAACAGCCTTTGATTCTTGTTCTTTCTGGCTATGATGGTCCATTCAAGAATACACAAATTGAAATTGTTCTTTGTTGCAGGACAAAGGGGGTCCTTTTTACGTCGCCCGCTCTTCAAAAATTCAAGATCAAGAATATAGATCGAATTTAGAGGAATTAGACCAAAAACCAAGCCTTTAGGTGAGTCTTGCATAGCCATTGGAAATCCAGTAGCTTGTTTTCCAAAACCTCGAAGAGTAGACGTTTCTAGCGTTGCTGTAGCGTGTTTTGGAAGCAAAAACGATCGGGCCGTCGATCTGATGGCCCAGTGGTCGAATTGAGGGTCCTGGATCCTTGTTGAGTGTACTCAAGCCCTTGATCGTCGTTTGGAGGCCTTTTTCTGTTCTTGTCCAGGCTTAGATCGTTTTGGTGACACATCTTGAAAGGTTTATCAGATAAAGTGGTTTCAATGCGACAGGAGAAGCAGACGATAGGTGAGAGGAAGGCTGCTCATGGAGAGGATTGTTCAGCAGACCGACTACGATGCGCTATCGTGCCGGATTTCGGCGATTTCGAAGGGCTACCTGCCATCGCCGACGTTGCAGGTGGAGAAGTGCCATTACGATGGGTATCGGGAAGTGCATATGGAGTATCTGAGGGCTATGAAGAACGTTAGCATGAGAGTGCACTCGAAGGTTCGCAGGGTTGTCAAGACGTCTTTCCCGGTGATGAATTACGGTACATATTTGAGGACTGTGTCCATTGACCTGGCGCTCAATGAGTTCTTGAGATCGCACGAAGGGAGCGCCAAAGTGCAAGTGGTTAACTTGGGTTGTGGTTCCGACCTACGAATGGTACCTCTGCTCCGAAATTTCAGCAATCTGACCTATGTGGATGTGGACTATGCCAGTTCGATCAATGTCAAGAGTAAAGTGCTGTGGGAAAGCTCCATGCTGAGGGAGGCGTTGGAACTGGAGCTTGATGATACGTCTGGTTTAGTGCTTTCAGACAGATATAAGCTGCTGCCTTGCGATTTGAATCGACTTGACGACACCATGCAGGGTCTAGAAGCGCTAACCACTGGAGATTGCCCGACTGTGATCATCACAGAGTGTTTGCTGTGCTACATGCAAGACAAGGAGTCGCAGCAGCTGATCGACAATGTGACAAAGTATTATAATTCGAGCATTTGGATCTCCTATGATCCCATTGGCGGCTCTGAACCTAACGACCGGTTTGGCATTATCATGCAAAACAACCTGAAAGAGTCCAGAAACCTGGAGATGCCTACTTTGATGATATACAACTCTACAGAAAAGTATGCTTCGAGGTTCCATGGCGTTGAAACAACCGCCACCGACATGTGGGAGATACTCTCGTCTCAGATAAGTAGCGAGGAATCCTCTAGGCTCAGATCTCTTCAGTTTCTCGATGAAATCGAGGAGCTTAAAGTTATGCAAAAGCATTATCTACTGCTTGTAGCCAGATGGTAAGAAATTAGTGTTCCCCGATTATCTGAACATGCAACCGTTTCCCTCACCTTGAGTACGCCATTGCGCAGAAGGCAAAGTATCCGATTGCAATTGGTACAGTCGCCATGCTTCTCTGATGTGCTCGGGTAGGATGGGACTGTTGGCATATTTTTCCACACTCACGTCTATAGCATTGAAGTCCCTGACGAGCTTGTTATAATGCGATATTAAACCGGCTCTGACATCCTGTGAATTCTTCTCACTTTTGAGCAGTTTATTCCCCTGTTTGATTTGTTCCATTCGGTCCTCCTCATCGTCGAAATAAGAGTCACTCTCCGTCTCATTGACGCTATCCTCGAGGTTATCCTGTGAGTTTTCCACCAGTATGGTCAATTTCTTCAAGTACTTCTTCAAGCTTCTTGCGACTGACCTACGACGATCAAACTCTATCATCATCCTTCCAACTAACCATTTTTGCCTTACGTCCAAGGCCAATTCGATAATCTCTCCTGCATATAGTTTTCCAATGGCTTGTAAAAAGACGCGAATGTTCTCGGTAACACTCTGATTTATCACCATACCTGCAACTTTCTTGACCTGGGTCTTGTTCAGTGAAGTCCTATGAAACACCTCGAATCTATTCGTCTGTTGCTCGTCCAAGTTGGTGACCAGCAGCTTAAACTGCTCGTCCTGAGTCAGCTCTCGAGGGCGTGGATTCGCCTTCAAAGTTTCTTCATAAAAGTCCCTAGGAAATCGGAGATTTGAGGGAACTTCGTTTATCTTGTCTGTAGAAGTCTCCTCTGGCTTCTCGTTGTTCATATCATTGCCATAAAACGGCCCTTCGCTCATTGAGAACCTACTATCTTTTGGGTTGGCCTGCATTTCATTCACTTGATCCCTCATGTAAGCATTCATAGTACCTCCAGTCCGCAGACTCTTCAGTTTCCACGATACGTATTCTTGATCTTCACTCACCACCTGGTCGATCATCTGTTTAGTTGAGAGGTAGTTCGCTGTTGTTATAAGCGGTGGGTAATTCACCGTCGGGATCAAATCTAAAGGACCATCGTTATCTGCCATTTCAATTAGATTTCTTGACAGTTACTTATTCCTATAAGGACTCTCACTCTGCACTCAGCTCTTTGTTCGTTGTTATAGTGCTACACCTTTTCAAAGCGATGCTATCTACCTGCTTGATGGAATGACAAAAATATTGAATTATTATTTTTATACTAAGATATACATGCTATGCTGATTGTATGGGCCATATTTTAGTCTCTTGAACCTGTCAACTGGAAATTTAGAGTAGTTAGTTTGTATCATCTTGCTTCTCACCGCCTTCGGTGGCCGCTTTATCATCTTTGTTGCTCTCTTCAACGTTTCGCTCTTTCAATAGTTTAACCAATCCAAGGAAGATCACCACAGATGTTGGACCTAGCAGAGGAAGGTAGACGGCTATCTTGTGCTCCTGAGGGAAAAAATTCTGCTGAACCATCTCACCGTGGAAGAACGCGGTTTCAGATGCGGCAACAAGCTTGTTACTGAGAGCCAAGGCTTGATTCCAAGTCACGTCTCCTCCCTTCTCTGGGTCATTCAGCAAACCTATGATCTCCAATCTCAGTTCTAATGCTTCATTGGCATTCTTCAGAACATCCTGAGGGATTGACATCTGCTTAAACGATTGGGTCAATTTTACCAATGACCACAACGTTTCCTCAGCTTTGTTGATGTTTCTTAAAGTCGTCAGCCGCTTGAATGAATCAATGGTGACGTATGGTGATGATAGATCCTGAGACCCCTTGGTCAGTCCCAGCAGCTGGAAAAGATCGCTTGCAAACTGATACATGATAGGTACCAGGTAGGGTTCCTTCAAGACCGCGTTTGGTGGCAGAGGTTTCTTATTGATGATCAAATTCCCCCATTGTGGCACGATAAAACTTTGCCAATCAGCTTCTGGCTCTGCGTCGTTGGGTGAGCCACGAATGAAGTCCAATCCGCCTGGTGTGCTCACATTGCTGGGAAACACAACGGCCAAGTTCAAGGTACTTGATTCAGAAAGGTAGTTCGTCGATGATAGCTCTGAAAGATCGATTGCATGCGACAAGTCCTGAGATGTCACTGACTCGCGATCTTTCAAAGCATGCAAATTCAAGTCGTTGTGATAGATGATGCTGCTATCAACAGTGAAATTTACTAATGGTGCCAAAAACTTCCTGAAAGGCGTGAAGTACCGTTGCAGAGTGGACTCAATTTCCCAACCCACTGGAAACCCATCACCGCTCAACAGAGACACACTCAAGTGGATATTAGGATTATACGTGACGACCATACTGTCATCCTGACGAGAGAAATCTGACGATAATTGCTCCGACTCCAGGGCAAACGTGTGTTCCACCAGCGATTGCGCCACAAAGAACGGGATATCATTGCTCACCACTGCTTCGTCGTTGAAGAACACGGTGGTCTCCTTGGCATCGTAAGCCACTGAGTAACCGACAAATTCGTCCAGCACCAGCGATACCACATGGTACTCATTGTCGCTGTACTTGAGTCCCGTCTCATTGTAACTGTCATAGGGCAGTATCTGCAAGGACCACGGCACAAACTGTTTCTTCGAGTTCATAAGATGATTTACCTGGACTTGAACGGCATCGTGAATGTCGGGAAACTGATACACATCAGACCTGATGAACACAGGTATCACCATGTGCACGTCCCGAAACTTGCCCTCGTGTAACGACCGTATGTACTCAACGGGCAAAGGTGCCCGGTACACAGTGGTCAGCTTGTACCACAGAGGAACCCCAAGCAACACATAGCACGCCAAAAAGCACAGTCCCACAATTTTTCGAAGTCCACTGTCCAGCATACGTGTACCCTTGGGCAGATCAGAAAACTTTGCACTTCTAACAGCTACCACCGAAAACTTGCTCCAACCGCTTCGACACTCTAAAATGAAGCACTGATCAGCTGCAATGGCCTACCGGTGATCTCTCCAATCTCTAAGAGTCTCTATTGTTCTCAAGTTGTCAGCCTCGATCTCGAGAGAATGCTGCACCGATCCTTTTGAACGAGGCCCAATGTCATGCTATATCAAGATTCGAACGCTACGATTACCGGTATAGCCTTCACAGGGCTCAGAGAGCTGAATTGATGGCCTCGATGCCGCCAAATGGTCTTGCAATGGTCCTTTTACGGCCTTGAAGTTGGCTCTGTTCTGCTCTATAGTGTTGTCTTTACAGTGGATCCTGATAATTGGTGAAAAAAATGATGCGATGAGCTTCGATAGACAGACAGGAAAGACCACCTCCAGGGTTCTGTAGCTGTTCTCTGGGTCTGTCATGGCTGAATCAAAAGAGGAAGAGTATGTGCACAAGGTTTACAACGAGATAGCGGGCCATTTTTCGGAAACCAGGTACAAACCGTGGCCCATAGTGACGCAGTTTCTGGAAAATCGACCCATCGGTAATGTTGGAATCGATGTTGGGTGTGGTAATGGGAAGTACCTAAGCGTTAACCCGAACGTCTTTGTGATTGGCTCAGATCGGTCGTCTGGGCTCATACAGTGTGCGCATGAGATCGATGGACATCACAACGTGCTGGTCGCCGATGGGATGAGATTGCCGCACAGGGAGGGTTCGTTCGACTTTGCCATTTCCATTGCGGTGGTACACCACTGGACCACTCGGGAACGGAGAATTGAGGCTATCGGGCACATTTTGAGCAAGCTGAGGGCTGGTGGTGAAGCGTTGATATACTGTTGGGCGCTCGAGCAGGGCAGTTCTCGTAGAGGGTACCACGAAGGCATGGAACAGGATGTGCTGGTACCGTGGGTGCTGCAGGATAAGACGAAAAAGAGTTTGCCACCAAAGAACTCGACAGAGAAGCCCGATTTGTCCGGCATTCCAGCGCAGGAGAGGGCCAGTTATATCGCCAATTGGAGGAAAGAGATGGAGGCCAAGCGGCTGCAGGAGCAGGAAGACGCTAAGAGACGCCAGCAGGACGACGAAAAGAAGAATACCAAGTACAGGTTTTATCACTTGTATCGCGAGGGCGAACTAGAGGAAGATTGCACCTCTGCGGGAGGTGTAGTCGTCTCCAATGGGTATGAAAAGGATAACTGGTACGTAGTGGTCAAGAAGCCGGTAAAATAGAGGCCATTGCGACCATATATAGCCTCTAAGCATGAATCATGTGATCTTTTCGACCTTCAGTCTTGTTTATGTCGTTTAGATCGACCTTGTTTATCTTCATCGGTGTCCACCTCTTGGGCAAACCAGGTCAGTGAAAGCCCATAGAGATCGATAGGATGCCAATTCTGAGGCACAATGACCAGGAATATCACCTGTCTCATGAGGAAGAGGAGAAATTGAACGAGTTCCGCTTGATCACGGATTTCCCAGATGAAGACTTGCCCCTAATAATACGGCTACTGCAGAACTACGGATGGCATTTAGAGCGAGCGTTGAGTTTTTACTTCGATGGTGATTGGAAGAGATCTGTTACTGAGACTGAAATACCTGCATTGCCAGCCCGGCCTCCAACTCCAATTCCAACTCCAACGGCGACAAGATCGCCGCCAATTGCACCAAGAACACCTTTTTTGGCATCTGAGTCTCAAATGATACCCTCGTTACGTACCGTGAAGCCACTCCCAGAGAATTTCCGAGAGCTGTTCTCCGTCGTCGGTCTGCACGGTAAGCGTGACGATATTTGGCACATTACGCCGCAGGAAAGTCCGCTGCTCATAATTCTGATGTTCATTCCAAAGATTTTAATGAGACTCGGAGTTGGAATCCTCTCCCTTTTGTGGAGTCTGATCACTTTTGGATTCAATTCTCAAGTTGACGAACAGACCAAGGTCTGTAAAGTACCGGATGTACCAAAAGAGAAGTCCGTGCCAATAGATCAATTGCTATCCCAACTAGTCAGTGAGCAGAGTCTAACTCAGCTAAACAGTCTCATCACCAGGTTGTCATTTAATGAGTCGTTGAAAGTTTGTCAGGACGACTTCAAGTACCTTTTACTGATCTTTGTTGGAGATGTCAGCGATGCTGAAAATGCGGACTTGAACTCACAGAGGTTTTTGTCGAAAGTTTTGAGCAATCCTGCTGTGCTTTCATTGCTCGAGAAATACAAGGATGAGCTTGTAATTTACTTGCGTGGGGTCGACGAACTGGAGACTTGGTTGGTTGCTGAAGAGCTCCATGTCAAATATACACCTGAATGTCTCTTGGTTGCCAATGTTCTAAACGCTAATGGATCTTTGAATGGTGTTACAAGGCTTTCCATCTTATCAAAGATAAGAATCAGTTCCCCCAAGAAGTTTGAGAACTCACTGAAGTTAGCGATCGAAAGATTCCATCCAGAGCTTGTCGTTAGTAGGACAGAGCAAGCGGAGTTACAAATGGCTCGAGAAATCAAGAAATTACAAGATGCAGCATACGAAGCATCATTAGAGCAGGATCGTATCAAGGAGCAAGAGCGCGTCTTGAAAGAAGAGGAGGAACGAGCAATAAAAGAAGATGAGTTGCAACGTGAGAAGGATAAAAAAATGAAGGAAACATTGAAGCACCTGTCTTGGCTTCATTCATGTGTTCGTGCTGTAAGCAAGGGATTACCACCTTCTGATGGTGAAAAAAATGCTACCTTACAAATAAGGACTTCCAAAGGACAGAGGCTCGTCAAAAAGTTCACTAGTACTACTACTTTGCATGCGTTGTATGTCAACATTGGTTGTCATTTATACCTGCAGAAGGATTCTATCGACTCAAAAGAATGGACTGCAAGTGTGGTTCAAAAGATAAAATCTTTGACTGGGAGTGATTCTGTTCTTTGCTTCAAAGGAACCTCGATTCCAGCCGAGACGGAGAGCATTGAGAGTCTAAGCAAAATAATCGATGATGAATTAAGCAAGTGGAGCAACGAGGGTCTGTCAGAGCTGGAGTTCGATTTCGAGCTAGTTTCACCTTTTCCAAGAGAAAAGATTCCCGTGAATAAAAACATGACTATAAAAGAGGTCTCTCAGCTGTGGCCAAACGGGAGTCTTCTTGTGGAAGATGTCATTGAAGAAAGCGACAACGACGACGATGATAATGAAACCGAGTCTACCGATGAAAGCTGATTTTTGAGACGACACTGAGTAACAGAATTACTCAGACATGCATAGGTATATAGATATAGAGGAAACACATGGTGACTTCATCAATAATGAGAATGTTACATTTCATATTTACATGATATATCACTTGATGCTAATAATAATACAAAAGCGCCTCCAGGGCATGACGTTAAATTTGACCACTGCTGGAAATCCTAATTGTAGCCACTTTGACCATGCAAGAAGGATGACGCCAGATTCGATAGTTACCACGACTAAATTCAAACCTTGAAGCCGGTTGTAACGATCAGACGCTTTATTGCAACTAAGGTATGATAAGATGGGTTGAACAATACGGAACGTCATCATTGCCTGGGAATCAGAATGACAGTCTCAGGTAAATCGCCACATAGGATTGTCGTCTTTCTCCCGGCCCGGTCAAATTATTTAAAGTGCTGGGGAAGGACCTCGAGAACATCACGCTAGGATGGGTAATAAGTAAAAATAAGTTCCACTATAAAATATTGATTTTCATTGATCTTTTTGATGTGAATTCTTTCAAAACATTGGATAAGTCGCACCTCGACCAATAAGGAGAATAAAACAGAGAGATCTCACTTAACGACATTAACGGATTTGACGCGAAAGCGCTTATTGTCTGGTTGGAGATCTTTCACGTGGAGGAGCGTCTCTTGTTCTGTAAGAATCTCTAGGAGCACCGTAGTCACCGCGTGGAGCACCACCATAACCGCCTCTTGGAGCACCGTATCCACCTCTTGGAGCACCGTATCCACCACGAGGAGCACCGTATCCACCACGAGGAGCGCCGTATCCGCCTCTTGGAGCACCATAGTCGCCTCTTGGAGCGCCGAATCCACCTCTTGGACCACCGAATCCACCTCTTGGACCACCGAAGCCGCCTCTTGGGCCACCAAATCCACCTCTTGGGCCACCGAAACCGCCTCTTGGACCGCCGAATCCACCTCTTGGACCGCCATAACCCCCTCTAAAGCCGCCACCGAAGCCGCCTCTGAAGCCACCACGACCTCTGAAACCACCTCTGTTAGATCTTCTGATTGGAGGTGGGTTGTCATCTCTCTCAACACTGATCACAGAACCTCTGAACTCAATGTTGTTCAACTTCTCCAAAGCATCGACCAGAACTTCGTCGGTTGGGAACTCCAGAGCACCGGTACCATCAAAATCTCTGGTGTTGACGCTGGAGAAAGTGGTTTCAAGGTTGTTTTCACGAGCCAGGTCCTTCAATTCTTGCCACGAGCAGCCTTCAGGTAGGTTTCTTAGCACCATACGGTATCTCTTTGGTGGCAACTTGGAGAACATCACTTCCAAAGGCTGGTTGGCAAAAGTCTTACCGTTAACCTCTTCGATGGCCCTCGAGGCAGAGTCTGCCTCTTCGAATTCAACAAAAGCGAACCCGTTCAGGATCTTGACCTCCTTCATGTTACCAAAAGGAGTGAAAATCTCGTTCAACTCGGATTCCTGTACATCAAATGGGAATGGTCTGACAAACAGCCTCGTGGTCGATAGCTCGCCTTCCAACTGTGGTGGTGGTGGATAATATGGCTGAGGACCAGGATGGTGGTGGTGTTCCTCCATCATCCCATGGTTCATATGGTGACTCTCGTGTGGCATCTCCTCTCTCTCGTGTAGTGGAGCTTCATGATGCTCCTCTGGACGAGGAGGCTCCTGTACCTCCTCAGCTGCTGGCTCCTGTGGCTCGACAGGTGGCTCTGCAGGAGGAGCAGCTTCTTCCGTGTATTCCTCGGCAGGTGGCTGTTGTTCATATGGTTCAGACATCTCCAAAATACTCTGCTGGATCTCTCAACGTCTCCTCCAAACAGTGTACTGTTCATGAATGGTGGTCAAACGTTGTTATTTTTGCCACCTATAATGAAAAATTGCGAGATGTTCGTGCGCGGCGATATCTAACCACTATATAAATCATCAAAGATTCAAATCAGATAAAAGTCTTCAACTCAAGCTCTTTGTAGCTGGACTGACGGCTACTTGACCTCGCTATCGTATGGGTATTCACTATGAGAGCTCGAGGTCGGAAATTTGGAGTGGTTACATGGGATTTGCACCCGTACACCACATATTGAGGGTGGATCTCAAATACACTATTTGAGATGAGTCTAGTAATCAAGAAGCACTTCAGACAGAGAGGGCACTTAGAGGTGACAGTTCGAGTCTTGTGGGGTCATGTTGCGATTTAATAGGTTGGCCTCGACGTATGCTCAGCGAAATGTGCTGAGAAAATACCCTGTGGGGGCAACGATACACGGTTATGACGTGCAGAGAGTGATGCCGGTGCCTGAGTTCAAACTCACCGCAGTGCATTTGGTACATGGTCAGACAGGTTCTGAACACCTGCATATCGACCGTGATGACAACAACAACGTGTTCAGCATTGGGTTCAAGACAAATCCCCCGGACTGCACGGGGGTACCGCACATCCTGGAACATACAACGCTATGTGGTTCCTACAAGTATCCTGTTAGAGACCCATTTTTCAAGATGTTGAACAGATCGCTGGCTAACTTTATGAATGCGATGACAGGGTCAGATTACACTTTTTACCCTTTCTCAACTACGAACAAAGCAGATTACGAGAACTTGATGAGCGTTTACCTTGATGCGACTTTAAATCCATTGCTTAAACCTGAGGATTTCTACCAGGAGGGCTGGAGGCTCGAGCACAGTCAGTTGGAAGACCCCAAGAGTAACATTGTCTTCAAGGGCGTGGTCTACAACGAGATGAAAGGACAAGTGTCGAATGCCAATTACTATTTCTGGATCAAATTCCAAGAGTCTATTTATCCTTCTTTGAACAACTCTGGCGGTGATCCCAAGAAGATTACCGATCTTCATTACAGCGAATTGGTAGAATTTCATAGACTCAATTACCATCCGTCCAATTCAAAGACCTTCACCTATGGTAACTTGCCATTGAATGACACTTTGAAACGCCTGAACAAGGAGTATTCCGGCTATGGGAAGAGGAAAGGTACCAAACCAGCGCTATACCCCATCAAGCTCGAAAGCGACTTGGAGATGAACTTCGAGGGACAGGTGGATCCGATGCTACCTCCTGATAAGCAACTGAAGACATCTATGACGTGGATTTGTGGCTCTCCGCAGGACACCTATGAGTCGTTCTTGCTGAAAGTGCTTGGCAGTCTTTTGATGGATGGACATTCGTCTATCGTTTACCAGAAACTGATTGAGACAGGTTTAGGTCTAGATTTTTCGGTCAACTCTGGTGTTGAATCAGACACTTCGGTCAATTTCTTGACCATTGGTGTGCAAGGTGCCTCTGATGTATCCAAGTTTAGGGAAACTGTTAATGACATCTTCAGAGAAGTTTTGAGCAAGCCGTTTGATCGCCAAAAAATTGAAGCTATCATCCAACAGCTGGAATTGAGCAAGAAAGATCACAAGTCAGACTTTGGTTTACAATTACTCTACTCCCTGTTGCCTGGATGGACGAATAAAGTTGACCCATTTGATGGACTGCAGTTTGATGAAACGCTGCAAAGGTTCCGTGAAGATTTAGAGGAAAAAGGAGACAGTCTGTTTTATGACTTGATTAATAAATATCTTATCGACAAGCCATGTTTCAAATACTCAATGCAGGGATCTGAGGACTTCTCCAAGAATTTGGAAGAGGAAGAGAAGCAACGTCTACAAGAGAAGTTGGGACGGTTGGATGAAAGCGACAAAGAAGTTATTTACAGACGAGGCTTGCTACTTCAGGAAAAACAGAATGCTAAGGAGGACCTATCGTGTTTGCCCAGCTTAAAGATCACCGATATTCCCCGCAGAGGCGATTCGTTCCCAGTAATTAAGCAAAGCCCCTCAACCACAAGCCGCCTTACCGATACAAATGGGATCACATACATACGTGCAAAGAGGAAACTGAATGACTCTATACCAATGGAACTCTACCCATATCTAACCCTGTTCGCAGATTCATTAACTAGTCTAGGAACTTCATCAGAAGACTACAGTCAGATAGAGGACTCCATGAAGCTGCATACTGGTGGTATTTCGACCCACATTGACGTTTCTACTGATCCAGTCACCATGAAACCACATTTGTACTTCAAATTCGACGGATGGTCACTAAATTCAAAGACTCATCACATTTTCGACATCTGGAGAAAACTTCTAGTGGAAACCGACTTCCGAAAACACAGTGACAAATTGAAGATATTAATCAGATCTTTGGCGTCTTCCAATACCTCAGCTGTCGCCGAGTCTGGTCACAGTTTTGCAAGAGGCTATGCTGGAGCCCATTACAGTGCTGCCAAAGCTATAAGCGAGAGCCTCAATGGTATTGAGCAGCTTCAATTGATCACAAGGCTTAACAGCACACTGGAGGACGAACAAGCTTTCCAAAGCAATTTGGTCAATAAACTCGTAGAGCTCAAAGAACACATTATCAAACAGGACAGCTTGCAGTTTTTCATCACCACTGATTCACGTCCATTTGCTGATGAAGTGGAAGCCAAGATTAATAAATTTGTCGATGCTCTTCCGCAGGGCATCAGTCATGGCGGCTTGGAGACAGCTCAATACCCATTGTTACCAAAATGCAATAACACGTTGATCGATTTCCCCTTCCAAGTGCACTATGCGGCTAGCGTCCTGCCCGGTGTGCCCTACACTCATGTCGATGGTGCTCACTTGCAAGTGCTGGCGAACTTGTTGACTTTCAAATATCTGCACCGCGAAATCAGAGAAAAAGGTGGTGCGTACGGCGGTGGAGCGGCCTACAGCGCCCTAGATGGTCTCTTTAGCTTCTATTCGTACAGAGACCCCCACCCATTACAATCCCTCGAGACCTTCAACA
This sequence comes from Torulaspora maleeae, assembly GCA_003708055.3. Classification (NCBI taxonomy): domain Eukaryota; kingdom Fungi; phylum Ascomycota; class Saccharomycetes; order Saccharomycetales; family Saccharomycetaceae; genus Torulaspora; species Torulaspora maleeae. The sequence goes on along the minus strand of PPNA03000005.1, from coordinate 318,314 downwards.
AAAGTGCTTCCTACGTCCTGAACCACGCTCGTTGGAGCAAAACAGAGCTGGACGAGGCCAAGATGACCATCTTCCAACAAGTGGACGCGCCCATAAGCAGAAAGTCTGAGGGTATAACCGACTTCTACTCCAACGTCACCGATGAGATGAGACAGAAAAGAAGAGAACAATTGCTAGACGCATCTCTATCGGACGTGCGCAGAGTAGCGGAAAAGTACCTGCTCAACAAACGCGGTACTAACGCAGTTGTTGGTCCCGTAATCGAGGGCAAAATCAGTGGAGAAGATTGGCAAATCAAGAAGTTATGAACGGTCTCAAAGCTCTCACAATGCTTGTAAATATCTGTATACTATAGAGCTTTATTTAATATTTTTTCAAGTGACACGCGTCAAAGTGAAAAAGACACTCTTGTGAAGAACAATACCGACAATTGCATACAATAAAAGGCTAGTAGTGGACCTTTTGAGCTCGATCCGATTCATCATAGTGCCATTGAGATGCAAGTTGCAACCTGGAAAATTTTTGCGGCCCTTTTCGCCCTCTTTACAAGCCTAGCTAGCGCACTACATTTTGATATTCCAGCTTCGACGAAACCTGAACAAGTATGTGTTCGTGATTTCGTGAGTGAGGGTCAATTGGTTGTTATCGGTCTGAAGACTGATGGTTCAGCTGGTGATGGTCAAACTTTGAACCTCTACGTGCGGGACTCTGTGGGAAACGAGTACCGTAGAAAGAAGGACTTGACAGGCCAAGTTCGTGTTGCATTCACTGCTCCCTCCACGACGTCTTTCGATGTGTGTTTGGAGAACGTGGCCTCGTACTCTGGCAGATCCATGAGCAGAGCTGTGGAGCTGGATATCGAGAGTGGATCCCAGGCCCGTGATTGGAACATGATCAGTGCCAGTGAGAAGTTGAAGCCAATTGAAGTGGAACTACGTAGAATCGAGGAACTGGCTGATGAGATTGTCGATGAATTGACCTATCTAAAGAACAGAGAGGAGAGACTAAGAGACACCAACGAATCGACCAACAGAAGAGTGAGAAACTTCTCGATCCTGGTCATCTTCGTCCTGGTTGCGTTGGGTCTATGGCAAATCAACTACTTGAAAAACTATTTCAAAGCTAAGCATATCATCTAGGAGAGCCCATTGGTCCATCTGTCTGCTCAAAATCTTAAATATCCCAATTTACCCAGTATGTAGGCGAAATCCAAGTAGGTCATATATACTCTTTTACCACTTGTCGCAGTGCTAATCATTTCCACCACTCCGCCTGCCTGCTCAACTCCCACGTAGTTTCTTATCTTTTGCAAATCCTTCAGGCTCAACACATGGTTCTTCAATTCCACCTGTGGGAAGCTCCGATCGCGCCCGCTGCCCTGCACCAGCAGCGACCACATATCGCTGATTATTTTTTCGTTATCCATGAATATCAGCAAATGGTACGTGCTGGACAGTAACTTGCTGAAATCCACCACCTCGGTGCCTTCCACGACCAAGTCACCGCGAGGAATCATCTTGTAGAGGTCTCGAGGCAGCTCCAACTGTTCAAAGTACTTCTCCAGGTCATCCACGGTCATATCGTGCTCCAAACTGTACTCAGCATACGTTGCCAGAATTTCGTCTTCGATCTCCTGCGGCACCGCGACCTTCATAAACGCCTCCACTTTCTTGTAACTCAGCTCCATGACGACCTGCACTCCGAAGCCATCGTCTAGCCACCTAGAACCAGACAATTGAACACAATCTTGATGCTAATTTGGCCTTTGATGGTGCTCATCGCTTCTTCAAGTCTTATAGAAAGGTGTGTTACCCTGTCGGCGATTGTCTTAGAAAACTTTTCCAGGTTAAGTTCAAGGTAAGTAGATGATTAATGAGAGGACACACGGTTTAGCAGGAGGTTTGCAGCAGTAGGAAGGACGATTGCAGGCCTTCAGGATGTCTGAAAGTCAGGGACAGGACACGGTTGCTGAAAGGCCGGAAAAAGTAGAGGGAGAAGTGCCCGTTGTGACGAACGGAGAGCAACAAGAGGTGAATAAGGTTGCTGCAGCTGAAGAGAGCAACGAGGTTGTGAAAGAGGCTGTAAATGAGTCTGGAGAGAATCCTGAGGCTGAATTACCAGCTGAGTCAGTAGTTGCGGCGAAAGAGGAGGCAGAAGAATCAAACAAGAGACCTAGGGAAGAAGAGACGGCAGAAGAGCGTGGCAATGAAGAAGAAGAGGACGAGGAGGAGGAGGATGACGATGATGAAGATGATGAGGAAGAAGAGGGCGGGCCTTCGAAGAAGCGCCGTCAGGAGAGAAATCGGTTTTTGGATATCGAAGCCGAGGTTAGTGACGACGAGGACGAAGATGAGGATGAGGAAGAGTCTGAGCTTATCAGAGAGGGTTTCATCACGAGAGGTGACGATGAGGATGAAAGCGCAGAGGCACACAGAGAGGATCGTCTGCACAGACAACTGGATCAGGATCTGAATAAATCCTCAGAGGAAGATGCTCAGAGGTTGGCCAAGGAGCTGAGGGAGAGGTACGGTAGAAGTAGCTCAAAACAGTACCGTGCGGCTGCGCAAGACGGCTACGTCCCACAAAGGTTTCTACTACCAAGTGTTGACACCGCCACCATCTGGGGTGTCCGTTGTAGACCCGGTAAGGAGAAGGAACTGGTCAGGAAACTGTTGAAGAAGAAGTTCAACCTGGATAGAGCCATGGGGAGTAAAAAATTGAAGATTTTATCGATTTTCCAGAGAGATAACTACACGGGGAGACTCTATATCGAAGCTCCAAAACAATCGGTTATCGAGAAGTTCTGTAACGGTGTTCCTGATATCTATATCTCTCAAAAATTACTGATCCCAGTGCAGGAATTGCCATTGTTATTGAAACCAAACAAATCTGATGACGTTGCGCTAGAAGAAGGCAGTTATGTGAGGATCAAGAGAGGGATATATAAGGGTGACTTGGCGGTTGTTGATCAAATCAGTGAAAATAATCTGGAGGTCATGCTAAAGATTGTTCCTCGCCTGGATTATGGTAAATTCGATGATGTTGACCCGGCAACAAACCAGCGTAAGGCCAGGAGACCAACTTTTGCTCATAGACCTCCACCTCAACTGTTCAACCCAACTATGGCGCTGCGGTTAGACCAGGCCAACCTGTACAAGAGAGACGATCATCACTTTACTTACAAGAACGAGGACTACGTTGATGGTTATCTTTTCAAGTCGTTCAGAATACAGCATGTTGAGACCAAGAACATTCAACCTACTGTGGAGGAACTGGCACGTTTTGGCTCTAAGGAGGGTGCTGTCGATTTGACTTCGATTTCGCAAACTATTAAGAAGGCTCAGGCTGCTCGTGTAACTTTCCAACCTGGTGACCGTGTTGAAGTGCTGAACGGTGAACAACGTGGATCTAAAGGTATCGTTATCAAGACCGCCGCGGATGTGGCCACTGTGAAAGTTCCTGAGTTTCCAACCAAGCCATTGGAATTTTTGATGTCAAGTTTGAGAAAGGTCTTCGAGCCTGGTGACCACGTCACCGTTGTAAGTGGTGAACACCAAGGTGATGCTGGTCTAGTGCTTACTGTGAAACAAGGTCAAGTCACTTTCATGTCGAATCAAACAAGAGAGGAAGTGACTATTACGGCTAACAATCTGACAAAATCTATCGATTCTACTCCAACTTCAAGTCAGTATGCGCTACATGACATAGTGGAATTGAGTGCTAAGAACGCCGCCTGTATTATTCAAGCAGGCCACGATATATTCAAAGTAATCGACGACTCCGGCAAAGTGTCGACTATAACCAAGGGTTCGATTCTAAGCAAGATAAATACAGCTCGTGCCCGTGTAGCGGCTGTCGATGCCAATGGTAATGAAATAAAGATTGGCGATACGATCGTTGAAAAAGTCGGTGCGCGTAGAGAGGGTCAAGTTCTTTACATTCAGTCTCAGCAAATATTCGTCATGTCAAAGAAAATTTTGGAAAATGCTGGTGTTTTCCTCGTCAACCCCATGAACGTTGAAGCCATTGCTTCAAAGGACAACTTGTTGAGCAACAAGCTCGACCTGAACAAGATCAACCCGGATGTGATCTCGAAAATGGGGCCACCCTCGAAGATGGGACTACAACCACCACAACAAACGCAGCTACGACTGGGGCGAGACCTTGCCCTGGGCAAGACGGTCAGAATTCGTTCCGCCGGATACAAGGGTCAACTAGGTATCGTCAAGGATGTCAACGGGGAGAACGCTACCGTGGAGCTGCACTCGAAGAACAAGCACATCACCATCGACAAGCACAGACTCACATACTACAATCGCGAGGGTGGTGAAGGTGTCACCTACGATGAGCTTGTCAACAGGCGTGGTAAGCTGCCACAGGCTAGAATCGGGCCAAGCTATGTGAGCGCCCCCAGACACATGGCCACGGGCGGCAACATGGGTGCCGCGCCCGGCCAACCGCTTGCCGGCGGCATGACGCCGGGCTGGAGCTCCTTCGACGGAGGAAAGACGCCGGCAGTGAATTCTGCCGGCGGCGCCTCGACCTGGGGCAGCACATCGACTTGGGGCGGCGCCTCCGCCTGGGGTGGCCAACCGGCGGGCGGCGCCTCTTCCTGGGGCGGTGCCTCCTCCTGGAACGGCCAGGGCCCCGGAGCCACGTCCACCTGGGGTGGCAACAGCGCCTGGGGCAACAAGTCCAGCTGGGGCGGTGCCTCGACCTGGGCCTCCAACGACGACTCGAACGGGGCCTCCTCCGCCTGGGGCGGCCGCGGCGACAAGTCCGCCTACGGCGGCACCTCCACATGGGGAGGCAACAAGAACAACGGCGGAGGCGCCTCCTCCTGGGGCAACTCCGCCAGTAACCAGGCCCCGGGCTCCACCTGGGGCGGCCAAGAAAACGGCAACCGGTCCACCTGGGGCGACCAGGGCAACAGATCGGAGTACGGCGGCGGCAGCAGCTGGGGCGGCCGCTGAATTCCCCGCCACCATCGCCTGTGTATCTAAGTAGCATCTATTCTTTCACGAATCCCAAATTGTTCCTATCTCAAACTGACTATCTACAAGTACACAACAAAGCCCATCACCTAGACGTGCGCAGAAAATCCAAAGGTTTCCGCTCCGCCACTTTCCTCTTCTTGGCCTCCGTGAACAACACATGTCTCTGGGCTATCGGATCGTATCTCACCTGCTTGACCAGTGGAGCACCTCTGTTCACCGTAACGTGCCGGCTGAACCCGGTCGCAGCAGACGACACAAGCTTGATAATCGTGTTCTTCGACTTCGCCTTCGCCATACCTCGTCCAGCACTGCCAATTGACCCTCTGACAGACCTTCTAGCCACCTATCGCTCTTATTAAGCCTGGTCTTGAAGACCTTCAAGTTCATCAACTTGGGATGCCTTCATACGTGTTGAAAAATTTTCCAGTATGGACCTAGCTCATCACTTCAAAGTGAACAAAACCCACTTCGAGTAGACAGGTTGGGCCTTGTTGAAGCTGCTGGAGGTGATTGAAGCGATGACTGATACGTTGCAACCGGAGATTGTCGAGAACGCAGACGGTTCGAAGTCTGTGATCACTTACAGGGTCGAAAACGGCCAGAAGTACAAGGTGACGCAGAAGGTGAAGGAGATCAAGGTTACGGAGAAGGTTCACAAGTCTGTTGCTGCTAGAAGGCAATGGGCCAAGTATGGCGAGGAGAGGAACGCTCCGCCAGGACCGAACCATTCGACCACACAGCTGGGCGAAGAAGTTCAGTTGAGATTGAGCAGAAACTGGAGACAGTTGGAGCAGGAGGAGACCCAGAAGGCCAAGATCACTTCCGACAACGTGATCAGTTGTAGACTGTGTGGAAACGCGCATTACACGATGAACTGTCCTTTCAAGAGTATATTAAACGATATTGCAGCGTTGGAAGATCCCGGTTCTGCCGCGGCCCAGGGCGTGGAACAGAAAGAGGAGACGCCAGCGGTCTCCACTTCGGCTGCGGGCGCTGTCGAGAGCGGTACCAGGTACGTGCCACCATCACGTCGTGCCGGTGCCAAGGATCCTTCGTCAGACGCATACAGAGACGCCAGAGAGCGTGATGACATGAGCACTTTGAAGATAACGCAGTTGAACGAGAACGCGGACGAGAACACACTGAGAGAGGAGCTGTTGTTTCCTTTCGCACCGATCCCCAAGGTGGTCGTGGTCAGAAACAGAGAAACGGGCAGATCCAGAGGTCTGGCCTTTGTCACGTTTGCCAGCGAAGAGATCGCTGAACAGGCTCTACAGTTCTTAGACGGAAGAGGTTTCATGAACCTGATCCTGCGTGTCGAGTGGTCGAAACCAAAGGTTAAGGAATAAGTACAATCTGTAGAAAAAGTCACTTGTATAAGAATCCAATGCATTTGCTGAACATGCCAGCTGAATGATGAGCTGTGACGAGTCCAGATACGGCAGAACTGAAACGTTCTACAGGCCCAGACAGTCAGTTGACAGTGGTAAAGCGGTGGTATTCATCCATGGAGGAGCTTGGATTGATGATAAATGCACTCCCGATGTTTTCAAGGAATTGAGCGCTCTGATGGCTAAGAGTTCCAGCCAGAAGCTGGATTACTCTTTGTTTAGTATCGACTATCGTCTCTCGCCAGAGGTGCGGCATCCGGTTCATGCCCAGGACGTGGTGGAGAACCTCTTCAGGTTGATACAAGAGTTCCAATTGACTTCAGTGCAACTCGTGGGACACTCTGTCGGTGCAACGCTGGCCTGGCAGACTGCAGCGTTGGACGAGAGCGTATTTCCGTCAATCGAGAAAGTGCAGGTCGTCAGATCAAGATTGAAAGGCATCTTTATGCTGGATGGGATATACTCTTTGACAGAGCTTCTAGATGAGTACCCCGATTACAACTACTTTGTATCTCAGGCTTTCGCCGACTTCTCTCGGGAATTCGAAGAGTTCGAGCATTCAATCAAAAGGCTGCCCGAAGCATTGACGTCTGTACATGTGGTTCATTCTTATAGCGATGAGTTACTATCGCTTAGACAATCTAATCACATGTCTTCGCTGCTGCAAGCCGGTCGGGTGCCATTCAAAGTCTACTTTGACGAGTTGGGACTACATGACGAAGTGCCTAGGAATGCAAAATTGGCCAACTATCTATTACATAACGTTAAATTCATTTGAAGCAGATGTGGCTGCCCGATTAAACCCAAATCGCTCTGCCGTTGGCATCGATTTTCTCCCCGAGAGCAGAGACTTCTTCACCCCATTCGACTAGCTTGTCCTTCATTCTGACGATTTGCTCCGCGTTGATGATTCTTGGCTGCACCCAGGTGACAGAAACAAGCTCACTGACTTGGTCGATCGATCCCTTGATCAAATTCAGACTGATGGCTCTCATGACAAGGTGTTCGATGTTACTCTTTGGCAAATGCGTAGCCTGAGCGATGTCGTCGAAAGACAAAGTTCTGATGTTCTTGGCGAAAACACTTTCCACCAAGGTCATCAGACAGATCTTTTGCCTCAAGAACGCCTCATGCTCACTGAGTATAGGGACCTTTTGTATTTGAACGCCGATCAGACTGTCGAACTTGTCGAAATCACCAACGGTTAATGCATTCAACAGATCAAACAACCATTTGTAAGCTGGATCGCTGATAATACTTTCCATTATAGGGTGACGAAGTAGTTCACCAAAGTTGTAGATCTTGTCCCCCAACAAAGCCGCGATACTAAGATTGTAAGCCAACTCCTTGTACTCATTAGCCTCATCCTCTAGCTGCTTCTCCTGTGGTGGTATGGTCGAGAGGTACAAGAGACTGGTGTAGTAGAAGGAGTTGAAATCCTTCTTTAGTCTATAATATTCGGCGTTTGTGGAGTAGTAAGCGTTTGTCACCTTTAATGGAACCGCGTCCTTTTGATCTAAAAGTTTCTCTAACTCTTCCAAAGAGTCCCTGCCCTTATTCAACTCATTCTTTGCAAGGTATATTCTTGCCATCTCAATCTCTATCAAAAGACATCCGTTCTCGTGGCCTTTCAAACCGTCATTTCTCTGCTTCTTGGAGTCAATCTCCTTAAATGACTCTTCTAGCTCTGTTAGGAATCTCAAAGACTCATCATAATCTCTGTGGTTCTTCAAGGATTGTAGCAGAAATTCTACTACGCTCAATTGATTGATCTTGTCGTAAAATTTCGTGACAAAGTTACAGTAAACTCTAAGTCTCAATGGCGCAGAGCTTGGATGATCAAAGAAGACTGTCAAACGCTCCGTCAACTGATGCCATAGCTTCTGTTCGTACAATTGTTCAAATTCCAAGAACAATGGAGCGAGCTCCGGGTCCGCCTCCATTCGAAGCGTGGTCAAAACAGTATCTATCTCGTGCGATGTAGGCATCTCTTGATGACGTTAAGCAGCTATAATCTAGCTTTCTTATGACTTCCTGATGTACTTCTCTCTATGAAGGGAGGTGGCAAATAGGTTAACTTTTCACCTTTGAAGATCACCAAAGCCAGATTGTCCGAAGCAACCGGGTCGCCGGACAAAACGATCTGAGTAGTGTACGGTTCAGATATCAATAATCATCTTAAGAGACCTTCTTTCAGTACTCTGAAATGATTGGATGGCTCTGAATCAAGCTTCGATGCAGTCAACGATCAGCTTGGCGTTTCTCCAAGCGTTCAGGCACTCTTTTAGCCAACAGACCATGGATTTCGTGTAGTCCTTAAGCATCAAACGCCATTTCTGATCAATGTGCTCGACTAACAGGAGTAGGCTGTGCAGTGAAGATTGGTTAACCTCATTCATGTCTTTCTTGATAAGCGAGAAGCAATCGTTCAACTTTTCCACTTCTTTGTACAGTCTTTGCATCTCTTCTTGTCTTTCTTCTTCTGTCAAAAGGTGCGGTTCAATGTCGCTAGAGCGTGCAGACCTCTTGCGTTTGGGTCTCTTGTCCTTTTTGAGGAATTGTGAATGTGAAGAGCCAATGGTTTCTAGGGTTTGTTGCTCCGATGTCCCGGGTCCCACTGAACCCGTCTCTGCGCTCTCGCTGAAACCACGAGACTCCAAGTGCTTGACGGCTTCAGCGATCGTAGGAGATTCTCTCGCATTTTGGATCAAGGCTTCTTCAAGTCTTTTCATTTGGTGTTGGGTTTCTTTCAAACTTTTGATTCGAGCCTCTCTTTTAGCTAGTGTACTTTCGATCGTCTGGTATTGCAGTTTCTTAAGTTTTCTGAATATGATGACCCTTTGAGAATCTTCTAAGAACTGCAAAATCTCGCCAGATGGTTCTTCTAGTACCGTCAATAGCTTTTCAACCAGGATCTCGGAGCTCACATACTTGACATCGAAGCCGTGCCCAATCTTTTCTATCCCGTTGGAGAGTGATTTGATCTGAGCTGCGGACGATTTCGATGTTATGACATTCCCTTCCAGGCTGAAAGCGTTGTAGTAAGCGCCAAGTTCGGCGAACAGCGACGACAAACTCCGGAAATGCAATCGATTTTGTCTCAGGATTTTGTGCAAAGGTTGTATCGAGTGCTTGTATTTCGCCAAGAGTCCTTCCAGGTGAGCAAACTTGGTCTCTAACTCAGTGGTGCTTCCGTTGTGCGCCTTAGGATCCAGCCTTGATAGCGACGTTTGAGCTGGTAGCAAAGAATGCAGTGGACTCGGTTTTGTAGGGTTTAAAGGCGGTGCCAGCAAGTTGTTCATCGGAAGGATCACAATGGGTGGAGAATTGAGGACGTTTTTCCACGAATACTCCGGATCCAAAAATTTGGCAAACACAACATGGTTCCTGATTTCCAAGACCTCGTAACAGTTGTTCAAGAACGATGCCAGCATCCTTTTCCGCTTTTCTATAATCTTCGAATCATTCTCCACCGACAGCGGGCTCAAAAAATACTTGATCAACGGGTGTTTCGAAGGGATCGGTGGTATCACTATCGTAGGCAGTAGCCTCACCAGCGCCTGTCTCAGCGTGTCAAACTCGGAGTATCTCCTGATTACCTCTCTCCCCTGATACTCTATAACATAACCGATAGCGTGCTTCCCCCAGGGATCCTTGTAATCTCCGGCTTCCGAGATCTTCACCACTTCGTTCTCCTTATCAGGAACAGCACTGCCAGTGTTGGCCATCGACATCGACAGCGACACGTACGGCTCGAACTGCGCATTTGTGCCCAAAGCGCTTGCACTTAGAGGTTCCCCAAGCGCCTCTTCGCCTTCTCTGTATACCGTACTATCTAACTCCCCAGCAACCTCTTCTTCAATTGCCTCCTCCGGCTGCTCTAACCCAAAGAAGTCCTTAGGGATGAAATCATCTTCACCGTCAGCGACCGCTGCAATTCCAGACGCGTAAAGGTGGTTGGTTCCACTGAACGGATTGTTGTCTTCCTCTTCCGAATCACCAAATATGTTCATAGCCTCTGGCAACGCTATTAATGTAGTATGCTACTTCTTCTTCTTAGTGGATCGTTGTTACTAAATCTTTTAATAGGCGCATCGCGAGCCTTAAAGCACCTCTCCTTTCAACGAGACTACCAAAGAGCAGTAAGCAGTCGCCCAATCCCTTCAGTAGGATCGAGATGAGCAGCGTGAGCAGTACTCGTATGTCCCTCTTCGTTTGAAACCACACCTTCGGCGAGTTGCTTGTTCAGTTGACTAACAGATCCCGTCACCGCGGTGCATCATGACTCTAGCCGTTTTGAAAGCTTCTGATATTGTATGTTGTCCCATTGATTGAGTGAATTAGCAGTTTGTCACTGTTACTAACGAGGTTTTGTGAATAGTCTGATGAACTGAAGGATGACATCTTCGCCATCAGCACCGAGGCAGTGGATAAGTTCCAGTTGGAGCGTGACATTGCTGGTTCTATCAAGAAACAGCTGGATGTCAAGTATGGCAACACATGGCATGTCATTGTGGGCAAGAATTTTGGAAGTTATGTGACACACGAGAAGGGCCATTTTATCTACTTTTACATTGGACCGTTGGCCTTCCTGGTGTTCAAGACCGCATGATTTACTTCACATTGACGTTTGATTTACTAATAGCCTTTGCAGACTGTATCTAGCTTGTTCGCAGCGACCAGGCTTGCGCTGTGTAATTTAATGGTGTAGGCTTGTTTGAAGGACTGGCTTCAGAGAAAATTTGTTAAAAGGCGACTAGAAAGCTTCAGATGGATTTGGAAGGGCATCTACGAATCTTGGTAGATTTTGGCATTTTCATGTTTAGCATGGAATTAATGATTAAAGTCTAGTTTAGTTAACACGTGTAATTTACAGATTGGTAGTCTAAAGGATCTCAACGGTTTGATCTCTTGCCTTCATCTTGAAATCAGCATCGGAGGTAGACTCGGCACCGGAATCGATCTTTATCTCGTCTGCGAAACCCAGCTGGGTAATATCGTAACCAGTACTCTTCAAATATTCCAGAAACTTGCGGTCCTCTTCAATGCTCGACTCTTGATCAACGGGAGGCAAGAAGAAGAATCCCAGTAACGCAGAAAAGATACATAAGGAAGAAGCAACCCAGTAAGGAGCTTGCAGACCAGAAGTGGTATCGTAACCGCCAGCGTTCTTGATGATGTCAGGGAACACATAACTGCCGACAAATGCTCCAACCTTACCGATAGCGGCAGCAAACCCGTAAAGGGTACCTCTAACTGGCACAGACATGGTCTTGGAGGCCAACAGACCGATATTATCACCGGCGGAAAATTCACCCAAAGTCATGAATATACCATAAACCACCACGAATCCAGCAATGTGTTTACGCAAGTGTTCCAGACAACCAGCCATGATGTATCCAAGAGCAGACTGCAAGATCAGACCAACGGCCAAAGTGTTACGAGGTCCCCACCAATCCGCAAAGATAGCTCCCAAGAACGCACCTGGGATGTAGAATAGGTTGAAAACCACATTCCAGCCAAACTTCTGCACCAATGAGGCCTCGTCTCCAAGAACTATACCAATGATAATCGAGGAATAAGTACCAAAGGCATAGGCAGAGAAATCGTACAAGAACCAAATGATGGAAACCACAGCTAATCTCAGCCAGTAAAATTTGATGATTCTCCAGTAAGGCATAACCTTGTTAAATTTTGTCTTTCTGAAAGCAGCGCTTTCCTTGTACTTCAATCTCAGAAAGAACAAACTGAGAGGAGGCAGAGCACCCAACCCGATGGTAATTCTCCAAACAGGTGTCAAATGCTTGGAGCCACAGATCCATAACAAAACCAGTGGAACAAAAGAACTGACGACAAATCCAAAATCAATCATGAAATTGGTAAACCAACAAAAATATCTATTCCTCTTACCTGCAGGCAACAAATTAGAAGCCTCCGCAGCCGCTGGCGAACTACTACTGTACTCGCTACCGATGGCAATACCGAGGAAAAATCTATAGGCCGTAATGGCAGCAAACAACCCACCGGCATTGGTGTTTGTAGTGTTGACACCCCAGGCACCAGCACAAAGGATCGAAAACAAAATTAGCATCACAGTACCGATCAACATCGCAGCCTTACGCGAGTGATAATCAGCTATATAGCCAAAACTCAACTGCCCCACAACCGTACCGGCAAAAGCAATGGAGGAAACGTTCTGGATGGCTCGAGAGTTCAAATACTGGTCGCCGTAAATGATAGACAAACATAGCGAAACAGTACTGATGGAATTGTTGATATACCCATCGGAAAAAAGACCAGCACCAGTGGTGACAATTGCCCAATATTTGTTGGACTTGCTGACTTCTTTCTCCTGCTCCTCATTGTTCAAATAATCCACTTCTTCCGATGACTCCAACTCCGAGCCCTTCTTGCCCCGCCTGAACCACGTAATCTCGCTGATAGGTTGGTCCACAACCCGATGCTTCAGCTCAGCTGCCGAAGTGGGAAAGTCTCGCCATACCGGATGGTCAATGTGCTTGGTATCAAAGCTCGAAGACATTGTTGCAACTTGTTCAAGTCAACCCTTCTGCTTACAGCCCTTACAAATGTCAAATTGACCTTATCTCGTAGTTATACAAATGCTCGAGAAACAAATTGGCAAACGCACGAGGCTACTATCTTATCTAGCATATTTGGCTTGGCATAGTTTCCCATGGGAATTGACACATTAGCGACCTTATATATTCCAGAAACGTGGTGGACGCCGTTTCTTTCACTTTCTCCTGGTGCCATGTGCTTTATTAAACCCATTGGCATGGCGACAGAGGCTGCAAGTGTGACGCGACGATGACAGTAAATAGGACAATTTCGTTGAAACTTTGAATATACATAAATCGGTAAAGGGTTTTATAAGGTCATATCGATATACACACACGTACGAGAGGATGCCCAGCAGCTCAATCGGCGGCTTCCAAAGGCTTCTTGGCGACGAAGAGCATCATTGGAGTGAAGAGCTTTTCTCTACCACCGGCGACTAGACCGACGGCAGCCTCTTCTAGAGCATTGGTGACCTTTGTGGAGCCCTCTGGAGCAATGCCGACCTTTTCCATCATGGAGACCATGGCAGTGGTGAATTTTCTGCCCAGGTAGGAGGTTCTGAAGAAAGTACCCAAGTCGCTTAGGGTTTGGACGTACTTCCATTCACCGGTCAATGGGTAGTACCATGGGACTTCGTCGTTGTTGTCGGCAAGATCCTGAGCGACGGTGACCTCGAAACCGGCAGATTTCAAGGCCTCCTTGGCGACATCGACGGTGAACATCTTGGGGATACCGTCGCCGAGCTCGATCTCGTAGGCGATCTTTCTGTGTCTTGGGTCGGTTTCGTCGTATCTCTCGCTCATGACCCATTCATAAACGGCAAAAGTACCACCTGGCTTCAAGACTTTGTAAATCTGGCTGTAGACACCCTCGAGGCTAGGAGCGTGACAGGTGGCTTCGATGGCGTAGACTTTGTCGAAAGAATTTGGTTCAAAATCCATGTTCATGAAATCACCCTTTACAAAGTCCAATTGGTCCTCTAGGTGGTATTTCTTCGAGTACCACTTGGCCTTGGCAATTTGGTAATCGTTGTTGTTCAAACCGATAATGTTACAACCGGTGAAACGGGAAATTTCACGGGCTGGACCACCGACACCACAACCAACATCAAGCACCAAATCACCTTTCTTGATACCAGCCTGGTAAGCCAGGTAGTGTTCGTGTCTAGCCATGGCAGCGAAAAAGTTCTCGCCTTTATAGTAACGACTGAAATGGAAACTGGACCCCCAACCGTACTCGTAGAAATCGGTCACCACATTGTAGTAAGAGTGTGTAGACTCATTGTAATCTTCCAAACGTCTACCCTCGGCGTCCTTGTCCAACTTTCCATCCCAATGCTTCAAGTACTTGGCAACAGCTTCCTTCTGAGCAGACTTGTTCTTCGACAAAAGCGCAGAGAACCCGCTCTTCGAACCCACATCTTCACCATGCAACTCTTTGGCAAATTGAGCCTGTCTTTGTCTCAGTTCAGTAGTGTCAGACATGTTAGTACGCTTTTCGTCTCGCAATTCCTCGTGTATAGCTCAATTATCAAGCTATAGTTTCTTCCAAAAGTCTCTAGAAAGAATCGCAAGCAGCAGAGGACAACGAGCCTTCCCAAACTCTAGAGTGGAATACATCTTATCTGATATATCAGTGATCTCTCAAGACCTCTCGAGGCATGAAAAATCAGTGGCACTGTTCGTTTAGGCCCTTTTCAAATAGAAGGTGGTCTAAACGACCGGATTTATTGGAGCTTGACCGTTAAACGACCTCATCCTTTGATTTTTTAAACGAGGGGGGTGGAAAAGCACTCCGCCTGAGCCCGGGTAATACACAGGACCCTACTTCCGTTTCCAGTGACAAGATGATCCGTGCAGAGCGATTAGCGTAGATCCGAGGGCTCCGATTTTTAGGGTTTTGATTAGGGCTGGATGAGCTAGGGCTTGGGGCTGGCTGGGACGAAATGGCTCTAACGACTATTGGTAATACATGTTCTAGGCTTGGCATTGATGCCATGGCACATCAGTCAAGACCACTGAGAGGCAGTTCTTGAGCTTGGTCCAGGTGAGTTGAGCCGTTGGAGGACGCAGATCGTTTGGAACAGCGTAAATGAGCACTCAGACTGCCAAGAGACCTCTGGATTTGGGAAGTAGTCCCGCGCCTCCCGATGATAGGAACGCCACCGAAGATGTAAAGCGAGCAGAGACCAAGAAGAAGGGCACCAGGCCCGGTAGGAAGCTGTTGGACGATGAGGCCAAGAGCAAGAGAACGGCACAGAACAGGGCTGCTCAGAGGGCTTTTAGGGAGCGTAAGGAAAGGAAGATGAAAGAGCTGGAGGAGAAAGTCAAGGACTTGGAACAGATGAATCAGAGCACTGCTTTGGAGACGGATTTTCTGCGGTCGCAGTTACTGACTTTGGTTAATGAGTTGAAGAGATACAGACCTGAGAAGGAGTCAGATGTGCAGGTGCTGGATTACCTGGCCAGGCATGAGCGGGGTGAGCCATCTGGCGATAGTGTTGGAAGTCTGGGGACGGTTAAGCTGGATGCAGACGAGATTGGAGCTAACATACAGAAGAAGATGGATTTCACGTTTGCATTTCCCTGGAAGGGCCGTAAGGATACGGATGCTGCTCAGTTCCCGTCTCCGGGCTCTTCTATGGTTTCATCTTCGTCCACTTCGGTAAACTCAGCTTCATCAACGGGTCGTAGGAGGAGCACGCTGCGCTCTCCCTCGGACAATAGTACTACTAGTAACAAAAACACCTTGAACTTGGGGTTGGGCACCGTTCCCAATCAAACGCCGGGCTCAGAGTCGACATCGACATCGACATCGGGCACGGGGTGGATGGAAAACGTTTTCTACAATGACGATGCAAGACAGCTGCCGCAATTTAATTCGACCAACGCTAAGAATCACATCACAGAGGCTTCGCTTGGATATGACAGCACACAGTTTTCGAATCATTTCAATCTAGACGATCAGTTTGACGAACAGGTCTCCGAATTCTGTTCAAAGATGAACCAGGCTTGCGGAACTAAAGAGTGTCCCATCCCATCCTCCCAGAATACCGGTCTCACACCGGTCTCTGTAGGGAACGAATCTATTTTGAGGACGAAAGATCTCGTATCGCCCGGCCTGCTAACAAATTCTTGGGACACGAAAGCGTCTCCAACTTTTGGCAAGTCAAGTTTTGCCTCTGCAGGGCTAACTCCCACTCAGCTGACCAACGAAATATCGATTAACGATGCCACTCTAGCACACGACAATGCAGACAATAAAAAGCAAGACTACATCCCATTCATCGATTCTGCACTGGCGTTCCCCAACGAGGACGACGAGGGACTCTTCTTCAGAGAGAACGCTGAGGAAAACAACCTGTTCTCCGAACTCCTCGACGAAACAGAGAAAAATGAGCCAGTCGACAATTTTGTCAACAACTACCTGATAAACGAAGAGCCAACCACCACGTCGCGACAACGACAGGACGAGCAAGCTCCTGCCCCCGACCCAGACGTGGTGCCTTCGCGCGACGGTAAGTTACTCAAGTGCTCCGAGGTCTGGGACCGCATCACAGCCCACCCGAAGTACTCCTCCATCGACATCGAAGGCCTCTGTGGCGAGCTGATGACAAAGGCCAAGTGTTCCGAGAAGGGCGTTGTCGTGCAGGCCGAAGACGTCCAGTCCGTGCTCGACAACCACATGAGCAGTCGACAGCCATAGTCCGCTCCTCGATCCGGTTTTCTTAGTTACATTTTAAATCTTTGGGTATAGTTAATACAACGCAAGCGACTTGTCCTGCGATCTGCCTGGAGCCCTCAGGGCTCCATCAGTGGTCTTTCATCTTGCTGAGTCGCTCTGTCATTGCAATGTCAGTAAATTAATTCCTGACGCAGCAAAGATGGGGACTGTTTACCCGGCTCTCAGGGGGCCTAGGGCCTAACGCCATACAAGGCTGGGCAGGAATGTCTATTATCAAAGGTGCGAGTCGATGCATGGACTGGTGTTAGTTTATTGACCACTCCAAGCAGCTTAGTGGAGTTTGAAACGTTTTTTTGGTTTTGGTTTTTGTTTGGGACTCTTTTGAGCTTCTCCGCAGGTCGATACGATAGGAAATGGGTAATACACCTTCGGTCCAACAGGAGCAGCAGTTGCAGCAGCAGCAACGTTTGGAACGTAACCATGTTGTTGGCGGTTTGATTGACCCGAATCACCCATTCAAACGGGGGAATCATAATGGAGAATTTGGCTCCGGTAGACAGCAGAGTATCACATCGCAGCTGTTTCCAAGCAGGAATACGAGGCATATGAACTCCAAGACGGTCGGTGGGAAGCGAAATCGTCTTCACCAGCCTCCTAGACCATCTTTGTTCAAGTCAGACTACTCTATGGAGAGTACGGTCGAAGAACCGCAGGAAATTAGAGGATCTACAGAGGATATCAGAGATAATATGGCAGGGCTGTCGCTGAAATCTTCTAGAGATAACAATCAGGTCCCGCCTTTCTTGACCCCTGGCCATTCCACGCCCACGGTGGAACCGACAAGGCAAGCTGCGGTGCCTGCATCGGAGTTGCAGAGTACAGTGAAGAACGACCATAGGAACCCAAGGCATGCCCAGGACCCAACGGCACGGAATAGACCCAGTGTCGTGGCACTGAAGAAGAATTTGATGGATGATAGCGAGGCAAGTTCGGTGAGTTCGAGGTCGCCTTCAACAGACGCAGCATCGAATTCCCTAGATATCTACAGTGCTTTGCATTTACGGTTGCCGGAGGGTCTCATAAACAGATCTAGAGAGGACAGCAACGATGCAGACGCAGATACCTCTGATTTGGACGATATCAGTGACGATGGATATCTGCAAAGCGAAGATGTGGTGCTCAATCAATCGCTTTTGCAAAATGTGTTGAGGAGGGATATGAAGCGAAAGAGACCCAAGAATTCCAAGAATAGGGCTCCCAGTGCAAGCCAAGCTCCAAACCCACAGAATACGTTCTCCTATGAGAGCTTGGAGAACGGACAGTTCCCTGAATCGAAGAAGTTGAAATCCGTGGACTACGAAGGTAGACTACCAACGTTCCAGCGAACCTCGAATCCAGCTAATGAGGAGGCAAGACGTGAGGCGTTCAACGGGTTTGATCATTTGAATCACGACTTGGGCTTCAACAGGATTGATTCTTTCGAAAAAGGCTCTGTAGAACACAGAGAAATTGAACATGCTTCCCCAAACATGCCAAATTCTTCCTCCATGTCACCTTCTACCGATTCCATTCTCTCAAACACTGAGACAGAAAAAGTTCATGTCATTTTGAAGTGGAGAGACCCCATCAAAGACCCTGCCAAGTGTAAAATCACGATAATTAGCACAGACATTGCATCCGCCTTAAACTTTGACCCTTCAGACAAGTCGTTCCATGGCACATTTTCAATGAAGTATGACGAGAAAGACGGTACCTTTTCTGTCCCTGACCTTTGGTTACCACCTGGAATTTACAAATTCCAGTTTATCATAAACGGAGAAATAAGGCATTCTAACTTTCTTCCTTCAGCTACGGATTCTGTCGGGAATATAGTTAATTGGTTCGAAGTTCTTCCGGGCTATGAGGAGGTCGAGCCATACAGAAATGAAATCGAGGTGTTCAGTAAAAAATACCAAAGTAATGATGGCGATACCAAGGAAAACAATGGGTCACCTTCACAGGGAACTCTGATGGAGCCCGTACCTAACAGAGCGGAAAGGCCGGCATTAGCCGCTCGTCATACTTCTTCATATTCTAACAAACCCGAAAGAGCGGGAACGCCGTACTCGGATTACACCGGTGTCAGCAGATGTAGTTCGGCTGTTAGGAAGTCGCCCATGATGCAACAAACATCGAGTAGCATAGATCTCATTACAGCTTTGAAACCGAAGAAGTACGAATACTCTTGTGAGATACCTGAGCTGTTCAAGGCTGGTGTTTTTACGAATCAAAATGATGAAAACCAGTTTCCAACACCGCCACCGCCCCCTCCAGAGGACCCACCCTCATATGGTCAGCCTAGTTTCCTAGAGAATGTGGTAGATTGTAATCAGGACAACCTATTTGCCAATCTGCAGCAGGGCGGGCTTCTGGATGCAGAAACCGCGGAGCAGCTGTTTTTGGATAAATACACAGTGCCCGATCTCCCCGTTTACCTGAACTCTACTTACTTGAACAAAATCTTCAATGAGTTCCAGAAAACCAGTTATCTAAGCGGCAGCTCAAATGGACTCAATCACATCATTCCCCATGTCAACCTGAATCATCTGTTAACCAGTAGTATTAGAGAAGAGATGATCAGTGTGGGTTGCACGACTAGATATGAAGGAAAATTCATCACCCAGGTAATATACGCTCCTTGCTATTACGCTAGTGGAAATAAAAAAGAGACCCAGGGGAACTGAATAACCACAGGGTTGTTGTGAATAGTATGTATATATGATCTAAGTAACAAAGGTGTAAGGGTATTAAAATCACAAAAAAACTCGTTAAAATGCGATTCATTATTTATTTATCTTATACTACATTATTACACAATCCCGCTCGTTTGCGCGTCCCTTGTGAGTTTTCTTCCTCCTGAATGTTGTTATTTTATCCTTCCAATGTTTGCCTTCTGCGCCGTTCAAGGACCCAAGCATAACCGGCAAAGGTGTACTCTTTGATCTCTCGACAGGATTCAAAGATCCAACCGTGCTGACTTTGGACAAGCCATTTCTTGAAGATGGCCTGTTAGTCGACAGCCACTGTATACCCTGATGATTTGAGTCCACTTGAACATCACCATAACCTTCGCCGTCTTGTTGCCCTTTCAAGTCAGCATGACTAGATCTCTTCTCTGAATTGTGATTGAAAGCCCAGTCCCCGATACTGTTAATCGTGCGAATGGACCGATGAGCCGTTGTGGCATTCGATTGCACTCTTGTCGATGCATACATCTGCGGACCAGACTGTGACGACAATGAAGCATCGCCGTCCTCTGTCAGGTTGGCATAAAATTGCTGTGGTTCGTTGGAGATCGAAATCCCTGAACTGATTTTCGGTACGGCAGTTGTTCCATCCATAGCTTCCTGTAATGTCATCTGTGAGTTTGATTTCAATCCATCATGTCTATTACTCAAGTTCAATAGTTCCTCCTGTTCGTCAGAGACAACGATCATGCTGTAGAAGATGATCTTTGGAAACGATCTGTTAGCGTCGAGTAAATCCTGTAAAGTAAGCATTTGCAAGTTATTCATGGAGAATTGAGAATCATACAGCAGCCAATCGTCTTCCACATCGGCAACCGCTGGCTGGTTATTGGACTGTCTTATCGCTGTGTAAATCTCCTTTGTATCAGGGTTTTGCAAAAGTGTGGATTGTAAAACGAGTCTAAAATGCCCCAGAGCATCACTTATAGAGATTGACGGCAGGATTGAGAGCACAGAATAATCCGATGAATCGCTATCATTGGCTATATCACAGTCTTCGCCAAAAGAAGTAGTCGATTCCATACTGTTCATCGATCCACCGATGCTGGACAGATCTGAAATTTTCTCTTCCTGAGAGTCATCAGAGCTGTCGTTATTTGTCTCCTCGTTCCTTGTCATTGTTAATGATATTGGCTGGCCCGAATAGCTGCCACGCTCACTAGTGCTATAGCTGCCCTCTATGCTGTCCTCGTAACTATTGATCGAGACATTTTCAGAGATTGGCGGGCTGTTTAGACTGTAGCTCTCGCCTCCACTGGGGAAAATGCAGTTTGCAACCGCACCGCCATTCGATCGCGACCTCTGTTCCTCCATATATGCAGCTGCTTTCTTCTCCTCGATCTGCTTTCGCAGCATGGAGTGCGAGAAATTCAAGACTATCGACTCGTTGTCCTCGTCATCGAGGTCACCGAGATCACCGAGGTTCCGTAAACTCCGGTCTGCGACACCGTTTGTGCTCTCCGACATGATAGACTTCACTTCGACAGACTGCGGGTCTCTGCTGTATCGGTCGTGCGTGCTCCTGGTGTCGTGCCGCAACGAAGACCGCGACGTGGACCCGCTA
Organism: Torulaspora maleeae; assembly: GCA_003708055.3. Lineage (NCBI taxonomy): Eukaryota > Fungi > Ascomycota > Saccharomycetes > Saccharomycetales > Saccharomycetaceae > Torulaspora > Torulaspora maleeae. Next base: position 297,313 of record PPNA03000005.1, on the reverse strand, counting down.
TGCTCAGTGACAGTCCCGTACAGTTTCCTCCCGATGTCAGCGCTCGAGGGCGACTTCTCCGACGTCTTGTAACTCTGCTGGTGCGACAGCTGCGGTTGCCATTTCGAGCTCGCAAACTGGAGAAAGCCGGGATCACCAAAGTTGTTGAGCTTGTCAATCAATATGTAGTGGTTCTCGTGGTTGTACACCTTGGACTGCGTCAGCTTGGTGATCTCCACGTGCTCCAGGTGCTCGAGATGGAAGTAGTCCCGCAGAAAGTTCTCCAGCAGCGACAGGTCCCGATGCACCCGATCTGGGATTGACACAAACAGGATCTTTGTGTTCTGCTCGTACCGCCCGCTCAACGCAGGACCAAAATGTGTGTTCAAGAATCTCTTAAGCAGCGTGACTTTCAGCTCGTTGCGACTAAACTCTTCAAAGTCCCCGCTCCTGATGTGGCTCAGGTACCACGACCACACCCCGTTGTCATCGTTGTCAAAGTAATCGTCCACCTTGATCGACCTCGGCATCGTCCACCACAGCTCTCTTCGATACCCTGCTCCAACCTCGAGAACTGCTCGTCTTCCTAAGTACCTCCCGCAATTTCCTGCTCAAACGTTAAAAAGCCGCAGTAAGGAGCAACCACTAATCTATCCTAACGACTCTGTCTCGCCCAAGCCAAACTCAATTCCAGCGATAACTGCACCTTCCTCTGCACGTCAGTCCCACCGTTGCGCCAGCAACAACTAAACCCGCAGCATCGACCAACCACCGAAACCGAAGTTAAAACCAACAGGTTGCAACTTCCAGCCCATCGCCAATCTTCGACTCGACAAGCTCCAGCGACCGTCAATCGCCGTTCCGAGCGACGCCGCACGCCAGCACAGAGCTTCGATAACCACTCATACTGGGACTGCCCGCTCAGGGTGTGCCAGGACCAGCCGTGGACGACAGATTACCGAAGGGCCTTGGGCTGTTGCCAGATATCCCGCTCAGGCGTAATTCCCGCAACGGTTAGCCGTGCTGGGATGGTTCGTCGAACGAGTGAAAAATCGCATTCTTGCAGGACATGCACGGCGATGGGCTGCCCGATCAGTGTCTGTGGGGGCTGTGTGGTGGGTTGGTTTGCAGCTGGTCGTAAAAGTCTTCTAGTAGTTGTTCCTTGACGTCTCCGCCGGTGTGTAAATAGCGCTGCTCGATCATCTCTGTCCAGGAGTCGACGAAGTCGAGTCCAATCTCGTCGCTGGTGGTGAACCAGTCGAGCACGTCGCCGGGGACTGCCGGGGATGGGCGTGGGTCTTTGTAGTCGTCTGTAGTCGGGGCCTGCGGCGTGTTTGCCGTGGTGGGTCGTAGTGGGAGCGTTGCTGGGGCTGATGCGGGGGGCTGCTGGCTCGTTGGGGGTCGTTGCTGGTCCTTGTGGTGCATCTCGGAGCACAGGTACATGAGGATGGTCGAGTAGCGCGTGCAGAGGTGCACTTCGTCCGGGCTGGCGTCCCGCAGCACGATGGCCGCGGTTTGGATGGTTTGCAGGAGCTCTTCGGTCGAGATTACGGTCAGTTTCAGGATGGTCGCGGTCACCGGGTCGTTGATGGCAGTGTTGCCCAGCAGCGTCATGTAGCACTTGACTATGAAGGCGACGGATCTCACGATGCGCACAACCCATCGCACGGGAACGCAGTTGAGCAGCTGGAGCTGTTGCAGGCGTGCGGCGGAGGCCAGCAGTTCTTTGGCCGCATTGTAGGCCAGCTCCACGTACTTGGCGCTTCTGGTGATCTCATTCAGTCGCAGCTGGTTCTCTCTCACGTCCACTTGCAGGGCCAAAGAGTAGATGTACAGTTGGCAGTAGTAGTAGTCGCATATGAGACTCTCGCCGTCGATCATATGTACCAGGCCCAGTGCATGTCTGGTCTGGCTCGTGTGGGCCCCGTCGTCGAGCGGGGCGGTCGCTGGCTTCAGCAGGCCGTGGTACGTCTTGTCCCAGCTGTCGATCAAGGGCGATATGATGTGCAGCAGTGCGAGATTCCGTCTGGGATCGTTCAATAGCAATTGCTGCCTCTCCTTGTCGCTGTAGATCGACTCGTAGCCGATTGAGATTATGCGTAGAAGCTCGATCTTGGCCATCTGGACTTGCGAGAACTTCAACGGATACGGTAGCGCTTCAGCAGTGTGTCTTTGCTTCGAGTCGTCGCCGGTCGCGTAGTACAGCACGTATTCATCGTTCAGAAACTCCAGTTCCGTGTCGGTGAGGGGACCTGCCCTTGAGTTCGCCTGGTTGTCTTTCATCTCCTTGAGGAAGCTTGTCCACCTGTCCTTGCTTCCGTCGTCTTCCAACATCCTCTCTAGGTAGAACCGCTCATTGCCCATGAGCTCGTCTGTGGAGTCAAAGCTGCGGTCGTTCCTCAGTGCACTGTAATTGATCTCACTTAGGGACTCGGCCAACGTTGATCGTTGTCCAACGTTCATCGCCGTGTATGTCTCTGCTATATGGGCGGCGGTAGAGATCTTGCCGCTGATCTCCAGCAGCCCCATGTCCTGGGCAAGCCGCACGGCGGTGCCCGTGAGCATCCAGTTCATCCTATCGCTGCGTCTAATTGCGGCCATACCGCTGGGTCCGTTACTTTCCTTCGACCGCGACCAGTCGGGCGCATCTTTCATCTCACCTTGATTGGCGTAGTCTGTCCAGTTCCAGTGGATGGCTCTAGGATTCCACTCCGTAAAGAGTAGAAATGCAAGCACAGTGCCGATTGATCTCGTACTTGCCTCTGCCCATATGGTTTGCGAGATCATTTTTTGACAATTAACCCACAGTTGCTCATGGACCGCTATGTGGCGGCGGTTCTGCACGTCATCTTCCAGCCCTATCTCGTGGAATGCATGGTATCTTGCAGATATGGTGACTATTGCGCACAGCAGTAGCGGATATCGAACCAGTTCTTTGGGATCATGTAGTTGGAGTGGGATATGAGGAAAGAATGGATGCATCGTCAGGAAAAACATTTCAATTAGCTTGACTGCTTCATTCTCGGATATCAGCTTCGAGGGTCCAATGTATTCAATGTCAGTGAGTTTGATCCTGGTCTTGGGTCTCACGCTGCTGAGCTTATTGATGAGTGGAGCCGCTGTTCTGCATGATTTGTCAAAATACTGTGCTGAAGAGGTCGATGTGTCGTCTAAGCAGGTAGGGGAAATCGTAGACCGTAGCTCCTCAGGCTGAGGACCAATCATTTTTGTTGATCTCACACCGTCTCGATTCTCGACCTGTGTTGTAGTATCATCCTCATCTGCAATCGACCCTGCAGCCTTCGCTAGGAACACCAGCGCGCTCTGCATGGAGTTGGAATCAAACTTCCACTTCACACTACCACTAGAACTACTCTCACCACTACTTGAGTATTTTCGATCGCTGATCGAGTCGACTGTTGCTCTTCCCTGGCGCTGAAACTCATAGCTCGATTCTAGACTGACCACTCCGAGGTTCTTGATATTTGTAGCCCGCTTCTTGGCCTTGGGGAATTCACACACCTTGCCTTCCCTCTTGCATCTGCTACATGGAGGTCCATGCGGTTCATCGAGTGGCCCTAAATCGCATCTGACCTTGCGCGACCTACAGTTAAGGCAGGCTTTGTAGCCTCTTCGCCATTTGTTCTCTTTGCCAATCATTGGTGATTACAGTCTGTTGACTATGCTATCCTTCAGCGACTTAATCTGGAGTTTCTAGCCAAGTCTCAAGACCTGAAGCCTGATGCGGAGGCCTGATGAGGATGAATGAAGAAGGGCCTCTACGCTGAAATACGAGTCAAACCTAAAAACTACAGTCTGTTCAGTGAAGTACTATTCTATGATTGACCTGACCGAGTGAATCGGGCCTTTGCTTCAAGTTATTTAAGCTACACGCACAAGGGCCATTGCAAGCCATTGAGAACTTTGCAGAAGATCAAATACTTTATTACTACTAATTAATGAATATTTTAATTCACAATGGACATTGAATGTCCAAAGCCAAGATCGTCGAGCGACCTGGCTTTCATGCTATTGTCTAATGAATCATGACAAATTACAGCTGATTCTGAGAGCTCTGATTTCCGCTACTTCTTGTCCTCGTGTCCCTATACTGTGCCTTGGCAGCTATGACATTCGATATGTGCAGCATACCACTCTCATTGTTCTGTTGATTCATAATCGTCGAGAGCCTCCTGTACATCTCTTCATCCAGCTCATCCAAGTCATTAATATGAACATCGACGACATCATCGTCAATTTCATCGATCTGCAGTTCATCGGCCCAGTCACTACTAATCGGACCGTTGTACAGATACTCGTCAATTGACTCACCACCTAGTATGGATTGATCAAAATTGTGACTGCTATCCGAGGAGTAAAAGCCATAGGCTGATCTCCTCACGGGGCTCTGGTCAGAGGCCTGTGCAGGCCGAGAAGAATCACTGATTCCCCAAGTATTCGTCGGGTGCATCCCTTCACTGAAAATTTGATCGGGATCCCCGGATGAGCTAGTAACTTGCATCATCTTGTACAGGTTTTTGTTGTTATAACTCTCCACCGTTTCTGAATTACCTGTCCCTACCGCTGTCGGATCCGCCTCTAGACTTGCATCAGATACAACAAAATTTCCATCATCGTCGACTTCAAGACTACCCAAGTCGAAGTATGTACCATCAATTGCTACACTGGACTCTTCTTGATCGGCGGAATACAGGAATTCATCGATGTCTTCTAAATCAGCCGGGGCCTGTTTAGTACTTTCATTCCCGTCAGTGGTTGAGTCGAGGGCGCCAGCATAGTAATAACTCCCGTCCTCCGTAACGTAATACTCTAAGCCATGCGTTAAACTGTAGACAGTGTTCTCACTAACAACAATCATATCCTCAGGTAATGTTTCATTCAAAGCGTCTTCGCCGTTGACACTATGCTGCAGTTTCAAGCTTTCAGCAGTGCTGCTGGAAGTAGAACGAACGCTGGTTACATCGGCCGATATATACCCTCCTTTTTCGTAGTCTTTGCTGGGGATAGTTATCCCTTCAGCTTTAGGTCCAGTATTACGGAGATGCTTGAGTATTAACAGGCTCGCTGCAATCCAAAGTAGCACACCGAAAACAAAACAGGTGAGATAGATCACCAACCTTTTTGTTATAGCGAAGGTGATGGGGGAGTTCACTGTAGATTCCAAGCTTCCACTTTCTTCATTATTAGTTGTAGATCCGAGAGATCCAGACTGTGAATTACTAGGTACGGGTTTCGCACTTGCAGTAGCCGTAGAAGGATTGTTTGAACCGACAACCAGACCCGTTAGGGGAATTGAAGGGTCAATCAGCTGTGCAAGAGCATGGAACGTCGGGTTAGGGTTTTGATACAACATGGAGTTCTCGTCGGTGATAAAGCTCTGGAGGGCCTGAACGAAGTCTTTCGGAAAATATAGGATTGCAACTGACAGCAGATAATCCTTGCCCTCAAATACCATAGGCATGATCTGAACGACGCGCACTTGGGAGGCATTGAAGGCACTGTATTTATCAGTTGTATCGGAATTTGCTGCAGGAGCCAGTGTAGTTGTGCCGTGTTCTTCAAAAGCTGAGACTGAGTTGTTTTGCCTCTTTCTGAGCTCCGCAAAAGTCTCAAGTCTATCCACCTCGAAGGGGTAGTTTAGTACTGGAGGTAAAAAGGCGAAAATTTGAGCTGGGCTCTGAGGATGACTCACAAGAAACTCGTAATTCAAGCTTTTATCAAATCCAATCGTTATTTCGCTTGAATCAGGAGGGCGTGCGACAGAGGTTTGAGGTGCAATTACATGAGGTAGGGTTGCCGTAACACTGGGATTGAAAGACGATGATCGTGAAATTTGTGACTGAACTTGAATTGATTGCGGTAGCCACCATGTACTTGTGCTAGCGGAGAGGGGAGAGCGAGCAGTAACAGTTGATGATGCTCCTATGGATCCATAAGATGTCCCTCCTGCTCCGAGATTTGTTGTTGTTGTCGACTGCACAAAAGATGCAGTGCCGCCAGAATTCTTTATTGACTCGGTGGGTGATGATGCGCTCGCGGTTGGAAAACTCATTTCTGTCCTAGCGCCAGTCGATGTTGAAACCTGTTCTCCACCATATGTTGAAGTTTGACCTGGGACATTGGATGTAGGTGTAGCAATGGGACTGGACAACACTGCTTGCGTGTCTGCTTCAGTAGAAGCTCTCGTAGGCTGCGAGCCACTGGTAAGCTGAGAGCCAGTCTGTACATTCGTAGAGTTCGGAGTGGACACCCTATAAGTACTTCGTTCCGTCCTGCTTGACTCGTCTTCACGACTACCGATGGGGCTGTTTATTAAACTGTCCGATTCTGGTGTGAAAGTAGACTGGCTTCTAAATGATGGAGCGCCAGATATAGTTGAAGAGTCGATTATTGAATTCGCTGAAGGAATAGCAGATGACAAGATTACATTTGCCGTTTGTGTATCAGACAACTCTGAGATTTCGGAGCTCATAAAAGTAAAAACTCTTGACATACTCTGAGCTGATGTATCAGCACTGCTGATGCCACTTCCTTGGCCTGTGGGTTGATATGTGAACGCGCTTGTCGCTGTTATACGACTCCCATCCTCTGATGCGATTGACGACTCCTCTTGACCATTTTTGCTCCTGAAGGCTAGCGTACTGCGTTCAACGTCAGACGTGGCCATTGAAATCTCTGCGTAATAGCTTGACTCCGATGAGCTGGAACTTTCTGTGAAAGTTGCTTGAGGCTGTGGTTCAAATGATGTCGTCAAATCTGTACTGACCGAAGACTGAGAGGCAGATGAAAAGACGTAAGCTGTTTCTAATGTGAGTTCAGAGCTCTGCATGGTGACTATTTGGATGCCAGTTGGAGACTTTGTTGTATCATCTGAAAGTTGGTTAGCTGTAGTTGTGATGACCGGTGTTAAAGTACCTATCGTTGAGGTCGGGAAAGGTAATGGAGAAAAGTCGCTTGACGTTGCGATAGTAAAATCGCTGCTGGTTACCGTAAAGGCGTCAGTTGTGGTGGGAAACAAAAAACTCTCTTTGGATTGATCAGTGGGGATATCTGTCGTGGTATCAACAAATGATTCGGCTGGCGAAAATTCTGTTGAGGGAGAAACTGAAAGGAAAGATGATGAGTCGTCATCAAAACTGCCACTAGAGCTCGAAGTCTCGTCAGGAGCGGGAAAGGTAAATGTGAAAATCCCATCACTATTAGAACTCGATTGTGTGGATTTTGACGTCACGGTCGAGGAGGTCACTGATGTTGTGTCTGATGGTAATACGATGCCTGTAAAATCACCACCAGTGCTGGTGGAGCTTGACGCTTTCACTGGGGCAGGTGACGCAGATGTACTTGACTTATCATCAAAATTGCTACTAGAGCCTGATGTCTGGTCCGAACCGGGGAATGTGAATGTAAACATTTCATCACTAGAACTTGACTGCGTTGACTCTGAAGTCACAGAAGTGGCTACCAACTCTGTTGTAAGAGTAGGGCTTGATGTCTCGTCGGAAGCGGGAAATGTAAATGTAAAAATCCCATCACTATCAGAACTCGACTGTGTGGAATCTGAAGTCACTGTTGAGTCCACTTCGGATGTAAGTGCAAAATCAGAAGATTTTGCTTTACTACTTTGAGAGCTCGATATTTCACTGCTGGTAATGCTTGAAAAATCGGTAGTTGTAAGGCTTGTTTCCTCGGTGTTGGAGGATCCGGGTGTTTCGGTAATTGAAGAGCTTGCTGTTTCTGAGCTTGACGGGCTTAGTGACTCGGAAAGCATGGAGTCCGTAGAGCTCGTTGGGTCCGTGCTTGCGTAGCTTTGTGTCTCGGTACTTGTAGGACTTGTTTTGTCCATATTCGAAGAGCTTGTCGTGAGGGAACTTGTCAGGTCTGAGCCCGAAACTCCACTAATTGCGTCACTAGATGTTTCCAATTCTGAAGAACTTGGCGCGTCGGAGCTGACGAGGCCTGGAGATCTTATTGTGGAGGAAGATTCGGATGTAAGAGCTGAAGCTGATATAGGAGTTGAATCGCCAGAGCTGCTGATAGGGGTATCATATCTGGATGTGCTAATTGCGGAATTATCCTCGGAAGTCGATGCAGATGTTTCAGTGTCTGAAGTGGCCTCTTCGTCATCCAGCGCCAAAAAGTCAAAGTTCGTGAATGGTTCAAAGGAGATCGAACCAGTCTCGGGGATCGTGGTGTAGACGTAGTCACTTGATTGTTTAGAGTTGTCACTTGTTAGCCTCATACTAGTTGCCTCACTCCCAGAGGATAGTGGTATACTTGAGGGTATCGAATAAGATTCTGAATAGGCAACCTCAGACGTCTGGGTCGAAATGCTTGATACATCTTTAGCAGATGAAAAGAAGGAACTCTGGGTGCTTAATTCTCCTGAAGACTGTGTTGGCCTGCCAACTGGTGATTCTGGGGCACTTTCCGACGTTGAAGTTGATAAAGTAGAGGATGGAAGAGTGCCAGCCGCTGAACCGCTCGGCGATGATGAGGACTGTTTTCTTTCGGACGAGCTTTTAGCAGAACTTGGCTGTGGCGAGCTTGTAGCAGGACTTGACTGTGATGAGCTTGTCGATGAAAAAAAAGACAGAGCTGCGGTCGGGCTAGAGTTTGATGTGATCTGACTTGTCTGAAGAGATGTAGTGTCACTGGATTTTATACTCTGTTTACTTGTTACCTCTGAGCTGACGCTCTCCTGTAAATTCCCTGACGACCTCCCAGTGTTTGTTACCATACTAATGACTGCGGAACTTGAAGTTGAGACGGGATATTCCCGGGTATTATCACTGGAACTTCCAGCGTTTTCATCTCCCGTCTCAGCCGTTGAAAGAAATGTGGCCTGGCCATGACTCTCGGAACTGTAGCTTGCTGCTGTTGTACTTTGCACTGCAGTGCCTGTCGTTGTATGGGAAGTAATAGCGTCCTGCTGAGCACTCCTGCTATATACTTGGGCAGTTTCGGGAGACGGCAGTCCTTTCGTCGTCGATATAAGGATCAGCGTGAGAAGTAAAAGTCGTATTATCAGATAGTTTTGCATCATGCATCTGACTTTAAGCTGCTTTCGAACAGTTTTCTACTTTAGACTTATCACGACGTGATATGGATGGTTTTGAATGGGATATTGATGGATTTGAGCTGAAGTCTGCACTTTATTGCGTGGTGAGATGTGTTTATGGAGATCTCCGTATATCAACTTTTCAAGATGTGTCGGTAAGCGTATGCCTGTCGGCCTCATAAGATCTGGTACGGCAAAAAAAAAGAATCCGCTATTGATTCGAAAATTTAACTAAATTGGCGACGAGTGGATTATCTTGCTGCTTGAATCCGTCACGAGCTGCCTCTAGGTTACTCTGATCTACTTGCATCCAGACCAAGATGTGAGAATTGCAAAAAAAAAAAATTCGACAACTGCAGGACTCGAACCTGCGCGGGCAGAGCCCAAAAGATTTCTAATCTTTCGCCTTAACCACTCGGCCAAGTTGCCACTTAACTGGATGGTTTTTTTGTTCCGGTGTCTCTGTTATATCAGCCCTAGATAATCATAGAATCGTTCGTAAAGCATACCTCTGCTTCAGTTAATGTTGACCGCTTTGGTGAAAATGCTTATCTATGGACTAAGTGGCTAAAGATTCAACAACTGTATTCTGGCTGGGACGGGACTGCCTAAGGTTTTGCCTCATCCCTTCTTGAAAAATCGGGAAATGTCGCCAGACGATCCTTTCTTTGTAGTCCTTGTCTTCTTGTTGATTTTCCGTTCGGGAGTGCCACTTCTCTTTCTAGACATCATGAGTCGCTTTTCACCTAGCGAGAGCTGCCTTGAGTGCTCACTGACCCCGTTCATCTTCTCAGAGAGGGCTAAAGCAGTATGGTAGTCAGCGTGCTCTTGGAACTCTCTCTTATCTTCAAACTTCAAATCGCACTCAAAACATTTGTTTTCTTCAATTGGTTCAGGGCTGTTGGAACCTCGTTGACCTCCCAGAGCTTGGGTATTTGTGTCTAGTCGACTTTGGCTGCTCGCCTTGCCAGCAAACATGTCGATCACTGATTTCTTGGAGTCAGCAATCTCTAAATTAGATATGGACATGTTGATATTAAGCAGCGGATAGAATGCATATTCTTTGCCGCGAGCGAATTTAGCATCCAGTTCCGCCACAAGTTTGGCACCTGTCTTGAGAAGATCCTGGCTGTTGATTCTTGCACCGTTCTGAACGAATGGACCAGATTTGCTATGCGAGTCCCCAGATTTAGTTCTTACCAATATGTGAACCGTTCGCGGCACAATAATCTTACCATACTCTTGTTGAAGCTCATGTACTCTCCCCGCCAACTCTCCGGCAAAAACTTCAAGCCAGGAAAAGCAGTCAGACAGGCTGCTACAAGCCTGACCCGTCATATTTTTGTTAGACATCATCGATTTTACGATTGTTTGTGGTGTTACAGGGACTCGACATTGCCCACGAACCAAATCATAGAGCTTATCAGCAATTTCATTCGTTCTTGAGGGATCAATGACGCTACTGGATCCATATTCTGAATCCTTGCATGCCTTATTCAGGTATATCCTGAGGCTGTCCCGTGAAGGCCATTTCTCTCTCACACAACGATTGCTACCTTGCTCAGGCAGTTTCAAAATCTGGATCAATAATTTACCCAGTATCCCACCTAAAGACCAGAAACTTGTTATTTCGAACTTTCCATTGTCCAAGAATGAGTTTATGCAACTGTTTTTTATGATCGTCTGGGCGTCGGGCTTCTTGAAATTAGAGGCTAGTTTGCAAATGTTCTTGGTGCTGGCTAGCCCGCAAGATGTCGTATATCCAAGGCTATTCTTGATTTCATCCCTGATTTCCTGAGCTATTCGTGACCCTAGGGCGAAGAGAACATCATCCCAGTCCTCGATCAGTGGGACATTTTCAGGATTGTAAACATCACCAAAAAATCTTAGTTCTTCTTTCACTTCTTGCGGGATTGGTGGCAGGAATTCATTCTTATCATAAGTCTCATCCCTGAACTGCGACTGTAGAAGTTTTATTGTCGGATGGTTTTCTTTTCCCTCTATGAGCTGATCACTGCACATTAAACTTTGCAAGCAGAGTCTTGCTATGTCCAAGAACACTTCGTCCACACTTGCCTTCTCAGCCAGATCGCAGTATTCTGTGAAGATCTTGAATATCTTTCGACTTTCTCTACGATATGGATCAAGCGAAATCTTGTAATCAGAAGACGGCAGTTTCTTGTCTCTATCTTCATTCCACGGTCCCCACCCATCGTGGTACTGCCAAAAGTCTTCACCTTTTCTGAAGACGGCTGTATGAATAGGAATCAACTTGTCAGTTTTCTTGAGAGCTTCCTGAATTGTAGTCATCCTCGAAACGCCATATTTACGAGCAGCGTATGACACGGCCACGATGGAGTTCCACTGAACACAAACAACAGGATCGTCCTTAGAATAACCACATCGTATAGCCTCTACTTGGGCATAAAAGCAGTTGACATCAATGTGACAGAGGACGGAAAGTGGTGAATTATATGCTTCGCCCTTTGATTTCAACTGTAATACGTCCTTCCATCGGTATTTGGACATTACTCAACTTGCAATATAGGTTGCAGAGTCCAGTACCCATCAATTAGACGACCACCGGCCAATCTTTATATCCTTTATTCGTCAGCTTCTGGTGACTTCGTCGAGCTTTTACCTTGGTCTTGACAACTTTAATATTTAGTACCAAAAAGTTAAAATTGACCAATTCACTCAAGCACCAAGTATCCGTTACAGGACAAGTCTTGTAATCTGTATTCAAGAACTGTTTCCATCTACAATCAATCCCTTGGTAACTTTTACCACTACAATGGAATCGAGTATGGTCTCATACGCTCAAGATTGTTTGTTACTGGTGCAAGAGTTAAGAATTTTTACATTAAGATGTATGACAGTGAAATGGACCAATAAAGACAAATAGTAATAGTCGATCTTGGTGAGTAATTGTCATATGATTGTAATCTTGTTTGATCTTAAATAGGGACAAAGTACAGGTTTAGAGCACTCTTTCAGTTGAAAGAATGCAATCCAAACTAGGTCCCGGAGTGTTTCAAACGTGAGTAAAAGGTGACCAAGAGGATAGGGAAAACATTCAGGAAACAATGGTTCAATTAAGCGCGAATCTGTCATTGAAGGTTTCAAACCAAAGAGGATACAGTGTGAAGCTTTTTTCAATAAAAAAACCCTAGACTAAAAAATACAGAAAGTGAGTAATGATGTTTGGATATTATACCGAATGAAATGGGAAACAACCTTAGTTTTCTGGAATTTCAATTTCACCAGCGTTGATGGCGTCAATGATGTCATGTGGGTTCTTGAAGTCGACACGGCAGCCAACGGATTGAGCAGTACCCAAGATTTCCTTGGTGACAGAAGCCAAGTTCTTACCGAAGGATTTCTCTTGCATTTGCTTGGCGATCTCAATGATCTCATCCAATGCAATGTTACCACTGTGCTTAACGTTCTTCTCCTTCTTTCTGTCTCTTGGTGGTTCCTTCAAAGCAGTAATCACCAAAGAGGAAGCAGATGGAACAACAGAAGCAGTAGCTTGTCTGTTTTGGATCTTCAATTGCACAGTAACCTTGATACCTTTGAAGTCCTTGGTGGCCTTGGCGATGTCTTCACCGACCTTCTTTGGGGACAAACCCAAAGGACCAATCTTTGGAGCTAGAGCAGCGGAAGCACCAACTTCACCACCGACAGCTCTCAAGTACAAGTACTTAACTTCATTTGGATCAAACTTTGGAGGCATCTTGTCGTGTAATTTACCTGTGTTTGGGCACTGTGGTTCTCTTCAAGGCAAAATTTACTAACAAATGTGAACATACATTATTTAAGAACCATCACCTTGTATAATTTTTCAGCAGTATAGTCCCACTCCAGCGAACTGACCACTGAACGGGCGGCGCGCGCCTCTGCCTGCCTACCTGCCATACCGCGCTCTGCTCAGCCCAGCGGGCCCCTCTGCCTAGCGCTAGAAGGAGAACCGAGGTCTATCCGCCTGGCGACCTACGAGATGGTGGAAAAGCTCTGCCTAGCGCGCGTCGCGGAGAGGCCTCGCGTGGCGCGTAGGCGGCCCGTGGAGGACGCAAAGAAAGCACGGAGGGCACCCACGCAAAGGGCAAGCTAACTAGCGATACTTGGAGATCTGTACCGGGCTCAATACAGACCTTCAACGTAGTGAGTAGCTTAGATAAGACGCTTTTATCGATCGATTCGGTAGATTACAACATCCATACATTTTGATCTTTTTAAGGATGTACTGATGTAGAGAAACAGTCCACTGTGACGAGACCACGTGATGAGAGGGTCCTTGGCGGCTTCTTGGATTTCGTTTCATATATCATAATCTATCAGTTGCGTTAGGTTATATACAATGCTTTATAGAAGTCTGTCACTTGCCATGTGGATCTTGTTGGGAGACCTTGTAGTGTCTCTTGAGTTTCGTTTTGTTGACTAGAGTCAATAGTGGGAAAAAACTCGAGGAACCTTCGGGGACGGTTAATTGTGCACCGTAATTCTCACTTGCATTCTTGGTAATTGATTTGCCCAGCTTGCAGGCGATGGCAGTACTGTTTTTTTCAATGGCTTGCGCAGAAAGTTGCAATTGGTCGTATTGTTGCAGTGCCTCTTCTTTTACCAGTCTAGTACCTGTGACAAGAAGACCGTTGTTATCACCACCGTTTATACATTTTTTGATAGTATCAATTGCTGTGAGAGCTTTGCTGACCTCTTGACGGATACATTCCAGAGCTTTCTCAAGTTTTGTTGCAAGCATTGGTTCCTGAATGAGAAAGTCGTCCAGTGTCGATTGGAATATTTCATAAGTCAGCACCTCAGGGACGCCAATCGAGGAAAATGGCTTGAGTCTCAGATCCAATAACAACCGGTCGCTGGTGAAGATGCTGCTTGCCGACGATTTATTCTCTATCACGCCATAAGATTTAAGAATTGAAAACTGGATGACCTGAGCTAGTGATAAGGATTTGATAATCGAGCTGTGCATAAACAGGTAATTCATCAACCGCTTGTTGGTTCGCAGTTGCTCCATTTCACTATCCATAAGATGGCGATACTGAGCTTTCAACTCGTTCTTCTTCTCAGGGTTCTTTTGCTTTTTGATCTTTTTGCTCAAAGAGTGGATCGCGTTGATTCTCGAGTCAATGAATTGATGAATCTTCTCCAAACATGACTCCTGTTGATACGAAAGATAGTAGGAGTACCAAAACATGGCAAAAGCTTCAAAAGGCTTGTAAACATCCAAGTCAAAACCCTTCAAAACATATTCCACCATGGCGCTTATCTTCATGAAGAAAGCCCATGAGGAATATGGCATAAACTCCTCTGTGCCTCCTGATATTTCAAACTCCGCATTCTCCATTTGTACATGCAATGCGTCCAGTAGCAACAACTGTCTGTTGTAACCTTGTCTGTACCGGGATGTATTTTGGGCCATGTTTTGATACCATTCAAACATGACGTTCATAGCTTCTTGCAAGACAGGTTCCATAGTGGCGGGCATTTCCTTGGAAATTCTCGTCGACATAGAAGAGAACTCTATCAGGTGCATATTGATACACTCGAGCGCAGAATATCTTCCAAGAATCGTTTGGTCATCTCTGATGAAGAAGAGGGGGAACAACGCTCTTGCTATAACATGCCTTTGAGTCAGTTTGTTGAATAGACTGGCCAGTTGCGCAGCCTCCAACATACTGGTTGCTTCGTTGACTCTCAAAACTCTCTTGATATCCTGAGCCATGACTACAAATCCCTTGTAATTCCAACCTGGCACCACAAGGCGTTTGGGAGGGAACCGATTCGACAATCTTCTTTGAATCCCCATCGAGAAGCAGCCAGATGGCGGATCACATTCTGATAAATCCTGCTGATCTAGAGATGTAGCTTCCTCGATAAGCTGATCCAACTTTGTTACATCTGTGGAGTAAACCTCTATATGATTCTCCAGAGAAACCAAGCAGCTGATCAAACTCAGAAGACGCCTCAGAGGGGTGATTTCTTCACCCTGCAGCGTACCCACGTATTCGATGCTACGCTCCAAGCGTTTCAGAATCACATCTTGACTCTCCACGTAGGTCAAGAAGTCCAAACCCATATGGTTGAAGTTCAGATCTTCCTCCTCACAGACTACACCTGCTTCCAAAAGCTTTCGCACGAATTTGGCAAAATAGCATATCCCATAAATGGCATCACAAAGGACCTGGTCGTACAGTGGGTCTCCAGTTTGCAAATAGCTCAGCTCATCTCGCTGGAAGGAAATTGTCAACAGATGCTCCACATATCGGCAACTCAGCACTGTCGTGGGCAAAGTTTGGTACTCGTTCAACCAACAGACAAGAAATCTAGCCAATCTGTCCACCACAGCGGT
The DNA here is from genome assembly GCA_003708055.3 of Torulaspora maleeae. NCBI lineage: Eukaryota > Fungi > Ascomycota > Saccharomycetes > Saccharomycetales > Saccharomycetaceae > Torulaspora > Torulaspora maleeae. The sequence goes on along the minus strand of PPNA03000005.1, from coordinate 281,885 downwards.
AACTTTCTTAAGTCTTTCCCTCGGAGTAGCTCCATATATCACGTCGCAACTAAAATTCTTCTCATCCTCGCTCAGACAGATCAGCGAAGAATCCAAATTCTCGTTGTCGACTTCCAACGAGTGCGTTCCCTCGAATAGATCAAACCCTGGGTCTTGAATAATGGTTTGCGGGGACAAATCTTGTCCCAGCCCAAAGAACAGATCGGTTACGTCGACCAGCTCCGGAAGTCCAGTCCCAGCATCAAAACCTGCAGACAACTGCAACTTCTCAAAGCCCTTCTCCAGCTCCATACCAGCCTATTACTCTACTACCCACCGCTTCCTCTGCTTCAAAACTACTGCCTCTCTTGCAGTATACAACCCAATGGATCGCGTCTATGCCGTGAAAAAACGTCAGCGGTTAATGCCCGAGCTTCTTTATCACCACCAAGAAGCCTTACTTCTAGCTGTTCTAAACGAGTGCCGCTAAGCGAGTAAAACAATCAACACTTTCATATTTAGACCCTTGAATGTTAAAAGTTGCCGAACTCGAAGCACTTTCTGACCGTCGTCTCCACTTCTCGATGGATGACCGACCAATCTCGTCCCGCGCTTTGCAAGCGGGCGTCACGCAAACCTAATCGGGCCAAATCCACAAGGGCATTATATAGTCAATAGATGTGCAGACCGCCGCGGTAAGCTGTTTATGGATACCAATCGTGGGCGAGTACCTGCTTCTATGAATTAGCTATGAATGTGTTCCGAATGAGACCGTGGGGAAGTGTGCAACCCAACTGCTATAGAGAACTTGCCAAAATCTTCCCTCGGATCGCTGTACGTAGTCAATCTACTTCGCAGTTGGACAAAGATGAAAGAGCGACAACGCTCCCAGCCAGTGACGCTAGGGTGACACCCCTGGAAGAGTATAATAGACTTGTTGGGGCGAAAAGGCTGAGAGATGATCCGTATCAGAGAGGGATAATCAAGTCTCTGAGCTCGCTTTACGAATCGTTGGTTCGTTACAGCCCACCTGAGATCCGAACTCCAGATGCTTTGGACCAGGTAGGCTGGAAGACGTCGTTTCTGGGCAAGTTTATGAGTTTTGGCAGTCAAAAGAAGGTAAACGATTTTAGTGGGATTCCCAAAGGGATCTATTTATATGGGGACGTTGGCTGTGGTAAGACAATGCTGATGGACCTTTTCTACTCAACTGTGCCTGCTCACCTCTCGAAAAAGAGAATCCACTTCCACCAGTTCATGCAGTATGTGCACAGGAGGTCGCATGAGATTATCCGGGAACAAAATTTGGATGAACTTGGAGCTGCGAAGGGGAAATATATAGATCCGATCCCATTCCTGGCTGCAGAGATCGCGAGAAGCTCGAGGTTACTATGTTTTGACGAATTTCAAGTGACCGATGTAGCTGACGCTATGATCTTGAGACGTTTGTTGACCGCTTTGCTCTCCAAGGAGCACGGCGTGGTCCTTTTCGCTACTTCTAATAGGCATCCAGATGAACTTTATGTCAATGGTGTGCAGAGGGAATCATTCATACCCTGCATTGAGCTTATCAAGAAGAGAACAGAGGTGATTTTTTTGAACTCTCCAACTGACTACCGTAAGATTCCAAGGCCGTCGTTGTCTGTGTATTACTACCCAGAGAAGGGACTCGAATACAGCTCTCCAGAATGCCAGAAACTACGGGAGACTCATATTGAACAATGGTACACTTACTTTGCCCAAAAGGAGAATACATCATCAACTGAGCATGAAATTCTTACTGATTTTACATTGACTACATGGGGCAGAAAGTTTGTGGTTCCAAAATGCACACCATTATGCGTTGCCCAATTTACCTTCAAGCAGTTGTGCGAACAACCATTGGCTGCGGGTGATTACTTATCACTAGCCACTAATTTCAGAGCTTTTATCGTTACTGACATCCCTTACCTCTCCATTTACGTTCGTGATGAAGTAAGAAGATTTATTACATTTTTGGATGCTGTTTATGACAGTGGTGGTAAATTGGCTACCACTGGTGCAGCGGACTTTACCTCATTATTTGTGGAGCCTGAAGAACTCCTCAATGATTATGAATTAAAAAGCAGTGAGAAGAAAGGCGACTTTAGAGAGGAAGAGGACACTGAGGAAGATACTCTGGTCAGCGAACATGGATTCTCCAAAGAAATTGCAAAAAAATCTCAGATGTTTGCTCTTGACGAAGAGAGATTTGCGTTTGCGAGAGCGTTGAGTAGACTTTCACAAATGAGCTCAACTGAGTGGGTTGAGCGTTGAATCGCCAGGGAGTTTACAGGACACTTACGGTGAGTCATAGATCCAGTTCAATTTCCTCTGGGTTGACTACATCTGGTTTGGAAGCTGCCACGAATGCAATGTTACCTTCAATTTGACTTTCAATTTCAGTTTCCACCCGCATTTCCTTTTCCAAGCGTCTTTTGAGTTTCAGCATTTCCTTGTAACTTTCTTTATCCCCGTGTCGAACTTCAAACTCATCCCAACTCTCCCACAATAGGGTATTTTTACCTGGGGGTACTAATTGTGCTGCATATTTCATAATCTCTCTAGCCCTCTCAATTTCCCCAAGCGTGGCTTCTGTGTCTGCGAACTCGATGGCAAACTTGATAACCTTCGAGTTGGGTAGGGTTTGGACACATTCTTCATAAAGCCTACGGGACTCTTCATTTCCCAAAAGTTCTTTACACTTTAATAGACATATCTGCCATAATGTGATTTTATCCTCCAAGTTTTTAGTCTTTCGGCATCCATTCAATAATATGTCAACACATCTATTCCGCAGGCCACATTGTTCTTCGAAGTCGCTGTACAAGAGGAAAATCGCCTTACAATCTAACCCGCTGGGAACCAAAATCTCCAGCGCTTGTTCAAACAATTCACGAATATGTTCCTTTGAGAGTACATCTTTATCTGCTGTGCTTTCTGCCAGATAGAGGTTCCACAGTTGAAACTGTGTTTCTGGTGGGAAAAAGCCAATAGCACGCTCATAGACTTGAAAACTTGCCAGTTTCTCACCGTGTCCTTGTAAAAAGTGAGCGTAATTGACAAAAATAGTCGGCGTCGCCACTTTTAATGCTATTACCTGTTCATATAGGCTTATCATCTTTTCAATATTCTCTGGTGCTTGAGCGCAAAGTGACTCGAAAAAATCGAGGTAAAGTGACCAAAGCTTCAGAGAATTGAATACCACACCTTGAGACGGTACTTTTTTGTCACCTTTACTGAACTTCTCGAGCAAGAGCTCAGGATTTTCTGGCACACGTAAAGCAGTTTCTAATAGCTTCGCAGCAGCATTCACACCTGATTCATTCACTTCGCACTCCACCCATGTGCTCCATATAACTTCAAGGTCATCCACATAGGGATAAGGGACTCGCAACGCTCGATCATAAACTTCTCGAGCATTATCTTTTTCCCCTGCCTCCCAATACAAGCTGGCATACTCACACCATAGTTTTCCAAAAGCTCCAGGAGTGCTAACCTTGAATGGGTCTATAGTCAAGATTGCTTGTGAGTAGACGTTACATTTATCGGCGCTCGTCGGCACTAAAGCAGCCCTTTCGGACCAGTTGGCCACGAAGTTTGAATTTTGTCTCAATTTCAGATCGTTCAATCTAAGCTCATATGAGTCTATGAGATCTTGTAGTCGATCTATGTGGCTGTCCAGTAGATCCTGCCAGCTCTTGTCGATTGTGCCGGGTTTCGCTCCATTCTCCTGCAGCACGGTCTCGATAAAAGTCTTTTCATAGTTGAGATACAGATCGTAAAGCACTGAGAAGTTTTTTACTGAGTATACCCTCGATAGAATATCATCCAGCACCTGAACTGCCCTTTCATGTTGACAGTTTTTAATATGAAACTTAGCCAATCTCACGGCCATATCAACCTCCTTCTCAGGGAAAGAGCGAATCCTTTCCTCAACAAACTCTCCGTATTCTTCTCTCTTGTTTAAGCGATCCAACGCCTTGAGGTATTGCAGATTATTCTCATCTGGGATGTCTCGGTTGGAGACGAAACCCTTCCCAAGAGCCTTGTTGTACGCCTCGTAAAGACCCTCATAATCACCAGTGCGAGCCAGTCTGTTAAGAGCACCAAGCACTTTATCTCGAGGACAAACCTCTAAATATCGCTTTATGATCTGCGACGACCACAGATCTACCTCATTCTCAGCCTCTGCAGGAGCAGACCTTGGGAAAAGTGATCTGTAGAGCAAGACACTCAGTTCCTCCTCCTCATTCTCGTACAGCGACTCGTCCTCCTCGGTCAAGGGTCCCAACCGATCGTCCACAAATCGTAGTATCTTATCCCAGAGACGACCTTGTGAGTCTCTCGGTACCCTGACAAGCGACATATCGAATGCCAGTCTAATGGCCTCCAAGTCGCACTGCTCAATGGCAAACTCCAAGAACATCAGACACATATCCTCACAGTTCTTCCCGAATTCAGCCAGACAGCGGAGAAACAGTGCTACCACGAATCGGTAATTCACTTCCTTCCCACATATTCCGGCCGCCCACTGGACATACTCCCTCCACACCTCAATATTGCCCCTAAACTGGCCACAGAACCGCTCGTAAAGCCATACGACGTGCTCCAGAGGCCTCTTTGTCCTCGGCTGACCCTTCCAGTCCTCCAGATACCGTCTCCATGTAATCAAACTCTCCGGAGCTCGCTGCAGCTCATACTCGTACGCCAAATCGTCCTCTTCGAACACATACCGACCTATCCAGTCCATAACAGTCTCTAACTACTGCATCTCGACCGTCCTGACGGATCTCGAGCCTTCTTAGAGGGTTTTCTTAGTTAGAATCGATGAGGGTTACCCTCCCGAGGCTGCTTGGCTGCAAGGCTTACAGGGGTCTCTACATATTGATGAACAGACATAATGAAGAAGTGGGTACAATGGAGTCGATCAAGCAGGCCTAGAGGCTCTCCGAGGCGGTAAAGTAATTCCAATACAGTTGTTTGCAGGATCGATATGTCTGGAGCCAGAGAGCAGGTATTTCCCACGCGTATGACGCTGGGGTTAATGAAAACCAAGTTGAAGGGCGCCAACCAAGGGTACTCGCTGTTGAAGAGGAAGTCTGAGGCGTTGACCAAGAGGTTCCGTGACATCACGAAGAGAATTGACGATGCCAAGCAGAAGATGGGAAGAGTGATGCAGACGGCGGCGTTCTCGTTGGCAGAAGTGTCGTACGCTACGGGTGAGAATATCGGATACCAGGTGCAGGAGAGCGTCTCCAACGCCAGATTCAAGGTCAAGGCACGCCAGGAGAATGTTAGTGGTGTTTACTTGCCGCAATTTGAGTCTTACATCGACTCCGACATCAACGATTTTAAACTGACGGGTCTGGGCCGTGGTGGACAACAGGTGCAACGTGCCAAGGAAATCTATTCGAAGGCGGTGGAGACATTAGTGGAGCTGGCTTCGTTGCAAACTGCATTTATTATCCTGGATGAAGTGATCAAAGTAACAAATAGAAGAGTAAATGCCATCGAGCACGTCATTATCCCAAGGACAGAGAACACGATCGCTTACATCAACAGTGAACTGGACGAGTTGGATAGAGAAGAGTTTTATAGATTGAAGAAAGTGCAGGAAAAGAAGCAGCAGGAGACGGCAAGAGTGGATGCCGAGATGAAGCAGGCGAAGTTGGCCAGACTGGCCGAACAACAGGGTGCTGCCGAGCAGGACGACAAAGAGCCTGCAGACACAGATAAAAATGAGGCTGAAACCAGCGCAAGTGTAAAATCTGCCGCCTTAGTAGAAGAACAGGAGGAGGATGTCATTTTCTAGAGTACATAGACTTTATTAGCATCAACTGAACTGGACTCTTTTCTCTTGTAGCCAAATCGATATCGCGGAGTACTGCGAGTCGATGATAAACACCATTCACCAGCTCGGAAAGCCAAGATCCGGCATATCAACGTTAAGGTGATGAGGATTTACCTGTTCATTTCAGTGATATTTGCCACATTGCAATGCTGTATAGGCGGTCTTTTCGAAGATCCATTGAGAGTGCTCGAGATTGGGCAGGACGAGAGAATTGAGGTGAAAGAGTCCAAAAAACTCTCGCTAAAGAGGAGAGGTGTGGGATTTATCGATGTTACTGATCACCTGAACCTACCATGGAGCAAGCAGATCAAGAATGCTGCTGCTGTCCCGGATTATAACTTCCCGCTGGCGGCTTCCCAGCAGGAAAGCACTCACAAGTTGTTTGCAGACATCGACAAAGTTGCTATGCATAGTGACTTGGCCAAGTTCTGCAGTTTCTTCACCAGATACTATAAATCGAAATCAGGATACGAATCAGCGCTGTGGCTTTCCTCGAGACTACATAATCTAACTAGCGAGTTGCCTGCTGGAGTGGTCGAGATTGAACATTATGACCATAAAAAGTGGAAACAGTTCTCAATTATAGTCAGAGTTCGAGGAACCGACACTGCTGATAATGTTATTGTGGTAGGTTCACATCAGGACTCGATAAACATGATATTCCCTTCACTTTTGCCCACGCCAGGTGCAGATGACGATGGATCTGGCACAGTGACTAACATTGAGGCTCTCAGGCTCTATATCAAACACCTTCAAGACGGAAATTTACCGAAAAACACGATTGAGTTTCATTTCTACTCTGCAGAAGAAGGCGGTCTTCTGGGGTCGATGGATGTGCTTGGACATTACAGAGAACAAGGCAGGAAAGTCGTTACAATGATACAGCAGGATATGACTGGATACGTCACAAATCATAACGATGAGCATGTAGGTCTCGTTACAGATTATTCCAACGAGCGACTTGTGAATTTCCTCAAAGTGGTAATTGATACCTACCTCAAGATACCTTATAGAGAAAGCCAGTGTGGGTACGCTTGTAGTGACCACGCTAGTGCTACAAAAAACGGGTACCCATCGGCCTTTGTACTAGAATCAGAGAATAGTAAATCTAATCGTTATATTCACACCACCATGGACACTCTGGATCGTCTCGACTTCGACCACATTAGCGAACATGTCAAGATATCTCTGGCGAGTGTAATGGAATTATCAAACTGGAATTTCGAAATATAAACCTAACTGTACGTCGCTATTTACAAGTTTTAAGCGGAACCAATGAGTCATCACAGCCTGGCGTCTTTACCTCTTGGTCTGTCCCTAACCTTCATTCTATTTTGATTTTTGCCCCTTCTAGTCTTGAAGCCCTTGGCTAGTTGCCCCCATGGAGACATGGATAGTTTCTTAGATTTAGATTTACCACGACCACCACCGTGAGGGTGATCACATTTATTCATTGCCACACCTCTAACGGTTGGTCTGATACCGAGCCATCTAGATCTACCAGCTTTACCGAGAGATCTGTTTTGGTGATCAATGTTAGATACGATACCAATAGTTGCGCAGGCTTCTAAAGAGACATAACGGTGCTCACCACTTTGCAAACGAACAATAGCCTTCCTCTTTTCTGGAATCTTCGAAATGATACGGGCATATGTACCGGCAGCACGACAGAACTTACCGGGTCCGACAGGCGTGATACCGACATTATGGACAATACTACCGACAGGGATCATAGAGATCGGTAAACAGTTGCCTCTTTGAGCAGTTCTGACACTCAAGATTGCCGGATCAACTTTACCACCCATTTCACGTAACAAGTCCTCGGGAATACCTTGTCTGTAAGACTCGACAACATCACCCGCTCTTAGCCCATCACAAGCAATGATGTACGATAGTTTTCCTGTCTTCTTGTTCTTCAGCAGAGCGATATGTGATGTTCTACCTGGATCATATTCGATTCTCTGGACAGTCTGTTGACCAGCTTCGGTACGTGAGAAATCCACTAGTCTGATACGCCTCTTGTGACCACCACCTCTGTGGCGCACTGTAATCCTACCGGAGTGGTTTCTACCACCCTTGCCCCTCCTGGCTTCGGTCAAGGACCTCACCGGTCTGCCCTTGTATAAATATGGATATATGGGTGATCTGTACCACCTCAAACCTGGCGAAACTGGCTTCAATTTCTTCATCTGCGTGATCTCTTTTGATAACTTACGCCTTCTCCTGATCAGCTCATCCTGCTTCTCCAGTGTGGCAACATCAGTTGTATCGGGGATGATCTTCAAAACCTGAGGTGAGATATACCCGAGTTCTTCCTTCACACTACTGACCTCCATCCTTTGCCATATTCTTGTCCTGACGGAGAGATTCCTGCGTAGCACCGCTGCGGAAGAAGCACTTTCACCCAGCAGGGCAGCTGGCAGCGCTTTATTCGCCCAAAACTTCCACATCAACCTCCTTGATCACCTCCAAGAGATCCAATTCAACCATACGCTATTCTTCAACCTCGTCTCTTCAACCTATAGCCCACATCCTGTAGACCTCGATGAAAAAAAAAGGTGTTACCCGCTTAAGCCAAAAGTATATAAAGAGTCGAAAATTTTCAGTTCAATAAGAAATTGATATTTATCTCCCACTTCTTCTGAAATAGACAATCCACCAGTCTTGGTCCAATGACTGTACTGGGTGTAGTTACCAAGAATGCCACAAGAACAGGTGTTCTTGGTGGACAGAATTGTTTTTCTCGCTAGTTGTTCTGATATCGCAGTGCCCGATAAGTTCAATTGAGTCCATTGACGTGTTTTATCCACACATCTTTTTTAGAATGATGACAAGTTGTCGCCCCAAGCGGATCTATGAAATGACCGATTAATACAACACATTAGCCAAACACTGAAAATTCTGATCTAAAAACGTTCAAGTGAACCGTTTGTGGACCGTTGAAGAGAACCAAGAGAACATATTCTATCCATTAGCGCACTACGACCCTTTCTTGTACTTATGATGATTGTATTACATACATTTCATGCTAATCATGATGGGAAGCGACCTCATCGGTAGCTTTCTAGGATTAAAGAATACGAACTGAAATAGAATTCATAGGGTCTTGTCATGTTGATCTTAGAGCTTTTTTCACGTCTTGATCTTTCGATTCTTGCTAGGTGGATTTAGCGCACTGGCAACCTGTTGAGCTTGACGCAACTCTTATTGTTAAAAAACTTCAGTAACTAGCATTGGGTGGCTAATGAAGACGGGAGAAGTGTCTTCCGAGTCTAGAGAAGACTGGACATTTTATATACTCCCATCTCAACGGGTCAATGTCCTTCTTTTGGTGGCCATATGGCTATGGCAGTGGATTCTGAAATTTCTGTCATCGTATCAATTGGACGTTTCGTCTGTGGTACAGTCAAGAGACCCCAATGAAGTGGTACTGCCGTTGTCGCAAGTTCAAATGCAGAGGCTCTCTAGACAATTTGCCTTTCGGATTTCACGGATCATTGTTCCTCTACAAGTAGTCGGTTTGATCTGTCAACCTTGGGCAATGGAAAATAAAGAGTTAAATGCCTTTGCATACTTTGTGATCTCGGTTTTACCGCTGCTACAGTTCGTCATTATCATTGGTTCCGTAATTCAACATTGTCAAATCATAAAATATTGTGTCAAAAGAATACTGCTGATCGAACCAAATCCAAGACCTATGAGAAATGTTTACATTTTATTGTCGGATACATTGACCTCTTTCACAAAACCATTGATCGATTTCACGCTTTATGTGACTACCTTTTTCCTTTCCCGGGATGCCTTATGGACCCATTGTGATTTATTAATATCGTTATTTCCATTGAATATCAGAATATGGCAATGTTTAAGAGAATTCTACTTGGGAAGGGATAAATCGCTGCTGGTCAACGCTTTGAAGTACTTTTCTAGTATACCAATTATGGTTTGCGTATGGTATAGCAGAGTTGAACCCGAAAAACACAACGTCAACGTTGTTCATTGGTTTCAATTCCTTAATTCATGTTATACACTTTTCTGGGACATCAGGATGGATTGGAAGTTCAACTCTTTGAGAAAGATCCGGAAGAATCACAAGGCTTCTCCAGCCATAATGTTCCCAAAAATACTGTACTACATTGGTTTTGTCTTTGATTTCTCTATAAAGTTTTGGTGGATCTGGACAATGAACAGACCAAATCAAATGATCTTCTTCGCAAGTGAAATGCAATATCTGGAGATACTCAGAAGATCAGTTTGGGTCATATTCAAATTAGAGTCCGAATACGTAACGATAAGAAATTTAGCTACTGAAAAATAGAATGTTCATTTCCTTCTCTTATTAGCATTGGCCTTGTACTGATTCATTTTTCTTTCGTTCTTGGTCAAATATCTAAACTTCTTCTTCTTAGGTTTCTTCTCTGTCTCTTTATCGGCCATGCCTAGGAATTTGGCGTATTTTCCCGCTCTCGTTATACTTTGATTAAGCACTTTATCACTCTTATTCAAGTCTACGTTATTAATCTTGGCCAAGTATGCAAAGTTGTCGTTGGGTTCTAGCGTCTCTACGCTTACGGAAGAGTTATCCGAGTAAACGGTTTTCAAGATCGGTTTCACCTCAGACTCTTCTTCCTCTGATTCAAACCCGTTCCACTCTTCAAAATCCTCCTCCTCCTCCTTCTTGTCGTCCTCGTCATCTTCAACATCGGCTCCTAATTCCAAACCTTGTTTAAAATCTCGTAACCTTTCTTCCATTTGTCTCTTTCTTTCATCACGCAAATTTTTTCTTTCTTCAATCCTGCTCAATCTTTCCTGCTCCTGATTAAACTCCTTGGCCTTTTTCTGTCTCTGCAGCTTACGTTTATGGAACCCAGTCAGGTATTCCAATCGATTGTCCTTATCAAATGACACTTCATCGGTACCAAATTTTTTCAGCTTTTTGTTTGCATACTTCTTCCCCTGAGACAAGATCTGTCTATTGGACCTGGCACCTACCATCACACACTGATCTCCAACACCAAATTGAGCTTCCGACGAGATCACGCACCTCTAGAATCAACTGCTTTATTCGATGAGATGAGCTCATCGATGAGCATTTGATGGAATTTTTCAGAAATGTTAAACTACCAATGAGCGCCGGGTAACGAGGACTGCTACTATATAAGGGAAGGATGGCACCATCAAATGGGTTCATCTCCACAGATTTGACACATAGACAGGTTTTAGGAGTTCAATGACGGGGAATATTCATACTTTGAGGAACAGCGCAGGTGGTAATGCGAGCGACAACGGTCCCCTGCAAGTTTTGTTCGGGATTCCGATCGTGACACGTTACCTTATCTCGAGCGCTGTGGTGATGACGTTGCTGATCCGGCTAAGGATTGTGGACACTACTGCGCTGCTGTTCCGATTCAGATCGGTGGTAATGCGCCTGCAAATCTGGAGACCCTTCACCTCGTGTCTGATCCTGCCCTTTGACGCGCTACCCGCCATGCTGGAGCTGTACACGATCTACTCCTGTTCTTCGCACCTGGAGTCTCGCAGGAAACCACTGGACTATCTGTTCTACCTGGTGTTCTGCGTCATGGTCATGGCGCTGGCTCTAACCATGGTCACTGGCACTCGTGAACCGATGGTCCTCACGAGCGGGCTTGTTTCGTGCCTGACCTACACCTGGTCTCTAGACAACGCAAACGTCAAAGTGCTGTTCTATGGCCTGTTTCCCGTGTGGGGCAAGTACTTCCCGCTTCTGCAATTGTTCATGGCGTTTGTCTTTGGCAACCGCGACTACGTTATCTGTCTGATCGGATTCCTAACGGGCTACCTGTACGGCTGTCTCGACACAAGGACCCTCGGACCCTTTTACGGGTGGATCATCGGTTCCCAGCAAGAGAACTACGGAATCTTCCCCAATGGTAACTTTGGAGCTCCAAGATTCATCTCGACCCTATTACAAAGATCCAACCACCTAAGAAGCTCCCCGTCTAATGGCAGAGTAACTGGTGGTCGCAAGCTGGGATTTAAGGACTCCAATCAGTCATCTAACTCGGGATTCGCTGCGTCGTCGTCATCGTCATCCTCGAGTTCGCAGCGCAGAGCCAGCAACGACACAACGCAACGCTCAGCCTTCTTCCCCGGATCAGGCCAGAGACTCGGCAGCTAGTCCGACCAACCTGCTGTGACCAAGCTATCCAGCAGCTGGTCATTGACTACTGCTCCAGACGGCTGAAGGTTGCACGCACGATGCCCAGATCGGTATTATCGTCACTGCGCACGAGTAATTAAGCCTTGTGGGGGCACAATGGGCCTGACCGGAGTTTATCCGTTACGCCGAGCCATGGTGCGTGACTCGAAGGCCGAAATTTGGATGACTTGTGGATGATCAAGAGGGTATATATATGGCCATTGATGGGTGTTTGTGGGCTGTACAGGGATCCCGGTTGGCGCTAGAGCAGAGGAATCGCGAGCAGATTTTCTTAGAGGTCTGCGTTCTTGCGTTTTGTGATGAAAGTGTGCTTGAGACGCTCCTCCAGGTTCCTCGAGAGAAGCATGAGTTCGCAGGTTTTGCAGAGGTTTCCGTTTGATACGCAAAATGGCGAGCATTATTGGGCTTTAAAGGATAACAAAACCTATCAGGATGCGAGACCTGGGTACAAGGGATTAACTTTTGCACAGCAGTCGAAATTGCCATCGTTGGTGGTTCCTGAGCTTGGTGCTACTTTGAGCAAGTATTTGCACACTATCAAACCTTTTTGTCGGGATTCCAAGGAGTTTACGAAACAGAAATTACTATGTAAAGATTTTGCAGACAACATGGGCCCTGTTCTGCAGGATAGGTTAGTCGAATTTTCTTCGAAGAGAAGAAACTGGATGGCAGAATTTTGGGATAATCTAGCGTATTTGGAGTATAATGACCCGGTTATACCATACGTGTCATATTTCTACTGCCATAAACCATTGCCCATAAGTCACACGGCGATCGAATCCGACCCCTTGATGAAAGCGACCGCGATTATCGTCACAGTTTCTAGGTTTATTGAGGCGTTGAAGGATGAATCTTTGCCCCCAGAGATCATCAGGGATGCTCCTTTTTGTATGAACAGTTTCCAACTTATGTTCAATGCTAGCAGACTGCCGGGAGCACCACAGGACAACCGTGATACGAGCATTTTTTATTCTCTGTATGAGAATAACTTTATCGTGGTGGTGTTCAAAGGTAACTACTACAAGTTGGAGACTCACGACCCGCAAACTAATGAGTCTTTGTCACCAAATGAAATTTGGTCACAGTTGTACTCAATTGTCAACTCCAAGAGCCCTCATTTACAAATAAAAACCAATTCAGGTGTCGGTTTACTGACTGGCTTACCTCGTGATCAATGGAGAGTGGCGTATAAGGAGTTGACCAAGAATCCACTTTCCCAAAAGTCTTTGGAAACCATCCACAAGGCATCCTATTTATTAGCGTTGGATGACGTCAATCCAGTCACTTACGAGGAAAGATCGAGGAACGCTTGGCATGGCAATGGTTACAACAGGTATTTTGACAAGTATTTGCAGTTCATTGTTGCCCAAAACGGTTCTTCGGCGTGTCTGAATGAACATTCCAAGATGGATGGTACCCCAACATGCTTTTTAAACCATTATGTGACTCAAGAGATGGCAAAATTGGATCCATCCACGTTCATTCAGTCGGTCCAAAAGCCCTCCACGCAACGCGGTTCAACAAGCCACTTGCCTTTCTTAATCACCCCTGCGGTGAAACAATGGATAAACACAGCCGAACAACAATTCAAAAAGGTCATTGGAGAGCACGATCTTCGTGTTTGGCATTATAACCGTCTCGGCAAGAAATTCATCAAGAAACATGGTATGTCGCCCGATGCTTTCATCCAACAAGTCATACAACTCGCTGTTTACAAGTATCTGGGCAAACAGTTGCCCACTTACGAAGCTGCGTCCACCCGGAAGTTCTTCAAAGGTCGTACTGAAACGGGCAGATCTGTGTCGGAGCAATCACAGAGATTCGTCACTGGCTGGCAGGATCCCAATCTACCTATGGAAGAGAAAATTGCTCTGTTGAAGGATTCTGCCAAAGCGCATTCCAACTATTTAAAGGCTGCCGCTGCAGGTCACGGCGTTGATCGCCACTTCTTTGGGTTGAAGAATATGTTAACCTCTGGCGATCCAGCCCCACCGTTATTTGGCGATCCCCTGTTCAACTACTCGTCCACCTGGCTAATTTCCACGTCCCAACTGTCTAGCGAGAACTTTGACGGTTACGGTTGGTCTCAGGTCAACGACAACGGATTTGGTTTGGCTTACATGCTGAACAATGACTGGCTGCACATCAACATCGTCAACAAGCCGTTGCCGAGCGGACTAAGCGTCGACAGGTTGCATTACTACCTGACTGTTGCAGCTGATGAACTACACGATGCTCTGGTAGCTCATGAAAGTCTCAAGGCTAAATTGTAAGCGATGCTGCCCACCCAGGTTTCAATTTTCTATAGTCTTGTTCAATATATAACGATTGCTTAACGACCTGTTATGAGAAAATCAACACTTTAAAGACACAGCACCAGACAGCGATGCTCGTCGAAGAGATCAACAAGAAGACCTACGATCCCAATGTATACTACACCTCGCTAGACTCTCAAACCGCATCTCATGCTAGAAGCAAGGTCAACAAGTCGTCCAGTGCTTATCGGTCAACCAAGAGGGTAAACTACTCGTTAGCCGACCTAGAGAACAAACTATATGCCCAACGGCAGGACACAGAGGATGCCTCTGCAACCAGCGAGACTCCTATTCAGGACAAGTACACCCAACAACAGATCATCCAATCGAAGAAACGATGTATGGAGCTGGATACGGAGAATCAAAAGGATCTAGTGGACGTTCCCTCTCTACTCAGCGCCATAACGGGTATCAACAGAAACAGAATTGACTCTGCCAGCAATACTGCTGGCAACGGTGGCTCTTCGATAAGACACAAGAACAAGATCGAGATTCCAAAGAACATCAATCTCACCTACCGATCGACAAAGCCTCCGGTGCCCAAGAGGAAAAACACCAACAGAATTGTCGCTTTGAAAAAGACGCTGTCCTCGAGGAGGTCGCTACAGAGCTACCTCGACACGCTGGACCAGGTCAACAAGAGCATTATCTACCACAACGTTACCAATAAGAAGTTTTTCAAAGTGCTCCCAGTGATCACAATCTGCTCTGTCTGTGGGGGCTACGATAGCATATCGAGTTGCGTTCAATGTGGCAGCAAGATATGCTCGCTGAGGTGCTTCAACTTGCACAATGAGACCAGATGTGTTCATCGTTAGTTCTTGATTGTATGGGTTTTTTTCACCGATGCGCTGCGCTGCTTTAAGGAAGGTTGGCAGTTGATGGTCATCGAGAACAAGGCAGATCAAGATCGCCTGAGCAGCGGAATGGCAGACCAGGATGAGTCTGTGAGGGCTGATTTGAACAAGAAGTATGCCGATATAAGAAGGAACCCGTTGGACGAAGTTTCAAGGACCGCTTTCGGGCTTGGTATCGTGCTGGGCATCTTTTTGGGGTCACTGGCATTGGTGAGATTGAAGAACTTCCACGTTTACATCATGTTTCTGTGTCTGTTCCATTTCTTGGAGTATTATATCACCGCGAGATACGACCCGTCGAAGGTCAACGTAGACTCGTTTCTCCTGAACAATGGCTCGGCGTACCTCGTCTGCCATATACTGGCTATCTTTGAGACATTGATCGAGTATGTTTGGGCTCCAGGATTTAAGACTGGTCGGGGCTCTTCCATGTCATCTTTTGTGGTTGGCCTGGGGTACGTTTGCATTCTGGGTGGCCAAGCGGTGAGGTCGTGGGCAATGGCGACGGCAGGTAGCTCGTTCTCACATGTTCTTCAAAAACAGAAGCAAGATGACCATGTTCTCGTGAAGCATGGAATTTACAGCTCGTTCAGACATCCTAGTTATTTTGGGTTTTTCTGGTGGGCCTTGGGTACACAGATGATCCTGTTGAATCCCATGTCGTTTCTGTTGTTTACTATCATCCTGTGGAGATTTTTTAGTGCTAGAATTGCATCAGAGGAGGTTTATTTGATTAAGTTTTTTGGTGACGAGTATGTGCACTACAGAGAACAAGTACCAACCAGAATTCCATTTATTAAATAACCATTAAGTCCTATTTACGTTGGTGTCAGCTAGTCTGATGTCAAATCTATTATATCATCAGCTCGCGTTGAAGCCATGGTGCGCTCAGAGACCGAAACTCCCAGCGACGTAGGATCAGCACCAAAACTGCTTGGGGATGGCGGCGAGTTATTCGCCATATGCCTCTTCTGAGGGAGAAGGTTCAGATACGGTTTCTTTGGTATGAATGGTGATACAATGGGTCTTTTACCTCTTGAATATGCCGGCGGTGGAGGAGCCATAGAGTGGTTTTCCGTCGCACCATTTCCCTGCGACGGAGACCCTAGTCTTGGGTTGCTCATGTTCTGTGTGAAAATTCCGGACGGTAATGGAGGAAGCCTTGGAACGGTAGGCATTGTTGGTGGGGCGTGCGAATCATTGATTTGATTCAAACTATGATGTTCGTTACCGTTGATAGAAGATGGACCGTCGTTACTCGCTGTAATGGGTGGTAATGGCCCTTCCGCAGGCGGCCTCATTGCCTGACCGGTCAAACCTAGAATCGACATCGTTTGAGAATTAGATGGTCGTCGAAGACTTGGTGGTGGTATGGCCCTTTTCGCGTTGTCTGGATTACCGGACTGTAGTACTTGCTCTTCGAGCCCCATCGGACTCTCAGTGGTCGAAAGAGCAGGTGTATGTTGTCCTCGACCATTTGAAACAGGAGACGGTGATGAAGGCTCCTGCAATGGGAGATCTTGGTTTTCTTGACCATTGATGAGAGGAGTTTTGCCGAGAATGTTCGGTACTTCTTGATTCCGACTCACGTATGTCAAGCTATTCTCGTTTGTTTCCATAACTCGTGTTGGAAGCGTGGGTGTTGTCGTTTCGTGCGCTCTTGGATCCAAAGTTGTTTCAGTGGAGCCTTCTCTATGATCTATGTATGAACCGTTGGACGGTACTGAGTCCGTGTTCATTATATCTGATAACCCATTGGTATTAGGAACTTGTTCTGATTGATCATTTGCATCGTCTTCAGCATCACTATCAAGTGATATAACGACTGGATCGTTGGATGGAGTTGCAGTTCTCGATTTATTTCCCACAAGCCTTGAAAGTGGCAGATCATTTTCATCTTCATCGTCGTTATATTCTTTCTTTACCACTGTATCTGCCGGTTTCGAAGATTCTTTCGGCCTAGATTCTTCTACCATGGGTTTCCACGAGCCATCAGTAGAAAGCTCCACTTGTTCCACGTCTTCATCAGATTTTTTCAAGATTTCATCAACATACTCACAAATGGCCAAATCTGTCAGCTTTATATCTATCTGACAAACGGGACATTGCCAAGTGGGGACTTGCAGCTGCGAGTAAATATACCAAAGGGCGTCATAACACTGTAAATGATTGCACATGATCGATTTCACGGGATATTTCATCCGTGTATATGAGACAGGACACTGTAGACTCATCACCGTAGATGTTGTGATCAGATCATCCTCTTCTTCATTCAAACATCGCTTGATATAAGCTAATGTCGCCGCTTTGATAATCTTCGGTTTCTTAAGCACTTCTTGAAGAAGATGTTCTGGCGTGATGATCTCCACAATATAACAATATATGCAATACTCACTCTTAGTAAACGCATAGACAACTTCTAGTACGTTTTGCTGTGGAGAAGGCCTTAAATATGGCGTTAAATCGGCTGGCTTTGCTGTACCAACTTTATTTTTCAATCCTCGTACGTTGTCCTTCACCTGAATGTTATTGAATCTAATCTCGTTGGGATGTGGAAACTGGATGTATTCTCCCGCGTTGGATGGGGTGTTCCCGTACGCTCCACAGAGCAAGTATAATTTGAACTTCTTGTCTGACTCCAGCATTGCCCACTCTGACTTCGATAACTTAAATTTAGCCACGCAAGCGCCCCTCACGGAAGTAATATTGATTTTCTGAGCAGTTTCTGGTATCAGTTTGATCAGCTTGTAAAATGGAGTGGGCTTGAAATAAAGACTTGGACGTTTATTCGTTGCCGCTCTTGGAGCGTGTGTCTTGGCCACCTCGCTAGGCCACGCTGCATATCCATGAGGCGCCTGAGAAGAAGTTTCCGTGGCCCTCGACGGTTGCTGTAAGGAGCTTACAGGTTGATGTCCTGTGGCTACCGGATGAAAAAAAGCTCCTGTCCTCAAAGTCCTCCATAAATCATCGTATTTTGGCAGTGTCTCCCCCAACTTGACTTTCTCAATGAGTATTCTGACCGCCTTGGGTCTCCATGGATCAACAGTCCCGATGGTACATGAGTCTTTCAAGAAAACTCTGATACGATCTTGTAAGTCCGCCTTTCGCCCAGCAATCGGTTGTGACAGTGATCTGCAAATCGCTTTCAGTTCTGGCACCCTAAGCATTTCCATTTGCGTGGTAACCTCTTGTATTTCATGATGCAGACCCCCGCCTGTCCCAGTTGCTACATTGCCGGTCATCGTCGCTACTCTCTCAGGAAAGACAGCTGGCCGTTCGCTACACGAACCAATAAGCCTTCCAGCAATGAACGCTGGTCTGTTAACTCTTTTGAGAGGCTTCAAACCTGCTGCCGCTGCTGATTTACTTGGTCTGATTGGTGCTAATAGCCGGCTTGCGAAGCTTCCGACTACCCAGAGACATTACCCGGATCTGGTGAAGATTACGAAAGAATCAAGGAATCAATTCTGAGACCAGCAGAGAGCTCAATCTAGCGTTGATGGGACCTCTTATCTGTCTGTGTCTTAGTGGGTATCATTGCTACTCCAAGAGGATACTTTTATTGCTTTAAAACGAAAAAGTGCGAGCAATAAAAGGGACTATGGGCCTTTTATGTAACTTTAGATGGTGGACAACAGTAATGCCCGTTGGCACACTAACCATTAGCGAACTCAAAGATCTCTGGGTATAAAGATGTCTTGTTTTGACTCTTATGCTTCTGTAGCTAGTAATTCTCCAGGTTGAAAAATTGAAAAAAAGTCAGCGATGAGCTCGAAGATCAAAGATTAGAAATAAAAGCTGACTGGGATTCGAATCGCGAAAGTTATTTGTTGCAATTGGTCATGGCGAAACCGAGAATAACTGTATTGATTTCTGGATCTGGGTCCAACCTGCAAGCGTTGATTGATGCGCAGAAAGAGGGCAAATTGGGAGATGCCGAGATAGTGTCCGTCATATCTTCGAGCAAGAAGGCATACGGTCTCACGAGGGCAGCTAACGCAGAGATCCCTACCCAGGTTCAATCTTTGTACCCGTACACTAGAGATATCCCACAGGATAACAAAGAGAAGCGTGCAGATGCTAGAGTTCGCTTCGAAAAGGATTTGGCAGAGCTGGTACTCTCAGATAAGCCTGATCTAGTCGTATGCGCTGGTTGGCTCTTGATTCTGGGTCCTGAGTTTTTGTCCCGTGTCAAGAGCGTCCCAATCATCAACCTGCACCCTGCGCTACCTGGTGCGTTTGATGGAACCACGCATGCCATTGAGATGGCTTGGAAGACGGCACAGGACGAAGATGAACCGCTGACAGCCGGTTGCATGGTTCATTATGTGATTGAGGAAGTTGACAAAGGTGAGCCATTGCTTATCAAAGAATTAGAGATTGTTCCCGGCAAGGAGACTTTGGAAGAGTACGAACAGAGAGTTCATGACGCTGAGCATGTAGCTATCGTAGAGGCAACCGTCTTGGCTTTGTCCAAGAAATAAACCCCATCGGTTGGCTGTAATCGATTATTTTGTATATGCTAGGAAAAAGTACGTAAAGTGATCTATCCCACGATATCTACCGTCTCTTCTTCAATGTCGCAGATCTTCACGATACTCTCCCTAAGTACCGCTGTGGTTCCCCTGGCAAATTTATAGCTTTGTTGTTTTGGCTCTCTGACATTTGGAGTCAAATGGTTCCTTAGATACTCTGCATCCTTACCGATCTCCATCACACAGACATCCACGTTAGAACCGGAACCCAAATCATTCCATATACCTGCTTCAATCGCATCGGAAGCCAGCTTGATTGCCTCTTCTTTACTCAGATCCTGTTTCCACTTAGACTCCAGTACTGCCATTGCTGCTAAAGAACCTGAACCTAAAGACTGGTAATAGCCAACGTCAGTGGACCCGTGTGCATGAATCGAGAACAGATGCGCACCCGTTGGGTCCACACCGGCCACAATCAGATACGCACCAATGTGACCTTGATATTTGAAAAGATGTTGCTTCAGCATCTGCAAAGCAGAAACCACACGAGGCTGCCTGTTGGCATACATTGAATGCAATTCCAAGTTGGATCCAATCAGCTGCGTCACGGCCTCTGTGTCTGCTGCAGTACCAGCACCGGCACACCATATACGTGGCGCAATACGATGTAACTTGGCACAGTTCTTATCAGCCACAATAGGACCCTGTGTGGACCTTGTATCAGCTGCAATGACCACTCCGTTGTTGAACTTTACACCAACAATTGTCGTACCTGTCGACGTCGCCTTGGGCTGCGCATGGGATTTCGAAGCTAAAAAGCTGTTTCTTTGATAATTATCGAACGAAAGACCCGCCATTGCACCTGATAGACCAGTCAATTCGTCCTAGTTATTGACTATGCTATGCTTCTTAAAGGTGGCAAATGTTACTAGTATCTAGTCCTTCGAATTCTTATTAGTATGGGGACCCGTGAGCAATGACTAGAACAAGTCCAAGTAAATAAGCTGCAAGATTCAGCTTGTAAGAGCACCTGCTAGTGGTCAATTGCGTTTGCTTCAGTTGATCTGGGAGGTCTAGAAAGTCTGTGAACTTGGTTTTGACTGCTGGTCGAAGTTTGGAATGAAACTGCATGTCGACAGTGCCAGTTTCGTGGAACCGTCAAAGATCCGAACACTGGTCGTCCCCATCGGCAAATGGAGGAGAGACGAGTTTCTGGAGGCTGTGGAGAAACTTCGTAACTACAGTGAGATCAGGCTGCTGGATATTACGCCAATTGAGAGCTCTTTGTTCACACCTCAGGGGTTTCCAAACGGTCGATTATTCTTCACCTTTAGCACGTCAGGGTATAACGATTCGCTGAACTTGTTCCTGTACGATTTCGAACCCTTTAGGAAGGTTTTCGTGGTGATTGGTCTGGTGAATGATCAGAGTGATCCTGAGGTGAATTTGAAGATTTTACAGGAACGGTATCCGACAATAATCTCACACAACCTGATCGTGGTGTCAGAGACTGCGATACCTGGTGATAATAACAATGTCTTTTCATGTGGGCCTAGACTTGAGGATAGATTGGAAACTATTCTATGCGATATTGGCAAAAACTTCCTGCAGACATTGAACCACTATTACTCGTCCTATAAGCATATGACCCTGCGATCGCCTGGTGCTATTGGTGGGAACTCGGTTTTGAAAACTAGTCTTACTAGGCAGGTGGCTGCTTTGACGGCTGTTGTTTCACCAGCTTCGGCAAATGCTTCCAAAAGGTTATCATCCATCGAGATCACAACGAATAATATCAAGCGATCAGCGTCACTAAAGCTTGCTAAATCATTATCGACACCTGAGAATAGATCTCAAAGTCGTTCCAGAGGTAGGCAATTGAAAATTCTCGGTAACTTTCAATTGCTGGCAGGAAGGTACACAGATGCCCTGAGTAGCTTCACTGAGGCTATCACATTGTTGCATAAGATTCGAGACCATTTGTGGCTGGGATCTGCGCTTGATGGGATTGCTATTTGCTTCCTGTTGTTATCATATTTACAGATATCATTTCAGATACCTCCAATCATTAACGTTCTATGCCCACATCATGCCTCAAACACATCAGCAGAGACTGATTCTCCCAGAAGCAGCGTCTCACATGCTCCAATGAGATCTCCTCGTGACTCCATGAGTTCTTTGTCTTCGGTAGTGCCTATAGATATCGAGTCAGCCAATCTGCCGAAACTTATCAAGTCCATATCTGAGAAGATAATTTACTACTATGAGTTGAGTCTTTCGCATACCACTGATTATGCCCCACAGATGATTTACTCAGAGATCTTACTCAAGACTCTGTCATTTATGGTTTGCTGTCGATCGAGCTCAGGTTTGTCTCTCGACGACCTACAACTAATCATCGAGGGCACATTACCGGAGCTTTCGAAACTCCGGACCTCAACTCTAGAGCCAGCATTCGCTAATAGCGAGATTTATTCATTCTCTAACAGGTTATTTGATCTGCAATTAAAGGACATGAACGTCGAGTCACAGTGCGAGATATACATTCATTTGGCGCAGATATATGACTCATTAGGCTTTGAAAGGAAGCGAGCATTCGTTTTACGGTTACTACTAGTCGCCATCGTATCAGGCCCAAGTCACATACAATGGTATCCAGACCATCGACTGCCTTTACAAGACATGGTTAAACTTTACGGTATTACGGAATCAGAGACTGTTACTTCGTCAGAGGCTGTGTCATGGCTCACTTTACAAAAGAGATGCCTTCAGTTATGCCTCACAGTGGCCAGTAAAGTCGGTGATAAAAGGCTTGCTGCACATTACGCATTGTTGTTGATTCGCAACTACACTCATCTTCTCACACAATCTGAACAGGTGAGCCTGTTCAGCAATCACATTCAATCTTTGATATTAGATGGCTATATCGAATCATACTGGGATCCCTACCTCCTACGAGACCTGAAGTTTGCAAGGCTGGAATCTTTTGGATCAGCGCTTGATGGAGATGATATTCCGATAGAGACGCAGTTAAAGCCCTTCGAAAGGTCAAATGGGGAAGTCCCTAAATCAGATGCCTATCAAGTTTTCAACCCATTCAAAACAGTTCAGGCAACTTCAAAGGCTTCCGAAATCAGTTCCATTCAAGGCACCTTTCTCGTTGGAGACAAAGCGATGGTTTCTTGCATGGTGCAAAATCCCTTCAAATTTGAAATAGGTATTACTCAGTTAAGCTTCGATGAAGAAACCAGGAAATACGTTGAATTAGATGAGAACGAGATCAGCTTAAAAGCGCCGATCTTTGTATCTCCGGAATCAACAAGACTGGTTAATTTGCCAGTAAAATTTAAAACATTAACAAAAGATAAATTACTAACTATCGCGTCATTAAAAGTATCAGTCATGGGGATGCCACCGAAAAAGTTTGCGCTAAATCCTTCAGAAAGTACCAGTGCGGCCCATCTGGAGGACGAGGTCAGTACTGGAAACCAAGAAAGTGTCAGAATCAAGATAATCCCGCAGCAACCTGAGCTTCAACTATTGAGAACAGAAAACATAGCGAACAATTCTTGGATGATGCTTCATGGCACAAAGCGAACAATTTCTGTCGTTCTGTGGAACAAATCTTTGAGCTGTCCCATCGATCATCTGCAATTTTCACATCAAACCAATGTTGAGAAGTCAATGAAGGCGGATTACTGGAAAAAACTACCCTATGATGATCTGTATGGCGTGGAGAAGCAGCTGGAGTGGCTCAGAAAGTCGTGTATCAAGGTTTTGAATCCACCTTCACGAATTGCACCGAATGAAGTGGTCACAGTCGAAGTGGAGATAGATGCTACATCTGTCCCGCTACATTTTGATGGGTTCGATCTAATAGTAAACTACGGTATGCACACCAGTGATGATTCCCGCATGTACATGAAAAGGTTATGCTTCTCCTACGAAATATCTTTGAAGAGAAGTATCGAGATTCCAGGTCTCGAAATTGTCCAACTGAATGAGCTATTCTCCCCAAAGATGGAAAAAGTGGACTGGATTGAATTCATAATGAAGGAAAAGCATTTAAACCCAGATTTCCGAGTTGGGGATTACATCCTTCTGCTTCTTGACGTGAGAAACTCATGGATCGACGGCGTGAGTGCCAATTTATCGTTCAAGAGTTTTAATAGTCAGATGCACCTGGTGGAAGCAGATCATACCACCAGAGTAATTATACCAATCAAGAAAATCAAACATGACTCGACGCCACTCAGGGCCCGAGCAATACCGAGAGTCTTTAATGACAGACAATATATTCAAAGTGGTCTTAGTGAGGAACAAGAACGGGACATGAGGGAGAAGTTTTGGTGTAAAGAATACATCCTTTCCAACTTAAAGTGCCGGTGGCAGCTGTCCAATGACCCTACCATCTCCGGAGCGGTGGACTTCAGGCAATTCCTCGACAAGTTTGACGATCTGATGGTTTCTAGCATGTATGCGGACCAACTGCCTTATCTTGTGGACCTGACAGTGGACAAGAAGAACGTCGACAAGAATCAGTCCATTCTAGCAAGAGTGACGATCACATCACCGCGTTCAAGGCAGGTAAAACCTGAGCCACTATTGCTGACCTTTATGGTTTTTGACAATCAGACGTCTCAACTCTTGCCAAAGTCCAGCAGAAGAATCCTTTACAATGGAACTTTGACCAGGTATGTCATTGCATCCCATGAATCTCACGCTGCCTTGGAGCTTGTACCGATCGAATCGGGCAGCTACGAGATTTGTGCACTCATAACAAAACCCGATGAAGACCGCTCTCTAAGCTTATTCAACCGCGAACCAGTAACTTTCCAAGTCTCTTGAAACCATCTAATGTACATAGTCCATTCACGTGACCTAATGATCGGTATACCTTTTCAAATTTTTCAGCTGATCATAGGCTAAGAGGGCTCTTGAAGACCCGTTGAACACAGCATTCGTTTCAATTAAGTACATCTGAGTGGCCTTGAGACCTTGTAACTCGACCAGTTGTTGTACTTTTGCAATGGGTAAGGGTATTGCTAGAAACGGTTTCAAGAGCGGTGTTCTACCGGCGACGAGATCCATCTTGAAAAATCCTACAATCAATCAAGAGGCTATACTTGCAAAAGTCAATGCTCCAAAATCGAAAGGACCAAAAGGTGAAGGATATGCAGAAGGTGTTGCACACCCGAGAAATTCCCATAGGGAACCCAGTCCTGTGCAGTTCTTGGATGTCGAAGAGCTGATCCAGAAAACTGCTGCTGCACCCTCTAGTATCAAATCTGCTGAATCGCCACAACAGCAGATCAAATTGCGAAAAGCAGAATTGAGAAGAAAATACTTATCAGAAGCATTTCGTCGGGAAGAGAGCAGATTGATATCGTTGGAGAAATTGATGGAAGAGAAGAAACAAGAACTGGAAAAAGAGAAATCCGCTGAGTTGGCATTCCTAAACCAAGAGAAGTCCTCAGATCTCACAATTCCAACTCTGGAAGGTATACTTGAGGGACCACTGATGAGACAACGAACTCCTGAGGAGAAAAAACTCCACCGCATGAAGAGAAAGTATAATAGAGAATTAATGGAGTTCAAAGCCAAGGAAAGGAAACTTGAAGACCTCCTCCAACTGTACTATGTGTCGAACGAGTTTATTGTCACTGAGGATCAACTATTGAAGAAGATAGACGAGGCCTTCGCGAACGAGGGTTCCGATGTACTAAGAACTAGACTAAGTATGGGTGCCTCCAGAGTAAGGTCCAGAAACGAAAGCAGCATCGGTGATGCTTTGTTCGGTACAGTGGGGGGCGGTGAGCATGCTGGCTTGCCATTGGTAAAGGAATACTTGAGCGGGGAAATGAAGTATTTCGCAGATCAAGTGGAGTTAAAGAACTCTGAAGTAGCAGCACAAAAGAAGAGTGACATCGACACTGTTCTGCAGGCCTGAAGAATCTAGTCATAGTTTTAGAACAATACTACATGTAAATAATGCAACGACTTTAGTGTTAAAGATCATTCATTCGTCAACCGGAGTTATCAAAGTTATGTTATCGCCTTTCAGCAGTATTTTCCCCAGCTTTCTGCCCTTTTGCACATCTTCCACTCCTGTTTTTATATTAACCGGTATTTCCAGTGCATCTTCGATCACAACGTTCATAAACTCATCAAAACCACTGATTTTACCTCTTATCCTTATGCCAACTTGTTCAAACAGCCAAATGGTCACAGTTGTCTGTTGTTGTAGGTATCCAAAGATGCAGTTTATAGGTGGCACCATGGCCTTTGATTTTGAAGACATTTTGAAGCCAATTGGAGGTATTATATAGCTTTGTTCATCTTTAAAGTGTCTTTCAATTCGTCGATGGGCCCTCATGTAAGAGATCATTTTTCAGCAATAAGTAAGATACTAAAAAAATGAACTTAAGCTTTTAAACCACTTGGTTGAAAGAAACTGATCATTGAAGCGTTGAAATAGCTTAGAGACCCATGTCGTTGCAGGTAGCAGATGTTCAAAAGGCGTTGCAATGTCTTTCTTCAAATGCTGCCCAGGCAAAGAAGAATGAGGCGCTACAGTTCTTGGAAGGGTTTCAAAAATCGACCGCAGCTTGGAATATTTGCCACGATATATTGACGAATGTGGATCCTTCGTTTTTGGAATTGCACATATTTGCTGCGCAGACTTTGCGGAATAAAGTTACTTATGATTTGTCTCAATTGGAAGGTAATTTATCGAATTTTAAAGATTCATTGTTGCGTCTACTAGTTTTGCATAACCAGAAATTGGTAATAACGCAGCTGAGTGTGGCCCTGGCGCGCTTGGCAATCCAACATATCCAGTGGAGAAACCCTGTTGTTGAGATCATTAATTGCTTGAATCCATATCCATCCAAGCTGCTGGGATTTTTAAGAATTTTACCTGAGGAAACGTTGGATATTGGTTCTACTCCTTTGACAGAGGACGAATTTAACTCCAGGACTCATGAGCTTATCAGCACTATCGCTGAAGATGTGTTGAAGCTTTTGGTTTCTTGCGTGGATATTCTGAAGACTCAACAGCCGGACAAAAATGAGATCTCGCTGGAGCAAGTTCTGCTTTGTTTGACTTCATGGTCGTTTGAATTCCCAGTGGATCAATTGCTGTCCGTGGAGCCCCTCATATCGGTTATCTTTGAGTCTCTGTTGCAAGGCCCCGAAAACTCTCCAGACGTTTTTGATGCGGCTGTTGATTGTTCAACGGTGGTCCTTCGGGAAAGCAGAGATGCTCCTAATGAACAATTGGTATTGGCTCTCTATGAGCAGCTTATGAAACTACAGGCTAGTTTACTGCCAAACCTTTTGATGGAATCGACTGATGACGAGGTTGATTATGAAACTATGGAGGGAATCACACGTCTGTTCGTTGAGGCAGGTGAAGCATGGAGTGTTTTCATTTCTAAGTCGCCACAAATCTATAAGCCGTTCGTGATGGCTTTGCTGATGTTGACTTGCAAAAACGACGATTTGGACGTTGCCTCTTATACTTTCCCATTCTGGTTCAGTTTGAAGCAAAACTTGGTCCTTCCAAGATACCAACAATCAAAGGAACAGTACGTACCCATATTTGAAAACCTAATAAGTGGTATTATCAAGCACTTACAGTACCCAGAAAGTCAGTTTAGTTCCGGTGAAGAAGAGGATAAATTCAAAGAATTTAGATATCATATGGGCAGTGTGCTGAAAGATTGCGCGGCTGTGGTTGGGACCTCACGAGCGCTAAATCAACCTTTGACTAAGATAATGGTTGCGGTCAGCAACGAAGGATCTTGGCAACAACTGGAAGCTCCTCTGTTTTCTTTAAGGACAATGGCACAAGAGATCTCACTGACGGAGAACAAACAGTTACCACAAATCTTCCAGATATTGTGCAGTTTGCCTGAGCATCCAAAGATCAGATACGCCTCCACCCTGGTGCTTGGTAGATACACCGAATGGACAAGTAAGCATCCAGAATTGTTAAAGATGCAATTGGACTACATATTTGATGGTTTTCACCAAGGACAAGACCAGAATGATCCCGAAATCATTACCGCATCTTCCCACGCTCTGATGTACTTCTGCACAGACTGTTCCAATCTTCTCAGTGAGTATGTGGATCAACTTTTTGAATTTTACTTCAACGTTGAGACTATCTTGGACATCGAATCACAATTTGAACTTTGTCAGGGCCTTAGTGCGGTGATAGATAAGCAGTCACCAGATAGAATTTCTGGTGTCCTCCAAAAATTATTGGATCATAATTCAGCAGGAATTAAAGAGCTAATTCCCAAATGGAAGACAGAGCCATCGGTGTTCAATAGCCAAATTGCAGACAAACTTGATCTCATTTATGCGTTATTTGAAGAGCTCAAACCTCGTAATGAATATCCTCAACAAGGGCAAGAACCTCTGGTAAGTCAAGTCCAGTTCACTTGGAACCTACTAAGGAACTTGCTAGTGGAATTTGGTGCAATGTCAGATACAGTCATAGTGGAGAGGGCCACAAAACTTTTGAGACGACTTTTCGAAAAGTTTCACTTGTTCTGTGAGCCGATCCTGCAATCGGTAGCGGAGTTCCTGGCTCAAGGTTACGCAGCTACGGGAATAGGCTCTTATTTATGGTGTTCTGGCTCAATTATCGTGGTCTATGGGGACGATGAAGCGTTACCTGTACCACCTCAACTGAAGGAAGCAGTTTGGCAATTTGCCATATCCCTTAGCGAAACATTCATCAGTAACTTTAATCATATTGAAGATGCACAGATGAACAATTACTATGAATCAATTATGGACTTCTTTTCCATGATCTCTGACCTGATCATGTTTTATCCAAAGGAGTTTATCATGACCAATGCATTGCTGGGCAACATAACAGATGTTGCATTGAAGTGCGTAACGAAAGTTGACAACTACGATGCCTATATCCTTGTTTTGCGTTGCCTAGATGATATAATTTCGTGGGGATTCAAGACACCACCAATATCCACAGTTGCCATAACAATGGTGCCTGATGAGTGGAGACAACAGATATCCAAAGAAGTCATTGTGTCAAGGGGATCACTCCTGGTCAACACTCTATTTCTGGGACTTGTCACGAATTTCGAGCCTTCCACTCATTCAGATGCCGTAAGTGGCATAGTCAAATGTTTCCGTCTTGCCTTTGAAGCCAATAACAACGATGCAAGCATTTGTGCGCAGTGGGTTTTGCAAGCTACAGATCAATTGAATTCTGTGACATCTAAAGAAAAGGAAAACTTGACTGAAGCCGTCGTGAATGGGTTAAATCAACGAGATTATCGTAAAGTAAGGGAAGGAATTAAGACATTTGTTGCATGGTATCTGAGGAAAAATGTGAGTCCAAGGTGTTTTTAAAATGTCTTTTATAGAATTTGCATAAAAGTGTAGGAAGGTCTGCACCATTAGATCGAACTACAAAAGAGTCTCTCGAACCATTAATAATTAATAGATGTTTTTGTCATCAATGAATCTGATTAAAGAACCAATTTCTTCTAGTATTTAAGCGCTCAAACGTTCTGATGACTCAATTTTTTCAAGACCTCTGGGTATGCTCTGAAAATTTCGTCAAATCGTTTTGGGTAAGAGGCTTGGAAAACTTCTGGATCGTTACCGAGTGCCACGAAAATCGTAGCCGTACCGGATCTTATTGTTTCGTTTGCAATATTACAGATCTGAAGCGCGATGACAAACGAGAATGCCATCAATGGAGCGTTGAAACTACCTGAAGAATTGTAAGCTGGCTTGGTGAATCTCAAATATAAGAAAGCCAAAAGAGCTGCCATATAACTTGCAAACACAGTGTATAGTCCCAAAGCCACGTTGATCAAATTATCGTTGACCAAAGCATCCATTCCCTTCTCTCTTAGCATGTGCCAAGTCTCCTTGGCGGATTTCAAGTAAGGTTTACCATAAAGAGCAATGAAACAATAAGCGTAGTGATTGAAATAGGCTACCAACCATTGTAAGAATCCGACGATCCAATCTAGGAACATGAACCCTATTTGAGCTACTATACCACCTCCACCGTCACCAAAGATACTCTGTCTAACCAAACTGATCATTTGCTTCAAAAACTCGATAATGGAGACGATCAAGGAACCAAAGCAAATAGATCCGAACGAGTATGTCATTGCTCTCTTAAATGACCCCAAAGCAGGCCAGCGAGGCATTCCTTGGTCCGATTTCGACATATAGTACCAAGAGCCAAAAACACCAGAGACGGTACAATGGATAACGTTCCTGATCACTTCACTAATGTAGTAGCCGCAAAAGAACACTGCAACCAACAAACCGATCTTGGTTGCGTTCGAGCAGCTACCTCCATTGACGGAGCAACCACTGTTGCCGCTCTTGGGATCGAATTTCATGTATGTAGCCACGATGACCGCTGAGAATAGCATTGCAAACGCACCACCCACCAAAGTACCCAGCAGAGAGATGAAATAGGTTTGAGGACATTTTTTCATTGCGTCAATGACAGTCTTCAGGATCGCGACACTAAGCGGAATCCTGGATCTCATACACCAGTAGAACCAAGCGGTCATCAAAGTGAAGACTAAGAATACAATCCCAGCTGACCAATACTTCAAGGACAGGTACATGATCGCAGTACCTAGCCCAGCCACGACGTTAACAATCATACCACAGTAGATAAAGAACTTGGGAAACAAACGACATAGCGTAATTCCCAGCATAGCGAAGAACAAAGCTAACGCCGCCGCCAGAACCAACAAGATCACAGAGTTCGTGTTCAAAGTCCCTGTATTGTTGTCCGTGTAGATCCCAGCCCCCGTATCCGAGTAAGTCTGCGCCCAGGCCCTTAAAGTAATCGCAGCAATCACCACAAACCCTATCACACAAATCACAAAGAAGATGGTAAACGGCCAATCGTTCCACCTGGGCTTGTCCTCGGTCGGAAACGCCTCCTCGAAAGTACCAATAGGCGCTCCTTCCCCAGTCGCGTTCAAATCATAGTACTGGTCCTGTCTAAACTGGTACTGTTGGTTGTTCCCCTCCCCCGCTGGCTCCTGCCCATAGTAATTGGCCGCATTGTCCTGGTTTTGACCCTGTTCCTGATACTGACCTTGCATGTAGGGGGCATCTCCACCGCTCGAATAGCTAGGCGGTGGCTTGCTGGGTGGTTGGTACTTCTCACTCATATTTCTAGCAAAGTGCACTATGGAGTTCTGATTTCCGAGTACTAAACCTCCTCAATGGCCCTCTATATACCTTCTTATCGCTTTGTTTATATAGTGCTGATGAGTGGCTGTTTTTTGCTCATGGAGCGAACCCTTCTTTGCACAACCACACAAGGACGAAGAAGCTCCAAGCAAGAAAGGACACTGGGAGAGCTTAATGAGCCCATGAGATGCTCACCATGAGAATTATCGAATCTAGTTTGTCCCTATGCCGGAAAAACGGATCGTTTCGAGCCAGTGGTTGTCGAGATGGCGGCCAAGCACTTGGATGAGCTGTAAATCAGCCTGCTATCTGCTTGAAGCGGGAACATAGCGTAACAGAAATTGGAAAGCCATGTTCCAGATCGCTAGAGACTTACAGGACGTCTCTTGACTGTGGTGATCGACGCGTTGCCCGTAGCGACCAGAACTGCGGGTAACAGGGCTCTTATCCGGCAGTCTATGAGCCATAACGAGTGGGTGCTATATAGGACCCACGTTTGGATTAGCAGAGACCTGGAATAGTTGTCATAAGTGGTCGAGGATGTCGTCTAGGTATAGAGTCGAGTACCATTTGAAGAGCCACCGCAAGGACGAGTTCGTGGACTGGATTAAGGGCCTGTTGGCGACACCGTTTGTGCTGCATGCGGTGTCGCACGATGTGGATGATTTGACTACGACGCAGAGGGTGAGATCGCAGTATGCGGAGATCTTCAAGGATATCGAGGGTTTGGTGGCCAGCAAGATCGATTTTGACTCGAGAAACGGGCAGTTGGAGGAAAATGACGATACTGAGGTGAAATACGATATGATGGGGAAGTCGAGATTGAACCAATTGGTGCCCTCTATTGGTAGTTTCTTCACGGAGCTGCCATTGGAAAAGGCATTTCTCCATGAAGACGCACAGAGGGGGATCTCCGAGCGTAGGATGGTTGCACCGAGCTTCAACGATGTGAGGAGAATCTTGAACACGGCTCAAGTGTTCTACTTCACGGATAGGAAGAGAAAATATCACACGAACCAGCTGAAGCTGGTCACTTTTGATGGTGATGTGACCCTTTACGACGACGGTGGATCGCTGGACTACACCAATCCGGTAATTACCTA
The DNA here is from genome assembly GCA_003708055.3 of Torulaspora maleeae. Classification (NCBI taxonomy): domain Eukaryota; kingdom Fungi; phylum Ascomycota; class Saccharomycetes; order Saccharomycetales; family Saccharomycetaceae; genus Torulaspora; species Torulaspora maleeae. The sequence continues at coordinate 249,865 of PPNA03000005.1, read as the reverse complement.
CATTTTGAAGCTGCTCCATAACGATATCAGAGTTGGGATTGTCACTGCGGCCGGTTACGATGAGGCGTCCCAGTATGAACGGAGATTGAAGGGCCTTATTGTCGCAGTTCATGACTCCTCGACCTTGAAATTGGAGCAAAAGCACAATTTGACTGTTATGGGGGGTGAGTCTAATTACTTATTTCGTTACTATGAAAATGACAATGATGAGTATGGTTTCAGAACTATCGAACAGAATGAGTGGCTCTTGGTCCGTATGACCGAGTGGGACGCTCAAGACGTCACTTCAACACTTGATTTTGCCGAAAAGATCCTACGTACTTTGAGGGATAGGTTGCAATTGCCCAAGGAGACCGCAATTGTAAGAAAGAAGAGAGCTGTTGGTATTGTTCCTGGTGAGCGGTACGATCCTGTGACTCAAAGGCAAGTCCGTGTCAAACTGGAGAGAGAGCAACTTGAAGAGATTGTTCTCACTCTGCAAGCTATTCTTGAGACGTTTCCACCGGCAAGACGCATAAAATTCAGTTGTTTTGATGGCGGTAGTGACGTTTGGTGCGATATTGGTGGTAAAGACTTGGGATTGCGCATTTTGCAGAACTATTACAATCCATCAGATCCCATAAAGCCTAATGAGACTCTTCATGTTGGTGATCAATTTGCACCTATTGGATCTGCAAACGACTTCAAGGCCAGACTAGCCGGCTGTACTCTATGGATTGCGTCTCCAGCGGAGACAGTGACAAACTTGCACAGGTTATTGTCGGACTAATATCACAAGACAGTAGATATCTGTAAAAAAGACTTCCTTCTTACATCTATATATTGTACCGGTAAGTCAAAAAAAATACTAACGTTGGTGAAGTAATATACAAGGGTATTGTATCTCAGAGCGTGATAACACTCATTCATTTGGATTTTTCCTCCTTCTTCTTGCAGAGGTTACCTTTTGACTTAGGTTCTCTTGCTAACCAGTAGAAGAAAACGGCGGCAACGTAATCGAATACGATAAAGGCAATGAAAATGCCATAATTTCTCCACCTGTGGCTGTAGTGAGCTCCAACGGTGGCCAAGAAATCGTTCGTGTAAGAATATTGACAGAAATGACATTGGTCAGTCGCGCTCGTGTTGGTCAAATAACCAGTACCAGCTTGCTGAATGTAAGGAGCCATATATTCACCGCAAGTTTGTCCAGGTCTTGGCGTGAATTTGATCAACTCGACATTAGAACACTTGACTCCAACATTGGCCATACCTAGAACCAAAAATCCTTCGATCAAATAGGTCAATGGATTACATCTGTACATGAAAATCCAAAAACGAGGCATGACCTCTGAGGTTGCCATAACACCACAGAAAGACAAACACATTGTGAACAACAGTGACGCCAAATTGGCAGCAGTCTCGGCCAGTTCCATGAAAGAAATACAGAGAATACTCATGGACCCAATGTAAACATAGAAGGCGATGGAGAAAAGCCAAAATAGGGCTCCTCTTTCGTTCAGTTGACCAGCTGCGGATGCGTTGTTGTAGAAGCCAACGGTGTAATAATAAATGACAAAAGCCAAAGTACCGGCAAGGATATTCCAAGGAACTTCGACGACGATTTGAGACGTGACGAAGGCTTTCCATGAGAAAACCCTAGAGGATCTTTCTCTTGTCTCATACAAATTTCTTTGTTGAACAAACGATGGTAGATATTGTTGCAGGATGGTATTGAAAATAACAGTGAACATGAAAATGGACAACATTTGGTTTTGCAGACCTTGCATTGACCTATCCGCTTTGAAGAAAGTGAAACCAATGAAAATATTGTTGAAAATTGTTAACGCAAACTTAGCCCACAGATACTCTGGGGATCTGTAGTATTGTTGGAACAGACGAGTACAAACCAATTTGATCTGGTAAAGAAGAGGTGTAGCATAAGCCTTGTGTTTCTCTGGATCGTTGGTCATAGAGGTGACTTGACTTGGAAGCTCTCTCTCCATGCGATCCAATTCATCCTTGACAGCCCTGTACTCAGCAGAGTTTCTCCAAACTTGGTGATAATCTTGGTTAGCGTGACTTCCTGGTGCGGCACCGACGATTTCTAACATCCATTCTGCTGGGTTAGCATCAGGTGGGCACTTGTGAGCGCCATTACGCTCGAAATAGTCGATCATAGTGTGACATCCATCACCGAGATCACCAAAGTAGACAGTCTCACCACCACGTTTCAAGAACAGCAAACGGTCAAATTCTTGCATCAACATAGCAGAAGGTTGATGGATTGTACATAAAATTGCCTGACCATGATTAGCCAATTTTTTCATCAGTTGACAAATGGACCAAGCAGTTTGAGAATCCAGACCAGAAGTAGGTTCATCCAAGAAAACTAACAGAGGTGGTTTGGCCACCAATTCCACACCGATAGTCAATCTCTTTCTCTGTTCGACATTCAAACCTTCACCAGCAACACCAACAACGGCGTCTGCGTATGGCTCCATTTCCAAGATTTTGATCACCTCTTCGACGTATTTGTCCTTTTCCTCGATAGAAACGTTGGCGGGCTGACGCAAGTACGCAGAAAACTTCAAAGATTCTCTCACAGTGGCAGTTTCCAAATGTAAATCCTGCTGTTGACAATAACCAATAGATCTTGGGAAAGATTCATCACGAAGGTTACCATTCACAAAGATGTTACCGCTAATCACACCCATTGTAGTTCTCTCAGCCAAACAATCCAACAAAGTGGTCTTACCGGCACCAGATGCACCCATTAGGGCGGTCAAAGTACCTGGTTTAACCCAGCCATCGACATTGTTTAAGATTTTTCTTGTTTCCTTCTTGATCTGCACCTCATAACATAAATCCCTCCAATGGAAAATTGCATCAGACTTGGTCAATCCAACTTCATCGTCAGAAGTAGATGATGATTCAAACGAATCCTGTAACAATTTCCGATCATTGATACTTGGAGAGCTTCCACCTGTCTTTTCGATATCACTACCAGAGTTGCTTTGGCGCATCTTCTTCTCTTTCTTCATCCTACGGACCACAGATAGTGGGAAAACCAAAATTTCACCATTCTGTTTAGCACCTTGATTGATTTCACAAAGGAACAAATAGACAAAGAAAAAGAAGATCACATAGGCCATACCAACACCGAATCCACGCCACTTATGCTTATTCACATAGTTGTAACTTTTCTTTAGGAAAGCGTCGCCAAGGACGCTAGTGGCACCAGGAACAGATCCGACAGCCGCACAAACTCTTTCGGTACCCGTCACATTTTCATATGAAGGACCTGAAGGGATGAACTGGGCGCAAGGAAACTCTACTCCGTGGAACTCATTAACCATCAAAGATTCAAACAGGTATGAAAGTGGATTGATGTACCATAACCATTTTGACCAACCCAACATCTTGGTCTCTGGAACAGCAAACCCAGTATAAATGGCCAAGATCAGCAACAACATAGATGCTGGAACCATGGCCGAGGAAAGAGTCTTGGTCAGAGAACCAACACATCTGAATAAATGAGACATGGTGAAAGTTGCAATGATATTGATCAACCAATAAAAGAAAAACCGACCGGCGTCTCTTCTGAAGTTAACCATGAAGTAGAAGATGATGTTGAAACAAACAGACGTTATTAATTTGGGAGGAATTTCAGATAGCACTGACGCGAAAGCGTCAGCACTTGGGTGGTACAAGGAATAAGTTCTATGCTTCTCAGTGATTGGTCTAGCCTCAAACAAAGAGAAAATTTCCAATAACGAAGCGAAAGCATTGAACAAGATTGCGAAAAACATGGAAGAACCACGGAAGAAGAAAGTAGACGTCGAATCAAATCTCATGACCTTGTAAAACATGGAACCAAGAATCAATGCCATAATCGAGTTACCAATAATTTGAAACAATGCGATTGACGAACTGTTTTTAATTCTCCAAATGTTTCTAATCAACAGATACTTGACTTGCATCATATAACTCACAGTGTATGGCGAGGATGGTCTAGCCCTCTTCGACTGTCTGGCCACATGAGCCTCCTTCATACGTTCCCTTTGTCCCTCATCGTTCTGAACTATCTTGGCGTCAATTTCAGCGATGAGCTTCTTGTATTCAGGAGAATTTCTCCAATACTCGAACATCTCCTGTGGAGTTTGTGGCACATGAATCCCCTTCTCGATGAACTCTCTGTTAATAATTCTTTCAGCGGGACTGGTCACCGCAGTCAAGAAATCTGCAGACGTTTGTCTGTCTGGACAGTAATAACCCATGTCCTGGAAGTAACGTTTTGCGTCCTTTCCAGGGCCAAAATAAATCTGGTAACCGTCATCTAAAACAGAAACTTTATCGAATAGATCGTAAGCATCTTGCGAACACTGATAGATGGCCACTGTTGCGGCAGTGCCCGTGATTTGTGCCTGCGTTTTCAAGGCACGCACAAACTCCAACGCCGTGGCAGAGTCCAGACCTCTCGTTGCGTTATCCCAGCATTGGAACTTGGACCCACAGATGGTGACCTCAGCGATCGACACACGCTTACGCTCACCACCAGACACACCTCTCACGATATCATTACCGACCTTTGTGTTCCTCGTATGCGACAGACCGTACGTTGCCATGGCAACTTCAGTCACATGCTGCGCCCATTGTTCACGAGACACACCTTTGATACGATTGGTTGGTGTTCTCAACCGAGCCACGGTCAACAACGTCTGGTAAACGGTCAAGTGAGGCAGATGGATATCGGACTCTGCGTTGTAAACCACTTCACTTCTGAAGTGTTTCCGGATGTCATGCGGCGAAATGCCGTTATACGAGATGTGCGAATCCTTCGAGACTTTGAACCCGTGAGTGTTAGAAGAGATCGACTTCAACAGCGTCGTACAACCAGACCCCGGTCTTCCCAACACCACAAGCAATTCACCAGGGTTCACTAGCCCATCCATGGGCTTCAAGATCTCAAACGAGTCACTCTCACGCGCTGGCGCGATGGCCCGGTACAATTGACATAAGAATTTCTTGGGCATGTTCACAAATGTCGGCTGGTACGCCACGTCTGCCGAAGCTCCGCACGCCGTAAGGTTTCGCCAACAACAATCCAAAGAGTACGGCTTGTAGTACTCCGGCTCCGCGTTTGCCAACGAGGCCATGTTCTTGATCCACTCTGCGCTCACAAACTCATCGCTTCTAGGGTCAAGCTTCGCATCATACTGCAAGTCCTGCTCCCCGTCAAACACAGGGTTCACACCGACCCGCGACTGCACCGGAAACAAAGACCGCTTCTCGCCCACGTCTCCCTCCTCGTGTGCATTCACCAAACTCTGGTTCGTCAGGCTTCTCGCCAAGTGTCGCACCTCCTCCTGCGCTTTCGCATCGAATCCTTGGTACACAGGAACGCTCGAGCTTTCGGACCCGCTCTCCTGCGCCTCTTCCACACTCATGCTCGCTCACAGCTGCTGCTATACCGATATGTGACCCTGTAGCCCATCAACACTCATCGCAATTGCCTTCTTATATACACAATCACACCCACTGGCCCACCCACAGCCATATCAACAAAGGCTCCGCGGATCCGTTCTACAGCCGCGGATCGCAACAATGGGGGCGTCCCGATATTGTTCCGTTCCGCGGAGCCGGCGGTGACGCTCCGGCTTCCATCACCCGGCCTGCGCCCCCTCTTAGAAAGCGGCCACTCGCCTGGCTGTGACTCGCCCGCCTGAGGGTGCTGAGCCCCCCAGCGCAGCATGTTGGTCGGTTCTGCGATGTATCTGGTCTCCGTGGTCGTGCCGCTGACGGTCGCCGTCGAGACGCTGGCGATGGTCGGCCGCCGAGGCGCGGCCGCGCCCTCAAGCGTCGCCACGCTCTCGCTGCAACTCAAGTACTGGTCGTTGTACGCGGCCGTGTTTGCCGCGGTGCCCGCCGGGCTGACGCGCACGCTGGTCGCGGCCGTGCCGCTGGGCGGCCTAGCTGCGACGGCGGCTAGCGCCGCCGTCACCGCCGAGCTCTTGCGCGACTTTGCCCGCTTTGCCCAGAGCCAGGACTCGCGTGTCGTGTCTCTGTTCAGCAGGCTCGGCGATCCCGGCGTGTCGTGGTGGTCGTGGCTCAACAGCGCCACCGCGCGCGATGAAAACAGCCCTGGGCGGCTATTTGTGTTTGGCCAATTCACGCAGTTTTGTGTCTCGGCCGCGGCCAGAGCGCCCCTGCCCGAGACACGGTTCCTCGAGAGCGCCTTCGAGACGCTGCAGCAGTGGCTGGTGCGGCTCGCCGTCTTCATCGGGAACCAGTGGCAGACGAGGCGCTCGCAGGACGCCGAGGGCTATGATATGCTCGACGATGTGCTTCCCGAGGGCGGCAAGAGACGCTAGTTTTATGTTTAGCGCGCGACGCGCGGTGTTCGTAGAAAAACTATTTACAGGTTAACGAATTTGTGCAGTCTAGAGAGCTGGTCCTGCCTCTTGAGCGCTGCCCGGGAGTCTTGTCTCTTGTTCTCGAGCTGGCGGCGTAGTGTGCGGGGCAGGAAGGGCTGGGCGACCGGCTTGAAGGGCCCAACGGCGCCGTCAAATGCCTTCGAAGGTCTTAGTTTGTCCGAGCCGAGGCGAAACGCGTCCTCACGGTACTGGCGGACGTTATCCGCGAGCGTAGGGTCCCACATGGGGTGATCGCGGGCGGGCTCTGCGGGCCAGATGAAGGGTTCGGCCATGTCGATGGTCATCTTCTTGATCTGCGGCGTTCTGTAACGGGGAAGCGAGGCGTTGGCTCGGGTGTAACTGCCGTGGAGTAACTGGGTGGTGATGTTCATGGCGCGCAGGCCGTAGACGTGGAAGAGGTAGTCGCGCAGGTCGAGCTTGTTGAAGGACTTGGGGACAATGAACTTGGCCTGGTACGGGGTGTGCTTGGCATTGGGTCTCAAGAGGATGACACGCGCTTTGGGGAAGTACAGCTTGGTGCCACCGACTCTGAAATGGGCATCTCCTCGCTCGATGGCTTCTCGGGACCAGCGCAGGATCTGGTCGCTGACTCTTGGTTTTGGATCGACCAGTGTGGCCAACGGTCTTATTGCAGGGAGCACGGCAGGCCGTTGCAGCAGAGAGGTCATCACACGGGTCATGGCGGCGGAACTCGGTTGTTTGATGTCAGTTGAGAGGACTAGTTGGATAGCTTTTCAATTCTTGATAGGTTTGAAGACGGCCGTGTAGAGTGAGACGTGTGCAGTGATCTGAAATTTTTTAACGTTATCGATGGTGGCAAATGCAAAGACAACAAGGTCTAGGCGACAGTTTAAGACGGGCTTGTGGTAGTGATCAGGACCGTTGAGTGTGGTTGGGGTTCGAATTGGAGTTTGTGGGAGCGTGCGAGCGAGAAAGAGTGAATTGGAAACGTTGAAACCATGTCCGCCGCAGACGACGATTACTACGACGAGGATCCGTACGGGTACGAAGATGAGAACTCTCCCATCACCGCCGAAGACTCTTGGGCGGTGATTTCCGCGTTCTTCAGAGAGAAGGGTCTGGTGTCGCAGCAGCTGGACTCTTTCAACCAGTTTGTGGATTACACGTTGCAGGACATCATTTCGGAGGACTCGACTTTGATCCTGGAACAGTTGGCACAGCACACTACGGAGTCGGACAACATCAGTAGAAAGTACGAGATCAGTTTTGGGAAGATCTACGTGACGAAACCCATGGTCAACGAGTCTGATGGTGTGACACATGCATTGTACCCGCAGGAGGCACGTCTGCGTAACTTGACGTATTCTTCTGGGTTGTTCGTGGACGTTAAGAAGAGGACATACGAAGCAATGGATGTTCCAGGGAGAGAATTGAAATATGAGTTGATCGCCGAGGAATCTGAGGACGACAACGAGAGCGGGAAAGTGTTTATCGGTCGTTTACCGATCATGTTGAGATCTAAGAATTGTTACTTGAGTGATGCGACCGAGTCAGACCTCTACAAATTGAAAGAATGTCCGTTCGATATGGGTGGTTACTTCATCATCAACGGTTCTGAGAAAGTTTTGATCGCACAGGAACGTTCTGCCGGTAACATCGTGCAAGTTTTTAAGAAGGCAGCTCCTTCGCCAATTTCCCACGTCGCGGAAATTAGATCTGCCTTGGAAAAGGGCTCCAGGTTCATCAGTACTCTGCAGGTCAAGCTTTACGGTCGTGAAGGTAGCTCTGCCCGTACGATTAAGGCCACACTACCGTACATCAAACAGGATATCCCAATCGTTATCATCTTCAGAGCCCTGGGGATCATCCCCGATGGTGAAATTTTGGAGCATATCTGTTACGACGTCAACGATTGGCAGATGTTGGAAATGTTGAAACCATGTGTAGAAGACGGGTTTGTGATCCAGGACCGTGAAACTGCTTTGGATTTCATTGGTCGTCGTGGTACCGCACTGGGTATCAAGAAGGAGAAGAGAATTCAATACGCTAGAGACATTTTACAAAAGGAATTTCTACCGCATATCACGCAATTGGAAGGTTTCGAAAGTAGAAAAGCATTTTTCCTTGGTTACATGATCAATCGTCTATTGCTTTGTGCTTTGGATCGTAAGGATCAAGATGATCGTGACCACTTCGGTAAGAAAAGATTGGATCTGGCTGGTCCATTGTTAGCCCAACTTTTCAAAACTTTATTCAGGAAACTGACAAAAGATATCTTCCGTTACATGCAAAGAACTGTTGAAGAGGCTAAGGATTTCAATATGAAATTGGCCATCAATGCAAAGACTATTACTTCAGGTTTGAAATACGCTTTGGCAACAGGTAATTGGGGTGAACAAAAGAAGGCAATGTCTTCAAGAGCAGGTGTGTCACAAGTGCTCAATCGTTATACTTACTCATCGACTCTTTCACATTTAAGAAGAACAAACACTCCGATTGGTAGAGATGGTAAATTGGCAAAACCACGTCAACTTCATAATACCCATTGGGGGCTTGTTTGTCCCGCTGAGACTCCTGAAGGTCAGGCTTGTGGTCTAGTCAAGAACTTATCCTTGATGTCATGCATTTCTGTCGGTACTGATCCAATGCCAATTATAACATTCCTTAGCGAATGGGGTATGGAACCTTTAGAAGATTACGTTCCTCATCAATCACCTGATGCTACAAGAGTTTTCGTCAACGGTGTTTGGCATGGTGTTCACAGAAATCCAGCTAGGTTGATGGAGACTTTAAGGACTTTAAGAAGGAAGGGCGATATCAACCCTGAAGTTTCCATGGTCAGAGATGTCCGTGAGAAGGAGTTGAAGATTTTCACCGATGCTGGTAGAGTCTATAGACCACTGTTCATTGTTGAGGATGATGAAGCTCTAGGTCACAAGGAGCTAAAGGTCAGAAAAGGTCATATCGCTAAGTTAATGGCAACTGAATACCAAGATATCGAAGGTGGTTTCGAAGATTCTGAAGAATACACATGGTCTTCATTGATCAACGAAGGCCTGGTAGAGTACATCGACGCTGAAGAAGAAGAGACAATCTTGATTTCGATGCAACCAGAGGACTTAGAGCCTGTTCAGGAGACGCCTGAGTTTAATGAAGATGACGATCTCGCCAAGCGTATCAGAGCTATTCAACATGCTACGACCTTTACTCACTGTGAAATTCATCCCTCTATGATTCTTGGTGTTGCCGCCTCAATCATTCCCTTCCCTGATCACAACCAATCTCCACGTAATACTTATCAGTCTGCTATGGGTAAACAAGCTATGGGTGTCTTCTTAACGAATTATAATGTTCGTATGGATACGATGGCTAACATTCTATACTACCCTCAAAAGCCTCTAGGGACAACCCGTGCTATGGAATACCTGAAGTTTAGAGAGCTACCGGCTGGTCAAAATGCCATTGTGGCAATTGCATGTTACTCTGGTTATAATCAAGAAGATTCTATGATTATGAATCAGTCATCTATTGATCGTGGTCTTTTTAGATCGTTGTTTTTCAGATCCTACATGGATCAAGAAAAGAAATACGGTATGTCCATTACCGAGACTTTCGAGAAACCACAACGTACAAACACTCTGAGAATGAAGCATGGTACATACGATAAGTTGGATGATGACGGTTTAATCGCTCCAGGTGTGAGAGTTTCCGGTGAAGACATCATCATTGGTAAGACCACGCCTATTTCTCCCGATGAAGAAGAATTGGGTCAGAGAACTGCATATCACTCGAAGCGTGACGCTTCCACACCTCTAAGAAGTACTGAAAATGGTATCGTGGATCAAGTCTTGATTACGACCAATCAAGATGGTCTGAAGTTTGTCAAAGTTCGTGTCAGAACCACCAAGATCCCTCAAATCGGTGACAAATTTGCATCACGTCACGGCCAAAAGGGTACCATTGGTATCACTTACGGTAGAGAAGATATGCCGTTCACAGCGGAAGGTATTGTGCCGGATTTGATCATTAATCCTCATGCTATCCCATCCCGTATGACAGTTGCGCATTTGATTGAATGTTTGCTGAGTAAGGTCGCTGCATTATCCGGTAACGAAGGTGACGCATCTCCATTCACTGACATTACAGTGGAAGGAATTTCTAAACTGTTGCGTGAGCATGGTTACCAGTCTCGTGGTTTCGAAGTCATGTACAATGGTCACACAGGTAAGAAGTTAATGGCTCAAATCTTTTTCGGACCAACATATTATCAACGTCTAAGACATATGGTCGACGACAAGATTCATGCCAGAGCTCGTGGACCAATGCAAGTCTTGACAAGACAACCTGTGGAAGGTAGATCGAGAGACGGTGGTTTGAGATTTGGTGAAATGGAACGTGATTGTATGATTGCACATGGTGCAGCCGCTTTCTTGAAGGAAAGGCTGATGGAGGCCTCGGATGCTTTCAGAGTACACATTTGTGGTATCTGTGGGTTGATGAGCGTCATCGCCAAGTTAAACCACAACCAGTTCGAATGTAAGGGCTGTGATAACAAGATTGACATATATCAGATTCAGGTTCCTTACGCAGCAAAACTATTATTCCAAGAGCTGATGGCAATGAACATTACTCCTCGTTTGTACACCGATAGATCGAAAGATTTCTGAGCAACGAGTGGGTGCCCCCCAAAAAAAAACAATAATCCATGAATGATAATGACTTTTGAGCCTCTGAATAAAACTTGCCCATCTCCAAATCAAATTTGCCAGCATATCAAGTTGTTTTCGCGAGTGTCAGTGGTCAAGTTTCGAGGGTCCCTCATAAATACATGTAATATATAACAAAAGACTTTCCAAAAGCCTTTGAAACCCAGGGAATCGTTTTCTATACACAAGATACATAACCTCCAAGTCATCAATTGGTCTTATCATTGACTTCCAAATCTTTCAACTTCGCTTGAACATAAGGTTGCTCGTATGCAAATGCCGTAATATTCTGCTTGTATGGATGCTCTGCTCCATCGAAGACCTTCAATCTTTCCAGCCTGGGTTTACGCAGCTTGTTCTTGGGAAGCATACCGCTAACAGCACGTCTAAGCACTTCCCCATATCCTTTATCGGCAACCACTTTTTTCATTGGTGTCAACTTCAAATGCCCCGGTTTCGAAGAATGCGACCAATACGTCTTTTGCTCCATTTTCTTACCAGTAACACGTAGACTTTGGCAATTCGTCACCACAACGTAATCACCGGAGTCCTGACTTTGATGGTACACGGGCTTGTGTTTCCCGATCAACGTTATAGCGATAGCTGACGCTAACCTACCGAGTGTTCTCTTGTCCTTAGCAAGATCAACATGATGCCACAGACGTGCAAATGCCAATGAAGTATGACCAACCTTTTGAGACATCGTTACTAGCGCTACAAGCTCAAGCTAACTGCCTCTTGATAGTTTCATTCTTGAAGCTTGGAGCTTTCTTGATATTGAAAAAAACTTGATCATTACACACGGACTGACAAAATATATCATCAAATTGAAAAAGTTGACCAACAATCCAAGGTTAAGGCAGTATATATAGTGCCAATTGTTGTAAGAGGTGCCGTTTCCAGGAGCATTGGTCTGTCAATTCACGAAAACCAGCATCGCAACGTTGTATAATGTTTTTCATCAAGGATCTTTCGCTGAATATCACACTACATCCGTCGTTTTTCGGTCCACGCATGAAAGACTATCTGAAAACCAAGCTTCTACAAGAGGTTGAAGGCTCCTGTACAGGTAAATTTGGTTATATTCTTTGCGTTTTGGACTACGATATGATTGATATTGAACGTGGCAGAATTCTACCAACTGATGGTTCCGCAGACTTCACTGTGAGATACAGAGCAGTGGTTTTCAAGCCGTTCAAAGGTGAAGTGGTCGATGGGGTTGTCGTGTCGTGCTCACAACATGGGTTTGAAGTTCAAGTAGGTCCAATGAAGGTTTTCGTTACCAAGCATCTAATGCCACAGGATTTGGTGTTTAACGCTGGCTCCAACCCGCCATCATATCAAAGTTCGGAGGATGTCATTACGATTAAGAGCAGGATCAGAGTCAAGATTGAGGGTTGTATCAGTCAAGTGAGCTCGATTCACGCCATCGGAAGTATCAAGGAAGATTACCTGGGAGCTATATGAGCTGTCACTCACATCTTATTGCAGTTGCCAACTGACTGTCAAAGGCAGGTAGGCAGTCTTTGGCGCAGAAGACTGTCACGGCTACTCAAAGCTACCGCGCTCAGAATGGGTTAGATTTGAGACCCGGGGGACTACGGACTTGAGACCATGGTGGCGTTGAAGCTAAGTAAGACCTAATTAATGATAATGTGATAGGGTTTTTAAAGAATGAGACCAACCACTGAGGAATCAGCAGCTCGATTTTTCGAGCAAGAATCAATGAACAGAGAGAATAGCAGAGCTTGATTAGCAGAACTGCAGCGATAAGGAAAGAACGGTTCCAAAACCTTTTCATTTGAATTTTTTGATCTTGAAGTGTCCTCCTTCACCAAGCTCAATGCAAGTGTCCACCCAGCTTCCCGCATACGAACCATTTTCCAAAGCTTCTTTCACAACACTAGCTTTAGTGAGGATATAACGATCGTCATCGAGTTGCACGACGCAATTGTGCCAAGGTGTTGGTATATGCAACAAGTCCTCAAATTTAGGTTCCTCAAGATCGTCGAGAGATTTCACGATACGGCACTGTTCAGATGAGATAACCTTAATGCCGAATTTTGGTCCACTATTTGTATGAGCATGGATGGATAACCTCATATGATGTGGGAAAATCAACTCCACCAGGTTAGAGTAGGCGTCGTTTCTTCTAATCATGTTGAAAGCAATCTTTGAAATCACCTTCTTGAAACCTTTTCTCGAGGTACCTTCGAAGAATGACAAGCAGGAGAGATCTTCCATCATAAAGCGAGAGAAGCCTCGATACAGATGCAATCTTGGATGACCATTGATGCTAATCTGCTTCCTGAGCCTCCCGTCATCTGTATCACAACCTTTCATCAAAATGGCCCTGGAGACGTCAGAGACTGGACAAATTTGAGTTCCAGTGTAGTGGTTGAGTTCAACATCTTTGATCCATCTGGAGTTGAATTTAGAGGCAGCGGCACCGGTAAAGAACAAGTCGTTCAATCCACAAAACCCAATTGCGTCGACCTCAGGTATTCTAATTTTTTCATATAGTTGGTGAAGTTTAGCAGTATAACTGGTAACAACATCATCATCAACTCCAATACAGTCTGAGAAAACGTGTCCATCACTGACAATCCATATTTTCATCCCTGGAGGATATACTTTTTCGGCATCCTGTGTGACCTTGATAAGTCTGCGCAACGCAAATTCCTCACCTTTGTCTGGATATACACCTCCCACCTTGTCAAAATTAGATGATTTACAAGGGAAGGCTGGCAACACACATTCGACCTTCAAATTTCTATCAGTGAAGTACTTGACACGTTTAATAAAATAATCACGCCCTCCAGCTTCCCACTGATCATCAACGATGGTGTTTTTCATGCTTTCCTCGAAAAAGTCAGCGAATGCTTCATGATAACTTTCTACTGCATTGCTGTTTTCGAATGGAACTTCACTAAGGCTGAGACGCGATTGATCCAATATGTGAAGAATAAACCAATCATTGAAATCATTCTCATTCTCTATAGTGGTGATACAGCCTCTAATTTGTGTTTCACCTTGCTTCGTATACTCACTGACTTTGATTGGCAGTCCCAAAGAGTTGGTGAAACGATCTGCAACATTCGATGGCACAATGTACTCGACTAAATTCTCGCTGATTGATGCTTCACTTGGCTCGACGTTCCGAAGATAATCGATGAATTGCGTCCACTGCTCTTTGATTTCGCAGCCCTGCTTCTCTTCCAAAGAGTAGTAAGCGGCATTCTCTGGATCTCTTGTATACAGAGCTAAGAATTTGCTGTATGTTGAAAGATCAGTTAAATCATGCGAAATCGCAATCTCGTCTCTAACACCGAACGCAGTTTTTTCCAAGGTCACTCCAGCAGGGTTCCCTTCAATAATTGTTACGAACTTCTCGGTGAGCGTCATGCTTGCTGAATAGCCTAGCTCTTGGTTTTACTTTGAAGAAAAAACACATCATGTTGCAAAGCGATAGAAGAATAGCTCCCATCAATTTATATGACTTACGCCAGCAATGAATGATGCTTAAAGTTGAGCCAGCCAAGCTAGATTTCTTCAGGACGACGAATAGCTGACCGATAGAAACATATGTTTCCAATTCAAATTAGCTCTTAACGGTGCGAACTTTCTACCTTCTCCCCAAATTCAATGACAACACATTGTTAAAAAGACACGCATTCTAAAAAAATGTGCCGTCTCGAATAAAATAAACACGCTCCCATGGAAATCCATCGACTAAAATTAGCATGGTAATTGCTCGATAATGTTTCTCCAAGTGAAATTACTACGAAGACTATGGGCCGTGGGAAAGTCCCAAGAATTACATTTCACTCGACCGTCCTAAACATGACGTGATTAGAGAAAATACTACACACAAGTCTGGCCGTCCAAAGAACAAGCTCATCCTGGTCTGGCTCCTTTTCTCATTTTTGAGAAACTTCAAGGATTACTGTCGTCACAATATTTTTTGCCACGACAGAAAAACTTGAAGTGACAGAAAAGTATTTAATGTCGTCAAGCGATATTCGACCATAGTTATCAGTTTAATACCGTCTAAGTTCCAAGGCTTCTCAAAGAATCAAGTATCCACTAAAAATGTCGTGGACTGTTGCCATTCTTTCAGTTTTTTTTGTCCTTTTGGGCCATTTAATCTTTAAGATTGTTGTTCCGCCTCTCAATTTCCCCAGAAATATTCCCACTATACCATTCTATGTGATCTTTTTACCTTCGATCATGAATATCGATCAACGAAAGCTCTACGACATGTATCTGAGAGAGCCTCTTGAGAGATACGGTGCTGCTAAGCTTTTTTTTGGGTCCCGGTGGAACATTATTGTGACAAGACCAGAGCTTATGGCACATGTGTTTAAAGAAGAAGATACTTTCGCAAAGAGTGGTAATCAAAAGAAAATTCCATACGCCGTAATTGCAGCATACACTGGTGATAATGTTATAAGTGCTCATGGGCAAGTTTGGAGAACTTATCGTTCCATTGTGGCGAATGGTCTTCAACATTTCGAGGATAGAGCATTTTACACAAACGCTACTTTGTTCTGCGATGGAATTCAAAAAATGAGCAAAATGGACGGTGAAAGGGCTCAGGATATCAACATGGGCCCTCTAATTCAACGCTTGTGTCTGGACAATATATCGCAGGTAGCTCTAGGGTTTGATTTTGGCGCACTTACTCAGGATGACAATCAGCTGCATAAGCATTTGACAAATATCAAGAAACAGATATTTGATCCTTTTTTTCTGACTTTCCCATTTCTCGATCAACTTCCGATCCCATCCAGGCGCAAAGCTTTCAGAGACGTTGAAAGTTTCCGTAAACAGCTTGTCTCAAAGGTTCAGGAGCAGCTAGTCAAAAATTATAAGTTCGAGCAAACGTCTTTTGCGTCAAGTGATTTGATCAGAGCTTACAACAACGAGGTTATCAACTATAAGCAGTTGACAGATAATATTGTCATTATCTTAGTTGCTGGGCATGAAAACCCACAAGTTCTACTGACTACGTCCCTGTATCTGTTAGGAAAATACAACGAGACGTGGCAAAGGAGAGTCAGAGCTGAAGTGGATAATATCAGTGGTTCTAAAGAGCTGTCCGAACTCCCATTACTGAACTCTTTTATATTCGAGGCTATCAGACTCCTGCCGCCGCTCAATACAATCATAAATAGGAAGACAACGAGAGCATGCCGTCTGGGCCCTGACATTGTGATACCTGAGGGAACGTATGTCGGCTATAACAATTTCGGGACTAGTCACGATCCAAAATACTGGGGTCCTGACGCGGATGAGTTTATCCCAGAGAGGTGGGGCGATGACATAGAGTCCATATTCAAGAACTGGAGACATGCTAAAAATGCATACACTATGACCGCATTTCATGGTGGGCGTCGTGCATGCTTAGGAGAAAAATTGGCGTTGACTGAGATGAGAATCACGATTGCAGAAGTTCTCCAAAAATTTGAATGGACTTTGGCTGATGATTGGCCAGAAAAGATGACACCTGCTGGACCCTTGAGCCCATCCAATTTGAAATTGCATTTCAAAAGACGTTTAAAATATTGATCAACTTATATGCTCTTCTTTCTTGTAACTTTGAATGTTATATATTGTTCAGTGATTATTTAATGAAGGTTCCTTCGGTATTATTAGCTAATTTTCGTTAATTTCTGTGTTCAATAGTCGAAACCTGCTCTACCTGATCCAATGCGTCGAAGACTTGTTCCCAAAAAAAGCCAATGTTCATATTGAAACCAACCGTGGTTCCAACATCTTCATCAGGCGCATATTCCTTTAAGATGGTAGTCTTCCCCAAATCTGGACTGCCAACATCCTTGTTCACATACAAATCCAGTCGTCTAAACTGAAATTGAACTACAGAGGGTGATTCCCAACCGTAAAACTCTAGTAGTGGCATTAGTGTCAGTGGGTCATGAGTTGGCGGATGATCGAAGCCTTGAGCGTCCTTGTAGCAATGCTCAAAGAATTTAAATAATTCGAAAAACAGTTCTCGAATATTACTCCTACCGTTGGAACGAATGCGGTCTTGCACTTCAGGAGTGGCGATTGCTTTGTGCGTGAGATTCAGAGGGAGTAGTATACATTTGTTCTTAATCTCTGCGTCGCTCAAGAGAAAACTAGCTGCGTGAGGGTCGATCCAAATGTTAAACTCTGCTGAATCGTTGGGATTCCGATTCCCAACATCGAATCCGCCACCCATGATGCTGATGTATTTGATCATTTTCTTTAGGTGTGGCCGATCACGCAGTAGAGTAGCAACTGATGTTAGAGCACCTGTAGAGACGAGACTTATCTCACCACTGTTTGCTACGATGACCTCTTCCATGGCATCCAAGTAAGACTTTTGCAAGTCTAAATCACAGTCTGGAATAGGCAGTAAGGTAGTACCATCAAGGCCTGAAGTGCCATGAACATCGGGTGCGTATTCTGGCTCGAGAACCCAGGGTCTCTGGGCGCCAGGATAAATCTTCACTTGAGAACTTCTGCCAAAAGCTGTAATCAAAGATCTAGCATTATACGTCGTGTTCTCCAGAGGTGCATTACCATAGGATGCGCTTAGCCCAAGTAATTTGAAAGCTGGATGGAAACACCCAAGAAGGATCGCTATAGCATCGTCATGTCCAGGGTCACAGTCCAGCCATATGGGAATAGTGTTGACAGTCATGCCCACTTGAAGCAGTTTGCCGAGACGCAGTTTCTGTGTAATGGCAATTTACGAGGGTTGGTTTGTGATGAGCGAAGTTATCAGTAAGCCAAAACACACTTCACGTGGCCAGCTGGGCCCTGGCCAGCCGCCTCAAGTATGGCTATGACTTAGTTTGGAGGTCTGAATTACACGAACTAATATACATCTGTATGGATAATCTTCAAAACCGCGACACTGTCGAGTCATACAGCTGCCCGCCGGCACTCAGCGTTCATGGCATAAAGACGTCGTTGCCCTGCTCGATAGCCATCTTGGTGTGGTACACAATGTCCTTGGACTCCCATGGGTATGCCAACCAGATGTCTGGGACAGTTCTTGCAGCAAAGTAACGCTTGTTGTCGTTCAAGATCTCTGCAGGCAGATCTGCCTTCTTGGGCTTCGTCTTGTCGTGCAACACAAAGATACCAAAATTGGTCTTGAACTCTGGGTTTTTCTGCAAATCGATACCCTTAGCTTTGGCCTGATCTTCGGCATCCTTTTCCAATTCACTCAAAGCGTAGTGCAACGTAGTACGGGTATCGTCAACTTCGTCAACGATCAAGACGTTCTTGCCCACTAGATCCAACTTGCATTGCTCGTAATCGATCCATTGAGTTCTATGAACCTTCACACCGATCTGCTCCACTTCATCGCCCTCTCCGCTCAATATGTTCTCATAAAGCGACACAATGATGGCGAAGATTCTGATGTTTGGCGTGTTGGGCTCTCTCAAGAAAGTACGCAAAATTCTGGCTGGGATGAATCCACCACCACCGATCGCAATGATAATATCTGGGTTAAAACCCTTAATCTTGGGAGCAGACTCTTGACACAATTGATGGACGTTGTTGTAGGAGATGTATAGTTTTTCGTCAGACATTTTAAACTTCAAAGATCTTTCTATCAGCAAACGGGAACAAAGGCTCGAGAAGATTCAATGGCCAAACTGTGATCTGATGGACTTGAGTATCGAGAGAGCTAAGCTTGTTGAGACTAAAAGTTAAATTTTTTCCTTGTCATCTTTATCTCATCGAGAATGGCTGGCATCTAAACTTGGCATATAAATGGATATCAGATGGCATTAGCGGTCACGTGGAAGCAATGTTACGATCGTTGGGAAAGTTAAACAATGGTTATACTACATTTCTACATCACTATAGCCAGCCTCTTCGTTGTCTGAAGCTCCCTGTGAGTCCTTGTCTTGTGTAGTAGCGATACCGTTGGGCAGTAGCTCATCCGGGCTATCGTCGCTCTCGTCATTACTTTCGTACTCGTCTTCGCCATCTTCTATGAGCCCAGCGTCATCCAATTCTTCGTTGTACTCGACGTCTGCCTCGTCATCTTCCTCGGCTGCTTCATCGGGGAGCATGGAGGATTTTACTATGTCTATGGATTGAATTGGGTGTAAGCTGTTGAGCACAGAGTCGAGCCTGGACTCCAGTGTCAGGAGACGGGGGAGCAATGCCGAACGGCCCTTAAGAGTAGAATGCAGCGAGGCTAGGGAAGACATTAGATTGGGGATTGTCACCAAGTAGCCACCGTGGATGATCAGACACCACTTGACCCAGACGTTGAGCGGGCCTTGGCGGTGGGTCTGCCTGGCGATCCGCTCGGCCAATCTTTCGAGCAAGATAACGGCCAAAGCCGGCTTTAATCTGAATATTGTGTCCCTGATAACTTTTTCGTCACGATTGTTTAAAACCGTCTCCAGTAAAGAGTGGTCATTCGACTGTAATGCTTGCGATAAGATGACGGTAACGGTACCTGCCGTTGTGGCATTGCTGTTTTTCTTCTTCGAGACATGCATCGTGGTTAGCTCCAGTTTGTCCGCTAGCGATTCTGTTACTGTATCGACGTCTTCAGATTCACGTTGAGACATATCTATCTCCCACTGTTTGATAGCGTCATTCACATGCTTAAAATTATCACCATGAGTTATCCTGGCATTTCCCTCCTTGTAGCCGCTCACAGCGGAGACTTCGCTACCATATAAAGAGTGATCCCTCATCCCGGTACCCTTGTTTTTGGCAGCATTCACTTCAATAGTGTGATCTACAGGAAGGTCTTCCCATCTCAGTTGACTGAAAACAGGTATAGTAGCATTTTGCAACCAGACCAGATTGATGAGGTCACGATTTATCGACACGTTTAGGACGGGTAGTTTTGTAACTTTGCCGTTGAAGTTGTGATTCACGATTATCGTCTTTGTAGATTGCTTGGACAGGTTTCCTCTTCTCTTCTTATTAGTAGCGCCGCTTATCAATGGGTTAGCGAAAATCTCAACGCTTTCCTCGGTGGTAACCGCGATGGAGTGTTCCCCAGAATGGGACAGTTGAAGCAAGTCTGACTGCAAAACCAGCACCGCCTTTGTGGAACCCGTCTCCAGGTCATAAACGTTCAAAAAACGATCGCTTGCGGCTCCTGTTACAAAACACGCATTTGTCAATGCGGCCAACTGTGTCACTGGCGTTGTATGACCGGGAAACGTCTGAACGACGGTCTTACCAACCACATCCACCACAAAGATCGAATGCGAAGCTAACAGCACCTTTGTAGGGTCGTTCTCCAACACACAGATACGGTTCAAATCAACACAGGAATCGACTTGGAATTGCTGCTTCAAGCTCAAATCACTCAAACTAAACTGATAGATGGTATCCTGCGAGTCCACACACCACAACGACTCCCCCTTCTCACTCAATGCCACGTCTTTCAACTGGAAACCGTTCCCCGTGGACAATTTATGCACCACTTCGTTAGCCACTGGCGAATAGATCCAAATCTCGCCGTTGTTCAGCGCAAGAAAAACACACACCGTATCGGTACTCGCCAGCTTGCCCCACTTCAAAGCACAAACCTTCAAGTTAGAGTCGTCCAGATACAACACATTCTCGTTTACGGGCGCCGCAGATTCGGCCAGTTGCACACTTATTCGTTGTTTGTTCAAAACCACAGTCACATAGCACAGATACTTGCCCTCTCCATCGTACTCCGATGCCACCACTGGCAACTCAACTACAGACATCGCAACTTGCCAAATACCCTCCTACCAGTCTCGCAATTGATAATTAACCCATCAACTCATCTCATCTCATCGATTTTCTTGGAGCTCCCATACTAATTTTTCAAAAATTTTCACTTTCGTACACAGTGACACACATCGTGCTGGCACAGATTTAGCCCTGAGGACTCCATAAGAGCGGGTTCAGCAGCGTAGCAGGGCGGCTCACCGCATCAAATCCACTTGCCCAGCTTATGGCGGCTCGCAGGCGGTTCTGCTGGTCTTTCTGGTGTGCTTTGTTGTCGAAAACACGACTTTGGGCAGTACTGGAAGCCTTTTTTGTTGATGGCGCGCGGTCTTGAAGTATATAAAGGGCGCGAAATTTCAAAGAAGTGCCCAGAGACGTGGGTCTGAGATGAGCCGTGGAAGTGACATATGAAGGTTTGAGACCATGGCTAATGAGTTGGAGGACGTATCGTTGCCCAAAGGTATGTTTGTGTGTTTTCCGTGCGAGTTCTGCGGTGGGAGCTGAGTACTAACGTGGGGATAGCCACTGTGCAAAAAATAATATCTGAAGTTCTGGAGCCAGACTTGACCTTCAGCAAGGAGGCCCGTGAGATAATCATCAAGTCTGGGATCGAGTTTATAATGATTCTGTCGTCGATGGCTTCGGAGATGGCGGAAAACGATGCCAAGAAGACTATAGCACCGGAGCATGTGATTAAGGCACTGGAAGAGTTGGAGTATAACGAGTTCGTACCGTTCTTGGAGCAGCAGTTGGCCGAGTATAAAGGTTCACAGAAGATCAAGGAGAAGCGAGATGCAAAGTTTAAGAAGTCCGGGCTGTCGGAGGAGGAATTACTACGACAACAGGAGGAACTGTTTAGACAGTCGCGATCAAGACTGCACCAGTCGAGTGTAAGCGGTGCAAGCAGTGATGGTGGGAGTACCGGTGTAAAGCCCGAGGATGATCATTAATTCGCGTTTGGGTTAGGGCGGTTTGTAATGTATTGTGATGTATAGTAGTATGTAGGGAGCGGGACAAAGGTTTATTTTACAATAATACATCTAATGTCTCTGTGTCGCTGGTGGGTGCAATTAATTTTGTGAAACAAATTCAAGGATTACCTGCAATGAGTGTCTCTTCTCATCGTTCAATGAATTTATTATTGTTTCGTATTTCTTTGCATCGCTGGCTTGAAGTTGAGCAAAGAATGAATGAACTTCTTGGAAGATGTTAATTTGATCTAGGACGGTTTCTTTTAAATCTTCTTCGTACTCTTCGAAATAGTCGTCTTCGTCAGGGTTTGTGTCGTTGCCGAACATCTCTTCAACACCTTCTTCTCCCTTAGAGATGGCATCTCTTTTCCTGATGGCTTCCGGCAGCCTTTCCATGAGAGAAACGAGCTTCTCGGCGAACTGACTGGTGAATCCTTTGACGCAACTTGGTAACTCCGGTAGTTTGAATAATGACAGAATGGCCGTGATTTGCAATTTGATGGAGAACACACTGGAGAACTTGCAAGAAAACCATTTTGTTAGCAGGACCAATGTGGCACCTTCGTTCTCAGAAATTTGTAAAGTTTCCACTGGTTTCACCGAAACGTTGGCCAGGAATGTCTTGACAATGTCACCATCGTCAAGCTGCAATTCATCGTTTGAAGATGCCTTCAGAGCTCTATCGAATAATTGTACATCCCTCATCGATAGAGCATAGAAGACGAGAATGTCTAGGACGCTCTCTACGTCATAGTCAATGTCACTGTCCAATTTTACGGACAGAATCTCCAGGAACGGTTGTAGGAAAGTCTGATCCTGTGGAAAACCATGAGTGACTAAGGTCTCGAAGAAGATGAGGTACCCTTCAAAATAGTCCATGGCGTACATTTGGAAAGAGTCCAACACATCGTGAACCATTTCCCAGATGGCTGGTGTGAACTGGTTAAATAATGCTTGTGATGACAACGCTAATGAGTCCATCAAATCAACAATTTCGGTGAGGAAGGAAATTTGAGCATTCACCACAACAAATTTCACCACAGGAAGAAACTTGTCGATGAGAGAGACCTTACTCATAGACATGACCATTGTAGTCATCGTTTGAAGCAGAGCGCTGGCCTGAATTTCAGAATCTTGATCTCCCGTAGAGTAGGAGTTACTCGAGTTATCAACAAGTGAACGTCCTAATTGCAAAAATTGATCAGCAAGGTTGGCAGCTAAATCTTCTGCAAAAACAGTCAACTCGTCAGCAAATCTCTCCACAAAAACTTCCATGACTTCTGATAAAGTATCAATCTGGAACTCTTTTGACAATCTCAACAACTTTTCCATGATCCCGGGAACTTGCGCGGATATGTGAGAATGAATCTTGGGGTTACTGACAACCAATGCTTTCAAAGCATCGGCGGCTTCAATTTGAACCGGCAACAAACTACTGCTCATGAAGTGATCATAGGTCATTTGGAACAGTCTGGATAGTGTATCCATGTCTTGAAATTCATTTCCATACACGGATATAGTCTCCAAAGCCCTGGCAATCAAGAATGGATATCTAGACTGCGATAGGAACGGGACGATGTAGTGGGAAAAAATAGCTTCGAGACTCTCCGGAGAGTCTAGGAATGTGAATAAAGTAGATACCATTCTCATAGCACCTTCTTGTTTGAATGCCACTGAAACGTCGTCAGGATGCTGGGTATAGCTCATGAAGATGTTATTCACAAATGGCAAAACTTTGTCTAGCTCTGATGGGCGTTTATGCCCAATAACAAATACGAAATCACAGGATGCAACATCAGCCGTAGAACTTTCCTTGTTGAGATCAAAATATCTTCTGGTGTACTCTTCTGGGTCTTCTTCAAGCAGTTGAACGCTTGTTTCGTTGGCAGACAAACATGGGAAGATAACTCTTTCGATGATAGTGGATAGATGAGGCTGAATTAATGGGTACACTTCCTCCGTAACAAGACATTTTTCTAGGAATTGAATCAAGTAATGCAACGAAGCTTCACCCAACCAAAGTGCTTTGTCCCTCCAAGCCTGGATCACCTTGAAATATTCTTGTAAAATAGTTGGAATGATATTACCAAAGACGTATGAAACGAATTCCTGAGAAACAGATTTGGTAACTCTTGAGAATTTGTGAATAAATCTGTTCAAGTTACCAAACCCCCACTTGTTCACTTTGACCCTTTTGTCCAGACACCTATCAGAGGGATCCAATGTAAATATCTCCTTTGGCAGAGGTTTTGCGCACAGATACAAATGCAGTTGAATCCAAGCATTTAGCTTATCCAAATTTTGGAAGTACTGTGGGAAGTTGTTCAAACAGGCATATTTGAAGCACTTGATTATCAGATACATCAACTCATTGCCTCTATAATCGTCTCGATCTATCAGTTGTGATGCTATATTCTCGACAGTTGGGAAAACCACAGAAACAACTCTATCAATCTCCTTACGATTATCCGCCATGTCCCATCTGTGAGCGATACAAGTCTGGAACAGTAATAATAACCCACTATAGATGTATTCCTCTTTGCCGCTGTTCAATAGTTCATTGATCACTCCCGTCAAATCCCAGTCATCGTTATTATCTAGAATGCCCCTTACCGACTCGGTTAGATGTGGTCTGATATGGTTGTTCTCAGAGTTTTTGACCAATGCCTGAATCAAGTTTTCTTTGATCACTAGCTGCTCGTCTCTCTTGATCCCATCCTCTCGATTTGGCGTATTCCAAGACCTGAAGATCTTATTCTTGAAGTAAATCGCAGACGACAAACGGATGTGCGTTGGAACCTCTTCGTTAGAGACCACTTGCAGTAGAAAAGTAGTGAACCCGGGCTGCTTTTGATACTCAAAAAGACGTTGCTCGGCTTCTTTGATCACTTTGGCATCGGCAACCATCGTCTGCTCAACGCAAGACAGGATGGCTTGTTCGTCCTGCATTTCTAATATAAATCAAATGTCCCCTGCGGCCACCCGTCACCAATGGCTTGTTGCCAGATTTTGGATAGCAGAACAATCCTTCACGACCCAATCCGGTCTTCTTCTCCCTGGTTGTCTAGTTGAATACTTTGGCATTCTAATAATCATGGCCGGCTATCACATTGTGAAAATTTGCACATCGTTTGAAGCGATATCTCAGACGTTTAATTCGAGATTTCTGATTTAATGATTAAGACATCTCAATTCAAACGACAATGAAGGAGTGATGGATTTGAAACAATTGCAAGTTATAGCGCTCCTTGTTGGTGGATTTGTCTCATTACAACCCTCATATATCCATCCTGATGAACATTTCCAAAGTTTAGAAGTGCTTGCGGTGCGATTTTTTGGCATCAAAGGTACTATCCCGTGGGAATTCCAGCCTGAGACAGCGGCACGAAGTTTTGTTCCGTTGTTGGTCAATTATGGTCCATTGTTTTTTGTTTTAAGGGCCTTCGGGGTTCAGAGTCCGCAGGTCATTCTGGGGCTTGTCCGAATTCAAAATTATCTGATTTACATTTTCTTCAGTCAATGGGCATTGAAGAAGCTTGACCGGACTGGTACATTCAATGTGAAATGGTGTAATTTCTTTACGGCAACCTCGTATCTCAGTTTCTGTTTCCAAAGTCACTCCTTCTCCAACTCCTTCGAAACGATTATCTTGCTTGTGGTGCTTGTGCTTTATAATGAGTTGCTACCTCATGTGAGAAACCGAAAGACTGCAGTTTACAAGATTTCCTGCCTCCTGGGGACCTTGATCTGTTTGGGTTCTTTTAACAGAATTACCTTCCCGGCGTTTATTCTTCTTCCCTCGGTGTTGGTTTTTCTGCAGTTCTTCAGGACTCATCTAAAAGCATTGGCCTTGTTCACCATATCGGCATCTCTCACTCTTTTGATATTCATCCTGATAGACACTAAAATGTACCAAAATCATGATTTGGTGATCGCGCCTTGGAGAAATCTGCTGTACAACTTGGATGAGTCAAACCTTCAATTACATGGTCTGCATCCAAGATATCAGCACATTTTAGTGAACTTGCCTCAGATTGTTGGTCCTGGAATTTTGCTTTTGAATCTGAAATGGAGTAGATTTCAGAATGCCACGGAAAAGTTGATAGCCCTTTCAATTGGTTCGGGTTTCTTGATTCTTTCGCTTTTTAGACACCAGGAGTTGCGTTTCCTGGTGCCTTTGGGACCTCTGCTTTTCACTTGCGTCGATCCAACTCATGCCACCAAATTAATCAATCCAAATTTTGTCATCAAGTTGTGGCTGGTCTTCAACTTAGCAATGGGGGCGATTTTTGGGATCTATCATCAAAGTGGTGTACTAAAAGTCTTAGAAAATTTCCATGAGGAGAAGAACACGATTGGTGCTCATGTATGGTGGAAAACTTACTCTCCTCCAACGTGGATGTACATGAGTAAAGACTTAACCGTCTCGACAACATTTCTGGAAGAGGGAATAGAATCTGTTGATCATATTCCATTTGAGAAGGTGACTAACCATGTGATTGACCTCAAAGGTTGTGATGACGATTTGCTAACTTTCACTCTGCATAATTTGCTGAAGAACAATGGGAATGTCGCACTAGTAGCACCGAACTCTGTAGCGTCGCGTTTGAAAGATCTAGAAAACACTGGATCGATCATGCTAACTGAAATATATGAAACACCGAGTCATTTAGATTTAGATCACCTAGATTTCAGTGATTTTTCTACTTTCAGACCTGGTATATCAGTTTATCGTGTAGCTCTTTATGACCTAATCAATGAGTAGATAACTCTAATTCTTTATGCATGCTCTCTTCCAATGTCCCTATGTACTACACAGCAACAGCTCAGGGCGACTATTTGTAGAAGTCAAACTTGTCGACATCACTGTCGGTTTTAACTTGTGCGGCATAAGCTTCCTCCAGATCGCTTTGCAAAATAACATATCTGTTCTTCCTGACAGCACGTAAACCAGCCTCTTGCATGATAGCCGCAATCGTAGCACCTGAAAGAGAGTCATTACGAATAATCAGAGAGTCCAAATCTGTTTCTGGAGCCAAAGACATCTTGGCGGCAATTGTACCAAAAATCAAACGACGTTCACGCCTATCACGTAGTGATGGGAACTCTATTTTTCTGTCCAATCTACCGGGTCTCAGAAGAGCTGGATCCAGTGTGTCTGCACGGTTCGTGGCCATGATCACTTTCACGTTAGTGGACTGATCAAAACCATCCATCTGTGTCAGAAGCTCGATCAGAATACGTTGCACTTCACGATCTGAACCTGTTTGAGCATCGAAACGTTTCGTAGCAATCGAATCCACTTCATCGATGAAAATGATAGAAGGTGCATTCTCTCTTGCCAGTCTAAAAACGTCACGCACCATCCTAGGACCTTCTCCCAGATATTTGTGAACAAACTCAGAACCATTGACTCTGATGAAAGATGCATTTGTACTGTTTGCGACCGCCTTAACCAGCATGGTTTTACCCGTACCTGGAGGACCGTAGAGCAAGACCCCTCTTGGAGGATCGATACCGATCTGCTGATACAGATCAGCTTGTGTCAAGGGCAGTTCAACAGCTTCCCTTATTTCCTGCTTTTGCATATCCAACCCACCAACGTCAGCGTACGTGACATCCGGCTTCTCGTTTTCACTCATTATCGATATGCTGGAGTCTGAGTCTGGTGGCAGGATATCTACTAACGCATTTGAATGACGGTGCAGTGCAACTGACATAGAAGGCTTCAAAAGCTCACGATCCAACGTAGACAGAATTCTCACAACATAACTCATGCCAGTGGTACTTGATACAATACCAGTATTTTCATCAATTGGCTCTAAAAACTGGCCGATGACCAATGGGACGGACTGGATCCTCTTGACCTCTTCCTGTGCTCTCAAAAGCTCACGCTTCAAATGACGTTGCTCATCCTTAATATAATCCCCTTGCAGAGTCAACAGTTCGTGCTCTTTCTCAAGACGCTTCAACTTCAAATATACATCAGAGTTACTACCAGATCCCGTGTTTACCCCATTGTTGTTCAATTGAGACAAAAGGGCGCCGTAGGATTTCACTTGGTTTCTCTCTTCCACAGCCGTTTCAACCGGGTTAACAACTCCTAACTCTTCCATCGACACTCTAACACCTCTAAACTTCCAATACGACCAAGTTAGCCCTCTAGCTGCCTGATAAATGCTCTTCTTGGTAGTCCTTAGGAGTCCTTTAGATTTGCCACCGCGCTTAATCAATATCTTATTCAATATCGCTTAATACGTAGAAATAACTAATAAGCGTCTATGCCATAGACTATACTATTAACAGGTATCATCAGTGTATAAACCTAGCCGAGAAGGCCCCCAGTAGGATAAGTAGTGTTGAGTAGACGTAAAGCTCAACATTGGTCAAGATCGTCTGGGATTGAGCATTCATTATCATCGTTGGATGTAGCTTGTGTGCAAAGCTCTTGATCCAGATCCAAAACGTCCGTACCAGCGGCTGGACCATCGGTATCGATGTTCCTTCCGAATCTATACTGGGTTCTATGACAGCATTATTTTGGATAGGCTCTCCTGTACCTGGTTTGACGGGAGAAGTATCCTCCAGCTTTGTCTCTTCTGGTTCTTCGATCTTGACAGGCAATACGGCAGGTTGTTGGCTCACGCTTGCAGTTACTTGCTCAAGCTTTATGTTTTGCTGGGCAGCGTAGTCGTCTAGGGCCTTTTTGACCTTGTCCTCGAAGGATCTTGTCAACCTTCTACGTTTCCATGGCTCGAGCAGCAGCTGGAACACTAGGAAAAGAATGATGTTTACTCCCATAAGAATGAACGTACCCCAAGTTGAAGTCCGTCTGATCTTGTCAGACCAGATCTGCTCTTCGTGATAACGGGTTAAGATAGCTCTGTAAAGGTCGTCGCCCAGTTTTTCTTGCTCATCTTCCTTTGTGCGGACTTCTAGTTTCAAACTCTGCTCTCTCTTTTGGTTTATGGCATCGTCTTTGTAAACTTGCGTAAAGCTTTCGAGGTCCGCCGGCGACCATGAGCTTTTCCTTTGCAGAAGCTCGTTCAATTGTTTTTGGGACTTTATTCTGTCTTCAATGGCAGTAGCATATTTCTCTTTTAGAGTCTTGAGACTCTCTCGGCTATTATCCATGTTATTCTCCATCAGTTCGATGCTTTTTCGTAACCTTTGAATGCTAGAATACCCAGTAACATCGTTAAGAGCTCTGGTGGCTGTGAATATCGTCTCTTGCAGGGAATCGAGATAAAATTCGAGCTTTCTTGCCCATTTTTGGCGATGGATCTCTCGTTGAGAGGGCAAATCATTGATCGTCTCACTCCTCTCCACGTCTTGGTCGTAGGTAAGCCTTTGGTCAGCTCTTTGCTGCTCTTGTTCAGCTAGTTTTATATTTGCTTCCTTGATAGAGACCTTGGCTTTAGAGGCATGATACGAGATCTGCGATGCATAACGGTTCAGGACGTCGCGACTACTTTTCAATTGACCTTGCATTTTCTTCCAACGAGGCTCTAGGAGCTGCCAGAAGGTCCCGGGCTGCCTGCTTGGTGTCTTGGGTTGACCATGGAACTTCTTTTGATCGAGCGGTCCTTCAGATATACATCGTATGCTCATGGTCGTAGCAATTCCCTGGAAGCGAAGAGCCCTCCCAAGAATCGAATTAGTGCTTTGCCATCTCTTTATCATCACCAGATTAGCGGACCCATGCACTTCAGTGCGAAGCTTTTATGCTTCTTTTTGATGTACTGTTGATTGATGTTCAAGTTGTAAGCGGTACTTCAAAGAAACTACCTTGATAAGATCATCATCAAACATCTCGAAGATGAGCACAGGGTTTTCACTCAAGATAACCAAGAAGTCGAAAAAGGGCACTAAACCGAGTAAGAAGGGTGACAGTCATAAGAAACAGAGTGTTTTTGGTGAGGATGAGAAGAGTGCAACGAGGACTAAGATAAAACTGACCCATGTTGATCAATATACGGAAAAAAAGCCTAAGGAACTGATAATCAAGCCGGAGGTTTTGAAATCTTCGCTTTGGGAGCCATCGGCTGGTCCGGAAGAGCAACAGGTCAAGTATGGCTTAACGTATGATGAGTCGAATGTCGAGCAGGAAATACAAGACGAGGGCACGGCACCCAAGAAAACCCTGCGAAGCTCAAGTTTACGATGGCTCGAACAACTCCCGGAGGAGACCCGGGAGGAGGAGTATGAGCAGGTGCCGGTTGAAGAGTTTGGTGAAGCATTACTGCGAGGAATGGGATGGGATGGGGTCAAAGAAGACATGGATGGGAAGAATGAAAATGATATCAAGACTTCATATGAGGAAGGAAGAGCAATCTATTCAGGGATTGGAGCCAAAGGTGCCAGCGCTGGGCAGAAACCCAAAAAATTTTTAGAAAGTTCGTTCATGCCGCTGGTAAAGGTTAATAAAGAAACTGGCGAGAGGGCTGATACTAGTGAGCGCAAAAGCTGATATATCATTAGTTTGTTATGTCAAGACAATCTATGGATGCATCCATAGCCTGTGTCAAAAGCAGTTCCAGTTGCAACTAATCTAAAGCTGATGGACTGCAGGAAGTCATTCAGGACCTCAACGCATGGATTCCAAACAAGATTCGTCAGCGAGAAATCCTCTTCACTTTGAGCAGGCTTTTCATGCATGATCATAAATTTCGTTATGTAGGTGGACTATATACAGTGAGAGATTGATGTCCTGGTGCATTATACCATAGCACCCAAACCAAACAGGAGAAGTTGAGAAGCAACTGTAGTGCCCCATAGCTTCATCCAATCATTTTTCTTATTAAATTCCCATTCTTCGACCATTCTGATTAGATCAACATACAGTTCCATACTTAGAGTATCATATACTCCAGTCTCTTGAAACATCATCTTGTCCTTCAGTTCTTGAATATTTTTTACTATTCGGCAACGCAATATAAGTTCATTACTGTTGTGTTGAGGCTGGTCATGAAATCTGATGATCTCTTGGCCTTTTGGACTGACTTCGTCCTCATCATGAGCCCATTGTACTGCTGATGGAGTGACTGTCACAGTTGGATATGATCTGGTCTTGCTGATGGATACATTCGAAGAATTCCATACTGTATTCGTGTTTTCTATACTTGCCATCGAGCGGAAATAACCGTTTTGAGTGTTTATGAATGAGATCAAAGGTTTTAGCTCCTCCAACGATATGATCTCCTCTCCGGAAGACAACTTTGGAGCTTCATCAGGGAAGCGTGCTCTAGCGTTCTTGAACTTGAATCTGAGGTCGAACACCATATATTTGTTTTGATCCCCTTCGCTCCGAGGGTCTGTCTCTTCATGTGGCAACATAATATCTGCTGTGATTTCTAATTCACCGTCTTCAAACCAGTTGAATGTGTTGCTCTTGTTTAGTCCTAGATCTTTAACATTGATAGCATCCAATCTCAATCTGGTGATTCTCTTCCACTGAGAAAGGTCCTTTTCCATGTCGTTCAGGTAAACCAATTTGTGCTGCCTCTTGTGAATTGTGAACAGTGCATGGTTGAGTGCACCAGTTGCAACATCAGCGTTGAAAAAGTCAGGAAGCATCCACCTAAATCTCAATTGAGGCATTGCCAAGTTGTAGATCGAGACACGATACTTCATATCGAGCTGTTTATCGTACACGTCGACACAAGAGTCAGTGAGCTGCACTTTTCCCAGTTCATACTCCTTATTAGAAAACCAGTCTATGAAAATTTTGTCCGGCGATTGCTCATAAGCATAATCTATACTGACGGCGCCTCGCATACCATAAACTGATATATCATTGATTGCCCCGCGACCAAAGAGCCACTTTTTCAGTGATAAAGTCAGCTCAATTTGATGAAACTTCAATTGAAACGCCAAATTGGATCCCTTGTTGCTTTCTAAATCTTCTACTTCATTCTGCGCTTTTTCTATAGTTTTCAACTCCACTTTATTAAATCTAATACAGCCTTTCTTCCACTCAGGGACCAACGCATCCTCAAACTTGATATCGATATCGTCCAAGAAAGCATTTAGCAGTTTGCCTATGCATTTACCTACCATTTCCTTGGCAAAAACGGTATTGAATATGACTAAAAGAATCGACACGAACGTCGTAGTCCCTAATACTATCCAAGCGATTTGCGATATGAGTAGCCAGGAAAACATAGTACTAATTTCATTCGCAGAAAACGGTCTATTATTACGAATCAAAAGCCATTTCGCATTGATCTTGAACCTATCATAAAAGTTGGTCGCTTCCGAAAGCATTCGCTTTTTATTCAGCCTTTCCTGATTCTTTTGCAACAGGATGTTTTGAATGTGTAAGTAATCACTACTCTTGGACATATAATCTTCCTGATTTCTCTGTTGTCGGTTGATCTGTCCCAAACGTAAGGATCGACTGGTTAGAACACGGGACTGCCCCATCAAAGCCAGACAGGTTCGTCTAGTACTCGGGGCGCAAAGAGACGCTACATGAGTTCGCACGACCGCTCGACTCCATAAGCGATTCATGCCAGAACCACTGCGCTTACTTAGTCTCTGAGCTCTTTGTGCTGTTCTCGTCAAAGTAGTACGTACCGATGAGCAAAGTTTGTCGAAATGCTCTCGTTATAAAGAAAGCCTAGCTGAACGAGACAAGCAGAAAAGAGTACACAACCCAGAGCCTTGAATGTTTTACTAAGATCGTCGCATGTCTCGTGACCTCTAGCTTGAATCGCAAGCCCAATCTCCTGGCCTTCCTCAACGAAAGACACTTCCTGAGGTCATTTTCGTACCTACACACAAGAATGAGGGCAAAAAGAGCCTAGATAGTAGCTTACAACCGTATGGCAGCCTCTTTGATACTTCAATGACAAGATCTAAGGCCCTAGGAGCTCCAGCAAGATCCTTCTTGCAGTCACGTTTTTTTTCTCTTGACGGAGGTGTTGAAATTTTTCACTGCTCATCTCATCTCATCGAAAAACTGTCGGTAAATTACTGATTAGAAAAGCTGTTTAGATCCAGCTATTAACGTGGTAAGTCGCTTGTAGAAGCTTTGAGTCTATTGTAGTGATGGTGGCACCAACTGCTTTGAGGAAAACTAATGTTAGGAGCGAAAGCGGCCGCGGTGATGGGGTGAGCAGGATCATCGGTGCGAACAATACACAGGGGATTGAGGATGACGATGATGATGTTATGGTTGGGCAAGAGGACGAGACTGCCAACGATGTTTCGGAAGAGGCTGATGACAAAGAACAGCAGACAAAGGAATCGAAGGGCGTTGTGCTTGATGAAGAAGGGAAACCACGTTTTGGATCTGCCAACATGGCCAAGAACGCCAAAGTTAAGTTGGAGAGCAGAAAAGTGGCTGTTCCACCACATAGAATGACTCCTCTGAGAAACAATTGGACAAAGATATACCCACCTTTAGTGGAGCATTTGAAATTACAAGTTAGGATGAATTTGAAGACAAAATCTGTCGAGCTGAGAACAAATCCAAAACACACCACCGATCCAGGAGCTTTGCAAAAAGGTGCTGATTTCATCAAGGCTTTCACTCTAGGGTTTGATTTGGATGATTCGATAGCGCTTCTCAGATTGGATGATCTTTATATTGAGACCTTCGAGATTAAGGACGTTAAGACTCTGAACGGGGACCATCTTTCCAGAGCCATCGGTCGTATCGCCGGTAAGGACGGTAAGACCAAATTTGCCATCGAGAATGCCACAAGGACGAGAATTGTCCTGGCTGACGCCAAGATCCACATCTTGGGTGGCTTTACACATATCAGAATGGCAAGAGAAGCTGTAGTCAGCTTGATTCTGGGTTCGCCTCCAGGAAAGGTGTATGGTAACTTGCGTACTGTCGCTTCAAGACTCAAGGAACGTTATTGAAGCCTAGGGATTATACGTATCACTTTGTAAAATATAGGAAGAGTTGTGAAGAGTTCATTATCATCGCGTCTTTAAAAAGGTCGCGAAAGAAGACTCATACACAATCACAGGCGCGTTAAAGCAGAATCAAAGTGGTCGCTGTTGCCACTCTCCACACTGGACTGTGCTGCTGGGTAATGTATTAACGATATGAAGAAGGCCACGACTTTGACAGAACTGCTCAATGGCTACAGTAGGACAAAGAAGGCCGAGGATAACCCAAGCGATGATGAAACGATACCTAACGTAGAGCAACAAACATCGAGGTTTTTGCAAATTGAGGATGAGACGATGGAGTCCATAGACATTACCATGGAGCAGACCTCTTCTCCATCTCAAGCGACCAGTCAAATTGCATCTCAGGACAAGTCAAGTGTATCTGTTCAAAGTTTCCTGATGAGCAGCCGAATGAGGAAGTCTGAATCTCCGAAGATAGACGCTGAAAAGACTGAAATTATAGCTCTTGATGATGATTTTAATGATGAGGTTGATGTTGAAACTGGACAATTTGCCGGTGATGACTTAGTATCGAGGGGAAGCCGAGTGACAACTCCCTCAAACTTCAAGACAGCAGCTTTGAAAGATCTGTTTA
The DNA here is from genome assembly GCA_003708055.3 of Torulaspora maleeae. Lineage (NCBI taxonomy): Eukaryota > Fungi > Ascomycota > Saccharomycetes > Saccharomycetales > Saccharomycetaceae > Torulaspora > Torulaspora maleeae. Next base: position 215,565 of record PPNA03000005.1, on the reverse strand, counting down.
GCAGCTTCAAACAATCAAAAATTAATCAAGTCAAGCTAAATGCATCTGTTGTCTCAAATACGTTCATTGATAAAGATAGAAAAAAGAACAAGCGAGTGCCGACAATCAATGAGGCCCCTCTTCCACATCAGCAGCTAGTTGAACCGTCCGATGATCTAATAACTCACAAGAGGCTTAATATAAACCTTGAGCCTCGACGAAATGCAAGCCTGTCAGCAATCTCGTTCACCTCCGACGAATACAGGGCGCTTAATGTTGCAGACCAACTGAATAATAAGTGGAGGCGTGTAAAGATAGCTCAAAAGACGAAAAGATATAGCAAATTATGGTGTGAGCTTATGAAACCCAAGTCATTGAAGGAAGTTCTCCTGGAGCCTGCGCTGAAGGATGGCGTAAATGAATGGATTACGACTGCCTTCACGAAACTGAAGAAATCGACTACAAGGAACAAAATGCTTAAACGTCAGCGCCTTGAATATGATCCTCTAGATGCCTTTGTTGTGGAGGACGACCTTGAGGACGATGCCACCACAAAAGAGGACTTTGTTCCAATCATGATTTTATTTGGTGATGGAATAGGCAAGAACACTTTGATAGAGATTATTATGGATAATCACCAGGGTCAAATTTTCGAAGTCAACGCATCAGGTAATCGATCGAAAAAAGATATTCTGGATAGTTTAATGGAGTTCTCGACAACTCATTATGTCAAGGGTCAAGGATCCAAGGGAATCATATTATTAGATGATGTTGACGTTCTGTTCAAGGAGCACGATAAATTTTTCTGGCAGACGATCGAAAAAGTGCTTTTAACTAGCCGTAGGCCAGTTGTCATGCTTTGCAGAGACCTCAACTACGTACCGAGCAATTTGGTTCAATTAGCCATCTGTGAAAACTCTCTGTTCAATTGCAGACGAGTCTCTCATCAAACTATCACAAAATTCTTGGAAAGATATTGCCGAAGGCTTGAACTCGAAATTGATCGAAGCATACTACAACTACTCGTAACCTGCAGCAAAAGAGATATTCGGAAATGTCTAATGGACCTCGAGTTTTGTTGCACCCCTCCCGGCGAGCTTAAAGTGCCAGACACACCTCACACTATGAATACACATGTATCTGAGATTACTGAAGCTTTCAATAGTGTTGATCTTCTATCCTGGAGTGATGTACTAGAAAGTGAAACACATTGGAAATCATCGATTTTGCAAGAATCAGATCATACTTTAATGACGTCTCACGCCCGGTCAGTTCTCGGAAGCATGTCCGATGATCAGGAGCGTTTTCAGCATGACTATCTCCTAGATTATAGATTGCATCTAGTTGATAATGTGAATCAAGCTCAACTCCCATTTGAACTGAACATAGGTGTCGATCTGGAGAATGCATCCTCGAACGATGGACTTACCAAACTCAACAAAGTTAACAAAATAAGAGAAGCAAACTACAATAAAATAAAGAGGGCCAGTGTCAATTATTTAAGCACAAGAATCAGAAAGCAAAACATGATGGACGTTAGACTCCGAAAAACGAGAAATTCCCGTAAGGTACAAGAGATTGTCGAACGCTTTGAAGGTACTAGCTCGTTCCAGGATGTTGATGAAAACGTAGCCTTAGACTTTCAGGTCAATAATGGTAGGGTTATCAAGGAACAGATCAATCCTTACGTTCTTGAGATAGCTACGAAAGAGCATCAAGTAAAGCAAGCAAACAGGGAGTTATTCCTTGAGCACTGCGACGGTGTTGAACAAGCCCAATACAATGAAGTCGCGTGGCGCCTGACCCATGAGCGACTGCTAAAGCCCATTTGGTTTCAAGCTGATCCAAAGACTGTCATGAACAGTTGGAACTAAGAGTATTTGTACATTTATTTTTCTGCATATCACTTGCGAACAGCAAACAACTACACTACTTTCATTTACATAATGATCGGTCGAGAACTGAACCTTCCACCTCTGAAGTTTGTTAGAGCTCTATGTTTCATGTCGATAGTTTGTAGCGTACGCCATGCCTCCTCCACATGTTTCCTCTTTAACGGATTTACAACATTGTCAGGTCCGTCAAAGAGCCTTTTTTTCCCATGAATTTTTGCTACTTCGAAAGTGAAGTCAGCACCGCTCTGCTGTGATTCATCTTTCTGCAGTTGGAGTCTTTGTTCATGCCTTTTTATCCTCAGTGCAGCCTCTGTTAAAGAGGATACTATTTCAAAAGTGAGAAACCCGAGGATATCGATAACATCATCGTGAGGTTTGCTGTCTGTGAGATGCGATATTCCTGACCAGTCTCTGAATCTCTTTGCCTTTCTGAACGTGAAACTAGCCTGACGACAATCGGACCAATGCACGTATTCTTCCTTGGTCATGTTCCTTGTACGATCATCGGCCATTTTCAGTTTCTTGAGAGTAGCCAAATTTGCCTCTCTTTCATCCTCATCCAGCTCTTCATCATCATCATTGTTCTCTAGTGGTTGCTCGTTAAACATAAACTGGAGATCCCATGGCAGTTTTATCTGCGATTTCCTCACCTTCATAGTATTCCCACCGTCCTTATCTTCCTTCTCCGCTGGACCCTTCTTCTCCTCCTCTTCCGCTGGTCCACCAGAACTAGATCCTGCTGCTGCAGCATCTTGATCCTTCGCATTTTTTCGCAGGTCTTTCCAAAGGAGATAAGTCCTTAACCGGTTCACTTTGGCCTTATCATGTCTGATTAAAAAGATGACATCTTCAGGTAGAATGGTTTTACTGTTGCGCGACTGGGCAGTCTTCGTAGCCTGAAGCAGGATTTCCATCACTTGCCCTCGAACAATATCTTCAATTAGCGACGTAGTCTCTACCGGGGGATCGTTCGTCTCCCCAAAGACAAACATCATCTGCTGGATCTCCACACGATACTTGTGCTTATCCATCCTTGCCCACTCGTTCAGTGACTCTCGAAGCTTCTCTCAGCAGCTCTTTGATTTGCTCTATGAACTTCCTGTCTTTCTGACTTAGCCTTTAGTGTTGAAGTCGAAAATAAAATACATAGCTAGCATTTTAGACACTCAGTAAGAAGAAGGAAACAAAATATCAGTATCACTAGAAAGCTGCCAGCTGTCTTTCAACATGTTAGAATGGTGCAAAGAAAATGAGGAAAGAATACCCATCACGATTGAGCCATCACAATATTCCCATCAGCTTGACTTGGAAGGATGTGTCAAGCCGGGGGGCACGACTAAATCTGTCTTGCTGATTTTGAATCAAAAGATCAACATATCGTCAATTTTCCTCAAGCTGTGGAAGCTCTACAACCTGAGAGTGTGTGCTGATGGTGGTGCTAATCGTCTGTATGAATTTTTCAATGGCAATGACCCAGCTAGAGCCAGATACCTGCCAGACTACATTATAGGCGATTTCGACTCTCTGAAACCAGAAGTTAAGCAATATTATACAAATGCAGGTGTTACACTGATCGAACAGAGGAGCCAGTTTTCCACAGATTTCACTAAGGCTTTGCATTTGATTTCAGTACATTTCAACAATCCAAACTTCGTACCGTTTATCAAGCAATCAAAGAGTTTTAATCACTCCATCGAGATCAATATGGGCATTCACGATTGGTATAATAAGACCTTGACCACACAAAACGATAAATTGTTCGAAAAAATCAGCCTACTAGCCATTGGTGCAATCGACGGCCGCTTTGACCAAACAATGCACTCTATAACGCAGCTTTATAAGCTGTCATCCCCTGATAGTCAATTCAAATTGAGTTATCTAAGTGCCACGGATCTGATTTTCTTTGTTCCTTCTGGTGGATTCCTACTCGAATACAAAAGTGACTTCAGAGATAAGTGCATTGGAAACTGCGGGCTTCTTCCCTTGAACGGGCCGACCGAGATCGTAGAGACTGCAGGGTTGAAGTGGGATGTCGGTAATTGGCGGACTAATGTTGCCGAAGGTAAGCTCAGTAGCAGTAACAGATTTGTCGGCATCGATAAATGTTACCTCAAAGTTAAAGACGGTATCATCATGAATGTCGAAGTCTTCATTGATAAATTAGCAGACTACATGTAATACAGTAAAAGATTTAGACCTTTTAGTACTGCTACCAATGCTTTACTTGTAAGACTTCAGATTAATCATAATTTCGAAAAGTAAAAAGAATGCGCAAGCCGGGAATCGAACCCGGGCCCCATGCTTGGGAAGCATGGATTCTAACCACTGAACTACTTGCGCAGAAGTTCTTGACAACTGATGCTTTGTCTTGGGTATATCCAAAGGTATCGAAGGAAACCAGACCTCCATCCCTAGTTCTCTTCAAATGGTAATATATATAGGGTTTGGCAATAGCACCCCCCCCCTCAGGCTGAGAGCTTATGGTCTCTGGACATATTGAGCTCAAACTATCACCAAGCTCTTCTCATAAACGCTATGTAGGATTTGATTCTGTAGCAGCCCAAAGGTATAAAAATTGCTGTAATTGGCCCATCCCTGTGTAGGCCACAGACAAGACAGAATAATTCCGCTGTTTATCTATTTATCACTATGCAGGACATAAAGGCAAACAGGGTGAATCTGCGACATTCTTAGATTTATGCGGCTTTGGAATATTAAGCATGGTTGCGCCTAGCGGCAAATTGCACTTACTTTAACTTAGCAAATTCATCCAATAGCGCTTTACCTAAATGACCTGGGGATTCAACAACGACAACACCTGCACTTCTTAAAGCCTTCTTCTTGGAGTCAGCATCAGTACCTGAACCCTCCACGATAGCACCAGAATGACCCATTCTTACACCCTTCATTTGGCCTGCAACATTACCAGCAATAAAGGAGGCAACAGGAATTGGGTTGGCCTTCGAGAAATTAAATTCTTTCAAGAATTCGGCCGCCTCGATCTCAGCCTGTCCACCAATTTCACCCAACATGATGATACCTTCAGTAGCTGGGTCCTCCATGAATAATTTCAAAGAATCAATGAAATCTGTACCAGGGAAGGCATCACCACCCATACCGATGACCATAGTTTGACCTAAACCAGCCAAAGTCGTTTGCTGCACGGCTTCATAAGTCAGGGTCCCTGACTTGGAGATGATACCAATCTTACCGGGCTTGAAAATCTTTGGCGGTTGAATACCGATCCTAACTTTGGATCCAGGATTGATGATACCAGGGCAGTTGGGCCCCACCAATCTAGTCTTATCCTGGGATTTCAACATCTCGGCAACATACAGCATGTCATGCTGTGGAATACCCTCCGTAATGCAGACCGCCAAGGGAATCTCAGCTTCAATGGCCTCCTTGATCGCAGCTGCTGCGATTGGGGGTGGGACAAAGATACCCGAAGCAGTAGCTCCAGTCTCCTTCATAGCATCCTTCACACTGGCGAAGACAGGTTGTCCCAAATGCGTTTGACCGGCTTTCTTGGGGTTGGTACCACCGACGATGTTGGTACCATACTCCTGAGAGATCTTGGCATGGAAAGTGGCCTGCTTACCGGTGAAACCCTGGATGATCACCTTGGTGCTCTCTGGCAAGATCAGGTTTTTGATCGTCTTATCATTGGGGGTCGCCTCACGAGAGAAAAAACGACGCAATGCAGGTGTTCTGCCAATAGTGTATCTCAACATCTTGGAATGACTGTTGTAGCTTGTGTCTTTCACAGATTCGACTTCTTCGACTAATCAATTCCCACGTCTCTTATACCTAGACCCCACGAACTGTTGGCAGCGGGTGTCTGGAAGAGCGGGGGCGCTTTTCGCCCGAGGCTTGCCCTGGTTACCCGGGAAATACGAGGCTAGGCGGCTAATTCGAAAAATATAAAAAAGGATAAGACGTTTGAACATCTCAAGTTCTTTCCCACTGATTTGTGGCCCAGGAGAAGTTATTTGACATATAGGTGCCCAGTTGAATCTAGTGGTAAAGTTTCGAACTTGATCGATGAGAGAGTCGCAGACCCGGAGCTTTCTCGAGAAATTGGGCACGCCGTCGTGAATTGACTATTCTATAGGATGTGGAATGAAATAAAGTGATGTGATAAGGAAAGAGACCTGCCTTTAAGGCCCTCTTGTTGAGGAGGGCCAGGGATTGGCCGAAAATAGCCGCCGAAGTGTTTTATAGATTACCCGCCCGCAGTCCACTAGTACAGGACGTTAGCACTTGGCACGGTGCCGACCTGATAATTACAGTATTCGAACATATAGGTTGACCTTATTCTGATCAAGCAAGCATAGAGATCCTGAGTGGCTCGTATCGATTTGGTCAACAGCTGCAGCATTCGATGGTGGTTTACGAAGAGGCGATCGAAATTCCTTTGGTGGATGACGATGACGATGACGATGAGGAAGAAGATGATGTGGTAGAAGAACACGATCATGAGCAGGAGCAAGAGCAAGACGCTGTGAAGGACGAAGACGACGAGGAAGAAGATGAGGCTAATATCAAAGTACCTGAGATATCAAGAAGTGCAACTGCGACCCCATTGAGCCATAGAAACACCGTAGACGGAGAAGATGAGGAAGAAATCGAAGATGAGGATGGCAAGAGTGATGACAGAGCAAGAAAAAATCCAAGAGTGGATCCATCAAAAGTCCCACCGGGCAAAAAAGTTCCTTTGCATTTACTTGAAAAGAGAAGACTGGGTAGGATCAAAGCTGCTGAGGAGTTTGCTCGAAAATTAAAACAAATCGGAATTGAAAAAATTGAAAGCACAACACTACCAGCCACTGGTTTATTTCAACCTGTTTTGCTGATCAATCAGAAAAACTACTCGTCAGACTATCTGAAAAAAGACGAACAAGTATTCGCCCTAAGGGAAAGGAAAACGCTGCGAAACAACACACAGGCTTCATCGATCAGTAATACACCTGATGTTACGGATTTAAAAAGCGGTATCACGGAGCCAGTGGAGCTGTCGTTGCCTGCCGATGAGGATATTGATCTCAGCGATGCTAACACCACTCTCGTAATACATCCTGGATCTAGGACTATCAAAGTTGGCTTAGCCAAGAACGAAGTACCACTTGTTGTGCCTACTTGTGTAGCAATACCAAAATCAGAGTTCGACTTCAAAGTTGATCAACCACCGTTGACCGAAGATCAATCAGAAGAGTTTGGGGCTTTGAAAACGACCATACAGCAGAGCTTTAAAGAAAGAATGCGCTATTATAAAAGGAAAGTCCCATATAATGCTCGTGAGCAAGTCTTGACCTTTAACAAAGCATCCAAACCACAGATCCTGGAGGACAAAAATGACCCAGCTCCCGTTGAATGGATTAGTGAAGCAGATAGGAGGTATTATGGCTTTGAAGCAACCCGGTGCTCTAAAGAAAAATTCACTATTAGGTATCCGTTCAATAAAAATGGCTCCTTCAACGTGACGTCGCCATATTACGCTTCTTTACAGGATCTCATGAATGATGTTGTTAGCTTACTGGAGTATGCTTTATCAGCGGAAGGACTCTCTATCAATCGAGCCCAGTATTCCCAACACAAGGTGGTGCTGGTAGTTCCCGATCTGTTCGAAAAGACTCATGTGGAGACATTCATACGGTGTCTGCTGACTGAAATGCAATTCCAGGCAGTAGCTATTATTCAAGAATCATTGGCGACATGTTACGGGGCTGGACAAAGTTCGTCAACCTGTGTTGTAAATATTGGGGCTACGCACACTACTGTTGCGTGTATTGACGAAGGTTCTGTTCTGGAGAATAGTTTGATCTCTCTGAACTATGGAGGAGACGATATCACGAGACTCTTTGCACTCCTTTTAAAGCAAAGTGAGTTTCCTTATAAGAACTGGGATCTGAACTCATCGCATGGTTGGTTATGTGCTGAGGAACTAAAAGAAAAATATACCACTTTTCAAGATGCAAATGTTACAGTGCAACTGTATAACTACATCAAGAGAATTCCGGGCCAACCAGTGGAGCAGTATGAGTTCAAGGTGTTCGATGAAGTGATGGTGGCTCCCATGGCATTGTTTTACCCCGAAATTGTGTCTTATATGCATTCAAAAGATTCTTCAAAATCGAACGAGAATAAAAAACTGGAGGACCAGCTGCCTGCCTCTCAAGATATCTTCACTGGCACTCTCAACGACTGGAGGTCATTGTCACAGAATGAATGTCTGAATGGGGATCTATACTCCGGCAACAACCAGGATGAACGGATGCTTTGCAAGCTACTTGACTTGCAACTAAACCTTGATGAGCTACAAAATGAAGGTATTACGGAGCCTGATAAGAGAAAAAATTATACGCCTTTGGAGAAAGCAATAATACAAAGTATAACTAATGCAAGTGTATCTCTGGACGTTGCAAAGATGACATCGTTCTATTCTAACATCTTAGTTGTTGGAGAAAGTTCTGAAATACCAGCCCTGGATTTTATTTTAACTGATAGAATTAACATATGGAGACCGCGGCTACTAAGTGTCAGTTCGTTTGCTAACTTCTATAAGAAATTGGCCAAGCAAGCTAAGGATCTGAGAATGGCTGCTAAAGCGGCTAATCCCGAGGAAGAAGATCGATCGCCGCAGAAGATAAAGGAGATGGTCAGAGAAGAATTAGACGAGTACTGGGAAGGAGCTGAGGCTCAAAATGGTAATGAACATCTCTTGCCCGTAAGCGTTCTACCGCCACCGCGCGATATGGATCCGGCCGTGTTGATCTGGAAAGGTGCCAGTGTCCTGGCTCAAATCAAGCTTGTGGAAGAGCTCTATTTGACCAACACGGATTGGGACATTCATGGAAGCAGGATATTACAGTATAAATGTCTCTTTATGTGTTAGTATAGTGAAGAAAGCTGCTGAACAAAGTCAGTCTTGTTTGAAGGAAAATCACTAATATTAGTTACAAAAGCCGTGCAATAAATATGCAGATTGTCTGTCAGTAGGGAGAATGCTAATAAATGAAACGCAACTAGTGTGTCTCAGATAAATACAATTTGTTGGTTACAGTTTGGTCTTCTTCTTTGGATTAGGATCATCTGACGACCTGGGGGACTCAGACTCTGTATTCAATAACGAGTAAACACCACTACTGGCTCTGCGATTTTGCATGTCAACCCTAGAGGGTATCGGACTTAAGATTGTGTGTTGACCAGGTTCCGTGGGCTCGGGTGTCTCTAGATCGACCTTTTTGGGCCCTACCTGTCTTGGGGAAGATTGTGCACTTCTAATTCGTGCAATGTGGTTGACATTATGCGACGACGCATTTTGCGTTGGCTTGAAAGATAGTGGAACCGCGTTAGACGGTACGTTTTCGTTTTTATTCGGTTCATCCTTGGCGTGGTCACCGTTCGTTCCTTGACTGTAGAAAGTCCTGAAGGGCAAACCGATGGCAGAAGCGTCCTTTGGTCCGCCCTGCTCGATACTCGGAGCAGATATTACACCACTGTTTGCCGATGGCACAGCGGCGCTTTCGCTTCTGCTGCTACCATCGCTGTTGATGCTGTTTCTTTTGCTGCTCATTGGGTTATTCTTGCTTGGCTTCAACAAGAAAGTACCGTCCTTGAGGGAGATCCTCGAAGTCCGTTTGTTGATATTCGCCGGCTGCGCCTGCTGGTCTCTTTCGCCCTGTGGAACTTCTTGTTTTGGCGGTTTCGACGAATTGACCAAGGGAGACGGGTTACGAGGAATCTGTGAGCCCAAGGAGCCCGGGAGCGGGCGAGAGGGCGAACATGTAAGACCCGGGGCGTTGGGCGCCGACGAGAGCGGATCCATCAGGATGCTCATGTTACGCTTAGCGGTCGAAGTCTGGCCAGTGGTTTCGAACGGGTTCATCATGACCATCCGCGGACCTGCGAAATGATCAGCGGGCGAGATGAAAGTGCCCGGCTGTTGGAACGCGGCGCCCGTTGGCGCCGAGGGGATCGGAATGAGATGCGGCGCAAACGCTGCGGCCGCAGACGAATTTGTAGGTATCGAAGATCTCGACAACGGTCTCATGTCCTTGGAGATAGACGGAGTGGCGTGTCCGTGCACCACTCCCGGCCCGTAGGAAACCATCTGCGGCTGCTGTTGCGCCTGTTGCGCCTGTTGCGCCTGTTGCGCCTGTTGCTGTTGCGCCTGTTGCTGTTGCAACGTTTCGATGTATTTTTGGTATCTCTGCATGAGCCCGGACTTGAACTTTAACATTTCCTGCTCCAGCGCTGATAGATCCTCTTGGTGTTGTCTAAATTGGTGTTGTTTTGCCGCGTCACCGTTAAAGGATGAGTCGTTGAACAGGTCGCAACTGGCGCCCTGCAACGCGACAAAACCCTGCACGAAATCGAGCAATTTGACCATCTCCAAGTTCAGCACACGCAGTTCTTCCAACAGCCCATCGTGTCTGTACTGCAAGTTTGTGTAGTCGTAGCGCAGCCCGCTGTAGGACTGGCTGAGCTCTGCGAAGCGGCTCTCGAGCTGCTGCTGCTGGAACTGCTGGTTGAAGATCGACTCGGACGACGGGTAGGTGGTGAGCCCGACCTGGGGCGCGACCGGCGGCTGCTGCTGGTCGTCGTCCGCGCCGACCACGTACTGCGACTGCGGCCACTGCTGCCACTGCTGGGACGGCGGCGGTGGTGGCGGCGGCGGTGCCGCCGCTACGGGTGCCGCCGACTGCGCGCGCTGCTTGGCGCCCTCGGCCTCGTCCAGCTGCGAGCTCGAGTTTTTCCTGCTGTTGAGCGTCGCGATGTTGCGCGACGATCGCCTCTTAATAAACTTGAGCCCCTCGATGTCGCCGCGCTTGAAGATGCCCATGCTGTGCCGGAACTCCCAGATCTTGACACCGTCCTCGCCACCCGCGTGCGGCGCCTCCCGGCCGTGGTCGTTCGACACCTTGTGGAACCCGTACATGTTGAGCTGCCGCACAAAGCTAGCAATGTTGGTGTGCTTGAAATACGTCGCCAGCGCCCGGCTGAACCGCTCCGTTGGCCGGATCAGAAACGACGTCCCGCTGCCAGACCACCACACCAGGTCCTTCAGGTCCTCGTCCTCGAGGATGTTGTACAGCTTGTGGATGAACACGGTGTTCTGCAGCGGGGCGTGAGCCCCGCTGCCACCGCCAGAGCTGCCAGCCCCACTGCCGGCCAGGATCGACGCCTTGCGCGCGCCGCTGCTCTCCTCGTGACACTGCGTCTGCTGCTGTGCCATCCCAGCAACCTGTGTCGCCGTGCTCCTATACAACTAGACAGTGCCAACAACCCTCTCGCGCTGGCAATCTAACTATAAACCCAGCCCTGATACTGCTCGCGCTCGCTGCCGCCTCTGAAGAATGTGAATCTTGAAGGAAAGGAAGCCAATCGAAAGAGGGCAAGGGGACTCGATGGAAAAGCCCAAGACAAAAATAACGCCCTATAGCTACGCACAATAACGCACCAAACCTAAAAGCGCTAAGCACTGAATTCGCCAGATAAAAGCGCCCGCGCGCCAAAAGGAAAACCTAAAACGTTCGCGCGCGCCGGCCGCAGCGCAGCATTGTGCGCGCTGCGTTGCGGCGCGGTGTCCGGGCGTGCGCCGAGCCGTGACTCCTTTGGTCGCGGAGCACGGCAGCGCGAGGGGCGCCATAAGAGCGCGAGCGACCAGGTGGCGGGCGGGCAGCGAGCAGGCGGCGAGGGCCAGGCGACATGGACGCGGTCAGGACGCTGACCGAGATGGGGATTGCCGAGGACGTGGCGCGCGAAGCGCTGCGCAGAACCGGCGGCGACGTCGAGGCCGCAGGCAGTCTGCTGTTTGCCGGCGAGCTGGGCCCGGGGGAGCTGGGTCCCGGCATCTGCGAGAACGAAACGCACACGGCGCATGTGGAGCTGCCTGCGGGCGGGTTTGCACCGGGCGACCTGGACGAGCACGTGGACTCTGCAGCGCTGGACGAGTCGTGCCGCAAGGCGCAGATCTGCGTGCCCACGGTCGTCGCGCCGCTGCCGCCCAACTTTGTGTTCGAAAACTACTGCGCGCTGTTCTGTCTGTTTGTGGCCAACTACCTGCCGCAGCTCGTCGCGCGGCCGGACTTTGGCGACCTGAGCTACGACCGCGAGTGGTACCGCGGCCACGGCGCGCGGCGGCCCGCGGGCCAGCTGGCGCTGGCCGCGGGCGCCGCCGAAGAGGTGGCGATCGTGGCCCGGGAGTCGCCGGACGGTGGCGACCAGGAGTTCACGCAGCAGCCAGAGCTGCTGTGGCAGTTGCAACGGCTCGCCGCGGTGGCCAACTCGCGCATCTCGGACCGTGCGTTCGTTCGCGCGCGCATGTTCGCGCTCGCGCTCGAGCCGCAGGTCCAGCGCGCGCTTGCGGACGCAGAACACCTCTACGAAGTGCTGCCTGCGTTCGTCAAGTCGCTTGCCGTGGATCTCGAGATGTGTCCCGGGTTCAGCGACGATGAGGTTCGGCGGCTGTTTATCTCGTCCGCGTTTCACGCGCCCGCGGGCGCCGCGGGCGCCCCGCAGCCGCCCACCAAGACGTGGCTCTCGCTGTTCCACTTTTTGCCCGAAGAGTACGACACCAACCTGTACCGCATGTTCCACGTGCTGCTGTACCCGGACGACGCCGTCGACGACGATGCGCAGCTGCCCGGCACGCTCGACGACGAGAACGAAAACTCGCTTTGCGACATCGCCCCCGTGCTGACGGTCGTCTTCGACGAGATGGACGAGACTACGGAGCCGGCGGCCCTCGCAGAGGGCGTCGAGATCCCGCTCGAGTTCTATCCGCAGCTGTACACGCGGGAGTGCAAGGACAAGCTGATCAAAGAGATCATCGCTAAGAGAAGACAGAGCCAACACGACTCGCGGGCGCTTCTGCAAGAGATCGCAAACTTAAAGAGTTTCCAGGGTAAGGATATCTTGAAATTCGTAAACAGCTCGCTCGACTACCTGCAAAGGGACGGGAAACCGGTCGATGACTTGCTCGACGTGAAGGACCGCATCGCGCAGCAGAAGCTGCGTAGAATGGACGAGTACAAGAAAGTGGCGCACCGGCTGCAGACCGAGTGGAACCTGTCGCACCCGGATATCCAGATTGTGCAAACCGCTCGTGAGATGGGGCTCGTCGACGAACCCTACTTGCTCGCCATGGCCGTAATCTCGCCCTACATGTACTACATGCGCGACCGCAACGACCAATGGTTCTACGTGCGCTCGCACCCGCAGGAGCCGGGCAGCCACGTACGCGCCTGCTCGTCGCCCCTGGAAGTGCAGGACGCGGTCAAACAATACACGCGGCAGCCCAGCGAGTCGCCGCTTATGTTCATCTACTGTAAGAAGGGCGTCGTCCCGGACGACGAGACCGTGTGGAGGGCGTTGGAGCAGAACCAAGGCTGTAACAAGTTTGCCCGAGACGACCAGCTGCAACTCAACATGCAGTCCAGCTCATCCGCCTCGATAGCCAGCGCTTCGGCGCCGCCGGCTTTATAAACCGTACGTAAACAACTAGATCTCGCCGATCTGCGCTCGAGCTTGCACGCGCCCGCCTGGGGATGAAAAAAGGTCCGCATAGCCAGCGAGATCAAGAAGCCTCGATTCCTGATCTGGCCACGAGAAGTGGAACTGTACGGCCTTTGGCACCAATTGCCCTGCGTGAGGACGGGATCTGTGGTCACTTTGGAGCTTGCGGAACAATCCACCCAGACTAGGGGGTTTTATGTTTCTGGCAGATCGTTTGCAGCAGGTATCGTGATTCTCATGAGACTACGACACAGGCGGATACTCAAGATATTGAGGAGAGTTACTGTTGTCCTGGCGCTTTTTCTTCTGTATGTGGCAAGGGTTTCACTGGTTCTGCAGATTAAAAATACTTTGAGCGAGTCGGCGGGTGTGGAATATCAAGGCGGACTGATCGACGACGTGCGAACCATCCGTTGTTATCGGTGGTTTCGACAGTGTGGGACTCTCTCTGCCTGGAGCGCGGCTGATGATAGAATACTTTCTTGGAGCAGGATCTCGAAGAATCTCACAGACGAGGCGCTGTACTCCGTCGAGTCGCGGCTTCTCTATCGTACGTTCCTGTATGTTCATCAATTGGGGCCGGCGAGCGGGAAGGGTCCGATCACTGAGCTCGCCATATCAAGACACGCCTCGCTCATACCGATACAGGTTACCCAGGATGTGCAGAGGCTCATCAGAGGAAGCGATAGCTCGGTCTTCCACAACCACATACACCGGCAGAAAAAGAACCTGCTCAACTTTCTCGGTGGGGAGCAGTCGGATCTGGATATCATTCACTCGTTGGGAGAGGACTGGGAGTATAGGGGACGCGGGATTTGGTGCAAGCGCCAGGCGGATCAGGATCCAGTGAGTAACGTCGAGATCTACCTGGGTTCGGGTTTCCATGAGTCCAGGCCCCACTGGAGAGAAGTAATCCATGAGTTTGGTAGAAGCAACGGTGGAAGGGATTTGCCGCTGTCGGTAACCAGAGAGATTCGCGGTTTTGATCAAATCGACGATTCGGTTGATTCGCTAAATCTCAACCCCGCCGGCGCTTTCAAGATTATGCAGGTATCAGATGTTCATTTCCGTTGTTCAGATGAAACTATAGCGGTACTGAACGAATTTCAAACCAAACGTTTTGTGTCCGATGCGATCTCTCGAGAATGGCCTAATTTAGTCGTCATCACCGGAGACATCCTGGATGGTCAAAATTCATTGGATTACCAGGCTTGTATCATGAAGCTTGTCCAGCCGATGATAAAGCTTGAAATCCCTTATGTGATCGCTTTGGGTACTTCTGATCACTCCAAATTTGCGACTCCCTCGCAGATACAGGACTTTCTCGCTAATCTACCCTTTTGCATGAACAAGAAAGCATCAACGGACGGTCACATCGGTTTGAATGTCCGGTTCAAGACCGGGGCAGACGCGGTAATCTATGCATTTGATTCTTTCAAACCTATTAAACCATTTCTTTTGCAGCACGAATACTACAGGACTTACAAATACGCACTGGCGTTTAGACACCTTCCAATACCTGAATATAGACCTGAAGGTATGTTCCCAATAATTGGTCAATACAATGAACAATCAAGCTATAAATCAAAACTAAAAGAGGAGAAAATAATACAAAAACTCCTGCAGGCATTCAACGTCAAGGCGATGAGTTGCGGTCATGAGCATAGTAACGACTGCTGCCTGCAATCACATGGGGAAATGTGGTTATGTTACGCGGGCAGTAGTGGAGTTGGCACTGATAGACTTAATGGTGTGGAACCGAGCGTCAGATTGTTCAAGATCGATGATGAACTTGGAGAAATCACATCTTGGAAAAGGAACTTCCGAACCATCAACTCAGTTTACGATTATCAATACATTTTTCAAGAGAAGTAATTTTGAGTTTATATACATATGGAGTTCGCTAACGTGACCGATCAATAATTAAAGTAGTTTAAAAAAAAGTTGAAATTTATAACCTTGTAATCACAGCCTCTGTGAAAGATGATGTGGTAGCAGAACCAGCCAAGTCACCAGTTCTTGTCTCTGGGCCTGCGGCAATGGTGGAAAGGACAGCATTTTGGATCTTTTCAGCGTGCTCGTACAAACCCATGTGATTCAACATCATAACAGATGACAATAGCAGGGCGGTTGGGTTTGCCTTGTTTTGACCTGCAATGTCAGGAGCAGAGCCGTGAACCGCTTCGAAAATGGAAACTTTGTGACCAATGTTACCAGAAGGAGTCAACCCAAGAGAACCAGCACTGAGACCCGAGTTTAAATCAGATAGGATATCACCATACAAATTTGGGCACACAGAAACAGCGTCTGTGTATTGGGATGGATTGGAGACAACGTTCAAAACGGTGTTATCGATCAACTCGGTTTGCAACTTGATGTCTGGGAACTCATGAGCCATCTCCTTGGCCACGGTGACGAACAAACCATCTGCTAATCTTTGAATGGTCGACTTGTGAACCACCACCAGTCTTGGCCTGCCAACGGCTCTAGCGTACTCAAATGCATATCTGATGACTCTCTCGGAAGCCTCTCTGGTGATCAATTTGATCGATTGAACCACTCCCGGCACAATCACATGCTCTATACCAGCATATTCACCTTCAGTGTTCTCTCTGATAAGCACTAGATCCACATTTTCGTAAGTAGTCTTGAAACCCTCGACGGATCTGGCTGGACGAACGTTAGCAAACAGCCCAAACGTCTTTCTCAACGTCAAGTTCATCGATCTGTGACCTTTACCGATGGGCGTAGCCAAAGGACCCTTCAAAGCAATCAAATTACGGTTGATAGACTCCTGAGCCTGCTCTGGGATCGTGGTGACCCCATTGACCAACAACGGAGTCACGGGACAGCTCTCCCATTCAATCGGAACCTTGGCTGCTGCAAAGATATCCTTCACTGACTTGGAAATCTCGGGACCAACACCATCACCCTCGATGAACGAAACCTTGTACAAACCAGTCTTTGGGTCGGGCTTCCCGGTGTATTTACCAATCGAAGGCTGTTTAGGTGGTGCTGTGGCCAACAATCTGCTCACCGCGCGTCTGCAAACCTGAGATCTCAACATCTTACTTCACTTCTATCTATTTGACAGTACCCTGCTAGTGCAAAGCTCTCGCAACGCTGGGAAATATATACGCCGATCCTTGACGAATACCAATAATATAAATACTCGGTCAAGAGTTTCAACTGAGCCGTCGAAAGACGGTCATATTACACGCAACTACGACTCTACGTAGGAATCACGGCCCGCCGCCGTCATTGTATGAGGGGGCATTTATTAGCTGTGTGTTGCAATTCGGCTTCTAACTCGCTAAACTCGCTTCAAGGGGAAACCGTGAATGGTTGCCGGCGCCGAGATCGGCTTTCGGACGAGTAAGGAAAGCCGAGGTCGCAGGTCACGTGCGTGTAGGACGGTCCTCCAGGACGGGTCACGGGACGAATTTAGGGGTGCTGTACTATATAAGGCGGATAGCCGCTGTCACCTTTGTGCATCTTCCTTTCTCTGACTGAAGTAGCAATTCATCAGGAGTTCGCAGACTTGAGTTTGGCCAAACGCTTCTCGGGCTGCTGGATAGCAGATATCCAAACCAAGAGATACATTTATGGCTTAGCCGCCGAAGGTCTGGTCACGTGTGGTGAGTTCAGCTGAGTAGTGACACGTGACTCTCACACGCTTTACAAGGCATTTGCTTTATGGCAACAGAGGTTTGACATAGGTTACACTATCAGTCAGTCAGGCCGACCGTTAAGATGGCTAGGGAATCGAATATTATAAAGATTGTCGGCTCCAAGAATTACCAGAGATTGCGTTCTTTAAAATGTCTTGTTGTCGGAGCTGGTGGTATCGGTTCCGAGCTTTTGAAGGACTGTATTCTGATGGGATTCGGTGAAATTCACATCGTTGATCTGGATACGATTGATCTGTCCAATCTGAACAGACAGTTTCTCTTCAGGCATCGTGACATCAAGCAGCCGAAGTCCACCACCGCTGTCAAGGCGGTTCAACATTTCAACAACTCAAAGCTGATTCCGTACCAGGACAATATCATGGATACCACACAGTTCCCCTTAAGGTGGTTTGATCAGTTTGATATCATCTTCAATGGCTTGGATAATCTGGCAGCCAGACGTTATGTCAATAAAGTGGCTCAATTTCTCTCCAAGCCGCTGCTGGAGTCCGGTACTTCTGGTTTCGACGGATATATCCAACCAATAATACCGGGAGAGACTGAATGTTTTGATTGCACTAAGAAGGAGACACCAAAGACGTTCCCTGTCTGCACCATTAGATCAACACCTTCGCAACCGATTCATTGTATTGTGTGGGCCAAGAACTTTCTTTTCAGTCAGTTGTTCAGCGAAGACACATCTTCGGCAGATGAGAGCTCTGCTGATTGGGGAACGGAGAATAAGGATGAGATTGATAGAATTAGACAGGAGACGAGTGAGTTACACGAGTTACGTCAAATAATTGTGACAAGAGATGAAAAGCGTCTCAAGGACCTTTTGACCAAAATATTCGTGAATGATATCGAAAAACTTCTGCGAATCGATGTCTTGTGGAAAACGAGGGCAAAACCAACTGTCCTGGACTCGTCATTGATAAACGAGGGTACGAACGCTTCCATTGAGAAGTTCCAGAGCTTAAGTGCTTTGTGGGACATAAAAGAACAAGTGCTCCAGTTTACTGCGGCATGTAGAAGGCTGATGCAAAGAGTTCACGATGGTGAGAGTAATATAGAATTTGACAAGGACGATGAAGATGCATTGATATTCGTCGCCACTGCCGCGAATATACGTTCGCATATTTTCAATATTCCAATGAAGACCGTCTTCGATATAAAGCAAACTGCGGGAAACATTATTCCAGCCATTGCTACCACGAATGCGATCATCGCTGGCTTATCAACATTGACCGCCTTACGAGTACTAAATCTGTTGCCCCATGCGCCAACCAAGAAGGCGACCGATTTGAACATGGCCTTCACGGCCAAAGCAAGTAATCTTTCCAAGGATCGATATATCACGAATCCAAAATTGGCGCCTCCCAATCCTTCTTGCCCCGTTGGTGGCAAAGTTTGTCGAGGGGTTATCAAGGTAACGAAAAAGGGCTTGAATGAGATCAGATTATCCAAATTAATCAGCCTCATCAGTCAAAAATACAATTACTACGAGGAAACCTCGATTCTAGATACTAACAACCAAAGGTTACTGGCTGATTTCGATTTCGATGACCTGGTTGAACGAACTCTATCTGAAGTCAATTTACATGACGGTTCAGTCATTCTGTTCTCAGATGAAGAGGGCACAGGCGAAAACGTTTATCGAAAGCCTATAGAACTATACATTGAGGTGGTTGAAGGCCCATTAGAGGATGAGATGAAACTCCCAGATGTTGAGGTTCCTACAATGGTAGTCCCAGTTGAGAGTAATGGTGACCGAGAGCCTGATAATATGGAGCAAAACAGAGCTGTCGATGTGGACTTGACCGACGATGGCGCAACAATGGGCACTAAACGACCAAGTCCAGAGGAGGTCCCGCAAAGCGCTTCCAAGAGAGTCAAGAAAAGCGAGGATGATGGTAACGGTGATGATCTAATAGAACTTGATTAAAATGTTTACATCGAGCTTCACTGGACTGCTGGTACTCGAGTCATCAAATCATCTCTTATAATCCTATAATACATAATCCGGGATATATAATAAGTGGATTCAATAGAACCTTAAACGACTCTCACGATCGTGTGTTTGATCTTGATCTGCTCCGTAACCTGTGAAACCAAGAATCTCGTTTTCGTGATCTAGTTGGTCGTTCTTCAGCCTCGTTCTCTTCTGGTGAGCCTTTGTTGTTTGAGGCCGCTTCGCTGCCCTGATTGGCGTTCAAAGTCTCTAGAGCGTCCATGGAGCCATTTCTGCTGCTGCTGAATATGGCTGACATGGGACGTCTGGTCAATGACGAAGTTGTACTGTTGCCACTAAAGCTCCTGTTCATGGGCGGTATATGTAGATGTTGCCTTGGTAATGACGTGGACAAAGCACTGACAGGCGAATACACCACTGCATCACGATTTTCATCATCAAAATAAGACTCCTCACCCTCTTCTTCAGTGGCAGTGAAATCGCCACCGTTATCACTCAAGATACCGGGTTTGGGTAGCCAAGGAAACAATCTAGAACGTCTTCTACTACTAGCGATAACATCCGGAGGTACTGGAGCTGAACCAATCGATCTGGAGTGTGGTCTCATTTTTTTCGGTACTTTAAGTGGTTGTTTGGCGGAATTCTTGACCGGAGTCTCAAAAGTCATTACTGAGGGTTGATCTGTGTTCGTTGACGACTGACAATCCTGCACTGGGTTGCTGCTTATCGCAGGAAAATCAATGGCCTCTGAGGAGGTCACAGTTACACTTTCATTATTTTCATTTGTGACCACCAACTTCCGCGGTTTTGGAGCTTCTAGTTCGCCGCAATCCTTACGCTGCTGGGTAGACTTTCGTTGCTCGTCCTTAGTAAGCTTTAGGAGATGAGGTAACAGTTTATAAGAGTACTCTATCAGAAACTCGGTCACCAGCCGTGATAGCTCATATTCTCTTGGATCCATATCATGATGCGGATGCGACAAGATGGAAGGTTGGAAAATAGCAGCCAAGTTGCGGCCTGACATGAGATTGAACTGAGCCTGTCTGGCAAACAAACTCAGAAGATCCAAAAGATAAATGGTCAATTGCTTTGTATCGTTGGAGATGGAAATGAAGAGACCCTCGTAATCCTTGATTGCGGCCTTAATATCCCGGATCAGTCGCTTCCTATGTCGCTGACTTTTCTTCTTCCTTTCTTCTGCTGCCAAAGTATCGTCTTCTTCTTTCTCCTCGTCACCATCATTATCTCTATCATCTTTATCTGTCACCGTACTTGGACGTCGTAGAAGGATCGTGTTTTCCTTTTCCGCTGTTGGAGAAGAGACGATCTGTTTAGCCATGTGTCTTAGGATTCTCGGCCTGTCGCGAAGAGGCTTTCTAAACGATTCATACAGGTTCAGAGGTATCAGAGGTTCCTCTAAATTGTTCAAATACCGTCTTAACAAAGACGCGACGTCATGAACAGTGTAAGCGTCCCAATCATTGAACTTGGAACCGTAGTCTGGAGGTGAAGAAAAGATGTATTGCAGCTCCTTCACCCGCTTACTATTACCGGCTATACGAAAGATACCTGACGTCTCCAGCCCGTTAGCCTTTAAATATGCTCCACACTTGGCAACCACAATCGGGATTCTGCCGAAGCTGACCAATTCACTCTGTACTATAACTTCAGCACTGGCCACACTCAGAGACTCCAAAAGTGAGACCCCAAAGACCCTGCCGGTGAAACCGTGTCGACTGGACAGGAAATTGTCTCGATAAACCTTAAACTCGCTGGAATTCGGTGACGGAGCATTCCATATGTTCGACAGCCGCTTGTTGGTGCCGCTGAGATCTCCAGAGTTCTCCTTCGAGGACAGCACGGGCGTGTGTAGCGCTCCCATCTCACTGCTCAACCGATGATCTTGTTCCACAGGTGAAGGTAAACTCAAAGAGTCTGTCGACATGCTCTTTGGGTTCCCACCCAGTTGTTTCCAAAGCAGAGATATTGGGGATTTTGTAGGGGCTACAGGCCCACTACCACTATTCGTCATGGCAAGCTTGAACGAAAACTCGAAACGAGTACCCCAATTTTAGGAACCCTGAATCAAAGCAACCTTCCTTGCGCTGGCTTCTCGACCTTGGCGATCCCAAAACACCTTATCTCGACCTCTAAAAGTTGATCTTGGGGTTGATCAACACCGTTTCAAACTCGCTATCCTTCAAAGAGTCGTATTGAAAAGAAACGCACGGCGAAACCAGCGAAATGTAGTCTCGACTCGACCTGGGAGAAATATCCTAACGTCAACTGAGGTACCACTAAACGTAACGCCTGATGCCCAGATCTGACTGCCACCCTGTATGCTATCTGTGGCGAGCTGGGTCCTGCAATTACTCCCTTTGTCGAAGGAGGCCGTAACAACTGCTCAAGCCGTGGAAAGGGGTCAGACAGGCCTAGATGCTGTCTTTGAAGGGTCTATGCGGTGAATCTCTAGCAAGGATCAACTACTCGAGTGCCAAGCCAGGTCTCCCTCTGGTTGAGCTTAGAAGTGGTGGAACTAGAAGCTTCTTGCCTGTCTTCTTTTTTCTGCCCTATAGCACCGAGGCCTCGAGCATTTAGGCCGGAAAGGGCAAAGTGATTAGTGATCAAGATTACGAGTAACGAGAGTGTATCTAGATGATAGGTCTAAGGAGAGGTCAGTTCTTGTTTACTTCGACGTAATTGCCGGGGAAGACGCCTTGCTGGCCGTTGTACCTGCCGGTCCACCACTCGTTGGCGTCCGCTGTGCGCTGGACGACTTCGATGACGGCGCCCGCGGGGAACGAGAGGTCTCCCGGGGCCTGTGCTTGGTAATCGTAGAGCGCGGTCACTGTGTCAGCGGCGGCCAGGGCGGTGGTTGGTGCGGTGGAGTAGGCCGGCGGTGGCACGCTGGTCTGCTGGTAGGTGCCTGTGGTCATGGGCGACTGTTGGTAGGCGAGAGGTTGGCCCGGCTGTGGGGATTGGGCGGCGCCATAGGCGGCGCCGGCAACGGCTCCCACGGCGGCGCCTGCGGCGACGCCTGGAGCCGCACCGTACCCGGTGGCAGTTGGGGAAGTTGGGCTGCCAGGGTAGCCCGACGCGGTCGTGGCAGTGGCAGAAGTGGGGGACTGCGAGCCGTAACGTTTTCTGGTCATTTCCAGTTTAGCCTTCGAGTAGCCAACTTTGAAGTGTGTGATCGTCAGGGCGTCGCATTGCTCTTCCACGTTGCCTCTCTTGTATTGGAACGCCTCCATGATGTCGCCATTGAGCTCGAAATAAGGTATCTTGATGTCCTGGAATCGGTTGTAAAGGGTGTAGAAGATATTCAGTTGCATGAAATAGAAGGAGACAAAAAGAGGTTGCACGAATTGCGCTTCGAGCCCAAACAGCACAGGTAATTGAGTCTTCAACATCTCGTTGTAGTAATCGTACTCCTGTTGTGCAACTTCCATCTCAGCCTGGGCCTTGAACATTCTCTCCTCGTCTTTGGCGGTGGGTGTGTCCTTCTTTTCGTATTTCTTGTACGTGTTGTAGCGCCTGTCCAAGTCCAGTTTCTTGTGGTCTCTCTTGGTGGCCATCTTACGAATGTAGCCAATGGTTTTCAACAGATCTGCACATGGCTGCATGATCTTCTCGTCGATCAGCTTCAAGTCCGGTTTCAAAGTCTCTTGCAAGTCAGCAACTATGGCCCTGTACTGCTCACTGGCTTCGATACCCTCTGGGTTGTCCTCTGGTACAGACGCATTGGGATCACTCATCTTACCACTGATTGGCTTGAAGATCTCCTCCATTGATTTTGCAAACCCAATCTGGTGCGACAACATCCCATTGACGGCGCCAGAGTACCTTTTAGACTCCTCACTCAGCTTTTTCACTTCCACCTCCAACTCCTTGAATCGACGTTCTGCGTCTTCATAAACAGGGTCCTCCACCTGCTCACCCATGTTGAATTTTTGGCGAAAAGACTGTGGCGCTCTCGCCATAGCCTTGGTGAACCCTTTGAAACTCATACCGCTGCGGTGACTAGCCAACTGACCTCTTTCAATTTGAACGTCTTTCTTCCATTGGGTTCCCTCCTTTCTTCAAAGCCGACCCTCAGATTCAAGGCTTATAAGACCAGTCACGTGATTTGGGTCGACTATCAGGAATGGTCTTAATGTTTATTCAGAGTGACCAGGAAGGCTTTGAGTTGATCTGAATTGGTCTCTGTAATCATTTCTCCATTGCTTGCAGTTTAAACTTTGTCAATGCTTCTGTGCAGAGGGCCGACCTCGAGACCTCGGGCTCTAGAAGAATGTCAAGAATTCATCAATTGAGAAGCTATCAAGCTCGAGAATCGCTAGTCTGGTTTCTCATCGACGATCATCGATGGAGGCAGAACAGCAGCAGCCGCAGCAGCAGGGGCAGCGGACGCGATCCTCTGTGACGCTAAGTTCAGACGTTGAAGACGTCTACTCTGATTTATACTCGACGTTCTCGCAGCTTACCTCTACAACTGCCAATGACATTGATCAACTGCCGCGTCAATTGAACTCTAAGATCATGCTCATCTCAGCCGGAGCCTGTATTTGTGGCCTGTTGTTTGGCTACGATACGGGCGTAATATCTGGGGTACTGCTTGTGATGGCACCCCAGGATATTTCCCAAGAAGTGATTACCGATTTCCAGAAGGAAGTAATTACGTCGATTACATGCCTGGGGTCATTCTTCGGGTCCATACTAGGCTTTCCGCTCTCTGATAGATATGGCAGACGAATGACAATGGGCCTTTGTTGTGTAGTTTTCGTCATAGGAGGCATTTGGATGGCCTTTTCCACTACTCTTGGTATTTTGGTGACGGGTAGATTCATCGTTGGAGTCGCTGTAGGAGTAGCAGCACAATGTGTTCCTGTTTATCTAACCGAGGTGGCTCCGGCCAATATACGAGGAACTTTATTAACGCTAAATTCAATGGCCATAACGGGAGGTCAATTACTGTCGTATGTTTTAGCACTGCTCATTGCAGACGTTAAACATGGCTGGCGGTATCTCTTTGGAATTTCAGCGATACCAGCACTTGTCTTTTTGCTGATGTTTGAGTTTATACCAGAGTCACCAAGATGGCTCGTGGTTAAAGGCGAATTCTCCAAGGCTCATGCCACTTTGAGAGTAATACATCCAACTGCATCTCCGAGACAAATAAGCTTAAAGCTTCGCAGGCTTGTGTTAGACTTGTGCAAATTGCGTAAGTATGAGGATGCTGAAGAGCCGCTGATCGCTCGATCAAACCTCATGGCAAGGAATGCTAGGTTGTCGACGTCAATATACCCACAGGAGGCCAGCACTGATGGTTCCAGTGGCTCTGTGCCAACAAACACACATGCTGTAGAAGAACGAGAGCATCCAAAGCGACGGAAACATCACATGGAACCGCGAGCCCGAAGGGCACTCATAGTGGGGTGTGTGCTCATGTTCTTCCAGCAGGCCTCTGGATTCAATGCATTCATGTACTATGCCACAATAATTTTCGCGGATCTCAAAACGCAGAACCCATTGGTACCTGCTACACTGATCGCACTAACGAACTTTTTATTCACATTGGCAGCATTCCAAATAGTTGACGCTGTTGGAAAAAGGAGCATGCTTCTGCACACCGTTTGGATCATGACGGCAAGTCTATTATTGAGCAGCCTCGCCTTCGCAAAAGAAAGTACATCTTGGGTATTATTCTCCATCACACTATTTGTGGCATCATTCGCGTTCGCAATGGGGACAGTTCCATGGAGTAGCGTTGAGTTTCTGCCATTAAATAGAAGATCATTCGGTGCGGCATGCATATCGTGCACTAACTGGCTCACTAACATGGTGATGTCCCTGTCTTTCCTTTCCGTTGTGAACCATCTTGGTGCCCCACGCACAATGTTGATCTTCGCCGTCTTTACCGTTCTCAATTGGGTATTTGTCTATTACTGGTATCCTGAGGTGAAGGGATTGACTTTAGAAGAGATAGGGAAGGTTTTTGAGCACGGCATTGATGTAAATTATGTATACAGGAATTATCATTAAGTGAACATATCATTACTCTTTTCATCTTCAGTGGTACCTTACAAAGCTTAGAATGAAGTGGGACATTGTTGGTGTCTAGAAGATTCCGAATACCTCTGCAATTTTCTCTGATAGACCTTTGGTGATTTTTTTAGCACCAGGTGCATCTCCTAGGCTTTTAAACATCAATAGTTTGGTTTCACTCTCAGTCTCACATTCACGATACGCCTTTAAAATGTGACTCAAGGTTGGGTATAGACGCTGAATTGCAATGGCCTTTTCAATAGAGACACCTTTAATAAACATTAAAATACGAATTGTCAATTCCCCCACCGTGGACAATTCGCCTTTGCCTAATATCTCTTGAAAACACTGATACGAGTGACAACACTCGACGTCAGGGCTCTTTTCAAATTCCAAGCGAAATTCCTCAAGTACGTTCAAGTAGTCATCTTGATTCCTTAGATTGCTTGGGAATATCACGATCAAGTTCCTCTCTGCGTACTCTTTTTGAATTACAGTTTGCAAGGACTGGAGCTTTTCGACAGTGTCGTCAGCATTTTTTGTTCTCATCATAGAGAATTTATAGTAGACTAATATTACCCACAATGCAGTCTTTAAAGCTTCAGTCATGCCCTCCAGACTTTTGGTCATAGTCTCCTCGATCAGATAGTATTTGTTTCTGCAGCCTGACTTTTCGAGACGACTTTTTTGCTCCATGAATCTGTTATCCCGGATGCTAATAGCCAAATCATCAAGTCTTTTTCGCTCGATGATTGTGTTAAGGACACACTCAGTTCCGGTTGCTTTATTCTTGCCAACCCATAGTATATCGCCAAGGGCAAGTTGCCGAATCTCAGATTTGGTCCCTTTCCGATCTAGGGCCTTGGAGAAGAAATCGCGGTCGCTCTGCGATTTGACCTCTCGGTAGTCAATAAGCGGGTACACTTCATAGGTACCTTTTTTCCAAAATTCATACCGTGTGCCACGAAATCTTCTCTTCAAAACGCGCTCACTCAAAGGAGAGCTATCGTTCACCTCAGTACCACCTACGTTTGAAATTCTCCTGCTCACTGGCGTCGATATCGCGAGAGTGCGAGCACGAGAGATCCTCGTCTGCCTGTTCGTTGGCGTGACACTTAAATCCTGAAAGGTAACATCCATTAAAGAAGCGGTATGATTGCCAGGCTTGGGGAGATTTGCAGACATCTCAGCTCCCAGCAACTCCTGGAAATTGGCAGAGATCTCAGAATCTGCATTTTTATCTACCTCCGATGAGCTAGCCGCCCTGTCTTTCTCATTCGTAAAAGTGATGTTATCCGCTGACTTCAGTGTCCTTGCCATTTCCAGACCCTCATCGGTCAATAGATACATCTTTGGTCTTCCCTGCTCGATGACTAGCTCGTGCTTTATCAAAGACTTGATTGAAGACCATGCTCCCCTAACTTCCTTTGTAATAAAGTTGGATTTCATACTACTATTGCAGTATTTTTGAGCTAAATCAATAGCATCATCCTTTGTAATGCCTCTGGTCACTGCGTTTGCCTCTAGAAGAGCCAGAAGAATACCGTATCCACCAGATCTTTTCCTGGGGATATACTTCCGCTGTTTCTTACGGACTGGACCGTCTTGGCCAGAAATATCATTGTTAGCTTCAGTAGATTTAAGACGCAGAGCAGTGGAGGTCCTTTTAGTAGATCTTTGCGGTGGTTCTACCGCTGGCGGTTTTGGGCACTCGACACCAATTTCCTGACAATGCCGCTCTAAACTTTTCTCCAGCTTCCTCATTATAGTGTCACCTATGCCCTTGATCTTCTTGAGATCTTTTGGGTAGTAAATTGTGTCAGACGCATCCAATAAGTTCCTTCTGGCCTTGTCATATGTCGAGGCAAGTTGATCTTGGCGAGGGTTCAAAGCATTGATGAATTCCTGTAACCATTCTGCATACAGGGGCTTCAGATCTGCCGGTAGTGACATGCAACAGCCGTGTGGATAGCACGGTTTTCTCCTTTTACTCTGTGTCAAATCGAATGAACTCAGGCCATCAGGTTCAGAGAACGCGGTTTCACCTTCAAGGAAATAGACCTAATGGATGATAAATAAAGATTATTAGATACTGATGTGTTAAACTACAAACAAATTGGCAAAAAACTATACATTATAACGAGATGGGAATAAGATAAAAGAATCCATGAAATCAATGGAAAACTCTTAGTTTTATGCTTATAATTTGTCGTAGTATTCTTGCCAGCCTGGAACTTGTTCCTTCATACCGTGTCTCTTACGGGCTTCTAGGACAATTTCACCAGCCTTACTGGTTGGGTCCAATGGGTCACTACCTAGAGTGGACCAGTGGTCGAACACCATTTGTGGGAAAGCTTGACCACCGGTGGCTTGTCTTAGTTCACCGGTGAAACCGAAGGACTCGTTAACTGGCAAGTAAGCCTTGACAGTAAACAATGGAGTACCTGGTCTCTGTTCTTCGGAGACGACTTGACCTCTCTTCTTGTTCAAGACGGAGTAGATACCACCGACAGCTTGTTCTGGACATTGAATTTCGACCAAGAAAACAGGTTCTTGGATCTTTGGTTCAGCCAACAAGAAACCAGCGTAAGTAGCTCTTCTCATGGTTGGGATGATTTGACCACCACCTCTGTGGATAGCATCAGCATGTAGAGTGACATCCAAGATGTTAACTCTAACGGATCTCATTTCTTCACCGAAGATTGGACCTTCCTTGGTAGCCCATTGGAAAGCAGCAACGACAGAGTCCTTGATTTCGTTCAAGTATTGAACAGCCTTAGTTTGGTCAACAACCAAGTTTGGACCGTTACCATCTGGACCGAAACACCAGATCTTTCTGGCGTCAGTGACATCCCAACCGAATTCATCGGCCATGATTCTAGCTCTAGCCTTGAAATCGTCTCTTGGGTTGATCTTACCATTTTCGATGGCCAAAGAGACTTCTTCGTCAATTGGTTGAGCCTTTAGGTAGATTCTGTTATGCTTGTTTGGAGACTTGGACAAAGCAACTTGAGAAGATTCACCTTCAACAGTTTCTCTGTAAGCAACGACTGGAGGAGAGATCTTCAATGGGATACCAGCGTGATCGTTTTCCAAATCTTGCAAACAAATTTCCAAATGCAATTCACCGGTACCAGCAACGATATGTTCACCAGTTTCGGCAATGTAAGTCAAGACACATGGATCGGACTTGGACAATCTCTTCAAACCTTCGACCAATTTTGGCAAGTCGTTAGCGTTCTTAACTTCGACGGCGACTTGGACAACTGGAGAGACAGAGAACTTCATGACCTTCATGTTGTGAGAAGCTTCGTTGGTAGTCAAAGTACCAGTCTTCAACAAGAATTGATCGATACCGACCAAACCGACAATGTTACCAGCTGGACAGTCATCGATGGCTTCAGTTCTGGAACCCATCATTAGAACAACTCTTTGGATAGCCTTCAAGAACAAATCGTCCTTCTTACCTGGGATGTAGTTTGGACCTTGAATTCTGACCTTTTGACCGGACTTAACAGTACCGGCAAAAACTCTACCGAAAGCGTAGAATCTACCCTTATCAGAGGTTGGCACCATCTTGGAGACGTACAACATCAAGTCAGCCTTTGGATCACAGTTCTTGATGGCTAGACAGGAAGCATCGTCAGATGGACCTTCGTAAAGTTGTTCAGCTCTGTAGAATTGAGCAGTAACTGGAGATGGCAAGTGCATGACAATCATTTCCAACAAAGCGTCGGCAGCTGGCAAGAACTTCTTCATGACGACCTTCAACAAAGCCTTACCTTCTAGGTCCTTTTCGTCACCCTTCAAGACGATCTCCAACTTCTCCAAAAGAACTGGAATCTCGTCCTTCTTGAAGTTCATGATAGCAGCAAACAATCTGAAGATAGGGTCCAACACGAACATGTTGAAAGCTCTCTCCAATGGCTTACCATCAGCGTCAGTGTCCTTGTTAGTCCACTTTTTGGTCTTTGGGTTGAAGTAAGAGTCACCCCACAATCTTTCCATCATCTTGACCTTGTCGACACCGAATTTCTTACCGTATCTGTTAGCGAATTGACGGATGGTGAAAGCCCAACCGTGCAAACCGGAACCGAAAGCAACGGTACCCTTGGATGGGTAGACTTGAACGTCACCCAAAACTTCGTCAGCGTAAGTAGAGATGATAACGTTAACGGATTCGACAGTTCTGGAGAAAGATTGGTACAAATCTTCCTTGGAGACTTGCAATTCCAACAAAGCTCTGTCAACCTTGTTGATAACAACAACAGGCTTGATTCTTTCACCCAAAGCTTGTCTCAACACAGTCTCAGTTTGCACACAGACACCTTCAACAGTGTCGACGACAACCAAAGCACCATCGGTGACACGCAAAGCAGCAGTAACTTCAGAAGAGAAATCAACGTGACCTGGAGAATCGATCAAGTTGATCAAGAAAGAGTTACCGTCAGTCTTTTGCTTGATGTCCTTGACATCGTCCTCACCAATCTCAGCGAAAAGAGAGATGGCGGTGGACTTGATAGTGATACCTCTCTCTTGTTCATCCTTTCTGGTGTCCATGAAACGGGCTTCACCGGCCTTGGCAGCAGAGATAATACCTGCCTTTTGGACCAAAGAATCGGTCAAGGTAGACTTACCGTGATCGACGTGAGCAATAACGGACATGTTACGCACATTGGTAACCTTGTCCATCAGGGAACGCATTTGGTCAACAGTGAAAGCAACCATCTCTGTTTGATCCTACTTGAGTTGTGAGTTAGTATGATTAGCTTTTCGCACTCTTTGAGAAAGATTCAAAAGTGAAAGGTAACAAGTAAGAGAGTAAGATATCTTCTGCTACTAAAGAGTAAAGAAAATTTTACGAAAAGAGTCCATTATTCCCTGCAACCTGCCCTCTGCAACACGCACTGTGCAATTTTTCGTCTTTCGTTCAACCTTTTTTTCAAATTTTTCTCGACCGCGTTCTGCGAAATTTTGAGAACGCATCGCGTACCTTAAATTTCGCAGCGGCACGTGACCGCTGGTCGACCTATACGGATATTTACTTGTTAGTCATTAGAAAGTAGGCAGGCCCAGCATGATAGCCGCCTGGCGGGCGTCGAGAGAAGACTTGTCCAGTGGTTCTCGCAGAGCGTTGTTCTCTTGTAGGTTCAGCGTTCTGTCGAACTCTGTTTGCGACACTCTGTCTACTTGCACCTGGGTGCGGCGACGGACGTCGCCGGTCCAATTGTCGCCGTCCAGGGTTTGCGAGAGCTCTCTGTCCTGTTTCATCTTGGAAATGGACGCTTCACGTCCCAGACGTGACAACCCGCCCTTTGTATCGGCCCTGCGGACATCGGAGCGTATCCTCTCGAACAGAGACAGTTTTTTCCGCTCGTACTCGATCTTACGCATTGTGTAATCGCGTATGCACGTGGCGATGAAGCTGTCGAACCACGACAACCACTCGTTCTTTTCGATCAGCATGTTGGCGGTAATCCGTTGCAACTTGAGGGTGAGCTCATTCTCGTCGTGCGTTGCCACTTTCAATTGGCGTAGTGCCTCGTCGACTTTCAACGGGCTGATGTCTCTCTTGGCCCTCAATTTCCTGGCCTGTTCTTGTCTCATCTTGGAGGCCTGTTGCGCCTGGACCAACTCTCTCATTATCAGATGTCTGTTGGTGAGCGCCTCCTTGACCACGTAGGTATCCCGCACGATCCACTCCAGTCCGTCGTAGAGGGTGGCCATGTCGAAAGTGGCCATTATACTATCGATATCGCCGTTGGCAGTCAGGATCTTCCCGAAGTTCTTGTACAGCAGCTGGTCCTCATGCAGGGAGACGAACCCCTGGCCAAAGACGTTCTCCTCCTGCGCCAGGATCTTGCGCGCCCTGCAGACCTTGGAGAGCTTGCTCTGGAGATCCTGGGAGATCCAGTGCACAGACTTGACAAGCGGCCTGAACTCTGCCAGCTCGACGACTTCGTCGTAGGGCGGACTGAGCTGTTTCAACGTCTTCCTGCGCAACCCGGTCGCGGGCAACTTGCACTCACTGATCGGCGTATACGTGTTGAAATCGCTCTCGACAAAGAAAGCCACCTCTTCGTTTCTGACCACGAGCGGATCGCTGCACACCCTGTTGAACCACTGCTGGAAGTTCGCCACGGTCCTTGCGTAATCCTCCTCGTTGTTGATCCCCAGGCTAGTGTACGTGGGAGGCAACGCGGCCACAAACGACTCCTGCAGGGCGCCGTTCAGATACTTGAATAGCTGCTTGAACTCATCGGCACTCTTTTTGACCTTCCGGTGCTGTGCTTTCCGGAACGTAGGCACGTTTGTCGACGTATCAAACACCACGATCGGGTTCTCCCGCTTGTTACTGAGGTTCCCGACCCGCTCCAGCGCCGTAACCTTCACCATCAGCCGGTACCGTGACTTCCCACTGCGCTCAGGCAGCAACGTCGCCGCACTGGCGCCGGCGCCCCCAGCCTCGGCTGCCACCGCCGGCCGCGGCTCGTCCCGCGCCGGCGGCGCCGGCAGAGCCGGCTCTGCCGGCTCTGCAGGCTCTGCAAAAGGGTTGTTGTCCACCAGGTCGTCCCCAGCATCATATGCGATCATCTCCACCGGCTGCCCAGCTCAACCGTGCTCTCTGTGCTCGCCCCGTCCGCGATCCCATATATCGTTCCCGCGCCGCGCCCACGATCCTTCCTTCTGCACACCACATCACCACACTACCGCGCCGCGACCACAACACCATGTCGCCACGTAACAGACTAGCCGCCGTCAAGGCCGTCGTCTTCGACATGGACGGCACACTGTGCCTCCCCCAGCCCTGGATGTTCCCTGCAATGCGCCAGGCCGTGGGCCTGCGCGACCGCAGCGTCGACATCCTGGCCTACATCGACGCACTGCCCACCGCGCCCGAGCGCGCCGAGGCCCACCGCCGCGTCGAGCAGGTCGAGGCGCTCGCCATGCGTGAGATGGCCCCGCAGCCAGGGCTCGCCCAGCTCATGCAGCACCTCACCGCCCACGGCGTCAGCAAGAACATCTGCACGCGCAACCTCCGTCCGGCCGTCGACCACCTCGTCAGCTCCTTTCTCCCGGAAGATTGCCGCCACTTCGACCATATCCTGACACGTGACTTCCGCCCCACCAAGCCGAGCGCCGACCCCTTGCTGCACATTGCGCGCGCGCTCGGGCTCGAACCGGCGCAGCTGGCGATGGTGGGCGACTCGCGCGACGACATGCGCAGCGGGCGCTCGGCCGGGTGCGTGACCGTGCTGCTGGCTGACGCGCACAACGAGGAGCTCCGCGCGGCGC
This sequence comes from Torulaspora maleeae, assembly GCA_003708055.3. Taxonomy (NCBI): domain Eukaryota; kingdom Fungi; phylum Ascomycota; class Saccharomycetes; order Saccharomycetales; family Saccharomycetaceae; genus Torulaspora; species Torulaspora maleeae. The sequence goes on along the minus strand of PPNA03000005.1, from coordinate 183,187 downwards.
CTGAGGAGCGGTGCTGCGTGGACGTCGTGGTACACGACCTGGGCGAGCTGGTCCAGCTGCTGCCCGGGCGGGCGTAGCCGGACGCCGATTATGCGTTTTTCTCCACTCACGCGACCGGCGGCGACGTCAGGCCACCGGTCGCGCGCCGCGCGCAGCAGATGACCTGCTGCTGGTGGGGCGAGACGTTGGATTTGGGACCCCTCCCGCGCGATGCGATGCGGTGCCGCCGCGCAGCATTTAAGGCGACGTGCTGCCGCGGGTTGCGGTGCTAACGCGCTGGACAGGGGGGGGGGGCTAAGCTAAAGATGTCTTCTGGCGCCAACACACCATCGCCCGTGTCGACTCACGAGGCTCACTACAAACCCAGCAACGAAGAGCAGCGCCTGCAGCGCGGCGGCGATGAGTCGCCGTCACGTGTGGTGAAGGAGGTCACCCACGACGGAGACTTTGTGACCATTGGGGACCAGACGTTCCGGCGCCGCGACCTTGCTAACATCTTTGTCAACGACCTGGACTCGGAGACGTACCGGCGGCGGCCGCGCGTGCAGCGGCTGGCCAATCCGGTGCCGCTTGGACTGGCGTCGTTCTCATTCTGCTGTCTGACGCTGTCGCTAGTGAACGCGCAGGTGCGCGGCGTGACGGTGAACAAGCTGCTGGTATCGTCGTTCCTGTTCTTTGGAGGCGCGATCGAGCTGTTTGCGGGGCTGCTGTGCTTCGTCACGGGCGACACGTACGCGATGACCGTGTTCTCTGCGTTCGGCGGGTTCTGGATCAGTTGGGGTTGCATCAACACAGAGCAGTTTGGGGTCGCCGCGGCGTACGCGGACGATCCTCAGATGTTCCAGAATATTCTCGGGTTCTTCCTTGCGGGGTGGGTCGTGTTCACGTTTCTCGTGTGGCTGTGCTCGATGAAGAGCACGTGGGGGCTGTTTCTGCTGCTCGGGTTCCTCGATCTCACGTTCCTGATGCTATGTATCGGGTCGTTCATCTCGAACGACAAGTGCATGATGGCGGGCGGGTACTTTGGGATCCTGAGCTCGTGCTGTGGGTGGTACTCGCTGTACTGCGGCATCTCCAACGGCGACAACGGCTATCTACCGCTCCGGGCGTACCCGATGCCCGACGCTGCTACTGTTTAATGTAATTCGGTCTTTAATTTAATTTATGTTCGTGACGGTTGACTATGTGATGGTCGCGGAGCGCTCGGCGGCAAGCTTGGCCCGGTTGCCGCGCAGGTGCAAAAAAAATATTTCTCCGCGACGGGGAATTGAACCCCGATCTGGCACGCGACAAGCGCCCATTCTAACCATTAAACTATCGCGGATTACGAATTGATGGTGTGTTGGTCTCGAGGCGGGAGCATGTTCTGCTCGAACAGGACAAAGTAATAACCGCAGATGCAAGAAGGAAATCGTACGCTAAAAATATTTTTATTATTGTTATAATCCAAGAGTATGGCAACTACGAATGTTTTCCGATGTGTTGCGTCTTGTTTGGTTGTGGAGAGCTAGAGCGTGAAGCTTTAGGCGCTTAACTAAACATAAAAAAATACCAGTTTATTTGGCAAAAAATAATCTCTCCGCGACGGGGAATTGAACCCCGATCTGGCACGCGACAAGCGCCCATTCTAACCATTAAACTATCGCGGATTAGAAAATTTGATGTTGTATCTCGATGGGAAAACGGGTAATAGGGACAGGTGACAGAACTTCCGGATAGCACTGATTCAGGCAGTGTCTGACGCTTCTGGTTGCCCAGTTGACATCCCTTTTCCAGTGGTTGCTTGAAGAGCTTTTGTGGACTTGAAGTCAACTAGGCAGATGTTGCCGTTTCTCTAGATAGATCGTCCCCCAAGTCCTATATACCCTGAGCAATCTTTTCTTCGAGTGGTAAAAGGAATTAATAAGTCTTGTAGTGGCGTATATTGAACAAAGCAGGAGTTGATTTGTTCCCTCAATAGGTCATTTTTCTTATTTGGTTGGTTTTGCCGCCGAGCTGATACAAAGATATACGCCATTCGACTTTCGGCGAAAGAGTTTCGATCTTCGAGGGAACATGGCCATTCACTAGAAAATCATCATTGTTGCCTCATGAACTACATTTGCTGCATTTATTCGAAGTCAGCGCTTAAACATACTCGCATGAATCGCATAGAACAGGATCAATCGCTAATAAAATAAAAGATAATATTTAAACTATTGAACCTATCTTCTCGATCCAATTAGCCTGCTAGATCGTTTACCTCACCATTTTCGCCAATTCTTATTGGAAACATCGGACTTTTATGAAGGTGGATGATTGTATGTAGCGTCTCAAGTAGCTAAGCTGAGACTCTTTCGCGATTTCTACTGTTTTGTTACTCTTGTCATTGGCCATGCACTGTGATCTGGCTGTTCACGGCACTGGTGACAATGATCTTTTTACTAAGTTCGAGTCATATGCGTAAGGTGCTCTTCTCATTTCTGGCTCCCTCAAGAACACGCTCCGAGCTCAGCATATGGTTCTAAAAAGGTCGAATTATGGTCGGCAGGTCAGCTGGATCTCATAGCTATCTACGCAGGACCTGATTCATAGATTTAACAAATATCTGTTCAACCCATACGTATTTTTCCTTGAGTGACACAGCAACGAAAGTTGGCGCTGTCAATTGAGATTTAGCCATGCAAGCACAAGTTCAAGTAAGTTGATAGTGTGACATACTTTATCTGTATGAACCGTTTGTACCCGCATTCTTGAAGAGGGTTGATGGATCAGCACTGGGTATGGGACGCTAAGCTTGCTTCGCAATGCCAAATATTCTGCCATAATTTAGCAATAACGCCATAAGGCAAAATCAACGGCGCCAATTTTCATCTGTACACTCTATCTTCACCGATCTCTGAGTGCTTAAATTCTGGGATCATATTGTAACGTTTAATTGAACTTAGGCATCAAATTTACCATTTACGCACGGCAGCTCATCGTTTAGCTTTGAGATCGTAATGGAATGGCTCGTGGAGGACTGCACAAGAGTACAAGCAAAATACCTTTGGCTAACTCGGCGGCTAGCGTGTGAAAGAATCCAAGCGACACAAACAAGAAATGTAACGTGAGAAACCTGACGTGAGGTCAACGTCGCACTTAAAGTAGAACTGATAAAACACTCTTAAAGAATCAGATGTAGAAATTGTACCTTTTTGCTACAGCATGGATTTTGGTACTGCCTTGGTTCCTAGTATTCAGAATCATTATTCTTGATCCTTCAAGTCAATTGGCCAAGACATCACAGATCTCCAAATCAATCGTTGCCACGTTACAAGTTGGATCACAGTGCTAGACTAGGAATACAGTTGAATGAACAGCGATTCAGATATACTACTATGTTGAGCGCTCTTACCATGTTGGAGCGAGTAGCTGTTTTCGTTTCGCGTCCATCATGTCGATCAGACGGAGTACAAAAGGGTATGTATGATACGATAGATGTAAACACTACTCCTTCGAGGCTTGAATTGAGTATGTATCAGGAGATAGTATATCACATAAGGAATGAGGCGGCAAGGCAGTCGAAATCTGAGATTGATGACCTTGACGGTCAAGTCCCTCCCGCAGTAATAAACGCATTGAAGGCTGCGCTCCGAAAGAGGAACACTGAAAGGTTCAGCGTAGTGAAGCAAGACGCTATATGCAAGCAAGTTTACGATCATGAGCGTGAATGGAGAAAGAAACAGATCAGGGAAATCATAGAACTAATTGGCGAGGTACCGAAATATTCGATAGGCACTGAGATTAGGGAACAGCGAAACGGCATATCAATCGATAAGCTGATAGAGGATATTTTAAAGCTGCCCAATATGGAGGTGGCTGGTGAGGATCAAGAGGTTGCAGAGACCGATTTCAAAGTCCTGAATGAATATACGAACCTGCGAAGGGAATTAATTAGAAAATGTGAAGCGATCCGTCTAGGTGAATCAAGATTGCAGGAAAGACAGCATCAGGCAAACATGATCGAATCCCTATTTAACGCACTGAATGATTCTGGCGTCTCAGATGTCCAAGACTATTTCATGACATACAAAAACAAGGTTTCCACGGGTCTACAAGACGGAAGTGTTCTACTGGAAGACGCAGTCAAGTCCACCGAGTCAAACTCGGTTAAGAGAGCAAAACTGCAAGAGATTATGGACAATTTTTAAGAAGGAACAATTAGATTTAGTACATATTAAATTAATATATAATCTGATCCACCTTAATCGAACAAACCGAAACCCATGTCGTCATCGGATTCCTCCTTGGCTTCTTCAGCAGCCTCCTCTTCAGCGGCTTCAGCACCACCAGCAGCAGCACCGGAAGCAGCACCACCAGAGACAGCAGCACCACCAGCTGGGACGGAAGCGAACTTTTGTTGACCTTCAGCGATGATTTCGTCCAAAGAACCCTTGCCTTCCAAAGAGGACAACAATTCGGTGATTCTGGATTCTTCAGCTTCGATACCGACAGCTTCGATGACAGATTTGATGTCAGCAGCAGATGGAGATGCGTTACCACCTTGAACCAATAGCAAGTAAGCAGCCAAGTACTTCATCTTTTTCGATCTTAGAGTTGTTCCTGTAATGAAATAATCAGTTTAAGCGTTCTAAACAGCGCAGACTATTCCTTGGTCTATTAGTAAGAAGAAGAATTAAAACAAATAAATCACTGTGAATTAGCTTTTTCATTATGCAGAGGTAGCTAGCTCATTGACGATTTTTTCACTCATCGAGGAAATGAAATTTTTTCATTTTTTTGTGCGTGTATCACGTCGAACGTTTAGTGCCCAGAGTTTCGCTGAGAGTAGAGAAACATGTGGTACGAGAGCACGTGATTAGATCATCGCGAGAAGATTCATACTAATTCGCTCGAGCAAATCAGCCCGATCTTTACAGCTCGCAAGTCTGGTCTCACATGTAGGGAACTCGAAATAAAATTCCAGTGGTAATGTCTCGGTCACGTGATTTCTTATCTGAAAATTCTCACTATGTCTTGTAGCTGTTTGAAGCATCGAGTCACATATGGAAGTTGTTGAAAGGTCAATTGCTGGCGCTATGGCTCTGAATCTGGACTTTCTGAACCTGGTGTAGCTACTAGAAGGCTGAGTGCTATATTTCCTACTTGCTTTCTTCAACCAAATGGACACTGATAGTGCTGTGATAGCCGAGCATAAAGACCGAGATGTCGAGGTTGATGCTTTGAAAGATACAATCAATGGATCTGTGGCTGGTGCCTTCGGTAAGCTGATCGAATACCCTTTCGATACAGTGAAAGTAAGATTGCAGACGCAGGATGCTAAGACCTTTCCAACTACCTGGTCATGTATCAAGTACACATATAAGAATGAAGGCATCATGAGAGGGTTCTTCCAAGGTATAGGGTCCCCAATCTTTGGAGCATCGTTAGAGAACGCTGTTTTATTCGTGTCTTATAATCAGTGTGCCCAGTTTCTCGAGAAGCATGCCAAAGTAAGCGCTCTACAACAGATAGTGCTGTCGGGAGCTTTCGCTGGTGCGTGTGCCAGTTTGATTCTGACACCAGTGGAACTAATTAAATGTAGATTGCAAGTTTCGAATCTCCAAAATTTACAATCGGGTATCAAGAAGCCTACGAAGATTATTCCAACGATCAAACTGGTCTTGCAGGAGAGGGGAGTATCAGGGCTATGGCAAGGTCAATCAGGAACGTTGATTAGGGAAACTTTCGGTGGTGTAGCGTGGTTCTCGACTTACGAGCTTTTGAAGAACTATTTGAAGAGTTTGCACACAGATGGACGCGACAGCGACACTTGGGAGCTGCTGGTCAGTGGTGCCAGTGCCGGGTTGGCGTTCAACGCAAGTATATTCCCAGCGGACACTTTAAAATCAATGATGCAGACAGAACATATCGGTCTTGTGCAGGGCGCCAAGAGAGTGATGGCTAAGTCTGGCATAAGTGGATTTTATCGCGGACTGGGAATAACACTGATTAGAGCTGCACCCGCTAACGCTGCAGTTTTTTACACCTACGAAACTCTTTCTAAGCTATTTTGATTTTTGATCATAAACATTCATAACATTCATAACATTGACTAATTGATAAAAGCGGTGATAGAGCTACCTTTATGCGAGAACTTTCACTCTTGCTTGATTCACAGACTTCAACCTCAACAAACGGATTGCTCTTAAAGCCTTCATAGACCATAGCACGAGTCCCTCTTTGAAATAGAACAAAAATGCAGCGGTCAAGATACTTTGCACTAACTTGTACCCAATTCCTTGATAGATACCTGATATTCCTTCCCGTTTGACAATCTCAAAAGCAGTAACTTTCGCTTTTCCTTTGGCTTCCTTTTCCGGCTTCTCAGCAGTCTCATCTTCACTCTTGTCACTCACCATGTGCAGCCTCGTCTTCAGCGTGATGTAGGGATAGGTGGTACTGGTGGCTATCAGTTTACCGATAGCCCCCAACAGAAACGACCACCCAGGTGATAGCACTGATTCATCACCCTGAGCCCCGAGGATGACATTTTTCAGCTGTTCAAATACGGTATATTGAATGATTGGATTCAATACCAGGATGAGAGCTGGTTTCAGCCCCTTGAAAAGTGCTAAGATCCCATCATCCTTGATAATCTGCATCATCATAGAAGGCGTACTCTTGCTTGACTTTGTCACTGTCATTCTGGTATTGGCAACCCATATTGGATTCGACGCGACAGCAGTGGCAGAGCCAGCAATCGCACCAGTGACAATAGACTCTATAGTATTCAGTCTATTCTTATTCCTTAGTCTTCGGATGCTTTTCCCTGCTGACTCATAGAAATAGTAGTAGATAAAGTTGGTCACTGCCATGCCAAAAATGGCACTTTCCAGCCCGGCGTAAAGACCTGACAGCCCATCCTTTGCAAGGATCTCTTCAATCACCTGCCTTGGAGTCTTCTTCTCCTCCTTCTTCTCTTTGCTCTCTGCCTGGAGTTTCGTTGAAATGGTAAGCAATGGGTAGGTCAAGGCGATTGAAAGAGCGCCACCACCAGCACCTGCAAGCGCATGTGCAAGCTCCTCTACTTCCTGTGGTTTGATTGCGACACTTTGATTAGATGACATGCTTTGGCTTTTTTGTTCTGCTCTTGAATGGCGATGACTACTACAAGTTAAGTGCAATCGAGTTGCTTTATATCGCATGTATCGCCTAGGCTACAAACAACTAGAGAACAGACGGTTCGATGTCAGTGAACCCTTTTCAGAATCTTGGGTAAGTTATATAAACTGTGGAAGAATTCTCTTTAATGGCCAACTTTACTAACTCTCTGTGTTAAACAGCAAGAATATCATCTACGTCTCGATCGGGGCTGTAGCGTCAGTGCTGGTGGTCAAGACAGTTGTAAGATCAAGGAGGGAGGCCAAATACTCACCCTCTGCCATGGCCAAGTCTGGTGATGACGGGACGAAGAACGATCAATACTATGACAACTTGGCGCAAGTCAAGCCAGGGTTCCCGCTACCCAAACAGCAACAGACTGAGCCAACAGAGAGGAAGAGTGAGTTCGAGGGTCCTGGCATGAGTGTGTTGAGTAGGAAACGAGGCGACAGACTGGGGTTTTTTGATAGGAAAAGGGACGAGTAATTACTGTAAATAGATTATAAGACAGGTACATATGTTTATTAACACAGAAGTTTCATTATGATACAAATTGAACAGACCGTAAAGATTATATATACTGAAAGATAGATAAACAGACAAGCTAGAAGACGGCTATTGCTTGTCCTCGAAATAGTCAGCCATCTCTTTGTCCAAGTCTTCTAAGCTTTTCTTTGGTTGCTTTGGTCTTTGCTGCTTCTGCTTCTTGGCCAGAGCGGCCTTCTTGTTTGGAGCCTTTTTGGGGGCGCTGACTGGCTTTGCATTCTTTGGAGCTACAGCTCTGATTCTGTCAGACAGGGATCTGACTGGTTGCTGTGTTGGGTCAATGATCAAATTCAATCTTAGTCTGGATCTACCACCGTCAATTGGAGCACCGTTGAACTTGGCGACAGCTTTCTTGGCCATTTCCCCGTTCTTGAAAGTGATGTTAGCCATACCAGTGGATTGACCTCTTTCGTTGTAACTCAATAACACTCTAGCGACACCACCGACTTGCGATGCAAAAAACTCCTAATGAAATGAAAAACTGTTAGTTGTTGCACTACGATCCAATACCACTTTTGATTGAGAGAAGCCAAAGGAACTTTCATGCATGATCATGCACTGGTACCCCTCCGCTAAGCAAGAAACCTTAAAGGTTGTAAAATCCCATCTCATCCATCGCCAAAAGGCTTTGATGGCACCAAAGGCCAAGTATGGTATACATTTCACAGACGCGGCCTTTTACGACACGAAGAAAACGGTTTTCAAGTAGAGTGTCCTGTTTGAATATGAAAACGATGGTGATATGCCATCAGTTCGATTTTCTAACAATACGCACCAAATTAAAACATTGGTACCTATGATTCAAAAAACTCAAAGGTTCGCTCCCTCAGTGAAGATTACAAACTTAATTGGTCTTGACAAACTTCGACTGAACCTTTTCGTTACCAGGAACTCTTATGAAACCGTTCTCCAGGAACTTCGCCGCAAAAGGGCTGGGCAACGCGCGGGTGAAATGATCTGTACGATCCAGCTAAAGATCGGTACCTTTGACCTTTCGATGACAGCGATCGACCCGCGATTAAAAAAAAAGTGATCATCCCACAAATCAGTGCAGATCTCGTATGAACTCCTTTGCCTTTTCTCAAAATCATAATCAGTCTTATACTACTCGTATCCACACGAGCAAAGTATAATCACATACTTTAACAGCATCCTGTTTGATGTCTCTAGGTAAACCTTCAACGTTCACCTTAGCCTCTCTAGATGAGTCCAAGAGTCTAGCGACCCTGGATGCAGCACCTGCCACTGGAGCTCTGACATTTCTGTTTCCACCAGGTGCGGGACGACGTAGTTGCTTCGACGCCCTGCTTGGCCCTTGAGTACGTTTGTTGATACGTGCTCTCACAGGCTTCTTGTTGGCACCGATAATTTCATCGAGAGACTTATCCAAATTTGCTGACATTGTTGCGGTTCTGTTAGGTAAAGTATCGAAATTTGAGGGAGCACTAGTCGAAGTAATTTCTTTCTTGGATTCTTTCCTAACTGAACTCTACAGACAGGGACACGCTTTAACCGTTAAAGAAACAAACTAAGGTTCGTTGAGTGTTCTTGCGAAAACCCAGGGGAAAGATTTCTTCAATTTGTTGTTTTCTCACCTCCTTTTATACTTTTTCGCCACCTTGGCATGTTGAGGGTCACCCCTCGTACAAAACTACTTTGATAAAGCTTTATAAGAGTCGGAGCCTTCTCGAGATGGACTAGAGGCCACTGGAAATCTAATAGAAGCAGCAGCTTGCCAGAGGTCTCTTGCAATGTGTGGCCATTTCGGTACCTTCACCAGCGAGGGTTTGTTTCCTGGTCGTCTCCTTGTCTTGTAGTTATAGTTTTGACCTTTCCGAGCTGGAGAATCGCTGGATCTCGCGATGCTCGAGTAGCTTCATGTTGCTCTTTAACACACCTCATGACTTTGTAGAGACCTCAATTCACTTTCGAGGTCTATACAAGCAATGACAGGTTCGAAGCAGTATGTATTTGCGCGTGGTTTGAGGGTTAAGTGTATGGTACTAACGTTTCATGGCATTACAGGATCAAAGCATGTCTGTTCGATATGGACGGGTTGTTGATCAACACCGAGGATATCTATACATTGACTTTGAATGAGATTCTTGCCGATCATGGTAAAGGCCCATTGACTTGGGACGTGAAGGTTCATTTACAGGGATTGCCGGGACCACAGGCAGCGGCCAGGGTCATCGAGGCATACGATTTGCCATTGACCCCTGACGAGTATGAAAAATTGAACATCGAAATTCAGTCCAAGAGATGGGGAGATTGTGCGTTCTTGCCAGGTGCCCTCGAGTTAATCAAGCATCTCAAGTCGAAGGGCGTTCCTATTGCCTTGTGTACTTCTTCGGGCAAGCTGAAGTTTGAGCAAAAGACTAAGCATTTGAAAGAAGGCTTCAAATTGTTTGATGCAATTGTCACTGGGGATGATGAAAGGATTCCAAGCGGTCGCGGTAAACCCTTTCCAGATATCTGGCAGATTGGCCTGAAGCAGCTGAACGAAGCAGATGGGACTGACTACCAGCCTGATCAATGCCTTGTCTTCGAAGATGGTCTTTCCGGGGTGAAAGCTGGATTGGCCTTTGGCGGCTACGTGATCTGGGTTCCCCATCCTGGTGCCTACGAGTACTTGGGTGACACGCGGGCGTTGTTGAATGGCAACGGGGAGGTTTTGAAATCCTTAGAGGATCTAGAGCTGGTCAAGTATGGACTATGAAACTGAATTATCTTGTAGTCGGTAGGCTTCGTATGTATCTCTGCTTTATTATTCTACATATTTTATAGCGGAGAGTGTTTGAACAAATACGATATGCTCTCACCGTTATGCAATCTACGGATACTCTCCGCTAGCACACTACTGATGTCGATGACATCCAACTTGGGGCACACCTTCATCTTCTCCTCAAACGGCACAGTGTTGGTGCAAACCACCCTGTCAAGTCTTGAGTTGTTGATGTTTTCAATAGCTCTGCCAGAAAGGACACCATGGGTAACGATAGCAATGACAGATTTGGCGTTGTTCTCTAATAGCACATCAGCTGCCTTGGCCAAGGTGCCACAAGTATCAGCCATGTCATCCACGATGATGCATACTTTATCCGTCACATCTCCGACAAGAACCATCCTTGAGACTTCGTTAGCACGGGCTCTTTCCTTGTGAATCAACGCGAAGTTGAGATCCAAACGATCTGCTAACGTAGCGGCACGTTTGGCTCCTCCAGCATCGGGAGACACAATAATCGCCTCTTTGAAGTTGACATTTTCTTTGATATATCTTACAACACTAGGTTCCGCATAAAGGTTATCCACTGGAGAATCGAAGAATCCCTGTATTTGAGAAGCATGCAAATCCATTGTAATCACATGGTCACAACCAGCCGTCGTCAACATGTCTGCCATCAGTTTGGCGGTGATTGGGGCACGAGACTTGTCCTTTCTGTCCTGTCTAGCGTATGGGAAGTTTGGGATCACGGCTGTTATCCTTCTAGCTGATGCGGTCTTGGAAGCGTTGATCATGATCAAAAGCTCTAAGACCCTATCGTTGACAACCCCGGACCCAATTTGTGTGATGATGAATATATCCTGGTCTCTGACGGACTCTCCGATCGAGAATGAGACTTCCCCGGACGGATCTCTTTTTAAAACAGTGTCAGTCAAAGGCAAGCCCAATCTCTTGGAGACGAGCTCAGCAAGTCCCCTGTGGACATCTGGTGCTAATAGTTTGATAGAATTCGTTGCCATGTTTGACTAATTTGTTGGTCCCGTCTCCCAATGAATGGTCTGCCGGTAGTTCGCTTTTAAGTTTTGCAAGCCCAGCGCCTAACTATATTCCCATAAGCAAGTTACCAGGAGTGAAATACTTGATAACACCCAATTATCGAAAACAGATAATCGGACAAGTAAGCCTTTCATGGTTAAATGCGATGACTTGATAAACTGCAGAAAATTTTCTCGACTTAGCTCGAACCCGCAACTAGTGAGATAACTCCGTCGGGTAACATAATTTTTCCAACGGGCTAATTAAGCGTTAGTAATGGACACGTACATTCACCTCTGCTTCCCTTTGTTCTTCATCTTCCTCTTGGACTTGGTTTCCTTATCTCTAGAGGGCTGGTTTGATTTTTGGATGAGAATTGTCCCCTCTCTCACGCTTTCATCCGCGTCCTTGAATTTTTCCTGAGACTCTAGATAAAACATGAGGTCACGAACCTGCTCCTCCAGGTCCTGCTTCTCCTTCTGTAACTGTTCTCGCTCGCTTGTGATTTTGTCCTTCTCGCCGCTGATGTGATCCAAATTCTCCTGTAAGCCACGTATTACAAGCTTATCTTCGTCTCTCTGTTTTTCATGAGCTGAGGAGCGTTTTTTGAAGTCTTGTTGACAGTCCTTGAGCGACATTCTTAGGTTTTCAATCTCCTTGCGGAGGTTGTCAATCTCCGAGTTGCCTTGTTTGTCTGCCGATTGAACCTGTTCTAACTTCATTTCGTAATACTCTCGTTGTGACTCCAACTGCGAGACGAGTACCTGAACGTATTCAAGGTGGTATTCCTTGTTTCTCAGAAAATTTGCCGCAGAACCACCATCTTTTTCCATTGCCTTGGAGGTACCGTGTCCGCTTGAGTTTGGCTGATTGCTGGGGGACGACCGCTCTGCCTCAACTTCCACAAGTTTACCATCCACTTCGTTCTGTATTAGCCTATGCACGTAGTTGTCTCCAGCATAGTCCCAAACTCTTTGCGTTTGCATGTCCATGGCAAAACAGTGTGAAGTATCGTCATAATGCTGGATGGCATGTTTTGAATTGTAACGACCACAGCCTATGTTTCCACAGATAAGACAAATCCAAAGGTTGTCGTGGCATCCGCATATGCTGCAGCCGCTGTTTTCGCCGTTTTGTCTGACAGCCGAGTTCCTGCTGAGCCTGATGCTCGAATATCTGCAAACTGGGCATCTCGAATTCTTCCACTTCTCCAAACATTGACAATGGAATGTGTGCTGACAAGGTATTGTGATGAGACCTGTAGTCTCCGAGTCCATCCTCTCCAAACAGACAGGGCAGGTCGGCAATTCTACATTGGCCGGTGCTATCGAGTCATATCTCTGCGTAGTGAACGGATCAGTCAGCAAATATGGTATTTCTGTCTTTTCCTTCTTGTCAAAGACGCTTTTCCTGAAGACAACCTCCTTGATAGACACAACATGGCACGTCTCTGGATCCATTTTACTAAACCTTTTCCCATTAAACTCATCCTTGAACTTCTTGGCTAAGTGTGCATCCTTGAACTTCATCAGAACCATAAAATTGAATCCCAACTCATTGTTCTGGTTCCTCAATATGCGGAAATTGGATACTTGGTTATTGACAATGTCATCTCCAATGTAGTAGTGCAGTAGGTCACGAACTGTGAAATAAGTGGGGACAAACAGAATGGATACCATCGTGTCATCGCCAGGTATCGTTAACAAGTCACTCTCAATGTGTGTACCTGAGTTTTTGTCATTTATCCTGAAGAGCTTTATTATTCCATGCCCCAGGTACTGTGACAGAAGTAAATCCTTGTCCTGCACATCACCTGCCAAGTCCATCTCCTTGATGCAGCTCACAGATAGTTCGGAAACTCGCCAATCCTGGATATTACACTTGCTCTTTGGCGATGGCGCCTTTTGTTCCAGTCGAGGGTCCTTGAATGATCTGAATGCACAAGCGGCCTGCTCCTCGTCCGCAAATTGCAATAAGATGCTGTATGTCGACTCCATAAGCTTTCAAAACTCCCAGAAGCCCACCCTGACCGTCATAGGAAGCCTCCTGCGGCGATGCGCTATGATCTTGACTGGTTACTTGGTTCGATGGCCGTAGGGCATCATTCGTAACGAGTACCCTTCCTATATCCCCAAGAATCACCACGTATAGAGTTCATCAAGAGCTCTTCAGAGTCTAATCAAGCACCTTCTCTAGCCCGCACGCAAAGATGTTCAAAAGATCTGTTATTGGCCAAGCCAGATTATTCTCTACCACCCGTTCTGTTTTGGGTAAGAAAGTTTACTTTGAGCCTTCTATCGATGGCACTAGGGCTGGTAGAATTGAATTCGAATTGTACGACGATGTGGTACCAAAGACCGCTGAAAACTTCAGAGCCTTGTGTACTGGTGAAAAGGGTTTCGGCTACAAGGGTGTTCCATTCCACAGAATCATCCCACAGTTCATGCTTCAAGGTGGTGACACCGACTTGACCAACGGTTACGGTGGTAAGTCCATCTACGGTTCTAAGTTTGCTGATGAGAACTTCACCAAGAAGCACGACAAGGCTGGATTGTTGTCAATGGCCAATGCAGGCCCAAACACCAATGGTTCTCAATTTTTCATTACCACAGTTGAATGTCCATGGCTAGACGGAAAGCACGTCGTTTTCGGTGAAGTTACCAAGGGTATGGATATCGTGAAGAAGATTGAGTGCTACGGTACCATGTCTGGTGCTCCAAGGGCAAAAATTGTCATTGAAGAGGCGGGTGAATTGTAGATAGGTTTCGGTCTACTTTTGTAAATAGTTTACCCTGCAAGATGATCGTTATATTCTTATATCAGTAAAGGACATTTCATGACCCTCTTATAGCCGTCATGGAACACTTCTTGTATATTCTTCCCTTCAGAGGGCATTGTTCGCAAGGTTGAGTTCCAGAAGTGAATCACTTCATAATACAGCTGAACGTTTTGTCAGACCATCGAAGAACCTCGCTGAATTGGTGCTCGAGGATTCCTTGATGTATTAGTCTTTATTCAACAGTTTGGCTTCTCGCACTATGAAAATGACGAGGTAAAGCTTGATCAATGCGATGACTACGTGTAAATCACCCAACAAGATTATAAAGAAAGTGAATGTCCACAAATTCGACTGTCTTTCATGAATTGAGACCGCTCTGCATCGATCTTTCTCGGTTGTCCTTCCAGCCAAAAGAGGCCTTCGATCCCAATTCACTTCAACTGCGGGACGCTCTGAGTAAACTCGAAGCCAAACTAGGTTCATATAAGGATGAAACTATTCAGCCCAATCTTGCTGATTATATCTTTATTCCGATCAGCAGTCTTTTGAAACAGGAATCGCTTGGTGAGATCCAAGGCTCGTATGTCTTATTAATCATCTCGCACTTATTAAGACTATCCTGGAGGAGGAATGGGACCCTGGCAGAGGAACTTGCTGAGCAGTTGCTCCCTTTGCTTACATTCTTAATCAACCGTGATGTGAAGAGCGAAAAGTTGGATCTGGTTTCTCAGGATTGCAAGAGAGCTGGAAGCTCAGCGCTTCATCAGTTCACCGAGTCTTTGGCTCAACAAACCTATGCTTCAACATTCTTTTCAAGCCAGAACTCCAAGAGATTGACAGCTCTAGCTCACAGCGTTAGCGTTCTTTTGACGGTTTTCGAGCAGAGCTCGAAAGACTCAGACACGCAACTAATGATACTAGACACCGTGCAGACCCTATATTGTGGCATAATAAGAGATGGTGAGTTATTATCTTTCATTCTACCGGGGAACATTTCTTCCTTCAGTAAGGTCCTGATGACGCCAGGGTTGACTACAAATTACAAGGTCGTCCTTAAAACTCTCCATGTCATGAAACGATTGATTCTACTGGTTTACGACGATTTATCACTGAATGTTCATGAGAAAAAAATCACAAGCATCAATGAACTGGCTTGCATGGGTGATTTGCATGACGAATCTTTAGAATTGGAGACTGTCGTTGTAGAGAAACCCCTCCGGGATGGACAAAGAATCCATCGCTCGACAAGTTGGCTGAAGGCCACTTCATCCCAAGTGCGATTGGCCCTCGACAGTTTGATACCGAGATTATCGAAGAGAAATAACCAGGAGATTCAAAAGGCTTTGGCAGATTTTGCGTCTGATTTATTGAGCAGATGTCCCAAATCTCTGCAAAACTGTGAGGGCATCCTTGTAAATACTTTACTGAAGGCCAATTTGGACCCCAGATCGCAATTGATCTCACATACTGCCTGCCTTCGAGATCTAATAAGAGATGATATTGCCAATATAAGCAGTAAGATACAATTTCAGGATACCGATGCGGTTCTGACCTTGAATTATGGGCTAGCATCACTCATAGAGGTTGGATCAACCGATGACGCTTTGTTCGTAAACGACATATGTAAGTCGGTGCTGAATGCTATCCAGTCCGCTGTTGAAGTTACGGTAATGAAGAAGACTGAACGTGGAGTCCTCGAGCAGAGCAGCAATCTTGTCATAGCAAATGACTTTAGTAATGGAATGACTAACTCAAGAGATCTTCAACCGGTATTTCCTAGTGTTTCGAAAGAAGTAGAGAAGTCATTAGGCTCTCTTGTCCTGACTGCAGGAAAATTGGCAGCAAAGCATGGACAATTGGGGAGTATCATTCGATCATTACTGGCCGGGCAGGTCGGTCAAAACATAATTACGAAGGTAATAGCATTGTGGATATCATCACAAATGGCGCTCAGTTTGCAAGAGGACCATTCGACCTCAGAAGAAACCTTTTTGAACTTGAGCAGTGCGGAAGACGTGGATAAAGAACCATGCTACGATCTTTTGGAATTTGGTAATGAACTGGCCCAAGAGGTTGTTGTTTCTGCCGAAGGCAAAAGCCTTTCGAGAGTATCAGAAATTTCTCTTGCTGTGATCATCAATTCTATTGGCATTTCCGGCACGATTTTAGGCTGCGATTTCTCATCTGAGCTAGTAGACTACCTCTACATTGTTGTGGAAAATTTAGCTTCTCCATCCCCCAAGATCCGTCAATTTGCCCAGTCTTGCTCATTGACGATCGCTCATGTCCTATACGATGACTCCATAAAGAATATGATTCTGACAAATGTCGACTATCTCGCAGAATCAATTTCTTCGAGGCTGAATAGCGGTTTAACCGAACGGGTCAGTACCGTGTTCATGGTAATATGCAAACTGGCCGGCTACGAAACAATTGAATGTTTCAAAGATATCATCGAGACTATTTTCAAACTACTTGATTACTATCATGGGTACGACACCATGTGTCTAGAGTTCTTTCAACTGTTTGAGGTAATCGTTCTCGAGATTCAGAAACGGTACTATTCACCCAATGGGAACTACCGCCGCATTGCTCACCACAGTGAGAGGCCTCGTGTAGGCTCGCCCTGGGGAATGACAAACGTAGAGCAAGTGTTGGCGGCAATGGACAAGAAAAGTTGTATTGAAAATGATCAAGAGGAGCTAGGCCTACCTAACGATCCCAAAAATTTCCAAGAGTATTTCGATTCCAAGCTAAGAGTACATGACAGTGACGACGAAGACGACGACGGGGAGCTCGAAGAACCCTTTGATAAAGATTCAAATAAGCAAGAAGACGAGTGGGTTTCTCCAATCCCCCGCGAATCATACCGCATCCTCCTGCAAGTTCTCGGGTACGGTGATAGACTGCTAACCCACCGATCCAAGCCACTGAAAGTGCAAATCCTGCGCGTCTTAAAACTCATGACACCAATGATCGCCTCCCAGTACAACTCGTTCCTACCGCAAGTCGCTCAAACATGGGACACTCTGGTTCTTTGTTCGCTCGACGACGATCTTTCAGTCGTGAAGCCCGCGTGCGACTGTCTACAAGAACTGATCAGCTGTGCGGGAGACTTCATAACCACCCGATTCCTTGAGCTTTGGAAGTCCTGGAAAGACAAGTCTGCGGTCCTAAGAGAACTACAACCTCCAGGTCCAAGGACAACGTCCACGTTCATTATACGATACAGGAAGTTTCCCACCGTGACGCACAACGCATTGGCCTCGATGTCCCAGGTGCTGATCGAGGGAATGCTGGTCGCGGGACTCACCGTCCCAGATCTCACCGCCAGAGAGATGATGTCCTACTGCATACAAGTGATCCCCCCTAAATCGGTGGCTGCCAGGTCGCTGGCAGTGGCCGACACAGTGGCAGCGATCCTCCAGGAGGCCTGATCCGTCTACGAGAGCCCTGCTAAACTCTCAATGGCTCACTTAATTGACCGTTCGATGGCTTAAGGCTTTATCACTTCTCGATGGCTTCGGATGATGCCCGATCGGGAAAGCGCCGCGTGACGGCTACTACTGCTTAAGCAAACCGGGCTTCAATATGCCCTGAATGGATTATGCCAGAAATTGGTGGTTCCAATTATCACTCACTCGATGCAACTTTGTTCGTTATCCAGCCCTAAATAGTAGTCTGGACCTGGTCGCTACTTGCTTTCAGTCCTTCTTGAGCCGAACTTTGTTCCAGTTCGTCTCATCGAATACTGCTCCGGCATCGTCAGTGAGAGAGTTAAGAAAAGGCAGCAGGAGTGTTGAGAATTCCTGAGTATCAAGTGGTCCTGTAACACTGCGATGGTTGCTGATGACACGTATTACCTGACTCCGCATGAAGCGGCTCTGGCGGTGGTTGCGACCGCCATGAAGAAGGCGAGACTACAGATCACCACGCTGACGTTGAACGCTCTACTGGGAGGGATTCTGTTCAGTTCAGGGTCGATCATGTCGGTGGCAGCACATTCCGAGAACCCTACGCTTATGCGAGACAATCCAGGTTTTGCAGATTCGTATTCCGGAGTTTTATTTGGGATTGGTCTGTTTTATGTTGTGATTATGGGTGCTGATCTTTTCAATTCGAATATACTCTTTTTCTCTGTGGGGTTACTGAGGAGAGCCGTGTCTATTTACGATTTGCTGGTGTCGTGGTTTGTAAGTTTGGTTGGGAATTTGGCCGGTTCATTATTTGTGGCGTATGTCTTTTGTCATGTCTCCAAAGTTACTTCTAGTGAATCATGGAGGGCGGGATCGCGAGAACTGGTGGAGTCGAAGGCCAGCTTTTCCTTTATGGAAACTTTCTTGAAGGGAATCGCGGGGAATTTCTTTGTATGTCTGGCCATATACCTACAGTTGATGGCCAAACCATTGCATGTTAGACTTATCCTGGTTATTCTACCCATCTTCACTTTCGTATCCTGTGGTTTCTCGCACGTTGTCGCGGATATGGTCGTATCTTACATCGGTATGTTGAACGGCGCAGACGTCTCCGTTGGCAAATACGTTTGGAAACTTTTCATTCCTGCCGCGGTCGGTAATGTCATCGGTGGGGTCTTCTTCAGCTTGGTCATACCATTCTACTTGCACCTCGTGGTTGTTGAGAAAGATAGGGAGAAGCTATCGCTTCCAGAGTATGATGCGAGAGATGAACAACCTGAACTGAACACTGACTCCAGGGTTGTTAGAGTTTCTCCTGCGCAGGAGAAAGAAGATGAACTGGAGAATGACGACCTGGATGAATCTGAGAGTTTTGGGAAAAGAGAGCTAGATGAACAAGATGGCTCAGTTGAGAATGGCAACTCATCCTCGTCTTCGCATGGGTCTTTCAATTCGAACGAGTTTCCTACGCGTGAGTATACTCCGTCAGATTACGTCCCCGTGGTATCAAGAGTGGCTACCAACAGATCTAATAGGTCAATCGCTAGTAGACGCTCTACTCGCTCGCTGCGTCCTTTCAGCGCTAGATCGCCACCGGGCGTTTTCCCCGTGAGAGGGATGGGAGCACCTCTAAGAAGAGAAAAAACCATTCAGAACCCATATTCCGTGGCACACGAAGTCTTCTTGCATGAAACGGACGAGCAAAAGCGAAAGCATAAGAGAGATGCCCTTTTAGGTAAGAGGATAAATTCACAAGGATCTCAACTTGCTACATATACTTCAAGTCCACATGATACGCATAGAATCTCTGAGAAACCCTTCGGTGATTACAATGTCGTCGATGACAGGCCAGGAGCTAAATTGGAGAGGGCAATAACAAGACTAATGGAACCTTCTCAAAGGCCGAAGTCGGTCAGTGAATTACCAAGAACTACTCAGGAAACTTTTCCGCATAATAGACCCGGTCCAACCCCGTCTCACAGCGAAGCTCTAGCTGAAATGCTAACGCGTCGAAGAACGAGCAAGCTTGGTGCTTTCCTAACGCCCACAAGAAATAGCATGGCCTCATCAGATGCTTCCTCTATTGAGCGCTCTTTGAAACGTGCCGGAATCACATATAATGCGGCTGCCGCTGCCAATGCAGTAGCAGGCGTGGCCAACTTTGAAGATCTTGACTTCCGAGATCCAAGACCTTCGAGATCTTTTCATAGCATGCCTCACGGCTCACATCTACAACCTGGACACGATCAACCCCGAACTTCAGATGGAAGACCGAATCTTCAAAAGTCAAATTCTGTCTCATTGGGTTTATTGCCAGGCGACGGCGAGTCGTCTATTCACCCGCCAGAGTGAGGCGATCCCCGGAAAAGATTGCAGTCCAAGGACGCCCTTCCCTCTAAGTCTAATGATGATAAGCATGTACATATATAAGGCATTGATAGTTCTCATCGAGGAACTTCTAATTGATTTTTCATTCTTAAACTGTTTATCTGTTTTAGCTTTCATTTGAGACGCGTAAACTACCTGACGCGCGAAGGTCATCAGTCATCTTGACTGAAACGTAAACGTAGAACAAGTCAAAAGCTCCCCGTCGAGGTAAACAGTTATGGTGAGCAACCCCAAGACCAAGCTGAGATTCAGTAAGGGAATTATTTCTACTGTGGAAAATCTGATCCAAACAGATGAGCTGTTGAGCCGCCTCGTATCACTTCACGAAGAGCTTTCCACCTTGGAACAGGGACAGGTTGATCTATCTACTTTGGACAGATACCGAACTGATTTAAACAATCGGAAACTTACGAAGCATAAGGATAATGGTGTCAGAGCGTTCGTTGCTTGTTGTTTAAGTGATATCTTGCGGCTATACGCACCTGATGCTCCATACACTGAATCGCAATTGACTGAGATCTTTAGACTAATACTCAGTCAGTTTGAGCTTTTGGGCAATCCAGACAATGGTTATTACATTCAGCAAACATATTTGATAACAAGAATGCTTGAATACAGATCTATAGTGCTACTGACAGACTTGCCCAACTCGGATAAACTACTTGAAGATTTATTTCGAGTGTTCTACGACGATGATGGAGCGTTTCAACCTCGATTATTCAAAGTTATAGCCGGTGTATTGGGTGAAGTCGTCTCAGAGTTTGATGCAGTGCCAACACCAGTTTTAAAGTTAATCTTCAACAAATTTCTGACGCACAATCCAGATGCTGTTCCACACGGTTTGGAGGTTGCTCCAAACTGTGGTTATAATATAAGTCTCATTCTATGTGATGCATATTCGAGTAGAATGAGCAGGCACCTGACAAAGTACTACTCTGAGATGCTGTACAATATCACCAATGAAGAAAACAACAACGCCTACAGCTCCAGGTTCAGTGCGAACCGAACTGTGGAGAAGCTACACAAACTGGTCATCAGACTATGGGAAACAGTACCGGACCTCGTTTCTGCAGTGATCGGCTTTGTATACCATGAACTTTCGGCGGACAACGAAATGCTCAGAAAACAAGCGACAAAACTTGTCGGCCAATTGCTCTCCGTAAACTCATCTTTGAACTTTGTGGTAACACACCAAGAATCGTACAATGCCTGGCTTTCCAAGATTGCCGATGTAAGCGCAGATGTTAGATTACAATGGACCTGCTCTCTCTCGGCCATTTTATCGACGCGAGAGGACATCGCTGGTGACTTGAACAAAGGGCTGAAAAAAACTTTGATTGACTCTGAGTATACTGTGAGGAAGTCTTCAGTGTCGGTATTCGATGAACTTTCCACAGCGGATGTCTGGAAAACTATCATTGACCCCACTGTTTATGAATGTCTACTACCTTTGACTAGAGAAAAGAACAGAGAAGTGAGAGAGTTATGCATTTCTACTGTAGCTGAACTGTATTCGGAATCACTTGGTAAGATTGAGAGGACTGTGCAAAATGCCAAGATATGGGAAATCGTTGAAACCATCCCGTCTATTCTCTTCAACCTTTACTACATTAATGACCAGCACATAAGTGAACAGGTTGACCGGGTGCTCTTCAAATTCCTGCTTCCCTTGGAAGTGGATGACCGCAAGAGAGTACAGCGATTGCTCACTGTTGTTGGGCACTTGGATAATAAAGCTCTCATATCGTTTTTTGCTTTCAATAAACGACAGATGCAGATGGCCTTGGCATTCTCAAAGTTTATTCAATTCTGCACGTTACCACATGATGTCGATGGTACTAAGTTTCCAAAAACTATTGCATGGCTGGCTTCAGGGTTCTCCGACCAGATGAAGGCATCTGCAGCATTGGAAGCGCTGAAGGAAATCAATGATAAGAGAATATTCTATCTGATCAAATCTTGTATAACCAATGATGTGTCTTTCGTCACTCTTAAGAACAGCATGGAAGAATTGATGGTGAAGTTACGCGATCCTGGACTTTTCAGAAAGAATAATGTACGTTCGATCTCCAATATTATGCCTAAAGACATCGCTATACAGGTTGAAACCCTTCTGTATAGGTCAGCGCCATTCATCTACAACTTCTCGAGTATTCCCATTCTCCTTGATACAAAAACGCCTTCCGACTCAGATAATGTTACGTTAAAAAGGAAACTGCTAGACGATATCTCTAAGGTAAATCCGTCCCTCTTCAAGGATCATGTCAAGACTTTGAAGAATATTGTTGAGAGCGAGAACTGCTTGACATCGGAACAAGAATCTCTTACATTGACTGAGGCTTTGAAGACTGTTTACAAGATTTCCAAAACTCTCGCGGATCAAATTAATCTTCAAGATACAACATTTTTCTCTAAACTGAAAAAGCTTGCTTTAGGAGGTGATCCTGCCACAGCGAAATATGCCGTAAAACTTATTGCACTTTCTCCTTTCGCTTATGACAATTTCAGGGAGATAAAGTCAGCGATCCTGCCGCTCGATAAGGAACATGATAAATTTGCATCACACATTTTGGTTCTGGCGGAAATCTATAAGTTCTGCCCTCGTGTCCTTGACAAGGACTCCACTGATATTGTGAGTTTTCTGATTCAGGAAGTGTTGCTAGCGAACAGTGTAGTGGGTAAATCGAAGGAAGATGACCATTGGATTGAAAACTCGGATCTGAATAGCAGCGAATATTTTGCCCTGAGCACAAAGTTATATGCGCTGAAGCTATTCACTAACAAGCTTAGATCAATCGCATCTGAGGGCTCGACTGATGAGTTGACCACCGCCTTCACAGAAAAGGCCATAAAGTTGTTCTTCTACTTAATCGCCAGCGGGGGAGAGCTCATACCTGAGTCCAACGAAGAAAACTATCCGACCCCAACAAATTATCAGACCAAGTTGAGGAGCTATGCTGGTCTTCAAGCGCTTAAACTATCCTGTATTCCTTTTTTCAACGACTTCATCGAACCTACGAACATCATAACCCTCATAAACTTGGTAGAAGACGAATCTCTACCGGTAAGGAGGGAATTTCTGGATTCATTGAAGAATTGTATCTCTAGACAGGCCATCTCCATCAAGTTCTTACCCTTAGTTTTTTTCACGGCCTATGAGCCAGATGAAGATTTGAAGACCAGTACTAAAACGTGGATTAACTACACCTTCGGTAAAGAAACATTCAGGAAAAATACCACATTCGAGAGAGCTCTTCCAAGACTGATTAGTGTGATTGCACATCATCCTGACGTTGTTGAAGGCCTGGATTCTGAAGGTGAGGCATATTTGGAGGCTTTAACTACAGTTATTGATTACCTTATCTTTTACTTCGATTCTGTTGCTATTCAAGAAAATTTTAGTTTGCTTTACTACCTAGCAGAAAGAGTCAAAAATTATCAGGATTTGATCGTGGAGCAAGGTGATGAGAGTGACGGTCAATCCCACAGTGAATCCACGACGAAGGGCACAAATATTTATATCATCGGTGAACTAGCTCAAATGATTCTTCTCGCCATAAAAGAAAGGAGAGGATGGCAGCACTCTGCTTATCCTGGAAAGCTGAATCTACCCGCTGACTTGTTTGGACCATTTGCAACAATCGAAGAAGCACAGGCATCATTCAAAACCTACTTGCCGGAAAGGTATACCGAGCGATTACACACAAACATAAAGGCCAAGGTGGCACGTCTCCTTCACACGTCTCAGACTCAGAGACAAAAATTGCAAAAGAGAATGCTAGACAGTGAGTATCAGGAAGCTACAAAGAAAAGGCGGAAAGAACAAAAGCCTCTCAGTCGAAAGAGCCGAGCTGTTCATGAGGAGAGTAGTGATTCGGATGCCGATGGGGAATTCTCTCCTGGGCAGAAAAATTTGAAGAGGTCGACATTGCCGAAGAAGAGCCTAAGGACGAGAAAGAAGGTCGATTATAGGGATGATGACGACAGTGATTCAGATTCAGATTAGTGCTTAAACTAATGGTAATAGATGTGGTCGCTCAGCTTAATTAGTCAAGAATATTTACATAGTGACTTCTCTAAGTTGCAATATTATATATTAAAGTTGAGAAAATTGTTCATTCATATTGAGAATTTTGAGAATGTCTTCCTTCGGCCTCGATTCTAGTAATTTCTTTAGTACAAAAAGCTGTCTGAGCTCTTCAGTTGTCATTCTATCTTCTTTGAGTTCCTGCTCGATTGACTGCTGCTCTGCCACCTTACACAGCTCTTTGAAGTCCCATAATCTCTTTAACGGTGGGGTAGCATTCAAAGTGAAGTAAAGGAATGAGAGAATTTCATTCAGACCATTATTCTCCTTCTTCTCGCCTACCTCTGTGGATGCTAAAAGTTTATCTATTAGTTGCTCCTGAAATTTGAAATCGTTTTCTCTTTGCACTTTCTTCGCCTGACTTACTTTATTAAAGAAGTCCAACTTTATTGATTTCTCTCGTAGCACTGGAATAGGAGGAAAGTCTCCATCTTTCTTTAGGCTCTCAATCATTCCTCTAGAAGCAGGAGCGCTTATTTCATCTAAGATGATATCGACTTCACCTTCATTCTTAAAACCACAAGTTTGCGAAGGCTCAATATACTTTTGGCCTCTGGCAAGCCTCCTCTGCTTGTGAAATCCCCCATTTGTTGGCGCATGGAGCGGACACTTCCAGTTTGTACCCAGGTTCTTGAACGAAGCCCGTGGAACGTGTGGTACGCAATCCAAATGCCATGGTGTCTTACAATAATCACATCTCATTATCAATCGTGATTGATCAGGGTTGTCCCAAGTTCCCATCTTGCTGGTTCCACATTTGTAGCATACCAATAGCTTACCGGTATCCGGGTCAACATGAATGTCAGGATTGTACGTGTCCAATTTGGTGATGGACTGTCCGTATGATGATCCAAAAAGTTGTTTCTCCGATAGCTGGTCCTTTTCTCTGTCATCAGAGTACTGAGACCTAGAGGTACTCCTTACATGTTGAAAAGTATCTTTCATGGATTGTGGGAGCTTGAATTGCCGTGGATTGGTAGCTTCCAGCTGAAACAATAACTTCCCGAATAATCGAGTGTCGACAGGTAATTCAGTTCTGATAAATTCTTTCTCCACTTTCTTCACTTGAGATAAATTTTGATATTTTTGCTTAAATGAGCATTGTGTGCAAGACCAGTCACCTTCCGGTAAGCTATCGGGATCCAGCGGTGGGTTTAGACAAAGAAAATGAAATGATTTGGGACACGTATCACAACATAGAAAAGAGCCTGTTTGCAAACAAGAAGAGCAAAAGTCATCATTCTCTACTTCTTGAGTTGGTGTTGAGCCTCTAGAGCTTCCCCTAGTCGTGGTCGTCGCTAGATGAGCTATTGGATTTTGCCCAAAAAGTTTGCTCTTGGAGACGGTGGCCTTTATCTTGATATGGCCAGATGCATGGTGATCCAAGTCTTTCTTAGAGGAATTTTCATGTTCTGGGTTGATGTACTTATCTCTCTTTTCACTGTAAATATCTTTTGGGTGTATCCGTTCTCTCAGACTGCTCAGCCTCGTAATCGTCTCCGACTTTCCTGTCTTCAAACTCGGTCTATAAATTTTCAACTCTAACCCATTTTTATCCTGTGATGATGAGAGGGAAATAAAAGAATTTGGTGAAGATAGGGCTCTCTTATAGTTCCACATATAATCCTTCTTGACCTTCTCCGATGGTCCTTGACTGAGAGGTAGTCCTGTAGCACCGTTTATTGCATCATTAATCTTCTCAGGCTCATTCATCTGTGTAACATTCCCATTTTCGTCATACTCGATTACGTCCTTGTAATTTGCTTCGTCTTCACCACCGACCATATTTCCCTCATTTTCATCACTATCCCTCTCCAAAGTCGATTTAGATTGGCTCTTTCCCCTTTGCTTCAAAGAATAATCATCTGAAGGTATGATTCTCCTCTTTTTCAGGTCGTAGTCCACTTTCTGTGATGCAGACCTTCTAGGTCTTCTTGAACCGGGTACACTGGGTGAGTTGGATCTACTACTGGCATCAGTATTTTCATTCTTCGAATTCTTTGCACTACTTGGTGTCTTTATCAACGTGGGAGCCCAGGAATCTTGTTGGTTCAGTTCAGTACCAGCATTTTCATTGCGTTTCGTACTTTTCAAGTTACTCTTCATGAGCAGGGCAGGTAAAAGCAAAGAATTGTGAGTGATGTACCACTTAGAGAGTACCAATAGCACCAGGGCAATGGTCGGCGAGATCTTGAGTCAGTGTGCTTCACCAATGCCTTTACGTGCCATTGACGATAACTGTCACCTGGTGAATGGTTAGTACTTTTCTATCTAGAGGCGGGTAACAGGTCTTGGGGCTTGTCCGCTTTAACACCTGTTACTCCGGACATGTCCGGCTAATATTTTTCTGGTACAAGCCGCGGTCATGTGATCCAGTTTGGAAGAAGTGAAAAGTTACAGTCTTCGAAGACTACTCACTAAGTACCAATCAGTGGGTTGATCCGGGTCTATAGCAGGATCTGAGGTGTTGTGTGGCTATTTCCCACTGTGATGGATTCTGAATTACAAGCTTTGAGAGCAGCTAGGTTGGCTGAACTAAAAAAGGGCTCGCAAGGACCAAGTGGCGGTCCCGAGAATGGTAATAGCGGATCACAAGGCGCTATTGGACAGGTCATTGCCGGTTATCTGCAACCACAGGCTCTGGAAAGGCTTTCAAGAGTTTCTCTAGTTAGGCCGGATCGTGCGCAGGCGGTAGAACAGTACCTTGCGAGAATGGTCAGCCAAGGTGCTGTAAAACACAAGATCACTGAGGAAGAGATCGTTCAGATCTTACATGGTGTAGCCAGGGAGCAGAATAAAAAAAACGAGACAAAGATCATCTTTGATAGACGAGATGTTGCTGTGGATGAACACTCACCAGAAAACGATGACGACGATGACGATTTTTTCGACTAGTCTGTCATAGATCGAACTGCTTGACGTGCAGGCACCAGCAAAAGGCCAACATGATTGATGCAATCAACAGTTTATGAACTAGGAATAAAGCTTGATCTTAAGAGCATTTTGTTCAAAGTCACGTACCGGGCGAGTGTCAAGGTTTGGTGCACTGGCATAGGAGCACTGCTTAATTTCGATTAACCCATTCACAAAGTGTATAATAGTAGCTGTCCGTCAGCTTGTACATAAGAACAATCCCCAGCATTTACTTCTAAGCTTCAGTGCCTTGAATCTTCACTATGAAAAATGTGTCATCGAGAAGAGCTTCGAACTGCTCTCGAACAATACGAACGACACCTACAGACTCGGCAGGTATCTGGGTTGACATGGAATCAAACCTACTGAATGAGAATACTGACGAAGCCAAGCCCGGTTTCCGGAGGTTGAATGCCCCCACCACGCAAAGATCGTTGGCAGTCCCATCGGCCGCAAAGCTCACATCGGGGCTCAACATTGGAAGGAACGCTGAAGTTCCCACTCAAGCAGGATGTAGTACCCTAGGAGCAGGTGGTTACAGAAGTAAAGTTAGGTTAAAGCCCGGCCACAGCGCTTTAGACTGGCATGAGCTGGTTTCGGGCAAGGGCAGGAAGCAAGGTTTGGTAGTTGGTATAGACAAACTACTTGCAGAAGATCTAGACAAATTGCAACATCTCAATCATCCTCAGACACTCATTCAATTACAAAGAGGTATTCCTACATGCTTAATCAGACCCCCTCTTCGGATAGACAATAACATGCTCAAGAAACACTCATCTCTCGACGATTGTTGGTGTGTGATTAAAGGAAAAGTTTACTGTCTAACGTACTATTTTGACTTCCATCCTGGTGGTGTGGATATTTTACTCAAGAGTTGCGCTGGTAAAGATGGGACAAAGGCATTCGAAAAGTTTCATCGGTGGGTAAGTTATGATATGTTACTGGAGACCTGCTTAGTTGGAGTTTACGTTGATTAGGACATCGACTGTATTCCTACACATCTATTTATTAAAAGGTAAAATAATGTAATTAAGTGGATAAAGAAACCGAGTTCTTAGTGAGCAATGACATTATTGTATAATTTGGCTTCCAGTCCAGCTTATACGTGTACTTATGCCAATTCCGATCTAGCGGAAGCGATTTGAAAGCTCGAAGAATCGATGCGGATATAGAATATTACAGCTTCGACCGCTAGAATAGCACTGGTGTGAAAAGATTATTTCTTGAACTCCTTTCCCTCAGACTCGTCAGGATAGCAACTTTCCCATTCCTTTAATCTTTTCTTGTAAGTTTCGGTATATTCTGCCTTCTTCTCCGCATCAAGGTTACGCCATCTCTCACCAATCATCTTGGTTATTTCGATTAAATTTTTATCAGGATTCTCTTTGACGACAATTGGTCTGATCTCCTGAGTAAATTGGATAAAAGGTCCAGAAGGTCTCTTTGGTGGCAAAGTCTTTTCGTACTCATCTCTTAAAACCCTATATTTTTCCCAGTTGGTTCTGAATTCTTCGTAAAATGGTTTTTTCTCATCATCGGTTAACTCTTTCCACTTAGCAGACGCCAATTTTGATAGCTCGGGGACTTTGGCCTCAGGATACTGTTGTAAAAGATCATTTCTAATGGACATAGAAAACAAGAAGTAAGCCGAAGAAGGTCTTTTGGGTCCCTGCTTCTTCAACTGTTTCCTTTTTTCGATCCTGCTTTGAGTTGAAGACATCTTCTTGGCTAACGGTTGAGCGTTTTGCAATTGGGTCTGTTGAGATGGTTGCATCATAGCTGGGTGTGCAGCTTCCATCATGGTGGGAGTAGCATTCATAGTATTATGAAAGTATCTCTGTACTGGTTGAGTGAGGAACGATGAACCTGCCGCCACTGCCGTAGCAGGATTGATGTGCGAAGCAGTACCAAGAGCACTCGTCAACGCACCTGACACTTGCTTTTGAGCAAGGTGAGAGAGAAATGAGTTGTACATTATTTCTGATAACTGTTGTTGACTGTATGCTTGTATGCCAGAGTTTCCCTGTGGGTAATTGAAATCTTGTGGAACTGAAGTGGTATTGGCCTGTTGCTGAATCTGCTGTAAATGTTGATTCCGCTGGTTAGTGTACTGAGACTGCCTCTGTGGACCCTGCTGTATATGTTGATTAGACTGATTTGTGTACTGCTGGTAGGGCGCTTGATAATAAGCCTGTTGTTGTTGTTGTTGTTGTTGTTGTTGTTGCTGTTGTTGTTGCTGTAACTGCTGTTGTCGCTGTTGCAGTTGTTCCTGTAACTGTTGTTGTTGTTGTTGTTGTTGTTCCTGTAACTGTTGTTGCTTAGGCGGCGGTGCTTGATAATGTGGTTGGAAAGCTTGAGTCGGGTAGTGATTCAAGTTCTGTGGTTGACGCGTTGAGAACTGATGTAACTCTCTATATTGCGTGTCTGGGGGGTCTAAAGGATGATATTGTAAATGTTCGGCACCTATAGAAAGAATGTTGTTAGTAGAGCTATTCGAGTCTTCAGCTTTAGGGGAATTTCCCGAGTTCAGGTTCGGTATCTGGATGGTAGATGACATGAAAGGCAAAAGCAGCGAAGTCCAAAAGGAAAGCGTGCGAAATTAGTAGGGTGTGAGACCCTTGTTGCGAAGCTATTGAAAGGTCACTCCAAACTTTGCCTAACAGTTCTGTTGTAGCAACGCTTCTTGTAAACAGATGCTTCTTTGGGAAAGCAGACTACTATTGTGAAGCTGCTCTCTAGGTAAACAAGCAGGGCTTACCCAAAGGAAAAAAAACCGTAGTCGGAAATAGCTACTCCTGACCAGAGTTTCCCTAGCAAATTACTATCAACAATGAAGAGGCGTACTGGTGCGTAGCTTCTCTCTGTAGAACGTTAAAGTGAGTTGACGTATGCGGTTATCTTACGCCCTGTGCAGAATTCCAATAGGTTTGCTTCTCACTAACTGTCTGTTGTTCTGACGATTCTAGTGGTAGGAGAAAATCTTTCTCAGAGATTTCCGGCAGCCTCCAAAATCGCCTCAGAGAACCACGAGAACGAGGAAGCACGCGCCTCCTTGCGTCTTGTGTGGAAAGCCCTCGTTCCGGGTGGGGCTTAGGCTGGGACGGCCCGCCGCTAGAAGGATCACTAGGCGAAATTCCGAAATTTTGCTCGGGGCTTAGCTAGGCCGGACGGAAACGAAGTGGGATGGAAAGAAGCAAAGCAAAAAAGCACTGGTCGTTCGGGATGATACCCACCATTCCTCCGTTCCCGTCGGGTAACAATGTCCGCTGTATCATGTCACGTGCTCTTGTGCTTTGAAAAAATAGCCGCCACTGATTCCTCTCATACTATGCATTGATATCGATCCTGGTATTCTGTATAGCTTGAACATACTTAATAAGGCTGGACAGTCGAAAATCTTGCTTTATATCGCGTTTTTGGGCTGAACTTGTAGTTGTTGTTGTTGAACAAGTATTGTCTCCCGATCCCTAAAGGGCTGGTTGCCTCGAGATGGTAGATGCGCATTTTCTACGAAGAAGAAGAAAGTGTGAAATGCGAACTGTTAGAGACTGTGTATATGCAAGGTATATATGCAAGGACTGAAGAGAGCGACTATTTGACACCGTCTTGAGCGTCTTTCTGATTCTGCAAGGATTCTTGCCCACCTGATTCTTGTCTCCACATCTGGAATACATCGGAGATCGATCGTTGAACGGGCAAGTTGTCGCCTATTAATTGCCTAAACTTCCCGGTTAAGGAGCTTACTCTGCTCATACTTCGCGACTCAGGCACATCGGACGAATCAACGGCATTCTTGCTTTTCTCCTGACCGAAGAAACTCTTGGTATTTATGAAGTCGTTGACGTTGTGGCTTTCCTTGTTCCTGTCGAAGTGTGCCTCTTTGAAATAGCCGTTCATGTACTGATCAAAATTTGACATCATCGAGTTATCCATGTTGATAATCGGTGAAATTTCCTCTGTTTGGAAATGGTCCCTCAGTAAGTTCTCACTGAGTGAGTGATTCATGGAATAACTGAATTGCTCTAGTGCGGCCGGGTCTACGTTGTCTTCGTCTTCTCCGTTTTCCGGTTTTATCAATTTGACTTGGGTGGTGTTATAGCTCAGGCAGTGACCACACTTTAGACCCAGGATATGATAGTTGCATTTACTTCTTCCCTTGCAATCGTTACATGACACAATGCACATCCAGTTACTGTAAGGTTCAGGCAATGGTTGCTCCTCTATCTCTTTATCCAGTACCCTAAATTGGGCATCCATGTTGAGAACCGTTACTTGGCAATGGGGGCATTTGTAAGAGTGTCTTGTATACTCGTCAAAACAATGTTGGTGGATGGCATGGCCACATGGCGACATGTATACCACCGGTCTCACCGAAGTAAACATGTAATCTCCGCAAATAGGGCAATTAGACATTGTAGCCCTCTCAATACATTTATGGTTGTCTTGCAATTCGATGGAGAGGCACGCCTGGCAACCGTCGCAATGGAAAAAATCAGTTCCAAGCCCCAATCCGAGTCTGCAGATCCCACATTTATCGCAATGATAGATGTCCTTTGCCTCGTCGTTATCATAAAGCTTACACTTCTCGCAGCAATACGAAGCAAATTCTTCCAAACATTTCTCGCAGGACCTAGAAGGTCGCTGAACGTTTTGACATCTCATGCACATAATCCAGTGGATCTTGTCCCTCTCTAGCAAATGAATATTCTCATGTTGCAGTTCGTCGTGACATAACCTACAGGGAACCCATATATTACAGATCCCACATAACAATTTACAAGCTCTTTGGTAATGTGGACAACCCAAAATACCTGGCTTCTGGAAAACAGGTTGTAAATCCTCGGTTGTGAGGGCCGATTTGATTGATGACAGATCTTTTTCACGGTCCACCTCCGAATTTGGTGTCTCCGTTTGATCGATGGCAATCTTTACATTGCCCATCATCAATTTCTGAATCATTAGAGCCTTTTGTCTGGGTTGCAGTTTCAACTCATCAATCTGTCTTATTCTTGCCCTGAGGATTGTATGATCTTTCTTTTCATGCGATGATAATAAAGTCAACGGCTCCAGCTCTGCCATCTGATTCTCAGTATCTGTCATGTCATCATCGATCGTTTCGTTTGGGTATTTATCCTGCGGGATAACCACGTCGTTGTACATTGGAATCGATTTTGGTGTGTGGACCCGAGTGATTCCCTTGGGTTCCTCGACTCCAGTGTCTCCTAAGGAATCATGGGACGAAGCACAATCATGGTAATCTTCATCGCTCTCCACATTATTATCGATAGCGTCTGAGACCAGCTGTTCCATGAGTGCCTTCATAGTCTGCAACCGTGTCAGGGCATTGTTGAAGCTCAACCCATGTTGCAAATCACTTATAAATGCGGTGCTCTGCAGTTTCCTTGAGATACGGCTCAAGTCTTTCTCATTAGGCGCTGTTTCCACGGAGTTTCTCTTCGGGATAACTTTCCTCAAACTTTCCACCTCTTCATATTCGTAATCGCTAGCCGTATGGTAACCGGGGTCGTCTAGATTGGTCATAGTACTCGTGGATCGACCACTGATCGGCTCAACTGGGGGGTTATCTGTGGTAAGTGCACCAACTGTTTGACAAGATGACCTGGGCGTCCCGTGTCGCCAGATACGGCTGGAACATAAACGAGCAGTCGCAAGGGACAGGGAAATAGTAAACTTGGTCGATGAGATTAGTGTTTCACCCAGTGCACTCGAGATCAGTCAGCGGTGAATAGGAGAATTCGATGGCATTGAGTATCAAGCAATTCATCAACGTTGCCGGGATCGTCAAAGATTTGAAAAGTTTCAACTTTAGTCTCTACGGACAATGGTTTGGGTACATCAACATCTTTCTGTGTATAGCACTTGGGATCGCTAACCTTTTCCACGTTAGTGCGGTGATTGCGTTTGGTATCGTGGCGATCGTGCAAGGACTGATCATTCTGTTTGTGGAGATTCCGTTCCTGCTGAAAATCTGTCCCCTGAGCGACAATTTCATCGAGTTCATTAAGAGGTTCGAGACCAACGCGGCCAGAACGGTGTTCTACATCGCGATGGCGGTGATTCAGTGGTGTTCGATCGCGGTGCAGGCGACGAGTCTGATCGTCGTGGCGGTTGGGCTAACCATCTCCGCGGCTAGCTACGGGATCGCACTAGGCAAACACCAGGAATTTCAAAACACTCATATCTTGAAAAACCCGACAGACGATGATTTCCCACACGAGGCGGTCGTCAGAGAGATGCTTTGAATGGTACATGTAAAGTAAACTAGGGTCTATGTATGCATCCGATTATGCTTATCGATCAACGAGTTCAAGACTTTTTTTACCTCATCCTTGTTCAATTTCCCCTCATACAGCAGGGACCTGATGTTGTTGTTGGTAGAGATCGTCAAAAACCCGTCATCCACGTTTATGTTGTGCGATTTCAGTTCCTGTAGAACGTAGTCTGTATGTTTCAACTTCATGTGCTGTAAAAGGTTATCCTTCCGCTTGTGTTTGCTCAAACACCAGGGACATGCAAAATGACGATCTGGGGAGTGCGACAAGAGGTGACGTTTCAGCCACGACCTTCGCTTGAAAGATTTGTTGCAAAGATGGCATTTATGAATGTAACCCTGATCGTGGTTTCGCCTCAGCGGTCTCCTGCCTTGGTCTGCGTTAAAGTCGTAACGTTCCTTGTCGTTATTGGCATCGCTGCTCGGCACTGTGGCAGCGCTCGGGAGCGGCAAGGGCTGTTGTGGTAGCGCCGGCGACTTGAACGGCAGCGAGAGTCGCTGTTTCCCCCGCGGCTGCTGTACCATGGGCTGCTGGATCTGCAGACTGGGCAGCACGCCGTTGGAACTCGGCGTCTCCAAGTAGACGTTGCTGCCGGCGCCCTCGCGCGGCAGCGACGGGTACACGGGGTAGTACTGGAACATCGGATACTGCTGTCTCGGTGGGTACGGGTAGTACCCCTGCTGCTGCTGCGGTGGGTACATCACCGGCAGCACCCCAGGGTACGGCACGCTCACGCTGCTGCCCCGAAGGGGCAGCTGTTGCGATTCGCTCTCCCCCATATAGCCCACCGCGTTCCCACCGGGATACATAAGGTTCACGTTGGCCCCGCCTGCCGCGTACTTGTACGGATACGGTACCTGGTAACCCGCTGGTGGGTAGGCCCCCGTGCCAGCATCCTGCTGCTGCGGCTGCTGCTGCGGCTGCTGTTGTTGGTCCGACGGACCACCTTCTTGCGGCATCAAAGGTGTGTAGCAAACCTGTATTCGATGCTAATGAGAAAATCAACGTGTTTCCAAAGAACCGCACTCGAAAGCATCACAACGCGCAACTACAACGTCACTAGCCTACCGGGAAAAAATGCCAGGTTTATAATACAATATCCGAACCCACCATTCTTTGCCCTCGCCGGATTGCATAATGAGAGAAAAAAAAATTCCCTTCTAAACCTTGATCGAATCGAGTATATTCTCCTATGAAAGCACAGAACGCACGAGAAGGGGCTGTTGCCTTGTTCAGAACATTGTTCTATCGGGCCCCACCGGCATAGAACGGGCCGCACGCCCACACAAGCACCGCGCTTCAGAAATGCTTCGAAACCTGGCACGCTCACCCGGCCCGCAGGTCCGCTCCTGCGCATTACCGCATCGGGCAAGGCCGCGGCTATAAATAGGCCCCGCTACAGGACCCGCAGCGCGTACAGATAGTACAGCGGCGCCGCAAAGAGGTCGTCGCCGGGTGAGTCGGCGGTCCTGTGCATGCCCAAGCGCCGGTAAAACCTGACCGCGGCCGCGTTGGAGCCGAACACGGTCAGCATGACCCCGAAGAATGGCTCGCCCCCCTCCGCGGCGGCCCGCGCCTTCCGCGCGCACGCCGTTAGGTGCCGCGACACGAGCTGCGAGCCCAGCCCGCGGCCGCACACGGCGCGCCGCAGCTGGATCTCGTACAGGTACAGCACGGACCACCACACGTCGGCGTTGTCCGGCGCCACGCCGCGCTCGCGCGTGAGCAGGAACGACAGGAACAGCGCTGGCGGCTCGCCGAGGCGACCGCGCGGGCGCAGCCGCTGCGCCGGCTGCTCGCGCGAAGAGCCGTACACCACGTACACAAGCCCCGGCGTGAGCATCTCGCGCCACTTGTTGACGCGCCAGGGGGCGCTGTTGTGGTACAGCTGCCGCGACACGCGCGAGTAGGTGGCGCCCAGGTTCTCTTCGAGCAGCTCCAGCAACTCCCACAGCCGGCGCTCGACCGCCGCGGGCTCGCGGCGGTGCGACAGAATGCCCGCTGCCGCGGGCATTCTGTGCTCGTCAGTGTCGATCGCTAGGATCTCGCGGTGCAGCGTGGTCCCAGCCTCCAGTGTCGGCGGGAAGCTCTGTGCTGCGGCGTGTGCCAGCAGGGCGATCGCTTGCTCTTCCATCGCCTCGGCGTCCCGCGCTCGGAAGTGGTGCGTTGGGGCGAGGTCGCGCAAGCTATACGGTCGGTCAGCAGCGATGTCGCGCGGCACGGCGAGCTGGAGCGACGGGGCGGTTCGCCTGGTATATGGGGCGTCTGGAGGTCAAGGGTGTGTGCGCAGTGGGCTCGGGCTGGGACTGCGGAGACCGGTCGATGAATGCGTTGTCCTATATCAGCGGGAGCATGGGGGCACCCGAGCGGGCGGCCAGGGCTGGCGGCGAGCGGGCGGCCGAGCTCGAGCAGGGCGAAGAGAACGAGGGACGCGGCGCGGTGGGCGCCCGCCAGGGTCTGTTCTGGCGCGTGGTGCTGTTTGTGCCCCGGTACTTTGTGATGCGTCCTGTGCAGCTGGTGTGGTGGCTGATGTGTCTGCCCCTGCTGCTGGTCGAGTACGGCGTCAAGTCGAAGCTGCGCAGCGGCGGGCAACCGCCCGCCGCGGTTGCCGCCGTGGCTGGCGCCGACCGCGGCGCTAGCCTGCGCGCGATCAGCGAAAACGACGAGGACGACCTGGCCGGCGGCGGCGAGATCTTTCTGCAGCGCGACGCGGTTAAGGGCTCACTCGCGCGGGCGTCGGCGGGTCAGCGGCACCCGGCGGCAAAAAACAGGTCCGCGGCTCGGTCGGAGTGCTCGTCGGGTACCGGGTTCGGTACCAAGCGGATGGGGCGGTTTCTGTTCCCAAAGAAGCTGATCCCGCGGTCGGTGTTGCACGCCGAGCGGCGCAAGCGGCTGGTCGTGGATTTGGACGAAACGCTGATCCACTCGGCGTCTAGAAACGTGTCGCACAGCAATTCGTCGCAGGGTCACATGGTCGAGGTGCGGTTTGCCATCAGCGGGGTCTCGACACTGTACTACGTGCACAAGAGGCCGCACTGTGATCTGTTTCTGTCGAAAGTGAGCAAGTGGTACGAGCTGGTGGTCTTCACGGCGTCGATGAGGGAGTACGCAGATCCGGTGATCGACTGGCTTGAGAGCTCATTCTCGGGCCGGTTTGCAAGACGGCTGTATCGCCACAACTGCATCCTGCGTGACGGCGTCGGATACATCAAGGATCTGTCGATCGTCTGCGGTGCTAACGTCGGGCTGGGCGAGGTCATACTGGTCGACAATAGTCCCGTGAGCTACGCGATGAACGTGGAGAACGCGATCCAGGTCGGAGGCTGGATCAGCGACCCTTCCGACAACGACCTGTTGACACTCTTGCCTTTTTTGGAGGCGCTGCGGTACACCACGGACGTGAGAGATATCCTGGCGCTGAAAAATGGCGAACAAGCATTTATACAGTAACGGTGATAATGAAATTGCATGTAGGTTTAATTGACGATCGATTATATATTGCGCGTGTGCGGGATCAGATCTGGTGGGTGTGGACGCTTGGATCGTGGTCCACTTTGATCATTGGTCTGTAGACC
Source organism: Torulaspora maleeae (assembly GCA_003708055.3). Classification (NCBI taxonomy): domain Eukaryota; kingdom Fungi; phylum Ascomycota; class Saccharomycetes; order Saccharomycetales; family Saccharomycetaceae; genus Torulaspora; species Torulaspora maleeae. The sequence continues at coordinate 146,305 of PPNA03000005.1, read as the reverse complement.
GGCTCCCACATCTGGCTCGTTACCCAGGCTAGACACTCGTTGAAGTCACGTGGAACGTGGACTTTCTGGCCAGGGTGGTCTGGCACATCCTCTTCTTCAACACGGGCTGAACCCTCCTTCAAAGCTTGTAGAATGACAGCAGTAGCCACCTTGGACGAAGTGTTGTGAATGACTTCTAGTGGTGGTAGGAGACCTGGCTTAGAGTTGCCCTCTTCCAATGGGGAAAGGGCAGCTAGTTGATCCACAGCAGCGGAAATCATCGTGTCGGAGATGATCTTGGAACGCGATAACACGGCACCGAGACCGATACCTGGGAAAGAGAAACAGTTGTTGTTCTCGGAGATACGGTAACCATTCACAGGTGGGAATGGCGAACCTGTGGCAACCAAAGCGTTGTTGTCTGTCCAGTTCAGTAGATCTTCTGGGATAGCTTCGTGTAGCCTGGTTGGGTTGGATAGTGGGAAAATGATTGGTCTTGGGTTATGCTTGTACATCTCTTGCACAATCGCCTTGTTGAAGGCACCTGCTTGAGTGGAACAACCGATCAAACAGGTTGGCTTCACACGAGAAACAACCTCTAGCAACGATTTGGTATCAACACCGGCCCAGTCCTCGTCGCGCTTGACGTAAAGCAACTGTGCCTCGGTGGAGCAAATTTTCAACGCGTTGGTGATCAATCCGAATCTATCCATTAGGTAGATCTTGCTGCGAGCTTCCTCCTTGGAGAGGCCGTGTGTGACCATGTGGTTCACGATTTGGTCTGCGACACCTAGACCGGCTGAACCAGCACCGTAAACGATCACGGTGGTGTCCCTCAAGTCTCTCTTTGTGTGTTTCAGTGCTGCAATCAAAGAGGCCATCACAACGGCACCGGTACCTTGGATATCATCGTTGAAGCAGGGAAGCTCGGTACGATACTTTTGCAAGACTCTTCTGGCGTTGTCGACCCCGAAATCCTCGAAATGCAAGACTGCATTCGGGAATCTCTTCTTGACAGCCTGGATAAATTTGTCCACGAACTGGTCGTATTTCTCACCTCTGACTCTGGCAAACCTGTTACCCATGTACAACTCGTCGTTCAAAAGTTCCTGGTTGTTGGTACCAACATCCAGACACACTGGCAAGACCCTACCGGGGTGGATACCGCCACAAAGAGTCATCAAAGCCAGCTTCGAAACAGTGATACGAATACCACCAATACCTTGGTCACCAATACCTAGGATACCTTCGGAGTCAGAGACAACGATGTAGTCGACATCTTTGTCGCTACCGTAGACAGACATTCTACGTTCCACAGACTCTGGTTCGGTAATATCCAAGAAGATACCTTCTGGTCTTCTGAATCTATGTGAGTATGCGGCAATGGCATCACCCTCAGTTGGAGTGTAAATAATTGGGACCAACTCTCCGATGTGCTTTCTAATCAAGGCAAAGTACAACACTTTGTTCTGCACACGCATAGACGTCATGAAATCGTTCTTGGCCAAAGGAGTCTTTAGGTAACAAAGCTGCTTGTAAGCTCTTTCCACTTGTTCCTCCAAAGTGTTCACCTGAGGTGGCAGCAAAGCATCTAGATTGAAAGCCTCCCTTTCCTCCTCGGTGAAAGCTGAACCTTTGTTGAATAGAGGAGAATCCAATAGTTGGAAACTCTCCAATGGACACTCGATGGGACCGTCCACAGAAAGACGAGTCTTCTTTGGCCTACCGAAAAGTTCCTTAGCCTCAGAGCCGACTGGCGTCTTTTGCACTTTGGCACAGGTGTATTTGCGCTGGAAAGTAGCATCCAGAGGAGTGGGGCTTTGGGCCGAGCTATCGTACATCTTGGTATTGAATGACTGATGGTGCTATCCAATGCAGAGTATACCGCTGAACCGTGGCGCCACTCATTTATATACCTTTACGACATTCCGACGACCTCCCCTGCAATCTTTTGTCAGACCATTTGGTTACCATCAAACGTGGTAGATTAGAGTAAACGAGCATAGACTCGGAGCCCCTTACAGAGGCAACCAGTCTATGGCACCACCACATGATGCTTGCCGTTGCCGGAACTACCATGGTAGTTTGCCGCTGGATGAAGCACTCTCTGATCGCTGCAGTTCCGTGTTTCCATGCATCTCACCACCGATCTGGGGTACCTAATCTCACAATAGAGGACGCAACACTATGCGGGCTCGTCTACAGCGCCGCGAAGACACACCGGATATCGGCGAAATGCGGTTGCGAAGGCACTAAAAAGAATGAACCCATTCTTTAAGTGCATCACGGATGTCGTCCGTTTAGCGGATTAGCCCATAAACGGGTCGTTCCGCAAGATATGGAACCGGCCATGGAGGGTTCCTTGCAGGAAATGGCGTAGCCAATTATCTGCAGAGTCACCTAAAGTAAGCAGTATACGTTCTAGGAAATAGACGGACAATTTTGACTCTTCGGGATGTTGAGGTCGAGGAGGTTTATAAATGTTAAAATTGGTTAACAGCCGATGTATGTCCACCGGATGTTCCCTTTTGGGACAGGCAGCCGCCGTTCTTCGGTAGTCACAGACACCTCGGTCGACAACTCCATGCTTCCCTGACTATTAGCCTGCTTTCCTCGTAGGACTATTTGGGTGTCTATCAGGCCGTTCGCAACCGAAGGTGAGTGAGCCGCACGGATCTAGCGGCTGGAATAGGCATGCATGCGCAGCAAAATATCGGATCGTAGCAGCCTTCCTTCCCCGGGCTCATCGCAGTGTCGGGCCCTTGGCTACTACATCAGGAAACTCTCGTCGACGGCGGACGATGGTAGTGTTAGTAATGAGACTGTATTTAGGTCAATCAATCGACGATCGAATATATATTACATTGTCTTAGATTTGGTGGGTGTGGACGCTTGGGTCATGGTCAACCTTAATCATTGGTCTATAAATTGGCTCCCACATCTGGTTCTTGACCCATGCTAGACATTCGTTGAAGTCACGTGGAACGCGGACTTTTTGGCCAGGTTGGCCTGGTACATCTTCCTCTTCGATACGGGCTGAACCCTCCTTCAAAGCTTGTAGAATGACAGCGGTAGCCACCTTGGAGGAAGTGTCTTGAATGACTTCTAGTGGTGGTAGGAGACCTGGCTTAGAGTTGCCCTCTTCCAATGGGGAAAGGGCAGCTAGTTGATCCACAGCAGCGGAAATCATCGTGTCGGAGATGATCTTGGAACGCGATAACACGGCACCGAGACCGATACCTGGGAAAGAGAAACAGTTGTTGTTCTCGGAGATACGGTAACCATTCACAGGTGGGAATGGCGAACCTGTGGCAACCAAAGCGTTGTTGTCTGTCCAGTTCAGTAGATCTTCTGGAACAGCTTCGTGTAGTCTAGTTGGATTTGATAGTGGGAAAATGATAGGTCTTGGGTTGTGTTTGTACATCTCTTGCACAATAGATTTGTTAAAGGCACCTGCTTGAGTGGAACAACCGATCAAACAGGTTGGCTTCACACGAGAAACAACATCTAGCAATGACTTGGTGTTGACGTCGGTCCAATCCTCGTCTGGCTTAGCATAAACATGTTGTGCCTTGGTGGAGCCTGCTTCTAGTGATTTGGTAATTAGACCACGTCTATCTAGCAAGTAGATCTTGCTACGGGCCTCCTCCTTGGTAAGACCGTGTGTGACCATGTGGCTGACGATCTGGTCGGCAATACCTAGACCAGCAGAACCAGCACCGTAAACGATCACGGTGGTGTCCTTCAAGTCTCTCTTTGTGTGTTTCAATGCTGCAATCAAAGAGGCCATCACAACGGCACCGGTACCTTGGATATCATCGTTGAAGCAAGCAAGCTCGGTACGATACTTGTCTAGGACCCTTCTGGCGTTCTTGACGCCAAAATCTTCGAAATGCAGAACTGCATTTGGGAATCTCTTCTTGACGGCTTGGATGAACTTATCGACCAATTCGTCGTATTGCTTACCTCTGACTCTGGCAAATCTGTTACCCATGTATAACTCATCTCTTGCAAGCTTCTTGTTATTGGTACCGACATCTAAACAGACTGGCATGACACGGCCAGGGTGGATACCACCACAAAGAGTCATCAATGCTAGCTTGGAGATAGCAATACGAATACCACCGATACCTTGGTCACCAATACCTAGGATACCTTCGGAGTCAGAGACAACGATGTAGTCGACATCTTTGTCGCTACCGTAGACAGACATTCTACGTTCCACAGACTCTGGTTCGGTAATATCCAAGAAGATACCTTCTGGTCTTCTGAATCTATGTGAGTATGCGGCAATGGCATCACCCTCAGTTGGAGTGTAGATAATTGGGACCAACTCTCTGATGTGTTTTCTCACCAAGGCAAAGTACAAAACCTTGTTTTGAACACGCATAGAGGTCATGAAATCGTTCTTGGCCAAAGGAGTCTTCAAGTAACAAAGTTGCTTGTAAGCTCTTTCCACCTGCTCATCTAGAGTGTTCACCTGAGGTGGAAGCAATGCGTCTAGATTGAAGGCCTCTCTTTCCTCCTGGGTGAAAGCAGAACCCTTGTTGAATAGAGGAGAATTCAAGAGCTGGAAACTCTCCAGTGGACACTCGATGGGACCGTCCACGGAAAGACGAGTCTTTTTTGGCTTACCAAAGAGCTTCTTTGCCCTTGAACCGACTGGCGTCTTTTGCACATTAGCATCATCATAAGTACGCTGGAAAGTGGTATCCCTGGTAGTTGTGGCTAGCGTTGGCCTAGTGATCGAAGAATATAGACGAGCATGAAGACGGCTGCGAGACTGGCGTGCGACGTTCTGTACAATATCGATGGATGCTCTTGACCTCATCATCATCATCCTTCCTGTTGACGGCAAACGAAAGCTAATATAATATACAATAAATGAACCTTGGTCGACCTGCACTCACACCAAAAAAACTCCTAAAAGCTACGGAGTTGTCCATTTTTATAATAACTACCAATATTTGAAAAAAATGGCATCGAAAGAAGAGTGGACGACGCAAATGAAATAATTTCAAGAGAGGTATTGTTTCGTGAAGAGAAAAAAAGTAAGAACCTTGCATGCCGTTGCACCGCTACTGGTTGTAAAATCAAGATCTAATTACGAGCGCTGGCTCTCTGCCTAAAAAAAAAAACACTCACGAAATTTCTTGTAGCATAGGCACCTTTCCTTGAATCGAGATAACTTGCAGGCAGGAAGTTCCTCGAGATGAGTCAAAGAAGTCATACAGGCTTACCGGGAGTTCTCGGACAGACGCGTAGCGTCAAGATGAGGGTAAAGTGGCACACCTGATTGGCTTCTCAAGCGGTAGCGGTAGCGGCATTCACTCTGTCAAGAACAGCCCTGCTAATTAGCTGATGTAAATTGGCACCGGGAGAAATCGGAGTCGTCGACAGCGCGTCGAAGAGCGGAATTTCTGGTTGCAAAAAGAACCGTTTCTGTTTCTCGAGGCTGCTTCGATGGCGAAATAGGTTTTTCCGAGAAAATGGTGTAGCAGTTAATCCGAGTCTCGGAAAATAGGCTTCCTGTTTTTCCGAACGGCGGCTGAGCTGCGCCGTTCGTCATCGCAGACTGACACATCGGCGGTTATAAAGATTACATTCCTGAGATAAGCGTGGTTTTACTCAGTCGAAACGCGAAGAGAGCAAGAAGCAAGGACGATGAGGAGTCGGAAACACCGGCAGGCTTGGCTGTGGCGCTCAGCCCAGAACTACAAGCTATCTCTGAGGAAGTGTCTTTCTCTCCTCTGGCTATTGCTCGTTCTAGGGACAGGAAGTGTTCAAGTTACCAATGCTCGATTCAGTTTAGTTCAATTCAATTTATTCATTGGAGTTATGTATCATCTTGTACGGGACTCGTAGTCAAACGGATGAATGATTTTATCATGCTGGCCATCAGCGGACATACGGTAAGTCAAAGGCCAAGCACCTGCTTTGCTGATCTCTGACCGTGCTTGTTCGTTGGAGGAACTGCAAGATCGATACGTTCTAATCCGATTATGGAGAGACCCATAGATGAAATCGTGAAAAATCTGTTAAAATTCGTCGTTAGAGGTTTCTACGGCGGTTCATACATCCTGGTGCTGGACGCTGTGCTGTTCCATTCGGTGCTGGCAGAGGAAGATTTGAAGCAGCTACTGGGGATAAATAAAACCGATTTGGGACCGCTAGTGGCGAGACTGCGGTCTGATGGTCTTCTTTCAATGCATAAGCAGAGAGAGTATCCGCCTAACTCCAAGAGTGTCGAGCGTGCGTATTTCTATATCAAGTTCCCACACGCAATTGATGCCATCAAATGGAAAGTGCATCAAGTCGTTCAGAGATTGAAGGACGATCTGGATAAAAACTCTGCTCCAAATGGTTACATGTGTCCGATTTGTCTAACCAAATACACCCAATTGGAGGCAGTTCAACTGCTTAACTATGATAGAACAGAGTTTCTGTGTTCGCTCTGTGATGAACCCTTGGTGGAAGATGACTCGGGGAAGAAGAACAAGGAAAAACAAGATCGATTAAACAGACTTATGGATCAGGTTCAACCAATCATTGACTATTTGAAAAAGATTGATGATTCGAGGATTGAGGAGAATACATTTGAAATTGCCCTGGCTAGATTGATTCCACCACAAAACCAATCACGCGCTGCGTACACTTACAACCCAAAGAAGGGAAGTACCATGTTCAGACCGGGAGATTCCTCAATGGGCGTCGATGGCTCCTCATTGGGCAATGACAGTAGTCGGCGTGCTGGTGCCAACTCACAGGCTACGCTGCATGTTAACATTACAACGGCGAGCGATGAGATGGCTCAAAAGGCTTTGCAAGAACGCCAAGCTGAAGAGAAGAGGAAGCAAAATGCTGTACCCGAGTGGCATAAGCAGAGTACAATTGGTAAATCAGCGTTGGGAAGATTGGACGAAGATGAAGAGCTCGATCCAAGGACCACGGCTCAAGCCAACATATCACTCGAAGAGACAAATAGTGCCATCAAACAAGAAACTGGCATAGACGAATTCTACCACAAACATCAACCATTAACTGACAAAGAGTTGGAAGAAAGAGAAAATGAAAGAACTTTGAATGAATACTATGCCTCTTTGGCAAAGAAACAAGCTGAAGCTAAGGACGAGGATGAAGAGGATGACGAAGATGACGAAGAAGAAGAGGATGCTGCATATGACGATGAATTTGAAGACGTTGTCGATGAAGAGGATAAAGAAGTCGATCAAACCGCTAATGGTGGTGCTGTGAAGCAGCAAAGTGGACAAGAGCTCAACAATGGGCAAGGTGAAACGGAAAGTAATAATGATGACGATGATGATGATATGGATATAGAATTTGAGGATGTTTGATTTACCGAAAAGTAGCTCACTTCTTATCATTTGAAAATTTTCATGTTTTTTCGTTCGCACGATGCATTCCGCCGATTCAGCGATGAGCATTAGAACCTGGCAAATTTCAGAATGTAAATTGAACAGTAAATAGTCGTATTTATATCACACGAAGATAATTTCAGGACTCCAGTCGAGCGCCAGGTTCATTCAAGCATGAGTTCATGGAAAGAACAATGGAAGGTCATTGCCGTAACAGCCATTTGTGCAGTTGCGGCTACTAAATGTTTGGATGCTGCTCTGAAAATGCATTCTAGTGATGACTCTAAGTTGAAAAATCAAATTTCAAAGGCGTTGGAGACCAAGGAGTACGATGACAATTTATTTCGTGAGCAGCTTGCTAGGAACTATGCGTTTTTAGGCGAAGATGGAATGGAGAAATTGAAGCAGCAATATTTTGTTGTCGTGGGAGCGGGTGGTGTTGGATCATGGGTGGTCACCATGCTGGTTCGTTCTGGCTGTCGTCGTATTAAGGTCATTGATTTTGATCAAGTATCGCTCAGTTCACTTAACAGACACAGCTGCGCACAGTTGAGCGACGTTGGAACACCAAAAGTTGAATGCCTGAAGCAGCACCTGTCGAAGATTGCTCCTTGGTGTCAAATCGAAGCGGTTAACGAGCTTTGGGACAAGGATAGCGCCGAAAGGCTTTTATTGGAAGATGGAGAGCCCACTATGATCGTTGATTGTATTGACAATATCGATACAAAAGTTGATCTTCTGGAATTTGCATATAGGCATAACATTGAGGTGATCTCATCAATGGGTGCTTCAACGAAGAGTGATCCTACTCGTATAAACGTGGGAGATTTGACTACTACAGAAGAGGACCCACTTGCCAGGTCAGTCCGGAGAAGACTGAAGAAGAGAGGCATAACAACTGGTATTCCCGCTGTCTTCAGCGCTGAGAAACCCGATCCTCGTAAGGCCAAGTTACTACCTTTACCTGATGAAGAGTATCAGAAAGGTCAAGTTGGTGAGCTAAGCGCCTTGAAAGATTTCCGTGTGAGGATCCTCCCAGTTTTGGGCACCATGCCTGGTATCTTTGGATTAACCATAGCAACATGGATCTTGACAAAGGTCTCGGGTTATCCGATGACTCCAATTGAGGGGAAGAACAGGATCAAGGTTTATGATGGTATATACCAGTCACTGGCTGGTCAAATGTCACGTATTGGCATGCCAGATCAACGTGTTCCTATAGCCGTCAAGGAGGTAAGTTACATTGTTGAAGAGGTCTTCAGAGGTAAATCCCCTGTCAGCGGATTCTCAACGAGACTAACATTATCCAAGTGGGACCCGAAGAAGCCAGTCTCTTTGCAAAACGTTGTTGTCTTGACTAAGGAAGAACAGAAGATTCATGAAGATAGAATATTGAACGGCGAAGAAACACTTGAGGACATATATTCGCAAGAAGTCCTAGATCTGGTGGAGAGAAGATTCTTGGAAGAGAAATACTACTCGCAGTTCAGGTGAATTAGTCCTCATAAGTAATTTTAGATTCTTTAAAAAATTCATTATGCATTACAAAACTATCTACACAACACTAGAATGCAAAGGTTCAAAAGATGAAGAATATATGAAATATCATATGCCCAAATGCCATTTCATTCTCTCGTATACGAAGAAACTACAGGCAACCATTGGCGTTACCTTGATATAACCAATGCTCAACCCGACAAAAAACCCTCGCCAACCACGTTCTTTGTAGATAATCCTTGCAATTTCCGAGATCGATTGAAATTTATGATCGAACATTGTCCTTGGCGACAAAGCACTGACTTGCAGTCTTCTTCTTATAATTTCAAATGGGTAAGCAGCGGTTTGTGATGCCATACCGGCCAAACCACCCGAAACCAGTTCTGCCCACGTCTTCAACGGTACTCTTTGACGCTTTTGCGACCGTTTTGCCTCTTCTTCGTCGCTTAAAGCAATCACGGAATAAGGTGCTAGAGGCGGCAGTCGTAGTAGATCATGCATGTAATCGTGTGCAAAGAATGAAACTCCCGCGTATGGAATCATCCCAAGAACGGTCGGAATGTAACCTCGATAAAAATTGCTCCAATGTGCAAACCACGTTGGTATATACCATTTCTTTGCCAGCGTAACAGAAACAGGCTCCTCCCAAATAGTTTTCACGATTTTCCCTAGTCTTACTTTCCTATGCTCTGTCACGTACGCCAGACGAACCCTTATGAGATCCAATGGGTAGGTGAGAAAAACACTACAAAGGCCTGCCAAAGAGCCACTCATCAGTCGCCTCCAATGCAACTCATACTCTGTGCTTGGAATCAAAACGCTCCGTATCTGCTCATACGCAACAAATTTCACAGCTGCGTACGGGAAAATCCTAATCAAAGTAACTGAATGGCCTTGAAAAAACCCTCTCAGACCATCGTTGATCCATATGTGCTTCGCTGCCTCCACCAGCCCCACAAGCGACCCAGCATACTTCGTGTAGTGCGGGTTCGACGTCTGGAATAGAATTTTGATACGATCCAGCGGTGCTATCAGGGTCTTGGCACACGATCCAGATATACCACCAGCGACAGCAGAGCGTAGTACGTAATCCATCGAATTTTTATCGATTGCTCCATGACTTCGTCTTGTCATAGTCCTCTCGGAGGCAACTTTTCCCGGGACTCGAGCAGATTCATGAGCTCCACCCATCTGAAGTGACTCGCCTCCTTTCCCACCTTTCCAGTTACAATCTGGCTCGGTTTTTACGATTGATCAAGTTTCTGCAAAATGACTTCTTCTATGTATGTAATGAATATCACCCGAAGCGAAGAATCCCGAACTCGCTTCCATAAACCTCGAGCCGAGCCAAGCGGACTCGCCTGAGTTCGCGCCTCCAGCAACCCGAACGCCTACAACTCTTATACTTTGGCGGGCCCTTGCGTCTCCGGACTCTTGGTGATCGATCCGAATGACCCATCTGGATGACCTTGCTGAGGGGCTCTGCCGTGGGGAGATAACGGAGAGCCCTGACGAACAAGATATGTGTAGACAGAGATACAAGCTAGTGCCACACGTCTGTAGTGTTCTCGAATGACTCCGAGAAGGCTACCACGCCCGCAGAGTTTATCCGTTTGCTGGTCTTTGCTGGTCTTTGCTGTCTAGTCGAGTAATAGAAAATGTGTACATGAGTATTCGTCCGGTCAGTAGAGTCTGGACTGTTGAAATTTACGATTTGACCACGACATTGGCAGAAACGAGCAGTTTGCGGATTGCACCTTCGTTTGGTCAAAGGTTGACATGGTGTGGTCTCATAGATGTCGAGTAGCGCCGAATTTGGCGCTGCTTTCCTCTGCAATTTTATATGAAATATCAGCTGTTCAAGAATTCCGCGCTTTCTGGAAAACGCATAGTCATAGTCGCTATTTTCAACGTCTATGGATCTGATATAAAAATTTGAAGCTGGTTCAAGGCGGTAATGGCCTTTGCCTCTTGTAGACCACCACCAGTGGATTCTTAAGTCTCGCAGCCCGTTTTAGCATCAAATGTCAGCCCCAAAAAGACAAGTGGACCCAGCCAAGTCGTTTCTAGCCGGCTGCTTGGCCGGTGCGGCAGAGGCATGTATCACATATCCATTTGAGTTTGCCAAGACCAGATTACAGTTGGTGGACAAGGCTTCCAAAGCCTCGCGGAATCCGCTAGTATTGATATATAACACGGCTAAAGCGCAGGGTGTCGGATCTATTTATGTCGGATGCCCGGCGTTTATCGTTGGGAACACTGCAAAGGCCGGAGTTAGATTCCTTGGGTTTGATATCATCAAGAACCTGCTGAGAGATCCACACACGGGGGAATTGAGTGGGCCTAGAGGTGTTGTTGCTGGTTTAGGTGCAGGTTTGCTCGAAAGTGTGGTAGCGGTAACTCCATTCGAGGCGATCAAGACAGGTTTGATCGATGACAAGCAAAGTGCCAACCCCAAGTATCACAACAATGGTCGTGGCATGCTGAGGAACTACGGATCTTTGGTTCGCGATAAAGGTTTCAAAGGTTTATATAATGGTGTTCTGCCCGTGTCAATGAGACAGGCAGCTAACCAGGCGGTCAGGTTAGGTTGTTATAATAAAATCAAAGTCATGGTTCAGGACTACACAAATTCGCCCAAGGATCAGCCACTATCATCCGGTATGACATTCATCGTCGGTGCCTTCAGTGGTATCGTCACGGTATATACGACGATGCCGCTTGATACAGTGAAGACAAGGATGCAAAGTTTGAACGCTTCTCAGTACTCGTCGACAATGAACTGTTTTGCGAGAATCTTCAAAGAAGAAGGCTTGAAAACCTTCTGGAAAGGCACAACCCCAAGATTGGGGAGACTGATCTTGAGTGGTGGTATCGTTTTCACCATTTACGAAAAGGTCTTGGACGTGCTGGGTTGAACCCATTCCCACGCTACCGGTGGCTCTTTGTATTTCCATAGAAACGTTGTAGGTAACTTTTGACCATCAATAGCATAATTCTCCTCTAGGGTGAACTGTTATCCTGTGATAAAAATTTTCTCTCCATCTTTTTAATCTGAATGTAATCATAGAGACTCTTGAGCAAGATGAATACCCCAAGTATACCTGTCAACACTGCCAACACGGGTAGTTCCTGTTTTTCTGGTTGAGCACCCGCTGACAGGTTTGAGGTGTAGTCGTCTTGCACAGTCGGTGATGAATATAGGTGCAGGTCGTCGTGATCATTGGGATCCGGAAGTTTTACTCTATCCACATTTTTATCTCTACCCACTTTGGAGTTAACGTCATTAGGTATCATCGAATAAGCGTACCCCATGAATGTCAATCCCAGTCCAAACCTCGATCCCTGTTTCGCCGCGTGCGATGTATGAAGCACATATGTTATCAAGAATCCAATGAACTGGAAGCTTGAACTTACCACCATATTCCATATTAAATTAGCAATATTTCCTACAGGTAATCCCTCTATGCAAATTTCATTATAGTACATCCCTGACCCATCTTCGTCCACTCCATAGTAAGAAGGTGCCATATCTACCGCAGCTTCATCATATGTAGGGGGGTTGTCCTCATCGGTGCTTGCCTCGCCACTGTTACGATCTGGCTTTGCACTGAGATTACTGAAAACTCCATCAAAAGAGGCCCCTTGCTGTAAATGAGAAGAACTCTGCCTATTCCTTTTGAAAAGTCTATCTAGGACGTTGAAATGTCTGCCCACCGCCTTGAAATGCCTCGTAGCTCTCTCTCTTATCACCAGAGGAGAAAAACTCTCCGTGCTTCCACTTCTTGCCTCTACAGCATCCTCACCATTTGCCACCTGAGCTTCATTGGCACTCTGGCCACCGAGACTCTGGTCTTCCAATTCAATCCGATCACTCGAACTCCCAACAGCATGGCTCTGACTAGAACCTTCTCCGGCCATTTTACGAGAACGATATGAAGATCAGTAGGTGAGCTTGCGCCTATCCGACAACCTGTGTTTCTGTAGCGGATGCGAGCGAGATAGGTGTGCTTTTTTATAGAAGTCCATAAACGTAGGTTGAAGCTACAAAGCCACGCGAGGTAACGCGCTTGAGCAGCCATCATGAGATGAGCCATTGGCCAAAAGTTATGAGCTCAATCTAAACTCTTGAGAGCTTGTACTGATACAATTTATGATATACAGGTGATTATTAATTCTCGTGCCTTAGAGTTGCATATGGCTCTAGGGTGATGAGCTGAAGTTCACGATCTTACCGGCAAGCGCAGCCATCGAGCAGACATTAGGCCGCCATTTCAGTATCATTAGTAGCTGAAAGTTCAGTAGAACTCTGCGCTGGTTGGCTCTTATTAAGTTTTATGCAGAGCAGCAACAAGCTTCCCGGTATGTGATCGATTATATGACAAGGTTGCAGTTCGGGTGGGGGCAACACTGGTCTAGGTTTGTACTCTGTAGTGGAACTTAGATCGTAGGACCCCACAGAAGGTCCTAAATCTATCCCACCCGGCAGAATAGTGCTTGGAATAGGACTTCGGAAAGTTCTTGGGATATCTGCCACATCAGGAAGAGATACTTCAATGGTGGCAGCTGCACCAGAAGGTCCTCCCGTCGTGAAACCGCCAGTCGAGGTTGCTGCGATAGCGGAATTATTAGCTACCCCATTGCCTACCACAACAACACCGCGACGACCCGAACGACCTTGTCTCCTCTTACGTCTCGTATCTCTATCCTTATCTTTGTCTAACCGTTCCAATTCAGCTGCAGAAATTTGAAGCAAATTTGGTGTATACAGCTTTGCATCAGATGGCGCTCTGAGAACATCATCCACTGTTATGAGAGGAAGCATTCTACTACGAATATCATCATCATCGATCACAGAGCCATCAAAGTTGTAACCCAGAAGCGCCAAAGATTTGTGATACATGTGGACTTGCTCTCTAATCGAATGAGCAACAGCAGTCACAAACTCACCGGGCAACGATAGTTCCTGACACATATTTTCAGCAAATTCCTCAGGACAATTATCTGTATTAGAGATATCCCATTCGAACTGATCTATCAGTTGATGCTGTCCAACAACTATATCAATTTTGATCTTGATTCGCATGTCATCGCCACCTGGGCGCTCTTGGTTCAATTCAATATAAGGATCCGACTGGTATTCAGTTATTTGTTCTTTCATAGCTTGTGCAATCGTTTCAGCCATTAGGTCCTTAGACGTCGATGCATATCGGTAATCTCGAATCATGTCATCCACGAAATCCTCTATCTTTAGTATTCCGTCGTGTTTGTTCCAAAGTAATGTATCTCTCAAGAAGAACCTGTCACGCTCCTGATCGAACTCCAGTCTTATTGGCACCAATTCCTCACTTTCCTCACTCATTGCTTGTCTGTAGATTTGCAATCTATCTTGATACAAATGACGTCGTCCATCGATAAGCGTCTCTGGAATAACTTGACTCAAAGAATTTGTCACACCGTTACCATAACCAGAGTATCCATCACCCCATATACTGGCAGATGGAATATTCTGAGAGGTATTTGTTATGGATTTCATTCTAGTTGCTTTCAATTCTTGGTAATACTTCAAAGTGTGCCACAGCTTACCGAGGTACTCCTTATTACTGAAACCGTAGATACTGAAAGGTTCATAACCATTTGTCTCCTTTGTTAGCTCTGATTTATTTGCCTTGTCTCTTTGGATAATCTGCTCATATAGCAAGGTGTCCGTCGTCGCCTGCTGTTCAGACCAGAAGGTAGGATGCGGCAGCTTAGTCTCTGGGGGATCAAATTTGATCGTTTGATACTTGGGCAACTCAAATTTGGGCATAGGAGTGACTGGTGCCGAACCTGGCATACTAACACTTTGCTGCTGAGAATCAAAGCGAGGAGCGTCAACTGGGGCTACTGGAACCGTGGGCATTTGTTGTTGCTGTACTTGGGGCCCGACTGGATTTTGCATTTCGAGATTCTGGGTCCTTTGAGCATGTGGATTTGGAGGTGATTCATTGGATTGAGGAAGCGGACCAGGCTGCTGTTGTTGCTGCTGGTGTTGATGTTGATGTTGATGTTGCTGGTGTTGCTGGTGGAGTTGATTTTGTTGATTTTGCTGATTTTGTTGCTGCTGTTGTTGTTGCTGTTGCTGCTGTTGTTGTTGTTGTTGTTGCTGTTGTTGTTGGTGTTGCTGATGTTGCTGATGCTGCGGGTGCTGCTGGTATTGGTGCTGTTGCTGCTGTAGTTGCTGCTGCAATTGTTGTTGAGCGACGGTAACAGCTGCGACGACGGCTGGATTGTTTTTAGCAATGGCCTGCTGTTTCAAATGACTCAGCACCTGTTGTTGCATCGGAAGTGGCAGCTGAGCAATTTGAGGTGGTAAATTAATTGGCACTTGGGGAGAATCTGCGTCTCTTACAGACTGTCTTTGCATTCCCGCATGTTGTGCCGCAGCCGCACCGTTTAATTGTTGACCAATCGGTATATTAGCAGAAATCGGCACCTGTTGTCCCTGTAATGGTTGTGGTTGCTGCTGAGACAGGTGCTGAGAACCTGGCGTTTGCGAATGAGAGTTGGCTCTGGCTTGAGCTTGAGCCTGAGCCTGAGCCTGAGCCTGAGCCTGAGCCTGAGCCTGAGCCTGAGCCTGAGCCTGAGCCTGAGCCTGAGCCTGAGCCTGAGCCTGAGCCTGGACCTGAGCCTGGGCCTGAGCATGTGCTTGGGCTTGAGCATGAGCGTGAGCTTGAGCTTGGGCCTGCGCTTGCGCCCTTGCTCTCGCTCTAGCCTCAGCATGTGCCTGATCTCCGCCTGGGGATAGTCCCTGAGGCTGCTGAACCTGGGAATTGAAAGAAGATTGCTGCTGAAGTCGGTTCATCAATAATTGTCGATGTCTCTGCTGGATCATCTGAACCTGTGCGGGCGTCAAATTTTGAAGTACATTTCTCGGTATTTGTGATAAGTTGAAAGATGGAGTCCCTATATTACTGAACGGGTTTGGGTTGGTCACGCCATTGGTTTGCTCTGCTGGTAATGCATTCTGACCATTTCCACCATTTTCTGAGTTCATAAGCGTCTGGTTTCTTTGGTTTGTGATGCTTACACGATCTTCATTAATGGTAGAATGTTTTTTCAAAACTTCAACATGACTACTACCCATGTTGAAGGTGAAAAATTAACTTACTGGGTACCTAAGTGTCCCATATAGAGCCAATTTGCGATGCCTACGGAGCAATCAGAACCGTCAATTGGGCTTTCTCCAGGTACAGAAAATCTTGCGACTCTATTTCTGCGAAGGAACCTCGTAGCTAACTCATTTTCAGAAGCCGTTGAAGAGACTGGCACCTAGGGAGAAATATGGCTTCCAGTAGATGTAGAGGCTTGAGCTACTAGATAATCTTTCAACAGTTTAAGCATTGAAAAGCCATGACTGCGATACAAATCAAGAGTACTAAATCGGTTCTCATACGCAAAGATAGACTGTCTGCGATGAAGTGACGGCAGAAGTATGTTCTGTTGAGTTTTCAAGCTAGCTGTACAGCATCTGATGTAAATCTACGCAGCGCAACAGACCTGGGAGTTGGCTACCTTTACCTTTCATTGTTAATGACTATATAGATGTCGACTTTTCTTGAAGTACACTCTTGAAAAAACTAGTGAACACATCAACGGCCATCAACGGTACAATAAAGCGGGCTGATCGGGGGGGCAGAAGATGTTCATATCTTTTTATATCACAGATTCAAAATATTCCTTGATATTCCAGTATCTATTGAGCTCGAACTCGCCGCCGTTTGAGCATCTGAAGACTAAGGTGCAGGATGTCTGTCCAGAGCTTATGAGCGATGCTAACGCTCCAGAGAATGGCACAAGGACCGATGATGGCAACAGCAACTTGAATTCAGTTTACCGATCGGTCGGTAAAAACTTGGAGCTTTACAAGCTTTACTCTTTGACGAACAAGCTTCATTATTTCTGTTTAACTGCAGGCTCTAGCTCAGTATCCAAGTGTCCACCTTTTGCGTTCATGGAAAAGATGGACAGACTTTTACTAGAATATTTTGATAAGGATCAATTGACAGCGAGTAAGATTATTAACAATTACGACCGTATAACCATGATATTTTACGTTTGCATCAATGGCGGTGAACCAGCGGCTGGCAGGCTATACAGCAACAAGATTAAACAGGTGGTACCGGTGAGGTCTGATCTCTCAAAGATCATAAACTCCACGGCGCATAGCTTACAAGTAGCGGTTCAACGCCAGGGCCAACAACAGGGTCAAAAAGTGACCAACACACAAGCAAGGTTGGAAAGCGATAGCTTTTGGCAAGAGAATGAGACAGTTCCTTGGAGAAGTGCCGGCTTGAAATACACCAACAACGAATTTTATGTCGATATGAATGAGTCGATACATGTAATTTATCAAAAGAGTCGCAAGAAAAGTGGTTCTGCCTCGCGCTACGACTCATCTAAAATGACTATGGTCTGTGGTACGATCAACGGCTCTGCCACTGTTAGATGCTACTTGAGCAACAACCCATCTGTGGATCTTCAGCTCGATCTAGCAGGCAACGATCTTGGCATTCCAGCCTTCCACGACTGCATAGAACCAGATAAAAACGGGGGTCTCGCCAATTGCAATCTCACCTTTATCCCACCGGATGGAAAGTTTACTCTGATGCAGTACATCATAGATCTCGACCAGCATCAACTGAATCAATCCCACAGGTACAACAACTGCGTCGGCCTCGTCACCGTAGGCTTCAGCGATCAGCTGGGCACGAAAAAGGACGAGTTCGAACTAACAATCAACGTGGCCAATTCAAGAGAAGTGGAAAATATCCAAGATCTACGTATCCTCCTAGAATTACAGCCGTCTGCAGACAACCAATCGCCACAACAGCAACAGGAGTCCCTCGAGGACTCTGAAAGCAAGATCAAGGTCATGCGCAACACACACGGAAGGTTCGAGAACAGCGTTGCCTCGGGCCAAGGATCCTGGATCTTCGACAAAGAGACGCCAACAGGCACTTTACCAGTGCTGAGAGGCTGTTTGGAAGACAGCTCAGGTCTCCCATGCGTCGCCAGAGTACAACGCGTCTCACTGTCTTACTCGCACACCGGTCAGTTGGCAAGCGGCATCAAGGTGAAGGCTATAAACATCAACTCGCAAGGTACCGCGGGCACAAGGCCCTTCAAAGGTGTCAAGTATATGACCAGTACAGGCGATTACGAAATAAGATCTTGAAGTAGCCTCCGCCATCTAATAAAGCCCTCTCTATAGACCACTTCTCGACAGTCGTTATAGCCGTTAATATTTCAAGTGCTTCGCGCTTAAGCGCATAAACTCCGGACTTTGGGGTCCGCCGCCCTAGAAAGCGGGGGGCGGAGGCTAAAGGGATCGGAATGAAACCATGATGGCGGTTAAACTGGCACGGTATATAAGCTGCTCGGTTTCGACGTGGCGTGCAGTTCGGACTTCAGGCAAAAGCAGAAGTAGTAACGTGTCACAAGATGTCTGGCGAGAGATTAGAGTTCAAGGACAGGGTAGTAGTTATCACCGGGGCCGGGGGTGGACTGGGAAAGGTTTATGCGTTAGAATATGCTAAGAGAGGGGCAAAAGTTGTGGTTAATGACTTGGGTGGTACTCTGGGAGGCTCGGGAGGTAGCAGCCGAGCAGCAGATGTGGTTGTCGAAGAGATTAAGAAGAACGGGGGCGTTGCAGTGGCCAATTACGACTCTGTTAGCGATCAAGGGGAGAGAATAATTCAAACCGCGATAGATAGTTTCGGTCGAGTTGATATCCTGATCAACAACGCTGGTATCCTGAGGGACGTTTCCTTTGCCCGCATGTCGGAGAAGGAGTTCGGGTCCGTCGTGGATGTTCATCTGAATGGTGGGTTCAAGTTGTGTAAGGCCGCTTGGCCTTACATGCTCTCTCAAAAATTCGGTAGAATCATCAACACGGCGTCACCTGCTGGGTTGTTCGGTAATTTTGGTCAGGCTAACTACTCTGCCGCTAAGCTGGGTTTAGTCGGTATGGCAGAGACCTTAGCTAAAGAGGGTTACAAATACAATATTAGGGTTAATGCTATTGCACCTCTTGCAAGATCAAGAATGACTGAAAATGTGCTCCCACCACACATCCTGAAACAACTGGGACCGGAAAAGATAGTTCCCTTGGTTCTCTACTTAACTCACGAGTCTACGCAAGTTACCAACTCCATTTTTGAGCTTGCTGCAGGTTTTTATGGGCAAATCAGATGGGAAAGGTCCTCTGGGCAAATTTTCAATCCAAACCCTGAAACTTTCACACCTGAGGCCATACTGAACAAATGGAAATCGATTACCGACTTTAGGGACAAAAGCTTCAACAAAGCACAGCATCCAATTCAGCTGTCAGATTACAATTATTTGATTACAAAGGCCAAGGAATTGCCAGCGGAAAATGATCAAGGAATGGTGAAAATCGCTTCTTTGAAGGGGAAAGTCGTTATAATAACAGGGGCTGGCGGAGGCTTAGGAAAATCCCATGCTCTCTGGTTTGCAAAATACGGTGCCAAGATTGTCGTGAATGATATACGCCATCCAGATATCGCAGCAGGCGAGATCAATCGAGAATTCGGTGATGGAACAGCTATTGCCGATGGACATGATATTATCACACAAGCTCCTCAAATCATTGAGAATGCTCTAAAGAGTTTCGGCCGAGTTGACGTGCTGATCAATAACGCTGGAATACTGCGTGATAGGTCTTTTAAAAAGATGACTGATGAGGAATGGTATGCCGTCTTGAGGGTCCATTTATATGCCACATTTGCCATGTGCAAGGCAGTTTGGCCTGTTTTTCTAAAACAGAAATCAGGCTACATCATTAACACAACTTCAACATCTGGTATCTATGGAAATTTTGGACAGACCAACTATGCTGCTGCCAAGGCAGCAATTCTTGGTTTCTCCAGGACTCTTGCCATTGAGGGTGCTAAGAAAGGAATCAGAGTCAATATCATTGCTCCTCATGCGGAAACGGCTATGACGAAGACTATATTCACTGAAAAGGAATTGACTAACCATTTTGATGCTTCACAAGTTTCACCCTTTGTTATTCTACTAGCAAGTGAAGAACTACAGGAGAAAGGTGGTCGTAAAGGGGTTAATGGGCAACTGTTTGAAGTCGGCGGCGGTTGGTGTGGACAGACAAGATGGCAGAGAAGTGAAGGGTTCACCTCTGTTGCAGCTTCTATAGAGCCAGAAACTATAAGAGACAATTGGAAACAAATTACTAATTTTGAATCAGGAACCATCAACCCAAGCAGTACTGAGGAATCATCTATGGCTATTTTACAGGCCGTTCAAATGGCACAATCTTCGAAAGGTTCCCAGGATGTTTTCCGTTACTCTGAAAGAGACTGTATCCTGTACAATCTAGGTCTCGGAGCCACAAGTAAGGAATTGTCTCTCACATACGAAAATGATCCCAACTTCCATGTTCTACCCTCATTTGCCGTCATTCCCTTCATGACGAGCATCACTACCCTTAAAATGAACAGATTGGTAGAAAACTTCAGCTATGCTATGCTTCTCCATGGCGAGCAGTATTTTAGATTGGGTGAGTATCCGCTACCAACCAAGGGGAAACTGAAGACTGTTGCCAAGCCATTGCAGGTCTTGAACAAAGGAGGGAAAGCCGCTGTCATAGTCGGTGGTTTTGAAACGTATGACGTGGAAACGAAGAAGCTGCTTGCTTACAACGAAGGCTCGTTCTTCATAAGAGGTGCTCGCACCCCTGGCGGCAAACAAATTATCAAGGGTGAAAGGGCGAAATTTGCAGTGCAAAAGTTCGGAGCACCAGACAGAGAGCCTGACTTTGAAACAGAGGTTGCTACTCATAAGGACCAAGCTGCCCTCTATAGACTTTCTGGAGACTACAATCCGCTACACATCGATCCCAACCTGGCTAAAGCCGTCAGGTTCCCACGTCCAATACTTCATGGACTATGTACTCTTGGTGTAAGCGCTAAAGCGCTGCTCGAGAAGTTCGGACCTTACTCTGAATTGAAAGTGAGATTTACCAATGTTGTCTTCCCCGGCGAAAAGTTGAAGGTGAGAGCCTGGAAGCAACCCAATGGAACCGTGATTTTCCAGACTGTCGACATTGACAGAAACGTCACGGTATTGGATAATTGTGCTATCAAATTGATAGGTTCAGGCTCCAAGTTATGATTATGACTTTACAAGTAAATAATGTTAGCTAGTGGTTTTCAAAAAGGGTTTTCATTGCATGATTCTGTGCTTATCCAGCTCGAACCAAAGTATCAACATAATATGAATAAATAATATACGCCTATATGAATTTATCGCTGCCGCAAAATTGTAACGTAAAGGGCTGCGTTCGAGATTGAATGCTATCGATCTGTCGATCCCGAATCTAGTTAATTCTATCCTCAGGGGGGATTTCCTTGACCCAGTAAGAACCTAGACCGGGAATCTTCTTGTAGAAGGTGTCCTGGAACTTAGGCCATCCAGCGGTAAACACAAACATGCCCGCTGTAGAAGCAGCCCCCCAAATGGCGAGGTTTGGGAGGTAGCTTACCAAGTTGCTCGAGTTGACCCTGCCGAAATGTGGTGCTGCCTTGGTCGCTAATTTAGAGATATACTGTTCGAATGAAAAAATCAATAGTTAGTTTGCATTGCCAGGTTATCTAAGTCTAACGGGCGTCTCGTACACAAAACTTAGGGAAACATACTGAAACCATTGCTTTGATATGCTGTCTTCTGTGTGAATTTAAATCGACCTGTATGAATCAAGATCTTTTAAATATAATCACATCTCTCAAGCCTTACGGGGCTCTTCAAGCTCCAATTCAGGTTGAACCGACCACTTTGACGAAATTTAACGGTGATCGTTATTGACGGTAAATGGTAAAATACTCCAGTGTGATTGGTTAATGGTCACGTGCAGAAATCTTCAACAGTAGTCATGGTAACTGAACGGTACTGGAGAAGTTGTCTTTATCGATGAATCGATCAATGCGGCGGCATCGTATTCCATCATGCTGTCCGGATCTTCTAGCTTTTACCGAAGACATATGGATAATGCTTCTTTACTGCGGCGACGGAATTGGGCCTGGCGTAGTCGTTAACATCAAAGAATTTGTTGACACAGCTCCACTTGTGCCATGTGAAATCTTTTCTAGGATTACACTCACAGTGCAAGATCTCCCTCAGCTCTTCATCAGCGGGACAGTCTTGATTGGGTTTATGCATGTATCCTGTGTTGGCGACAAAGTGCAAGCTATCAGCGGGTAGCATGAAACTGATAGCCAGTGTGTGTATCGGAGCATCTCCCCACCTCTCGTAAAAGAAGCCACCCTTGTCATCCAGGAACTTGAAGTATTCCTGATATGCTTGAGAACGGTAGAATCTTAAATTGGCAATCTCGAAATTCGACCAGAAATGACAAAGATTGTACGTCTGTCCTTCATCGTCCGTGATGAACTTGGCGTTGTTCTTGTCAGCCACATATTGAGGATTTTCTCTAAAGAACTCCATCGTAGCATCCCAGAGAGATGGAATTGTTCGTATGTCCTCTTGTAATGCCATGTTAAAAGCGTACAATTTATTATTTTCTCTCATATACTGGAAAACATCATAAGTTATTTTACAGTCAAAATGAACTCCAGGCTCAACCCTCCAGTAGTATTCGATGTCGCGTAATTCTTCCAAATGGTAGAACAAGCCAGAGTTAAAGCGGCACATGAATCTATATGATTCGCTGTCTCCATACATGACTTTGTTCTTAGCATAATCCTTTCTACTGGCAGCAGCTTTCTCCTCGTCAATTTGCTCTGGATATGACCACATTTCATCCGGTACTTTGATGAATTTAACACCGCCCGAGACTTTGGAAGTCACTTGGTCCTTAAACTCGTCGGTGAATTCTTCATCGTTCATGAACCACCACTGATAATGATACTTCGAATTGAAGCTCTTTTCAAAACGCTCAATTGTGTCGATCATGTCACTCAGTTCAGAGTTTCTCACCAGAGTCAGAATAATATCATTTCCCTTATTACCAGTGCTCTCATAGAGCCTAGATACGTCAGTATCAATCGTCTGTAGTCCAGGGGATCTATTTAGTTCATTAAAGGGTATTAAGGATGTGTTGTAGATGCAAAAGAGGATCACAGGACATATGATGGCGAACACTGCTATGACTCTCAAATATCTCCTATGGGCAAATCTCCGCCATATGGCAGAGTTGAACATTTGCCTACTCATTGAGACAGGATACCTTTGCCATTAGAAGCATTATGCTCTAAGCCAAATTAGCTCTGTTTTTCTCTACTTGCTTGTTCGCGACTAACTCACCACCTAAGATACTGACGGTGGAAACAAAGAAACAGGATTCTGGGGTTTCTCCAGCTCTCGAAGTTGATAGGAAAGTCTTTGTATAGTTACAAATGATACCATTCGTCTATATAATCGCCTTAGGGCAGTACATTGATCCAAAACCTCATCACTTCCTTCTTCTCAGATTCTGTCTTTTCGCACTTGAATTCGACGTAGTTTAGACCTTCGTTCAGACGAATATCGAACTTTTCGGACCCCGTATAATCCTCTTGTTGTTCTTTCTTGTTTTGTGTGCTCTCCTGCTGCTGCTTTAAGCTATTTAGAGTCGTTCTCTCAGAATTGATGTTTTCTTTGTTAACTGTTAATGATGTCACTGTCTTCTTATCCTTCAACGTAGCAGCCAGCGTCAGGAAGGTTTGTACTGGCTGTAATGTGAGTGAGAACAGATTTTCATTTTGACTCAGTTGATCACCATTGAAAAGGTATTCGACCCAATTCTGACTGCAGGAAGGTTTGCCGCCTATCACTGGTGTTGTTGCTTGTCGATAAAGGTTCTTGGAGGAGTAGATGCAAACCTGATTGATCAAATCATAGGGTACTTTTTCCATGGTGTGCTCTTCCGATGTGAGTTCCTTCTGCATTGATGCTAAGATGTTATATTTGAGCACTCTGGGAGGCTCTTCGATGGGTGTAGACAGTTTTTGTTTCTTGCTTTGTAAGTCCAGCTTCTCAGGTCCCAGAAGATAATCTTCAGACAAGATGGCTCTATTGTACCCATTCCCAAGTCCTTCAAAATGATTGAAGTCAAAATCCGCGTCATCATCCTCATCTGGAGCTTCTTCTGTTTGATCGTTGCCACCATTCGCTAAGTACTGCTCGTACTCGACTTTGTCGTACTCGAGTTTGATCTCTCCACGTTCACTCGCATCCCGCAGCTCTGGGAAGAACTTATCCTGTATCAAATGATTGAAATACCTTAGTAATTTTTGAGAATCTTGGTATATCAAAGTGGTACTGTCGTTGAAGACCAGAGCATTTTGGAATACAAGCTGAGTATCAATAATGAAATCATAGATCTTGGCGTAGTAGCCAACCTCTAGGTTTTGCTTTACAGGCGCCAGAGCTGACGGTCTGTGAATGACTTCATAGTAGTCTGGAAGCTCATCTCTCTCCACCAAATGCATAAAAGGTTCACTTATCTTCATAGTTCCATCTGCATCTGTCTTGGTTGCCCCATACTCCAATTCAATATCTTTATCTGTTGCTTCTATTACTCGATTCAGATAGTTTAGAAGACGAGGCCTAACGTCATCAGAAATAAGATAGTTCCTGGTAACATTCTTCGCTTTCAATACCTCGTACTCAATGTAATGAACCATCTGCAAGGAGTTTTTAACTATTAAACTATCAGCCTCATTGTAAGAGGCACAATTCTTGGCTAACAACTCGACATCTAATAAAAATGTATGAGATCCATCTGGAAATTCATAATCTCTAGATTTGATCTCATTGATGGAAATCGGTTGCTGTATCCTATAGTAGTACTGCGGATGAAACTTTCTGCTTGGTAGTTTGATGAAATCTTTAAACACCGCCTTGTAGGACTCAATCAAATAATTTAGAGTAAAGGAAATGAAAAGGTTGAATTTGGGAATGGACCAGTCATCCTGATATAACTCGGAGTCCGGGAATAAAGGGATATTATAATCGACGTTTGGAAGGTCGCCAATTCTAGGTTGCTTCCCAGCAACATATTTGGCGACTTTCTCCTCCTCTTCCTCTGGACCCTTTCTCTTCTTAACAGCCATGTTTCGCTGAAAGAGTTTGACGTCTAATAGAGCTCACAAACAGCCTCTACACACCGCAACTGCTCTGAGAGTCTGTTAACGATATCCTCAGATGCCATTTTTGAAAGATCGCCTGGCCCTTGGTGTTCGTTGAAAGCGAGCCATTCGATTTACATATTACATAGTACATCCAAGGTGAACCTTATCCGAGGCAGGTTCACTGAAGTGTCACCACGAGCCTGCCCTCTGGCTCTACGCGCAACTCCTCCTCCAAAGTCTGAAAAATCTTTTCATGCAGTAGTTTAAGATGTCTTTTCATCTGGTCTGACATTGCGGTTGTTGTATCCAGCGTGCAGAAATTACTCCTGGAGCTACTATCATGTTTTGGACCGCTATCTTGGTTGCCACCTGCAGTCGAACCGCTCGCGTTTTCCAGCGCAGAGTCCGGTTCTTGCTGAATCAAATCCGATCCCTGGACCACGATCCCGCTATTACTTATCATTGAGATGTCTATCAGCTTGTCATTCGTGTTAGTCACGATCTCCTTCAACGCATTTTCTCTTGCCCGCAAACGCTCCTCATGCTCCCTCATTTGGTGTTGTAACGCATTATAGTCGTCATTGCCATTATTGTAACCGTTTTGCTGGCTCGCTAACAGAGCCTCGTTTTCGTCCAGGTCATTTTCTCTACAACAGCTCAATATAAGTCCCATCCTTCAAACAAGCAACCCCACAAACAGACCCTCACAATTTATTCCCATGCCGCAACGCTATCAGTAGTTCTCATCTAAAGTGACCTGCCTCAAAGGGCTCTTGAATTCTTCAAGCTCCAACAATGCGGGTAACGCGTGGAGCTCTAAGGTTGAAAAATTTGAGATTCTGGTATAGTAGAAGATCGACCTAGAAGACGCCATTAGTTGATAATCGAGTCCGTGAGTTTGGATCCGTTTGGGGAATAATGTGTTTAGTTGGTATCTCCCATCAGGCTCGCTGTGCTTTGAGGGGCTCGCTGTTGCAGGCGAGAGCATTGCACAACACACATACTCCATCAGACTTCTTCTCCTGGTTTAAGAAAAAGAAGGCAGAGGAGATCGAGCCCGCTGTCCCTAGTAAAGCTACTGATGAATTGATCAAGGATATCGAGAGTGGTAAGAAAACCGAGCCCGCGGTAAACAGCCAGAGATTAAAGTTGACTCCGGAGAATTTCATTGGCAAAGAGTCAGGTCATTTGGACAAGGCAGTACGTCAGAAGCAGATCCGTCAGGTTCTATTCAACAGTTGGATATCTAAGAAGACAGTTTTAACTGAAAGGCGACTTGAGGAACTTTTTGTGGAGTCCTATAATGAATCGTTCCCAGGGGAAAAGATCTCAACTCTTTCTGATGGCAACCTCAATGCCAAATTCCCTGATTTGGTGACAAAGTTCCATTTCACCAAGCTTTTGCAAGCCAAGAGCGGATATATGATCCCCGATTATGTTATAACAGTTCGGAACAGTCCTTTTGAAATTAAAAAATACTTCCTTGATGAGATAGTTTCTGGCAAGCAGGCCAGATATAAGGAATCGGAGCCAAACGCTATTCATTTGACACAGGAAAAGTTCACCTCTCCAAATATCTATGTTGTGCCCGATGTCGACTTCAAATCGCAGAATAAGAACTACCGTAAAATAATGAGAGAGGTCAATCTAGCGGAGGCTGAAGTCTCAAGGAGGGCAATGGAAGATGCAGCAAATAGTTGATAATTTACCAGAATCGGCTCATGGCGAGCTCTTCTGATAACATGAACGGAGGATCGTTCAAGCTTGTATATAAAGTGGCAATGTAAAATCATGATATAACACAATTCGCATTCTGTCTAATATAAGAGGTCAGTTCGAGGCTCAAGGCTACCAAGAATTCTACATATTTTTTTTTTGAGCTTTGCCTTTAATTATTTTATGTTTAGTGTGGCAATGATGATGATACAACATGTGGAAAACAAACATTAGCTCAAGTACCAAACTCGAACTGACACTTGCTGCTAGATAACCAATGAACAGAGATGCTTCTTTCTGTTGGGAGTTGTATCATGTTTTACTGTTGAATCCTAAGGCTCATGAGTACAGATTGACTTTTGGTCCCAGCCAAGGTAACGAACACTTTTTGTTTGACGAGGATGAATATATGAGTGAAACTCTGTGCCCTAAGTCAACTTTACTGGTAGTGTTCAAGGAGAGCCATGACTTTTTGACTCTTTTCCAGTCTCACGTTTGTAAGTTGAGCCTGTTTCGTTCGTTCTTTTATTCCTGAACAAATACACTAACTGTTCGAAACTCTCATAGTAGCTACGAATCATGATCAAATGGACATTTATGTCTGCACTTTGGGGCTTCTTTTGACTGCACCTGGGCATCAGACAGCACTCAATCTACATGAGAAGATATTCTTGGAGAAATTGACTAATTGCGAGGCTACAGAAGCCGGGGCTTGGCTACAGGATGAAATTCTCATCGTCGAACGACTTTTGACCTCAAATAACAATCGCTTAAACAAATCTTCAGCCTTGTGGTATTTGTATCGAAAATTGATGGTTTTAGCTATTGACATGAATTGTGAGCACCTGAAATCGATAGAAACGGTAATTTCTTCAGGGAAGCGTCATTTTTCGAACTATTACTGCTGGACTACTGCAAGATGGCTGTATGATGTAATGTCTCCAGCAAAAAAAACCCATTTACTCGAAGCAACACTAGAGTTTTGTTTAGAAAACGTTCGAGACGCATCTGCTTGGAGTGCCTTAGCTTACATGGTCTGCCAACATAGGATAAAATCTGATTACAATTTCAGTGACTACAAGCGTCTGACAAAGCTTTTGAAGCTGCAAGTAAACGAATCTAATAAATCTTCTTGGATTCCTTTGGAAATCGAGTGGTATGTGAGAAAAATAAGAAACACAATAGATTTGGTTGCTGCAGAGGAGTGGCCTCCGTATCTGTGCTTGCTGACACTAATGAATGAAGTGCCCGACACTTTCCGGCTTGAAGCTTTTTCCAGCTGGCATGATGATGTTCTCGGCTTTGAAGAGAAATATGGAACTATTTGCCTGCTCCGAAAAAATCCTGTTGTACCGTCAAACCTAGTTGAAAACGCTCTTCTATCCCGAACCGCTCGTCATTTAGGATTCAAGAAGCTCTTTCTCCTCAAGCGACCTTCAAATGGTGGTGACTCAAGTCAATTTATTTTTTGACACGTATGCGTACTTAAGAGGACCAAGATATACACAAAAACTGTTCACTATGGAGTTTGAGAGAGCTCTTTTTCTTGCAACTCACTCTTTTTATAAGCGGGGATGGCAAACTTCTCCGTAAATTGCTGTCCTGGCAAAATTGGCGCAATCTCAAGGATGCTTTTAATCTGCTCTTCGTAATCATCGCCATCCGGTATTTTCTTGTAGATGTAATAGTCCAGATCTTCGTTCGGTTGGGCTCGCCTGAACAATTTTGGATGGAATTCAACCCCATCTTCTACCCGCTTCTTGGCCAACTCCCTCTGATAACTTTCGATCTTGTATTTCTCTTCAGTTGCAACTTCATGATCACGGGCGGCTAAAGCGTCAAGAACCTTCTTCCATAGTCTTCTTGATTCGTATTCTCCTTGCTCACTTAGTGGACGTACCTTCGGTTTGCTGACGTTACTTTTGTGTGTATCGAAAAAGATTGTCTTCTTCGAGTGTTTATCAGTTAGGTCTTTAATATACATAATATCATTCCACTTTCCTGAAATCTCATAATACTCTTTACCATTTTTGTCTTTCACGGTTCCTGCAATTGCATCATATGTTCCAGATATGAAGCCCTTCGTTTTGAAGTCTATGTCTACCTGATAGTCCGGGCCTTTTATAATCATATGATCTCCTAACTCAATCCGCATCTTACCGAATAAAATCCCTCTAGCATACAAGTTAGGTTGAGAGAGAGTATATTTTTCAGGTTTCCCACCGGAGTCCTTGATGTCCAGAAACTGTAGAACGCTTAATCCTGCCATCATAGCAGCCGTCGAGTTACCCAAAAACCTGGATTTAGGTATGCAAACGCCATCCACTCTTATTCTGGATTCAGGAATCATATAAAAGTATGCAGATTCTGGAGGATGATGACTTGTCTGCTCCGCAATATAAAACGCTTGTTGCTTGTTTGGAAGATCCCAATAGCACGTAAAGTGTTCACCAAGTACTGGATTTAGAGGTTTCTTCACTGCTTTGGGTGCGATGTGCCACCCAGCCAAATACCACTTGACAACCTTGAGAAACCTTTGAAGTTTATCCTTTTCACTATGGGCATCCAAAACAAGATCAGGAAACTGCAGCTGGTTCGTGATCCTTTCCAGCATCGACTTCTTCTCCAGAATAAATGTAGGTAATGTTATGCGGGATAAGTCGCAGCCCGGCTTCAACTGAGAGATGATGTTAAGTAGAATATTCTGCCCAGACTCGTCATTTTCGTCCAGGTCATCTGTGTCAACTGGACCATCCGAAGGAACATCCTTATTAATCGAGCTAGCTGGGCTTACGTGTAGCGACTTTGACTTCAATTTGTTCAGGGGCATCATATTTAATTCCACTTGTCGAAACGATGCGTTCTGCCGAGTGATTTGCAAACAATCGAACTAATTGTGACTTGGTCTGGCCACTAAACAACTGTTTTGGCGATACGGAAGTGAACCCCTTTCGACTACGACTCGTCGTGTGATATCACTGTTTATAACTTAACCTTCGAAGTTTAGAAAAACACTTCGCGTCGCTTATCACAGGCTGCAGGTAATTTAACGTTCTACGATCAAGCAAAATTCAGGGTTCATTCTGAAAAGTTATGAGTATAATTAAATGAGTGAATGATTTACAGAAATCAACTTACTGTTATTGTTAAGTCCTTTGTTTATGATTTGTATCATGCTTTGGTCACTTCAGCGACCGACGAGCTTTGACCCCGTTTTGAGTCTTTATGCTCTACGGACTTAGCTTCATCATCGGTCTCTTTGGACTCAGACATCACAGATTTTGGCCTTTTGAAGGCTGCTGAGCCTTTTTCTAATTTCTTTCTTTTACTCTTCTTAATCGGTCTTGCTTCGCCTTCCTCGTAGACATCGCTGGCCAAATCGTATTGCTTAACATACTTTATGACCAAAGAATAAATGTCAGAGTTTTGGTATTGCTCATCAAAATTACGGCATAGGTTGAAGAACTCGTTGCATGGTACGTGTATATCGATCTTCTCTTTTTTATCCTCCACATTAACATCGAGTCCGATGTACATGGTTGTGATGTAAACTATAGGCTTATCCTTGTTGTCCGGATCTTTCCTCGACTCCTCTGTGACTCGGATAAACTGCTTCAAGTCCTCTTCCGTCTTATATGTGCCACAACTATCCACTATTTTTTGACGCTCGTCCTCTGTTTTGTAATAGTATGCGGTCTCAAACGGTTTGGTATATGGATGAGCAAGTTTGATCCCGGTCATTGCCTCTAATTTAAGAACCAGAAGTCTCACTTTACTTTCCACCATACCACTCCATTTCAGGTGCTGCTCGTCGCTTCCTGCCGTTGCCGCCATTACTGTCAAGTAAAACTTGTACTTGTAGAAAAAATTATGCTTTGTGAAAAGATCTGCCCATTTCAGTTTATTCGTGAAGATGTCATTAGTAATTTGAATTCCTCTTTCAAGTTCTTGTAGAATAACCTTCTTAGTGGAATCAGTTATATTGTGAGTCGCACACATGGACGGGTAGGCTGGGGTAATAACGGGCATTCTATGTGACCTGTCCTGTGCATAAATCTTAGGATTCCAAACACGCACCTGAAGAGGTCCATCTTCGATAGGCTTAAGAACCACAGGTTGAGGCCACTTCCATTCCGACAGTATCTTGAAGAACCTATTTAAAATGACTGCGCTACAAGCATTGGGGTATAATTGGCAGATTCTCGCTACTAACATTGCCCAAGCCACACCACCGGGAAATCCAAAAACGTTTGCATAAATAGCCCGGCGCTGGGCCCAAAGTTTGATCGCTCTCAACGCAATTCTGAATACAATTGGCTTTGGAACTAACTCCAGAATTTCATCGGTAACTCTAGTACCATTAAGAGCCCTCAGATCTTTTTCGTCCAGATTCCTCAAAAGATTTTTGTCTGATAGAGTTAGGGACTGTGGAATTTGTGCTAGATCTAAGCGCGCACATATTAAATCAATAGAGATGCCGCTGAATTTGATCTTTATAATGGGAACAAAGGCATCGGGTACGGGGGCAATTTCTTCCAACTCCGGGCGAGCCCTCAGCAGTCCATCAAATACAGCAAAGAAGTCCTCCCTTACTACATGTTTTGGAACCACGACCAACGTATCAATATCACTGCCTGGACCATGAACTCCTAACCTATAGGACCCGAAAGTAAAGATTTTGCCGCCTGAATCCTTTGCCATACCATCGGACATATTTTTTTTTTTGGATACCCGGTATACAAATTCTTCAGCTAGTTCTTGCAAGATCTTCAAAACTTTAACTCTGTTCTCCGTCTCCAGTTCAGTCTCAAAAGATCCCTCCTTTTTCAACTCTTGAATCAGTTCATCGTTTAACTTGTTCTCGGCCGCAGTTGATCCTGCCGTCGACACAGGTCCTGTGATACCGTAGACCTTCTGATAATTCATCGGGAGATTCTTCGAAAACTCTGACCTTCGATTTACGCCACTCTCACTCCTCAGACGTTGATTCGATCGATAAAACTGTGACCCTCCTTTGTGCCTTTGTGCACCTGCACCTCTCTCTAGACTGCGCTTGTCTCGGGACTTGTGTCTTGAATTAGTAACCTGAAGATTCCAAAATGAACTGTTTAAAGAATCGGTTACAGAACCAGCAAGCCTCTCGTTTGAAATTTTGGGAATAACGCTCGGTAACCAAACAAAATTCGATGACACAAAATAGGAATCTGGACACTCCAATACTCAAGTGCAACCGGAAAACCTAATGATCAGTTCGAAACTGTGTGATCTGGTGAGATCAAGATTCATTCGCTTTCTTCACAAGCAATAGTGACACCATGGTTAACCTTTACCATCGACGCGTAGTATCTCATTTTTGTGCTCCGGGTAAAAAAGCCTAAAGGGGCTCAATGGTGGTGGCTAAAGACTTAGCGAAAAACAGCTAGTTAGCCTCGATCGCATTTCATAAATAGAGAAGTAAACATAGTAATCTGATATCTTGATCAGTTACCTGTTTACCAGGCCAGCTATAGTTACTATTCAAATATGGATGAACATCTAATATCGACAATCAACAAGCTTCAAGATGCGCTTGCTCCTCTCGGAGGTGGTTCCCAATCGCCTATTGATCTTCCTCAGATCACTGTCGTTGGGTCACAATCCTCGGGTAAATCTTCGGTTCTGGAGAACATTGTTGGTAGGGACTTTCTGCCAAGAGGTACTGGTATTGTTACCAGAAGACCATTGGTTTTACAATTAATCAACAGAAGAGTGAAGAAAGATGACAAGAGTGTCGACTCCGCTGCCAAAGAATTGATCGATTTAAATGTTAGCAATGACAAGGAGAACCATAAAAGCCAATCAGAGGATAATGCAGATGAATGGGGTGAGTTCTTGCATCTACCAGGGAGGAAATTTTTC
Organism: Torulaspora maleeae; assembly: GCA_003708055.3. Lineage (NCBI taxonomy): Eukaryota > Fungi > Ascomycota > Saccharomycetes > Saccharomycetales > Saccharomycetaceae > Torulaspora > Torulaspora maleeae. The sequence goes on along the minus strand of PPNA03000005.1, from coordinate 113,691 downwards.
AATTTCGATGAAATCAGGCAGGAGATCGTCAGAGAAACGGACAAACTTACTGGTCCAAACTCTGGTATCTCTCCTATCCCAATCAATCTCAGAATCTATTCCCCTCACATTCTGACGTTGACTTTGGTTGATTTACCAGGTCTTACCAAGGTTCCGGTTGGTGATCAACCCCCAGATATTGAGAAACAGATCAAGGATATGCTTTTGAAATATATATCGAAGCCAAATTCGATCATTCTATCTGTTAACGCTGCAAACACAGATCTGGCCAATAGTGATGGTCTGAAACTCGCCAGAGAAGTGGATCCTGAAGGGATGAGAACGATTGGTGTCTTGACAAAAGTTGATCTCATGGACCAGGGAACTGACGTTATAGACATTCTGGCTGGAAGGGTCATCCCATTAAGGTACGGATACATTCCAGTCATTAACAGAGGACAGAAGGATATTGAGAAGAAGAAGACGATCAGAGATGCGCTGCAAGATGAGAAGAAATTTTTCGAAAATCATCCATCTTACAGCTCAAAGGCCCATTATTGTGGTACACCTTACCTTGCTAAGAAACTAAACTCCATTCTTCTCCACCATATTAGGCAGACTCTTCCTGATATTAAGGCTAAGATCGATGCCACTTTGAAGAAGTATCAAAATGAACTGTTTAATCTCGGTCCAGAGAGTATGGATTCCCCAAGTTCAGTGGTTCTAAGCATGATTACAGATTTTTCCAATGAGTATGCTGGAATCTTGGATGGTGAGGCCAAAGAACTATCAAGTCAAGAACTGTCAGGAGGTGCCAGAATCTCATTTGTCTTCCATGAGGTTTTTAAAAACGGTGTTGATGCATTAGATCCCTTTGATCAAATTAAAGACTCGGACATCAGAACGATCATGTATAACAGTTCAGGTTCAGCACCTTCACTTTTCGTTGGAACAGAGGCTTTCGAAGTGTTGGTTAAACAGCAGATTAGAAGATTCGAAGAGCCGTCGTTACGTTTAGTGAGCTTGGTTTTTGATGAACTGGTACGGATGCTTAAGCAGATAATATCGCAGACGAAGTATGCCAGATATCCAGCTCTGAGAGAGGCTATCTCTAACCAATTCATTGAATTCTTGAAGGAGGCCATTGTCTCCACTAATGAGTTTGTCATTGACATCATTAGTTCCGAACAGACTTACATCAACACTGCACACCCCGACTTGCTCAAGGGATCACAAGCTATGGCAATGGTCGAGGAGAAGCTACACCCCCGTCAGCCAGCCCTTGATCCTAAAACAGGCAAACCAATCCAGGGCCAGCAGCCAGCTGCTAAGACCCCAGCACCAGAAGAGAAGTCCGGGTTCTTCGGTGGGTTCTTTTCGACTAAGAACAAGAAGAAGCTGGCAGCTTTAGAGTCACCGCCACCTGTTCTGAAGGCAACTGGACAAATGACTGAAAGGGAAACTCTTGAGACAGAGGTTATTAAGCTTTTGATTAGCAGTTATTTCAGCATTGTGAAGAGAACCGTCGCTGACATTATTCCTAAAGCTCTAATGTTGAAGCTAATCGTGAAGAGTAAGAAAGATATTCAGAAAGTACTGTTGGAGAAGTTGTACGGAAATCAAGATATCAACGAACTGACAAAGGAAAACGACATCACCATACAAAGGAGAAAGGAGTGTAAAAAGATGGTGGAAATTTTGAGACACGCTAGTGATATAGTATCTTCAGTCTAAGGTAAGTGCCACTTTATTTTCGTCTAACTGTGTTTAAATTAACACCGTCTGCTCATTATAGTTAGATAGGTATATGTAATGAAGATTCTAGATAGACATCCATGGAGTTTATTAGATCGAAACAACAACGTTGAGCTAATCGTCGCTATCTACCCGCAAACTCAGTTCCTCGAAACCTTGAAACTCCGTCAAAGTCACATTTAAGAAAAATAAAATGTTTAGTAGTAAAAATGTTTTTTAATAAATATTTAAAAGTAGTACAGTGGAAACAAAATAAAAATTATTGCTATTTAAGAGTTTAAACCAAAGAATTTATATTCATTGCGTTTTGCTTTTGGGTGAGAGTTCCGAAGAGTTAAACGAGATTAATGAAGAAGAATATTTGGTTATATTCTCGCTAAGCACGGCTCAATCTGACTGAATTAAGAGTGAACATCACAGCTTACATAGCCTCAAATTCATCATTACTCGATACATTGTGGCATTGCTGGGAATTGTATATATGACTAGTGTACTTAAGCCGAGGGTCTCAATGAATTACGGAGTGGTCATATCACGTGGTAGTAATCTACTTCAAGCCACTTCTGCTTTGTTGTGGTGGAGTTATGGGATCTGAAAAACAATTTGATCGGGGTTCAAGAGCTAAACCGCTATATTCATGAAGAATGATGTATAAATATCTCGTGCTCTATCCTGCTTACTGCCATGCCGTCTCTTGAACCACTTTAATCTGAAATTTCCTTTACATAGCAAGAGTCTAGAGCTAAACATTACTCAGAACCAATTATTAATATGGCTACCAATATTACATGGCATCACAATTTAGTTTACTCAGAGCGTAAAGCATTGAGAAAACAGGAGGGTTGCACCATTTGGCTGACCGGTTTGAGTGCTTCAGGTAAAAGTACTATTGCTTGCGCGCTGGAACAGCTTCTCCTACAGAAAGGTGTTGCCTCGTACAGGTTGGATGGTGACAATATTAGATTTGGTTTGAACAAGGATTTGGGCTTCTCTGAAAAAGACAGGAATGAGAACATTAGAAGAATCAGTGAGGTTTCAAAATTGTTTGCTGATTCCTGCACCATCAGTATAACGTCTTTCATATCTCCATACAAAGTTGACCGCAATAATGCCCGTGAGCTACATAAACAAAGCGGTTTGAAGTTTATTGAAGTCTTCGTTGATGTGCCTTTAGAGGTTGCTGAGAAAAGAGACCCTAAAGGTCTATATAAGAAGGCCAGAGAAGGTGTCATCAAGGACTTCACTGGTATTTCTGCGCCTTATGAAGCACCTGAAAATCCAGAAATCCATCTCAGAACTGACTTGAAATCTATTGAGGAATGCTCTGCCACCATTTACGAGTACCTAGTTAAGGAGGGTTTAGTTAGACAAGATTAATAGTTTGTACAGTCAACTTCCGTAAAATAAACCCAGATCACGCATAATGATCCTCTGTTAGTCACCCCGAGCAGAGAAGCGCCGAAGGCCTCATCTTTTAAGACTGTCTAAGCGAGCTTGTAGCTCATCATCTGGACTGCTCGTAACATTCGCCCCTGAGGCATCCATGCGTTCAGCGATGCGTTGTGAGGGCTCAGTAGCATTACTGGCAACGACATCTTGCGGTGCATTTTGCAATTGGGCATTCAAGTCAACTCCAATCTCGTCTAGAACCTTGTTGACAATTTCGTCGGCCTCTTCATCTTCATCTAGCTCATCTCCCATAACATTATCAATAGACTCGTCCATGAACTCCTGCCTCTGATCCATCAAATCGTTTTGCTTCTCAAATTCCATCGATATACGCTGCAATTGTGGCAAATTCATCGACCTATTCATCCCAGCCAGTAGGACAGTCGCCTCCCTCATAGATCTCGTCATTTGATCACTACTTCTAACAGCCTGTATCCGAAGAGATATTGCCTGAAGCTGAGTTTTCATGTTGTCGAACTTCTGGATATGATTTTTGGTCCTTACCAGATCCTTCGCCTGAACTTTAGCCGCAGCCACTTGCCCATTCTTCGCTGACTTCTTGATGTCATTCACCAACTTCTTCTCCTGTACTTCCAGTTTCCTCTTTTCCCTATCAAGTTCCCTCTGTGTTCTTTCCAAAGCTCTTTGATTCTATATGATTCAAGATGTCTTGGTTAGTTGAAAATCTCATCATCTTATTTCCCGGTATTCGCAAGATTTCATGCAACATACCTTCTTCAGCCTCTCTTGTGGCGTAATGCTTTTGCCAAACGCCCACTGGAATACATTCATGATGAAGCTCAGAGCACTGAGACCTTCAAGAACGATCAAATTTTACAGTGAATGAGGACTATTTCCAGGAAATTTTAACTTGCATTGTCTCTAATTGATCCCTTCGAATGCCTTCATCGATGACTCGGAAAGAAAGTCACGTGTGATATTGGATAAAAATCATCGAGGTTCTCTCAAAGTTATCACTATTAATCCAGAGCTTAGTTCAGAATCCTCCTCTTATTGACGAGAGCATATTGTAGACAACTGCAACAATTAGCCAAGAAATCCACCATGCTATATGAACTGGTGGGAATAGTGCGAGTCTTGAGTCCCTCGGTGCCCAGTAAAGAGGCTAAGGATTTAGTCACTACTATTGGAAAATTAGTGATTCAGAATAGAGGTGTGGTGCGGAAGATACTACCCATGGGTAACAAGCTATTACCAAAAATCATGAAAAAGGACCAAGAGCAGCACTTCCAGGGCTATCATTTCCTGATGCTCTTCGATTCCTCAGCAGCAGTACAGTCAGAAATTCTCAGGACTTTAAAAAATGATCCTAGAGTTATCAGATCATCGATCGTGCGGGTTAATAATGACAAGCAACTTGATGTGGCTTCCTCGCTGGAAAGGTCGTCAGGATACAATTCTATTTTGGAGAAAGTTAATAGGAACGTCATGTAGGTATAACATGATTTACTTGTACATAATAAACAGGATATCGTTTGAGTAAAAAGATCAATACAAAATAGTACAAAACAGTAGCATGAACTCTCCTTAGAAAGATGATTTTATACAAGCCGGACTTTTCTGGTATTAATCAGATTCTGTTTGTAATGCTAAAATGCTTTCAAATAGAGTGAGAGTAAAGCACAGCAAACTTATCGAAATCTTTTGGGCGAGCGATGCCCTCTAGTCTATCAATTTGACTTTGAACGAACAGCAATGACAAAAGGGATGAGATTAGGAAGTAAAAATGGTATCACAACAAGTGCAGTGGTCATATCGTCGTAAGGGGATCTATCTTCCCGATGCTATCAATCAAATCTTGGCTTATTGAGCCGTGGAGAGGCGCTGACATAATCGTGTTGAAATTCAGCTAATGACGTGTTGGATGTTGCCGAGGATCTCGAGGTTGAAGTTGGCCCATCAAAGATCGAAGGAGTCTGGCTTGCCTCGTCCATTGAACTTAGTTCAAAATCGAGCTCCAAATTTGATAGCGGAACACTTTCCACATCATTGGGGTCAGCACGCAAAGGATTCATCTTAACAACATCGTAAGTCTCAATTTCCGCATACGACCACCTGCAAAATAGACTTGTGTCCACGGGAAGATGCGTATACTTCGTGTACTGAAAGATCGTATACGAAAGAACAGAACCAGCGACAAGGTCAACAAAGTAATGGTGAGTCAAGTACATTGTGGACCACCATAACCAACAGACGTAACCGATAAAAATGGGTCTCAATTTGGGGAAACAGTACGAGAAGAAAAGGGCCTCCATAGTGGCACAACCAGAGTGAAGAGATGGGAAAGCACCGAAAATAACAGACGAGTTTGTGAAACCACTTGTATAAAGGTTAATTCCCAGTAGCTTGTCTATTCTAGCCAGACCACCGGGAGAGCCATGCATACCGTAATGAGCCGACTCCAAACCATACAAAATCTTGTACCATGGGGGAGCAGCTGGGAATGCATTTTGGATTATAACACCGATCAAGTTCATGTACCCAAAAGCGAAGGCATAACCTCTTAAAACAGTAGGAGGACCGAAAAGGAATAGAATGATAGCCACAACGAATGGAGCACCAAAATGGAACAACCCATACGGAATCCAAGCCAAAATGTCCAGGAACATATTTGTGGAAGTGGCCAAAATATCACTCAGATTATCCCCGTAAAGCACAGTTTCCACAGCAGGAAGTACCTTGACTGTAATCTTTGGTCTATGATCAGCTGGAAAATAGGATGATGTGAAATAGAGGGCTAGCCATGTTAAAATCGGCAAAGCATTGAAGAAGAATTGTGATGTGATCGGAATTATGAACAGCAGGCCCAGGAAAGAATAAAACAGTATCTTGTATAGCCATGGGGCAGGATTTGTAATGAACACAAACAAAAACACAGAACCTAGAAAGGTATAATGGAAAACGTCCTTCACCGTGGGCTTATAGCGTTGCAATTTGATCAAAGTCACCTTGGGATTAAAACTGGTCTCTAGATCCGCTACATGCGAGTAGGGAGGCCGCTCCGAAAGAAAGAAGTTTCGCACAGCGTTCATGTTCAACTGAACAAGCGGACAGAACAAGGGGAACACTGATGATACCCCAGATCAAAACCTCGGCAGGGGATAGAATATCGCGAAGATAGAGTAACAAACCACGCTCCTCACAAACGAACTAAGATGGACTCTGTAAGAACCAAAGAGGATTGAAAAACCTGCTGATCACTAAACCCGTTCAAAAGTCCTCGTCGTCTGAACGCTCAACCGCTTTGGTTTTCTAAACAAATCTGGTATCCAGTAATCTTTAGCTAAGACTATTCCAGCTCTGTATCTTTATGACTTGAGCTCACTCCAACTAAAGTGTATCTTGTTAGGAAGGAAAACAAACGAACTGCTCAAATGCGCTGTTGGTAGTGAATGTCCGTTCCGCAAAAAGAAACGAAACCTAATTTCCAATGCCAGTTATCCTATCTCTTCAACTAAGCCCAGTAAGAACGATGAACCTAGAGGGCACAAAAGTATGTGGAATTTGAGTGAAATTGAACACTCTCAAGAGTTCCAGCCTCTCACGGTCGAGATGAGCTCTTTGTTTCTCGAAAATGCCTGAAAAGAAAGATGGCATTACCCGCCGTTAGCCGATCAAGGATCCGTCGATGGATGGTGGAGTTCAAAGATGAGCCAGCTGGAATGCAAAACTTCATGTATTGACAACCAAGGCTAATTAATTCAAGTGTTTCAAGGTGGGTTGCAGAGGTTCCTGATAAGTCGTTTGACGTTCTTTGTTTTAGCCATTTGTCGGGATAAGTTCCTTTAGAGAAAAATCTCTCTCACAAGCTTCTTGGACTTCTTAAATCAAATATTCTTCTGTAAGGGATGTCGATACGTGTATCTTCTAGATCGACCAAAGGTCAGAATAAGTATTTGCAGGCGATGATGGAGGACGAGCCTGACCCTTATTACAAGAGTCGACGTAAAGATGAGGAGGAACGTGATGAAGGTGAGAACCAAGCTCGTGAAGCTGCGAACGAGGATAGTGATGGTAATGGTGATGATGGGGGTAGCGTGAGGTGTCCCGTATGTGGGACCAACGACCAGAACTACGACGCGGAGAATGATTTATACGGAGACATGGTGCAGTGTGACAGATGCAACTCGTGGCAACATATTCGCTGCATGACCAATGGCGAAGATAGCATCGATAGCGTGTTGAATGCGGATGGGAAGTATTTTTGTGATCAGTGTGACCCTTCCCGGTATACCGAGCTCTTAGAGCACCACGATAAGGACTTTGAATTTGACGAGGAAGCCGACCATGAAAAGCCTTACGAGAACAACGATGACAATATCGATGACGATGACGACGATGAGGACGTATCATTCGGTAAGAGGCGGCGTAGCCGCCCATATAACCACCGAAACACATCTGCAAGTAGCTCAAATGGCACTCATAAGAGGAGAAAATCATCGTTTTTCTCAGGAGAAGCTGAAGGTGACACAAAGTTGAGACAAAATGCAGTCAAGATGTTCAATGATCTTTTTATTAAGTTCATTATACCAGACACAGTAGACGCAAAAGTGTACGAGCCGCCGACCGAGGTCGATGGCAACGAAGGACTCGCTAAGCGTATGTCCGAGAGTCTCGAGAATGAGCTTTATGAAGCTTGTCTTGACAAGGAAGCTGGCCGGCTTAATAAATTCTACCCTGAGAAAGTCAGAAGTCTTTTCTCAAACTTGAAGGACAAAAAGAACTTGACATTAAAGAGTCATGTAATTAACGGTCACATCCCACTGTCAAAACTGGCAAGGATGAACTCTCAAGAGTTGGCTAATCCCGATCTTCAAGCTTTCAAAGAGAAAATAGACTCAGAATCTATGGATCAGCTGATTATCGAGCAACCTGACAAACCACGGTGGGTGAAGACTCATAAGGGAGAAGAACTCATAGAAGAACAGGATGAATTCCAGCCAGAGGATGACGCGTTTTACTCGAAACATGTCATTACCCATCATGATGAGACTGTTGACGACGAGAACAAGGAGGCTAAACCCGAAGATACAGCCTTTCAGTTGCCACTTCGAAAGGACCCAATAAAGGAAACTGCTGAGAAAACTGAACATGGAGTGATCGAAGCAAATCTATCGTACCCTGAGATTAATGTGCATTTTGCTGGAGAGCTCAAGTATCTTGGTGCTTCGAAAAAACTGGACAATAACCCATTCATGACAGCGCTCGGTGATGCACAACTGTCTGTGGAGGGTCGCCTTTCAAGGGGAAAAGTACTCAGCTATTTATATGAAATGCAGGCAACTAGAGCTTTCCTGCTCTATGAGTTGATTCCTAAGAGGGGTGGAGCCCTTAATGACGCCTCGGCGGCTAACTATTTGAAACTTCATGAATTTCTAGTCAGCCACGAGAAGGTAATAGGGATAAGGAATAAGCAGCGTTATGAAAAGAATATTTATTTGATACCCTCACGGAATGGAGAGACTTGCTTCGCTGTGGAATCAATCCTGGAGGAAAACGAATCGAGACAATTTTTGTCTCAGAATACTGAAAGGATCTTTCTTTTAATTGTAATTAAACCAGAGCTAGTTTTTTGAAGTACAAGTAAATTCGGTTGTAATATGTAAATTTTGTAACTATCAAGTATGATATTTGGATCTCTCGCTGGGGACCCGAAATCTATAATTCAGATGATTGGCCATTGAGGGAAAAGCTAAATGTAGCACATAATTCCAGCCTTGGCCTGGTTTGAATTTTTGGAAATTAGGGTCCGATGAAGCGTTTCCAGCATTAGCTGTATCTTTCAAGCTTTCGAAGTAATCGCATCTTCCTTCGGCTAGATACGAAGATACAGCAATGTCGCTTGAACAGAAAACCTGGAGAGTGTCCTGGCAATCAGGACAAAATATCGAGTCGTAAAACGAGGAAGATTTGCCGCCAATGACATGCACTTATGAAAACGGAAGAATTCGAGTTCATTTACCTGGCTGCAGGTTGATTGTTACGCAGTCCGGTTCGAAAGTGTCGGTGTCATGGTTTTTCGATTTGTGAGAACTTTCTGAGATGAACGATGTTACTAACTTGAGAAAATGTGCTGAGTTGTTCTGCAGCGTTTTTCCTGGAGACGTTCCAATTCCTTATGATCTTTGAACATCATCAAGAGAAGACGCAGCTTGATTTGCTGTCACATCATTTCGTTCTCTTCTAAGGCGTATCTGCGATTATTTTCGGACGATGGGATAACTTGATGACCGGACTCTTCTCTCTGCATTCGGGACAATGAGTTTGTCTGTTGTTTCCTCACCTGTGAACATATCGTGTTTATACAACAGACTTATCCTAGGGTTTTATGAACCGAGATATGTCCTGTTCTTTCTGAAATTTAATGGAGGAGGCTTCAATCACATACTTTCAAAGACGCATCAAACCTCGCCAGCAATGCGACTGCGCCAAATGTCCTGCATCGATCCGTTCGTTTCCACAATTTTACTCCACTTCCCATCACTGATGTTCACTTGCTCGATTCGGCTTTTGCTAGGCAAAATATCCTCGATATCCTGAACATCTCTTAGTTATATAGCTGAGAGAACGACAGTATTGGCCAACATCTCACGCAGGAGAACTCAAATGAATTTTATTAACAAAGAAGAATGCCTTAACTCAGTGCGCCAACCGATGTCTGAATACTCATTAGAAATGATTTCATATGAGATATTCTATGGTAATACAATAGTGTAGTGAGGTCCTCTTACCTTACTCATGCACCATAATAAAATCTTTGCGAGCTGCATTAGGAGTTAATATTTAGTATTGCCCGCATAAACCATTCCATGCGATCGGAAGTTGTTCAACTCCGTATAAATTAGAGACTGGATACTCACAGTTTGACTGAAACAACTCAACGATCTGACCAGGGAGGAAGCGCGGCAAACCGTCACTTCTTTGTAGACTACTAATTCTTTCAGACAAGACTTGACCACACATTTCATGATGTAGTTTCAATGATGGTGGCGCTTGTAGCATCTTCAAACAACGTGGGTACGTTGCATCACATTATTCTAGGAGGTGTTGAACACAAAAATGCATCGCTAATTAATCAAACTGTCGAAATATGAAACCATCCTAGCCTAGTACATTGAAAACTACAATTCTAATCCAATGAGTTGCAATTTCAACTTGAAAATAGCCTGTCATGGTGAATCATGGCCTAAAGGTGCTGAGAAAAGGCAAATTAAAATTAAAAGTATTATTTTCGAATGAAGAAACGATTTAGAAGAAAGTTACATACGATACATTATTTATATGCCACAGGTTTCCAGTTACCTTAATTTACTCCTTTAAGCCTTAGCTAGAGCCTTCTTAACAGTGTATCTCTTTTGCTTTCTCAAAACCATGACTTGGAATCTCTCAAAGTCAGACAAAGCAGAACGTCTTTCACGTTGAGCGATCTTCTTAGCCCAAGAAGTAGCGTTCCATTTCTCGGTTAGGCCACCAGCAGTCCACTTCTTGGAAACAGTAGCGGTTCTAGCACCTCTTGGCAAAGCAAAGGTCAATGGAGTCAAGACAACTTGACCCAAGTTGATAGCTTGACGTGGGACACCGGATTCTGGACCGTCAATCAAAACCTAGAACAAAAGATGATAAGTTAGTAAAAATACTCATGAAAGGTAGGAAATACTCGGTGTTCTGTGAAAAATGCTCAATAACCACAAATCGCAACTCTAAGGTTGGCAATATGGAGCTGAGAGTTACATCACCAGTTGCAGTTTCAGTTTGGAAAAGGGGAACATACCTTCTTTTGATCGATGATCTCAACGATAGCGGCCAATTTACCAGCTGCTTGGCCCTTCTTGACCAAGACAACACGGCCTACTTCGACTAATCTCCAGTTGGAAGCCTTGATAGTAGAATCGGTGGACATTTCTTGTTTGTTTGCGCGGTTCTACTGGAACTAGATGTTGAAAGACTTGAATCAAGTAACTCTACTATTAGCTGAACGCCTAAGCTTGATTAGACGGGATCTGCCACCCATCACTGCAAGTTCGGTATACTTTGCCAAAGTTAGTGGGAAACCGAGTCTGCGTGTGTGCGTGGCATCCTGCTGCGTCCTGGCCAGTCCTTCTGGCAGGAGAAAGCTGGGCCGAGCTAGCGGGAAGTTGGACTGCGCCCGGCCCAGCCTAACTCTGCCTAGCTCTCCCTGGGGACAGCGTGGAAGGACGCCCGCTAGGCGGCCCACTTTGGCAAAAAAAAAACAGTTTGAAAAAAAACAACATATGACTGTGGTGAATGGGCGTTAGTGTAAGGGCGCGCAACAACAGTCACTTGAAAAACTATCAAGAGTTCGGCCAGTGAGCATGAGTTTGTTTGTAGATGTGTCGTCCTTGACAGTATTAAAGCTGATCAGAGTTGTTACGACAAGAACAAATTTTAAACACTTTAATAAGATCCGAGAGCGTTGAAGCAATTTACAACAGAATATCTGGGTGTTCGACTGTAAATGATGATATAATTTGCGATCTAGGATAGAATTACCTGGGACATGCCTAGTCTCATCATGGGGATTCTATGGAATGCGAAAATTTATTTTATCTGAATCAATCCGTTCACAGTACGCCAACTCAGGTGAGTTGACTTTTTGTTATGAATTGCTTCATAGACCGCCACTCGAAAACTCTTGATAAGCCTAAGGAGATCGAATCGGTTGTTTTCAATGATGAGAAATTTTCGCCTAAACAATTGAATTTAATTAATATGAAACCTCAACGTTAATAACAAACACCAAGATCTACTCTGAGTTCACAACCTTTCATCTTCTGCTTTACTTAAACCCGCATTGTCTTGTACGTATCGCCCGATCGAATACAAAATGGTAAATAAAGAGCAGGGATCAGCCTTTCTAAGTGCCTGATAGCTTGAAAAGAAGAGGCAGTAAGGTCGCTCAAATGTCCAGTTCACGATACACTCAGGTTGAAAACAGGGTATGTTCTAGTAAGATCAGTTTGAATGTGACTTCTAGTTTACTGACCGAATGAAGACAGAATGATCAAAAATTAGAAAGTCTCGCAGGGAAGCTGGCGACGTTCAGGAACATAAATCAGGAAATAGGCGATGAAGCCGCTGCTGACCATTCTGTGATGAATCAAATATCCAATTCATTCGACTCTATGGTGAATAACGTGCGTAATTCATCCAGTAGGCTTACGAGATCGATGAATGCCGGGAACAACGTGTGGAGAATGGTAGGCTTGGCATTGCTACTTTTCTTCATCGTTTATACTCTATTTAAACTGTTTTAAGACGTTTAAGTTAGTTTCCTTGAGCGGCATCTCTACCTAGCCTGTAACTACCAATCGCTTTGCCCCAGTTTACCTTAGACCTCGTGATGGGTAGTCTCCTTCTTAGAGTCTTGAATTGCTTCTCATTCAGCTCGGAGAATGAAGAATCAAGGTTGATCTCAAACTCGGTCTCAACCTGCTTTATAGCCTTGACGACATCTGAAGCGTCCGAGACTTCGATATCCTTGGAAGATTTGAAGCGAACATTCCCATCTTCATAATAATGAACTTGAACACCGATTTGACCCTCTAGCTCTTTAAACTTCGAATTGTAGATATACTCAGACTTCCAATCCCCATTCCAAAAGTTTGACGGATTGTATTTGGTGCTAACGATGATGATCGCTACCTTTTCAGGTTCTTCCGGTACAGGGTAGACAGCTAGCGAAACGTCACCAGCGAAGTTCCTGGAAGCGTAATCTTGTAGGTTTTCGAGAATCGCTTTTTGATTGCTGTCGAGAATAGTCGCATTGTAGGGTTCAACATCCAACCCTTTACGCTTTAGATGATCCACTGAGAAGAGCTTACCACCCACTGGATCGAAAAATTTAGACCCCTCCTTGTTGTAACTAGAAATAATGATTGATCTTCCATCGACATCTATTGGCACCGTATTATGTATGTTGTGCCGCTCAATTGCATCTAGAACTGCATCTTTCGAGGAAGGTCCGGCAATTGTGATGATATCGTTATAAACCTCGGCTATTTCACCGTTGGGGCTATCTGAGATGATCTGCGAGATAATAGACGCGAAAGCTGTGGTAGACATAGCTGAGAACTGTTTTTATTCGCAGAGTTTTACCAAGTCTGTTCGAGAAACTCGAAATTATCAAAGGGGTTTATGTTAGTTGACCCGCGTGGTGACGGGCAAAAGATGCTTGATTTACTAAATAGACTATGCTAAGAATGAACTGGTCGATCAGACAATCGAAGATCCATGTGTATAGATCAACTGCTATTCTGTTGATAAGGAGCGGCATTCTGTCCCTGAAACTGGCCATATGTAGAGTTGTCACCATACCGGACTTGATTTGGCCCTTGGACTAGAGGACTGTTTGCCTGGCGACCGTAATTCGCGTAATTCTGAGGCTGACTGTAATCCGGTCGTTGAGGCTCCTGCCCGTATCGATTCAGGCCATTTCCTGCGTAAGAGCCTTGTACAGGTTCAGGTGGAAAGGTCGAATAACGATTTCTCTGGTCGTCCACTGTGGCGTAGTTTTGGGCAGGCAGCGGTGAAGTATAAGCACTTGTGGCTCGATCTAGAAGCTGGTTGTATGTGGCTTCAGCGTTGGCGAGCACCTGTCGTAGAGAAGCAAGATCTTCTCTTTTCCGAGCATATTTCCCGATGCTCTTGGCAATTTGAGGTCTCAGTGGAGTAACTGAGCCGTAAAGGTCATTGATAGACTGGTCCTGTGTCACATCTCCACCGTTCAAATCCTTTGAACGTTGTAAAGTGTAGTAAAGTTGGTCGACAGTCGACTTCTGAGATAAAAGGGCGCTTTCGTTCTGTCTCTCCAACTCCAATTCTCGTTGAGTGGGCTCTTTAATAGGAGCCACGTAGTTCAGAGGAAAGATCCCAACCTTGCCATACAGAGTACCTCTCCACCAGTCTCTGTAGACTTGCTCCAAAACGACTATTACATCACCTTTCTTGAACGATAGCTCATCAGGTTCAGTACTCGATAAATCATACATGGCCCTCACTTTTTTAACAATTGATGGCGTAGGTGGTGATTGTTCGGCCTCCGAAGCGCTACTCCAAGCGTTTGGTTCCTCCTTAGCGCTCGCCTGCGTTCCAACCTGCTGACAATCCTGCTGAGCCTGTTTCTGCCGTTCATACTCGACCAGCGATAGCTTCAAAGCGTCTTCTAAATCTTTATCCTCCTTCAGTTTCGATTCCGTGGTCATCTCTTTCTTAGAAGGAACATTTGGTTGATCAGAGGTCAAGAGGTGAGGATGTTTAGAGGAAATTTGCGAGAGTAGATCACCCATGTATCTGAGAGACGGATCATCCTCAAAGGATTTAGACAGCTGTTTTACTGCTTTTGCCACTTCGCGTTTGACTGTAATGTGAACCGATCTGCTTTCTATCAATGATTGCAACTTCTGCGTGAAACGCTTTGAGCTAATCAGTTGTTTTAATCGAGAACCACAGTTTTCAGCCAGTGACACTATCAAAGACAATGTTCTTAGAATCACATTGGCATCATTTTGCTCCAATCTCTCCTCAATCACCTCGATTGCCTCCTCTCCGCCATCTTCTGGGTCTTCCCGAACCCTATCGCATACCTCCAGGATATATTGCCAGTTATCTGCCCTTAGTTTCCCATCAGTAGCCCTCAGAATCGACCTAGTAACACTCATGATCGTCGTGATGATCCCACCTCCACTGGATGTGAAGTTAGCCTACTTTTAAGCCTTCATCCTTTATTGCTAGCGGGCATTTCAACATCGCCCCCTACGAGCCTTGAACACCCAGGTATAAGTGGCTCTCTGGCTTCAAGACAGCCTGTCCAGTTCGAGACACCAACGCCTAGCCTGTCAATCGATGGTTGGATTGAGAGTCCTCTACTAAAGAAGACAGCAACTGGAGTGACATGCGGTTTCATACCTTCTTCCTGTCGACTGATTACAAATGAGCCACCAGCGCCATCAAAGAGCGACGACTCGACTAAGATACTGAAGAACGCAATGCTTGCAACGTTGGCGCAGTCTTATATCCAGATCTCCGCCTTTGGAGTGTTTTACCACGCCCCGGTCAATTATTGAGAGGTCCTGCCGATTTAGCCGCTGAGGGGTCAAGAGAATACCTGTGACATTCTGACCACCAGGGTTAATATGGTAATACACCGTAATCGAATGAGAACTACGAGATGCAGGAAGCGTACTTCGGGCTTAGTAGACAAATTTTGAAACCAGAATAACGTCATCAATCAAGCGCTCTGGACACCGAAAGGGACAAAGTCACGAGCTACAATGACGACCAACACAAGCACAACCATCAGTCACTTGCACGAGTGCCTGTCCCTCTGCCCTCCCTCGCTTAGGTTCAAGAAACCATGGTCACGGGAAGAAGTTACAAGAGCGCTACTCCCCTACCTTTGGCAACGATTTTCAAGGTGCAAGCAACAACCAGCTGCAACTCGAGGATTGAGAATGCTCAACAATGTGAAGTGGGCAGATTCCTCGAGCGGAATGGGACAGCCATTCCGCGGAAAGAGATTGTTGTGAGACGGAAAAGCAGGCAACACAACCGACGATGAGCCCAACGGCATGCAACTGTCGCCAGGATCATCGGCTGTGCATGCAAATTTGTTCAACCAGTACGTTCTGACGCGAAATTTTCGAGTTTTTTCCATGCAAGTTGTGTGCTGTAAGAAGCCGGAAGGGCGCGGATCTGTTCGGTCCTTAGGCCATGGAAAAATTGATGAGCGTTGAACCCGATGATTGGGACTACTTCTAAACGAAAAACAACAAGAGAAAAGAAAGAGCCCTCGCGACTTGGATACAAGTCAGCCCGTCCCAACTTTGATTGAACAGCGCCACGTCGATACAAGATAGCTTGTTGGTTTTGCTGTAAACAAGCAAGCCCTGAAAGCAGAGAAACCGCAGACAAAACAGGAGCCACTTAGAGCGATTGAAACCTTTTCACCAGTGCTAATGTCCAAACCTCCTTTAAAGCCGATGACGTCTGCCAACAAGCTAACAGTCAGGTCTAGAACCAGACGTACGTCGTCCGTGGGGAAGATAGACTTGGGTGACACCGTGCCGGGCATGAGTACCATGTCTGAAAGTAAGGAATCAAGGGATGCTTCGAATAAGCGTATGAAGGCTCTTGCGACAGCATCCGAGAACGACATGGACTTGGTACAGAAGTTCTGGCTTACTTACAGGGAGATGAGTTATCGTCATGCTTGGCTCACCCCATTGCTCATTCTGCTCGTTGTTTATGCAGCCTACTTCACTTCTGGTAACAGAACCGAAAGCAACCCTCTTCATATGTTTGTGGCGATCTCCTATAGAGTTGGAGAAACTGACATGTACGCTAAGGGTATCAAGGACCTTTCCTTTGTATTCTTTTACATGATCTTCTTTACCTTCCTTCGTGAGTTCCTGATGGAATGTGTTATTTATCCTCTAACAATTTGGCTTAACGTGACGTCTAAACATAAGATAAAGAGAATGATGGAACAGGTCTATGCCATTGTTTACTGTGGTGTTTCAGGCCCTACCGGACTTTACATCATGTATCATTCGGATCTATGGCTTTTTAAGACCACCCCACTTTACACAACATATCCAGATCTCAACAACCACTTCAATTTCAAGATCTTCTACCTTGTGCAAGCGGCTTTCTGGGCTCAACAGGCGTGCGTGCTGGTTTTGCAACTTGAGAAGCCAAGAAAGGATTACAAAGAATTGGTATTCCACCACATTATTACCTTACTACTGATCTGGTCTTCCTACGTTTTCCATTTCACTAAGATTGGATTAGAGGTCTACATTACTATGGATGTTTCTGATTTCCTGCTTTGTCTATCGAAAACCTGCAACTATCTTGACTCAATTTTCACGACTCCTGTGTTTGTCGTATTCGTGGTATGCTGGGTGTACCTCCGTCACTACATTAATCTGAAGATTTTATGGTCTGTCCTTACCGAATTCCGTACCGAAGGTAATTATGTTCTCAACTTTGCCACTCAGCAATATAAGTGCTGGATTTCGTTGCCAATCGTGTTCGTACTAATTGCAGCTTTGCAATTGGTTAATTTGTATTGGCTCGCATTGATCGTGAGAATTTTGTACAGGTTATTGTGGAAGGGTATTCAGAAGGACGAGAGAAGTGACAGTGAATCGGATGAGGAGGATGAGGAGGAACAGGAAGAGGATAAAAAGGCTGTTAAACACGAGAAAACTAAATAAGCCGAGGTATAAGAGTACAGTATGCAAAATGATCTTAAGTAATGATGAGCATTGAACACGCCCAAATAGAATTGAATAATTGGAATTAACCTATATACATTGGCGATACCGTTATATTTACAAGACGTCGAAATGTGGCGATGACTCTGTATATCATGACTAAGCTTGCTGTGAGAGGGCAACCTTTAGCAATCTATTCTGTACGCCTCTTTCTCCTGCCCTGGCTAGGACCCCAAGCAGCAAATTAACTGAACGTAGAGAATCATCGTTACCTGGGATTGGATATGTGACGATGGATGGTTCCGAGTCTGTGTCTATTATTCCTATGGTTGGCACTCTAACTTGCATGGCCTCGTTCAAAGCGTTTCTGTTCTCCGTTGGGTTTAAAATAACCACCAAATCGGGTTTGACAATCGCCAGACTTTCGTCAGGTGTTAAAACCCTACCGGTTGGCTTGTCAGCAAAATCCACCTCATGTCTTTCCCAGACACCAGAAATCTCTGTGGAGTTTGTTAGCGTTCCCGGGATCCACCTAGTTGAAATGTAAAAACCATGAGATCTCCTTGCAGCTTCTTCAAGGCCCCTCTTTTGACCCTCTCTTGTCCCCAGAAACAGAATAATGCCTCCTCTTTCAGCAACACCTTCTACCACTTTAGCAGCTCTCTTCAGATACGCTAACGTCTTGTTTAGATCGATGATGTGAATTCCGCGATATTCACCATAGATGAAAGGTTGAGTAGAAGGTCTCCATAGAGATGTAGATTGTCCCAAATGAACACCGGCAGCCAGTAGTTTATTCACAGACATTTTCTCAGCTGGAGATGGATATTGGATATCTTTATGGGGAAAGTAAACTTTATCAATGTTAGCACCCATCCTAGCCGTGTGGGACGCATGCTTCATTTGACGTAAAAACAATTCCTGAGATGTGTATGGTTTATCTCTCGCTGAAGGAATCAAGTATGGATATCTCTTGTTCTGTGCTGCTGCGAGATCAATCGATCTTCGAGATACATCCTGTGCACTCTCTTCAGTATTTATAAGCTTATTGGACTGGGAATATTTTCTCAAGAAATCAGTCAATTCCTCATCCAGCTGTTTCTCCTTTGGTGTCAAGGTTTTGTTGAGATCGACACCTAACTCGGCAACTTCATCTAAAGGCGTCTGGGATAGTACCTTCAATTGTTCGACGATTGTGTCATTGAATTGTTTTTGACGTAGTGAAAACACTTCGTCTAACACAGGTTTCTGAGACTCTAATTGACTGATATTTTGTTCCAATGGTTCAACAGGTTCGTCTCCATGAGAACCAGACTGTGGTGTGCTTACGGTCGATTGAGAACGTCTGCAAACTCTCCTTAGCAAAAAACGAGCAGATACTGCTCCTCGAGTTGGAATGACAGTACTCATCGGACCACAAGACCCTATTTAACACTCTTTTGACCAGGTCGATTGACTTGAACTTGTAGTCTAGTCTAAAATTTTTCAATTAAGACAAGTGCGCTCACTGCACCAAAAAAACGGGTAATAACTCCAAAAGCAGGAGGTACAGTTTCACTCGACTGGACTGACTGATCTACTGCTGTCTGATGGCTACCGTCCTATGAACATTGATCAGCAGATAGAGCGCTTGTTGTTGCAGGAAGGATGCGGTAGTCAACGGAAGCGGACTTTGATCTTTGTGGTGGGTGATGAACCACGTAACCGCATTGAAAATGGTTTATCGAGTGGCCCAGGTAAACCTTCATCTGTGGTAGCGATCACTGCGAGTCGAGCGGATGTTGATGTGCTTTTCTTGAGTCGATTGCAGTATCTCTTCATGTACCTGATGAAATTCGAAGCGGAAGAAACGCTGACCACTATGAGGTACAACCAGTTTGTGATATATGGCCTTGATCACGGTCTTGCGTCTATGGAGTCCGCCACCGGCGAATCCGACTCTCTGGGTGGTCAATTGAGAATAGCGAATCTGATCTGTAACGCAGCTTTTCGAATCAAGCGGAAGCACGACCTGCACGATGTAGTTTTGATCCCTTGGAATGGGCACAGCGATCAGGCCAAGAGGCTAGGAAAGATTGAAAGATACTGGAGACACATTTGCTAGAGTGCGCTTGTAATATATAATATTATATGGTACAGAAAATCCGATTTTGAAAACCCAGGTTAGGATTACGACTCTTCCATGTTGATGCCGACTTTCTCGACAGCGGAAGACTCCTTGTCATAATATGCAGCTACTTTGACTTTGAACAAAGCTTCGGCAATACCAAATTGTTTCAAGATCAAAGCTTGACGAACGTCCAATTTATCGCCTTCTTTGCAAACGGTGTATGGGGACTCTATGGTGATCTTACCAGCCTTGATCTTGGTAGGAATTTGGAACTTGTTTCTCATCGTTGGTTCAAGTGAGTGAACCATAGGAACATCTTCTTCGACCGGAATCTGACCACCACGCGAGTAGATTATACCTTCTGGAATTGTGAAAGTCAGAGGAGCCCTCGAATTGGGTCTAGAGTAATCAGATCTGCCATAAGTCTCAAAGTACTCCTTGACCGTCTTGACATCTTCATCTGTAAACAGCAGACCGGTGACACCTCCGCAATGTTTGCTCAATTTGTGCAAGTTTTCACTGTACTCATCCTCACGGTGCAACCCAAGGGCCTTCTCCAACACTTTACGTTTCCCCAAGATCAATTTCGAGCCAGTCCACGCGGCTCTGATCTCTTGCAAGACAGGAGTTCTCACGTCATCCAAATGCAGAACCCAAGCGTATCTGTATGTGTCCAAAGCTTCTCTCACTTCATCGAAAATCCTTTCCTTGTTCTCTCTTCCCTTCTTTTCCGTATTGGCCAAGGTAACTAGCTTGGAGCGCTTGGATCTAGGCATTGCAACGGCGATTGAACCAGGAAATGCCTCTTATAGCTGATTTCTGCAATCGACTATCGTGATGATCAGCGTTCGATGAGGTGAAATTTGACGAGATGAGCTTGAAAATTTTCCAGCAAGACAGTGGAAACAAAGCGTCATCCCGTACGTTATCTCAGCAACGATTATTAAATAGCTGTGGAAGTCCCTTTGAGAGGTACAGTCAGATAACTTTGGGTCTGGTTAGAGCTGTTCTGTCGTTAACCAGAGCCTGGGTGGGACTAAGTGACGGTAGAGGCTATTTGAACTGCTTTTGGGACGGACAAGTCCGCTTTTTCAGCGCTGGGCATTGGAAGGATGGAAGATACGCACTATGATGACGATCAGCAAAGTGGTAGCAGTGATTACGTGATGGAAGAGGATCATAGCTTCACGGAGAACAGGTCTTCGTATCATGACAACGAAGAGGACAGCACCTTCTCTAGCGCCGGCGATTACGATGACGGCGAGAACGATGAGAATGATCATACAGGGCCCGAGGACGACATTTACATCAACGAGGAGCACGATGACGAGGAGTTCGGTCCCCATGATGGAGATATGAGCTCTCAGGAAAATCAAAGAGGTGAGAGATCTCTCACCGTGCAGGGGTTTTTGAGCAATCTTGCGCAAAGTTTGAATGAGAGCGCTTCTACGGGGCGTAGTAGACCCCATCAAGGTGCTACGAATCTGTCAGAAGTGTTTCCTGAAATTTTGTCAGTACTCAACGAGGGGAACGGCCAGCAGGGTCGAATCGGGAGGAATGAAAGAATTCAGAGACTGGTCAGTAATGTTGCCAATGCTGCTGATGATCCGTATATTGCCATGGAGAGTTTGCGTGAGCTCTCAGAGCATCTACTCATGATGGATCAGGTCATCATCGAGCGAATTTTTCCCGTGGATAAACTTGTGTCAAGTATCGTGGATTTGATCTCCAATCCCAACTTGAAGAACGAGCTGGAGCTGCAATTGCTTTCCTGTCGATGCCTTTACAATCTGTTCGAGATCAGCCCGGAGAGTATGACGGTGGCAGTGAATCAAAACGTGATTCCCGCTTTGCAAGAGCTGTTGCAGGAAATTAGTTACATCGATCTAGCCGAACAAGTCCTGGAGACTTTAGAGCTGGTTTCAAGAGTTCATCCAAAGGATATCCTACGGTCAGGCAGTTTGCCTTCGGTTCTTCAGTACCTCGACTTTTTTACAATTCATGCTCAAAGGAAAGCTGTAGGGATCGTCTCCAATGCATGCAGTCGCGTGCAACCGCAAGATTTCGAGTCAATCAAGGAACTTCTCAATATGTTGAAACCTATTTTCATCAATGCAGAGGACTCAACACTGATCGTCAAACTTCTAAACGCACTCTATGGAATGTGCGGAGGGCTCCGCCGTGACTATATGTTAGAACCGCTTTTTACTGTTGATATAGTAGCGCGGATACTTCAGCTTGTGGCCAGTTCCGATACTCAGTTGGATACCAAGTTGAAATGCTTGGAGATCGTAACTGTTCTGATCAATGTTAGTAGCCGAATAGCACAAGAAGTGATAGAAAAGTGTGATATCGCCAAGATTTTGTCAGAATGTTTCAGTTGTTACTCCAAGAACTCTGAGGCGGCATTGCATGAAACACTCATGTTTGTGCCGAAACCACTACTGCATTCCATTGCACGAACCATTTCTGTCTTATTCCCAGCAGAGCATGAGCAAATCCTCTCTGTTGATACCGCTAAAGAGGAGGCTGGCCTCAAAATCAATAGTGACAACCTGGACAAACTGCTCAAGGATTTAACACCATTAATGGTTGAGATATATGTCAATGCAGTGGACTTTGAGGTACGCCGTTACGTGCTCATTGCCCTTGCAAGGATCTCTTCTCGCCTAACTTCAATGACTATAGCGAGCGTTGATGGACATATAATAAGACTAGCTAGCTCTGCACTAGCTCAAAATCAATCATCATTGGAAAAAGAGAACGGGCAACTTTTGGTCACTGTTGGACTGATAGCCGGTGTTCTATCCCTTTTAGATGTCCTATCAGCAAGATTCGCTCCAGAAGTTCTTCCCAAGTTGAAAAGAGAAGGAATTTTCAGTCTTTTACAGACACTCCAATCGATTTTACAAAGGTGGGAAGAGGAGGGCGATACCTTTTTCACAGATTCGAAGGAAAGCACTGAAGATACGTCAGTTATTGATGAATTCAGCAATGATGAGGAAGAAGATGACGGCACTGGTGTCCAGTTTGGCATAATTGACATTCCTGATCAGGCAGAGCCCAAAAAGATCAAGTTCAATATTCTGAGACCTTTGACATTGAGGTATGCATACAAAAAAATGTCTGAACTCAGCAAAAATCTCTTGCTTTTATCGCAGGAGAATGAGCAGATTGTGATAGAAGAGCTAGAGGAGATTGAGGACGTCGTGAAACACTTGGATTCGCTATCCGCCGTCAGTTTTACGCCTGAGATGTGGCTTGGTCTATGGAATGCCGTAAAGGCATGCATTTTCAGCGGCTCTTTCGAGATTTCCAGTTTCGAGTTTGTCTCGACCGGCCTGGCCAATGCCTTGGCTCGCATCGTTGAAGAACATGGATTCGAGAGCATCGCCCCTAAAAGAGCTTTCGACGAGGTTTTTGGGCCAAACACTTCGAAGTTTGTCGAGATTTTACAATCAGCATTAACAAGAATTGAATCTTTTGACATAGTTGAGTGCGGTCTTACCGGCGACGAGGGAAGGGTCGCATCCCTTGGTAAGCAGGTGAAGATAAAACTTGTGTATGACGGTGACGCTCAAAAGGACACGGTACCCGACCAACTGACTAACATAACAATATCGATTCATTGCATTTCGTCGTTCAATTCTCTGAATGAGTTTTTGAGACACCGAATCGCACAGGCGAGGTTTCTCCATTCACTTTTCCCTGGTCTTTCAGGCCCCGGTGAAAGGGAGGCCATTGATAGTGTCAAAAATTGGATGTTTGAATTCTACGGTGATGATGAGAAGTATGATTTGACAGAGACAGTTTTTAGTGCCATTTTCAAGGCGTCAAAGATCAATGGCACTTCATTGAGCGACATTTGGCACACAGTGCAGATAATTAAGTTCAAAAGAAGAGACTCGTATGACCAAGAAGAGTCAACTCGTGTCGCTAGTATTTACGGACACCAGGAAAACTTTGAAGAAAAGTCCTTCAAACCAGCCAAGAATATCCTAACTTTATTGAAGTTTGCGAAAACCAAAGATCTCCCAGATGACATATTTATTAACGCAAAACTGAGTGCCAAGCTGTCGCGACAATTAGAGGAACCGTTAGTCATTGCAAGTGGTATTCTACCCGCGTGGTCTTTACAACTGACGAAGGAATACAACTTTATATTCCCACTCGAAACACGGCTCTTTTTTCTACAGTGCACTTCTTTTGGTTATGGGAGACTGGTGCAAATGTGGAAGAACAGAGTAGAAAGTTTGAAAGAATCCGCAACTGACGAAACGCTGCAGCACTTGGGTAGGATTACCAGGCACAAGCTAAGGATCTCTAGAGACACGATGTTCCTGAGCGGATTAAAAATTCTTGATAAATACGGGGCTTCTCCTAGTGTCCTAGAAATCGAGTATCAAGGTGAGGTGGGAACCGGGTTGGGTCCAACTCTAGAGTTTTACGCATTAACCTCGAGGGAGTTCACGAAGAAAAATCTGAGAATGTGGCGTTGTGAAGACTATGGGGATTTCAACGATGGGAAGGAAGACCATTATGTTACCAATCCTCTTTTTCCGGCACCACTAGACCTGTCAAAGGACAACACGCGGATTTTGGAGTTATTTCGGTACTTAGGGATCTTTGTCGCCAGGTCAATGCTTGATAACCGGATACTTGACTTCTGTTTCAGTAGTCTTTTCTTTGAGCTAGCGCACAAACTGTGCAGATCAAAGGGCAAAGAGGAAAAAATGGAAGACCTCGAAGAGAAATTAGAACTCTTGACACCGATTGACTCTCACTTGGCAAAGTCTTTGCGTTATCTGCTCGGTCAGAAAGATGGCGCTTCAGAGCTCGAGCATATGTCGTTGTCGTTCACGTTGCCTGGGTTCGACATTGATCTTGTGAAGAATGGTAGACAGGTTCATGTCACCGCTAGCAACGTCAAAGAGTATGTCAATAGGGTACTTGACTACACTTTACACGATGGTGTTCAAAGGCAGCTGAAGTCTTTCATTGATGGTGTCTCAAGCGTGTTCCCGTACTCATCACTATTGCTGTTAACTCCAGAAGAGCTTGTGGAACTACATGGCCGCGTAGAAGAGGACTGGTCGCCACAAACTCTGTATTCCTCCATCAATGCCGATCACGGCTATTCCATGGCGTCTGCAACCATCCACGAACTAATAGCTTTAATGTCGTCGTTCAAGACAGCTGACAGACGACTGTTTCTACAGTTTTTAACGGGCTCACCCAAACTGCCGGTTGGAGGCTTCAAGAGTCTGAAACCAAAACTGACCGTGGTCTTGAAGCACCCGGAAGATGGTCTTAACCCTGATGCCTACCTGCCTAGTGTGATGACCTGTGCCAACTACTTCAAGCTTCCCAAGTACAGCAGTCAAGAGATGATGCGCTCGAGAATAGTGCAAGCAATGAACGAAGGGTCGAGTGCCTTCCTGCTCTCGTGATCAGGCCATGTCGATCCATGCATGAATTCTCACAGTACAAGACACTTCGTCATGTTGCCAAGCCAAGCCCAATTGTCACCTTTTCGAATTTTGAAATACGTTGCAAGTGCTCAATCGATCAAGGCAATTGATCCTGGTTTCCTTAGTTCTAGTCAATTACATAGTCTGTGTGAGTAAATTTTCAAGGCGAAAATTAAATTCGTCTAGGCGAAACAGACATACGTTCCGTCGCCTGGTCAGAAATTGGCTGGAATACCTACCACATTAGAGAGAGTGCTCAATTGTTTTATAGAACTGCAATTAAATCGCTGGTTAAGAGAACAGCTCTGAGTTTTTCGAGAACTGTACTTCCTTTAGATATCTAAAAACGGTAGACCTTCGTCTCGACACTGGGCCCTTTGAGTCGGAGATAATTCGGTTTGATTGATCTTCTAGCATTGAAGTCCGGCAATTGATCTCAAAAGAGTCCTTGCATCCAATTGGAAGTATGTCAGAGCCACAGAAGGATGGACTTACTTGTCCTTCGAACGCAGAGGAAGAAACTCAGACGTCTGAAAGTTCCATAGCTTCAGATACCTTGGAACAGAGCAATAGAGCTGATACCCATAAATACGAATTGCCTAGAGCACCAGGTACTTTGAATATGAATGCCTTACATGAGGAAAGTTCAGAGAGGACAAGTGTTCAGTATAGATCCATGGATCCCAAGAAGGCTCAAATGGAGGATAAGAATGAGTTGACAAACTCAGCTACAC
This sequence comes from Torulaspora maleeae, assembly GCA_003708055.3. NCBI lineage: Eukaryota > Fungi > Ascomycota > Saccharomycetes > Saccharomycetales > Saccharomycetaceae > Torulaspora > Torulaspora maleeae. The sequence goes on along the minus strand of PPNA03000005.1, from coordinate 87,935 downwards.
TGGATGATCCAATACAGTTTACCAGAGTATCGTCATCGTCTGCCATCAGTGGCATATCGTCTTTTGAGTATGAGGACGACCAACGTCAAAGATCCATGTCGAAGGGCGAAAGTCAGGAAGACACAGTGGATGATGGTGTAGATACCGTCGAAAACGAAAGTACAGTTAGACGCAATGGCAATGCCTCAACGGCTGGTCCTGATTCCTTTGTGGTTGGTGATAATACAAACTCGACGATTCGTGAGTCTACTGCTGAGAGACAGACGAGCCATACTCCTAATGATACATTCCTCGCCAGTGAGAGCATTCTCAATTCTTCGACCGAAAACCTAAGCGGTACTTCCAGGACGATGCTACCTTCTATGTTCACAACTGAACCTAGGAAACTGTCGAGTACGCCTACGTCGACCCCCGTTATCCCACAAGAAGCTTCTGCACCGGCTTCGGGGTCTCCGGCTCTTGATAAATTGAGCAATAGTCCTTTGAAACCATTTATCCCCAAGCGCGGATCCACCAACAGTCCGAAGCCCGGCTCTACGATAGTATCATCGCCTGGAAGTACATCCCTCAAGGCTGATGTTGGAAAGAGGAAAAACAGCAGTGGCAGTCGAATGAAAGGTGTGTTTTCTTCGTTTGTACAGAATATGAAGAGAAACTCCCAAAGTGAACGATCAAAATCCAGTAGTCAAGTCAAGATCTCAACGCCTTACAATGCAAAGCATCTGCATCATGTTGGTATTGACGCAAAAACAGGAGAGTATATTGGTCTTCCTGAAGAATGGGAGAAGATGCTAATGTCAAGTGGTATCTCGAAGAAGGAACAGCAGCAAAACATGCAGGCAGTGGTGGATATAGTGAAGTTTTATCAAGATGTTGCTGAATCAAGTGGCGAAGACAAAGTTTTCAAGACATTCAATCCAAATGCTTCAGGAAGCAATAATTTCGAGACTCCATCGCTCAGGACGCCTTCGACTTCGTCGGTTAATAGATTTGAAACCAAGAGCGGCTCATCAACGCCAGAACTCGGCAGGAATACTCCGAAATTTCAACAATCATTCTCAAGTTCTACGACGCAGGTCAACAACATCAGGAATTCGCCGGCTGGAAATGCAGTCTCGGATGCCTCAAGCGTAACCGCCAGTGGTAAGTTTATACCGAGCCGTCCTGCTCCAAAACCTCCGGGACAGGCTAGTATGAAAGCTTCAAAGCCTGTAGCTGGTAAGACCAATTTGCCAAAAAGTTCTAGTCTCCACACATTGCCATCCCGGAAAGCCACTATCAAGAAAGACGAGCAACCTTTGCCACCTCTTCCTTCAACAGAGAGAGATCAAGAGTCCAGGAATGAGAAAAAGGATGACGTTGTTATTCCTCCGATCCCAAAGACAAATAGTACGTCTGTTACCAAATCTAGAGAGAACTCAAAGAAGAACCACGCCGCTTTGGCTGAGAAGAAAGCTGAGGAAAGAGAGAGGCGAACCAAGCAGCTATACGCCAAGCTTTCTCAGATATGCACCGAGGGTGATCCAAGCAAAATGTACTTGAATTTAACGAAAATAGGGCAAGGTGCGTCAGGAGGTGTTTATACCGCTTATGAAGTTGGTACTAACGCATCTGTTGCGATCAAGCAAATGAACTTGGAGAAACAGCCGAAAAAGGAACTGATCATCAACGAGATCCTAGTAATGAAGGGCAGTAAACATGAAAATATCGTCAACTTCATTGATTCATACTTGCTGAAAGGAGATCTTTGGGTAGTGATGGAATACATGGAAGGAGGCTCTTTGACGGACGTTGTGACGCACTGTATTCTCACTGAGGGCCAAATCGGAGCAGTCTGTAGAGAGACTTTGGCGGGGCTACAATTTCTTCATTCTAAGGGTGTGATTCACAGAGATATAAAGTCGGATAATATTCTACTTTCTATGAGTGGTGAAATTAAGCTGACAGATTTCGGTTTTTGTGCACAGATCAATGAGGTCAACCTTAAAAGAACGACAATGGTTGGAACACCATACTGGATGGCCCCAGAAGTTGTTTCGCGGAAAGAGTATGGTCCCAAAGTTGATATATGGTCACTAGGTATCATGATTATCGAGATGATCGAGGGTGAGCCACCGTACTTGAATGAAACGCCTCTAAGAGCACTTTATCTGATAGCCACCAATGGTACTCCTCAACTTAAGGAACCAGATAACTTAAGCCCTGAGCTAAGAAGCTTCTTAGCGTGGTGTTTGAAGGTCGACCCGGATGCAAGAGCTAGTGCAAGCGAATTATTACAAGACGTGTTCGTATCTACGTGTGCTGATGAGAATGAATCCCTGGCGCCTTTAGTCAAGCTTGCTCGCATGAAGAAGATAGCGGAGAAGATGGATAGTGGTGACGAGCACAGTGGTGGTGAAGAATTGAAGGACGACTTATAGAATCATTATTCGTTGATACGAACAGATGTGGTGTCTGTTATTCAGATTGAAGCTTGCATGCAATGGTGATAAGCAAGTATACCATTTCGTTGCTTCTTAGTTGTAATATGAATATCACCCAGGCTGGAGACCTATGTAACATTTTTCGATTAATAGCTGTAATGAGATAAAGACATTTAGAGATATTCAGGGTCCAAATGCTTCAAATTTCTGACATGCTCATGTTGCTTGAAGATGTTGAGCTATTCGGCAGTTGGTCAAGCTCTTCATTGATTTGATTTGAGTCCTCGGTACCATCTCCCTCGTGCTCTTCATGCTCCTCGATTTTCTCCGAAATCTCCTCTTTTGTCTCACTCTCGATATTGACTCCTGGGACAGTTACTTGTACGAAGAACATCTTCACCTCGTTATTGCCCATATTCTCGAATGAGTATTGGTTGAAGGCTGGTACTTGAAAGCTTGAGCCTTCGGTTATGACAAAAGATTTCCCCGCCAGTCCAACCTCGAGTATGCCCTGGACCACGAAGAATGTTATAAACGTACTGTAAGAATCGCTTAATCTTTTTTTACCCTTGATTGGTAGCTTAAGTATTCCGCTAGCAAAGTGATCTTTATGTCTATCGAAAAGAATCTCCAGTGAGAAGGATTCATCCTCTGTTTCTTTCGTCTGTTCGGATTGAGAAAGGTTTGGTGCAAATGCAATTATCTGGTCGGACATTTCGTCTTTACTTACATTCACTTTCGCCTCTAGAATTCCATATTTAAGCCATTCTGCGGCTGACACCTCTCCAGAGTTAATCTCCTTCAGGAGATCGGCGTTTGGATTCAGTTCACTGACCAACGATGCCTTTGATTTCCTTGGTCGACCTCTGGGCCTTCCCGTTGGGATGTAATTGTACGGCCTGGTTCTAACCGTGGACTTTTTTTGCTTTTTCCTGCCCCGACTTAGACGTTCTTCTTCTTCTTCTTCTTCGTCCTGAGCATGATCAAATGTAATGATTTTATCAATCTCTAGAACAGGTTTATCTGATTTCTTCTTGTACACTATCTTTTCGTTCCTCCAATATTCCAGTGGCGCTACTTTTACCCTTGTAGATCGCCTAATCCCTTCAGGTCTGCGAGAAGCCTCATTTCCTATAAGATCTGCAGCTTGACTTTGTATGTATTCTTCGTCAGAGTCGTATACCTCAGTTGGTGAATCTGGCACAAATTTATGTTGCTTTCTGGAGTGCAAATTCCCCAAATTCGCTCGATGAGCCCTATCAGAATCACTCTCGTCATCGTTACTTGATTCCCCACTGTCATTTGATTCTTCTGTATCGTCACTACCAAGCCCATCCACTAAGATCGACCCCTCCTCCACGTAGTCATGATCCTCTTCACTCTCCATTACATAATCATCATCAAGCTCATCCTCTAGAAGTGCATTTTCTGATGTGTTCAAAGAAGTGAAATCTCGCGTATCTTCATCATCCTCTATCAAATCTGGTACCTTATTGTACGCCGCATTTTTGTTCGACCGCGGTGTAAGTCTAATAGATGGGCTGTTCCTAACTGGGTTCTCATTATATTCGTAGCTGTATGGTTCTTGAGCAGCCATGGGAGGTGTCGTGTGACCTTCTTCATCAATGCCATGATTGTTCACCTGATGCTCCTGTATGATCTCCAAAGCAAGTGACGAACCCAGTTCTTGTTGATACTGTTGCGGCAGCCGTGTTGATCTCCTAGATGAGTCAGCTAGAGTAGTAGGTACCTTAAATCTCTTGCTTTCCAGTGTAAGAGAGTCTCGTCGGCTTTCCACAGCTGGTGGAGGGAAGTCCAAATTACTCGACACCAGAGAGAGCAGAGTAGACCGCCTTCGGCCTTTTGCACGCGTACTGGCCACACTGGAGTCATCATCATCGAAGAAATCCTCGATATTCTCCATACTATACTCATCTTTTTTGATATCATCCTTGACATTAAGACCGGTCTTACGGGACCTTATCCCTAATCTCATGTAATCCATGGCTGAAATTCCAAACGTAGAGTTTGCGTGATGGGATTGCCAATACAGTTAGGGACGTAGCTGACTCAGGACCCTTCTGTAGCCGGTGGTCTTGAAGTGTAAACATTCACTAATCATCAACTAAGTTCTCGAGTTCCGGGTAACATTACTTTTTCTTGCCCTCTATAGTAAAATATGCCGACTCTTCAGAGAACAAGTAGTTGCTATCATTGAGGAACCGCCTCACCCTGATCTTGAGGGTTGACACACCGCCAACACTGTGTATACCTCGACCGGTGACGACCGTGAGCGGTGCCACGTTCAGTGCACGACTTATGGACAGATTTTGGCGATTCATCTCTCTCTCGGAGAGCTCTTGTTTCCACCACTTGACTAAACATATCCTGAGCACGTTAATGGCATCCTTCGGTACAAATCCGTGGAAGTCCAGCCTTGGGATTTGGAACACGTTATCTATCATTCGCAGGCCTTCTTCATAATGCTCGTCATTTTGGAAGTTTAGAACACTAATCTGAGAAGAGCTGGCGGTTGTGCTAGAGGATGCAGAGCTCCTTTGCAACCTGCTGGTAGTTGACTGAAAACCATTCTCTAGTCCCAAACCAGAGTTGTCTTGTGGCAATTTGAATGTCGCGTGCGAGAGATCAGCTTCATTTATGTGCGATGCCAAGGATATTGTCATTGACAGGTCGCCCTTGTAAAAGGTCAGTGCACGTTTCAGAAATGCCCTGTTAATGTACCTGAATGTGGCATTACTTCGCAAAACTTCTTGTAATTCTTGAGCCTCTTTAGAGCTCTCAGAATAGGAATATGTCTTCTTGGAGCCTTTCTTCGAGTTCGGACTTTCCGTCTCGCCACTGATGAGATCGAATGAGTTGTAGGTTGCGTGAGCAAACCCTCTTGCTGATTGCACTTTACCACCGTTCGGCTTTTTCATACTTGGTTTACGTCCTTTTGCCAGATCCCTCTGGTTAAGTTCTGGTCCTCCATCATAGTGATCTGTCGACCAAATAATTTCAATGATAGCTTTTGTAGCACTGAAGGAGTTCCTGTGGAAAGCTTGACGGGCGACCGAGTCAGATACGGCTGTATATTCACGTATGGTTTTGATCTTGTCCGGAATTGATTTCCAAGCTGCACTTTCAGCCATGGGCTGAGACTGAGCCCGCAGCTTAGTTTGAACTTCTTTCTCTGCTCTTTTCTGTTCTTCATCATCTTCAAGTGACAAGAGAGGCAGGCTCAGCAGCTCTGTAATTGCTGCATCGATGGATTGACATCGGTCATAAATCGTTTTTATCACATCAAGATCTGTATTGGGAAACATAATCTTTAATTCTTCCAAAGGATCGTCTTCAGACACAGTTATATTGCCAATCTCGTCTGGTTCAGCCAACAGAATGGCACAAGCATCTTCCAGTTCACCATTAGCGCTCTCCAGAGCATTTATCACAGCAGTGCGTGTCTTCCCCGGGAAAACACTGCAAAGCTCTATCACCTTTGACTCGGAGGGCTCGGTAGGAGGAATCAGATCTTCGGACATCAGTCAAGCACCAATTGTTCTTACAACATTAGTTTTTAGTCACGAGTAGCTGATTCTATATACATTATATCGCTTTGAAAAATATACAATGTTCACTATTTACATCAAAAAATCTGGGAAGATGCTTTCAAGGTCTGTATTATCCAAAAGCTCTTGCCATCCTATATTATAATTCCCCCAAAACTCTTGTTCTATCAGCTGGGTCATCTCAGACTCCATCTGGTCGGATAGTTTAACGATTGGTTGTCCACTTGGAAAACCTTCGGGGCCAATGTCAACGTCTGACCTGATACCAAGACTATCGACATTGTAATCGTTTGGTATCGTCAATGTACTGTCAGTCTCAGGCATGGTACGGAAGCCATCGGGCAACTCACTGTCTGATTTGGTAACTTGATCGGGCAGGCTTGAGTTCCCTTCCTTCGTAAAAGCTGTTGGTGGTTGATAAGAAAACTGTGGTTCAGATGGGGTAGTTTCCTTATCTTCCGCGTTGCCCTTTAGCTGCTTTTGAGAGTTTGAGAGCCATGAAGTTTCTGCTTGTGTTCTACTTTGCAAAGCAGTTTGAAGAACCGTTCGCATGACAGTGACGAGTCCCAGAAGTATAACATATGCCTGCGAGCGTCTCAAAGCTCGTCTAAAGACAGGGTCGTTTGAACCAGTCAGCTGATCAAGATTCTCACATGCCAGCTTGAAATAAGTGGCAAATGATATAACATGTCCTCCTTCAGGTCTCAAAGTTGAAAGGTCACAATGGGAAGTTTCATCACATCCGCGAAGAAGAAGTAACCCATTCTCGAAGAAAGTCATTTCACTATATGCAAAGGCGTAGAACATGCCGATAGATCTGATGAACACAGTGCATATATGCGACATGCACGCATTCAGATATGGAGTGGTGGCCTTTGAATCTGCTTTCACCAACTCTGGGAACTTTGCCTTATCCAATTCGAAGCAGTAAATGATCAACTTGACGCATAACGAACAAGAACTCAGAATAGCCTTGATACCACCATTTTTAACATCGTTATTCATCTCCTTCAATGCAAAGAACCGTAGCCCATAGAACGTGATCAGGAAACTGAGTGCCTGGCAAAGGACACGAGTCTGCAAGAAACTTTTCTCTATCACATCGTTGCCAGAGGAATAAGAATTCAAGGGTGGGAATTCTTGCTCGACAAAATCGATCAAAGTATTACAGTGTCGCTTCAAGTTCGGAGTGGCTTTTTTGTAATGTAAGTCAAACAGCATGGGCCGCGTAACTTTCAAGAATCTTTTCAAAACTCCGTAAAGCGTCTTGCTGTGGTCGCTGAGCAGTTCGTTATCGTCATAATCGTACGGTGAAACTTTCAAAGGTCTTCCCAGGTTGAGAGCCACGTCAAGATCCGCAAACATGATCCAGTACCAGAGACGTTGCAAAGACTCAAGGCTTCCCACGATGCTCTCTTGTCCCTTATACAGTGACATGATATCCTGATTCAGCCCCAAGTAAATGGCTGTGCTAATCATATTATCCACCAAAAGCATCAAATGACTGTCGTCACCGCCGGTGTGAGCGAACAGCGAGCGGTAATGGCATCTGAGCAACAGAAACTGAGGGCGCTCCACGTACATGGTCTTTGCCGTGCTGGTGCCCGTCAGAATGATGAGAAATCTTTCAATCGGCAGCGGTATATTATCACGATAATGCGTCAATGCTATGATCATCACTACGATACCAATCTTGTAGTAGTTTTTCTTAGCAGACGGAATCAAGGCCACGATCGCGGATTGCCCACCACTAGAATGTGGATCGCCCTTGTGGAACCCCTGCTGAAAATCCTCCAGTACTTTCTCCCGGTCGAGAGCGCCATTAACCATGAACAGCTGAGTCTGGTCGAAAAAATGATTGATCAAGGACTCGATTTTCTCACTGGAGGGCAGAAGTTCGATGACTTCAGAGACGATAGACGCCGGTAACCCGCTATCCGTTTGAAGAGGCTCTTCAACCGCTGTCCACTCCTTCAACATGGAGAATCTCCCCTGTTTCTTCAACTGTCTCCGTATGATCTTGAGCTTCCTCCAGGCCTGGACAAACCTCTGCATCAGCTCCCAGTTGTACTTGGCCATAAAAGTCTTGAAAGAAGTGGCGCCATAGTAAATCCTCCTGCCACTTTCCTTGCACTGCAGAGTGAAGAAGTTGGACAAGAGATTCTTGCTACGAGTTGCTAGTTCACCTCCCGCTACTACCTCATACGGCGCCTTCTGGCCCTGCAAGCCTTCGGGCGTGTCGCTCTTGCCCTGCGAGAAAGTGATGTATCTAGTTTTCCGATCCCCAGACGTTCCACCCTCCTGCTCCATCTTTTCAATGTCGTCCGTCAAAGTGTTGAGGCTTGGTCCATCACCCTCTGCGCCCGCCTTGCCGTTCCCGCCGTCCACCTCGTTAAGGTAAACGCACTGTGTGAACTTTCTAGCCTGGCAGGTGGAGCAAATTGGTCTCTGTTGGTCGCATCGCAGCTTCCTCTTACGACAGAACGCACACGACTTGGTCACCTTTCGGCGTTTCCGCTTCGGTTTCTCTAAGGGTATCACGGGCTCCTCCACTGGTGGCAAGCCAGGCATTCGAAGATCGAACTCAACGCCTTCCATCGTATCGTAACGCTATACAACTCGCCAACTAATGGCCCTTGACTATGACCAACGTCGTTCGAACCTGTTAAATCCGCCACGCCGCACCCAATGCGCTATGGCCGTTCTTATTGATCACCCTGAAAAATCAAGACTCATTGACCTTGCAGCGACCAGATTTTTTCACGTTTAGGTCGCCAAGACAAATATTCCTCTATCCAGCCCAGCAACCGTGCCGGATGTCTGAGAGAAAGTCTGTGAACAAGTACTACCCGCCGGACTACAACCCGCTGGAAGCCGAGTCGGCGCTGCGAAGGACCGCCAAGGGCCTGAAGACCAAGAACAAAGATGTCGCCACAATCCGGCTGATGACGCCGTTCAGCATCCGGTGCATCAAGTGCTCGGAATTCATACCCCGGAGCCGTAAGTTCAACGGCAAGAAGGAGCTGCTGCCCGAGCGGTACCTGGAGACGATCAAGATATTCCGGCTGAGCATTAAGTGTCCGCGCTGCAACAACATGATCTCGTTCCGCACCGACCCGAAGAGCGCGGACTACGAGATGGAGTGCGGCGGCGTGCGCAACTACACGCGCACCCCCCGCGGGCAGGCCGCCCCGGAGGCGGTCGATGAGACGCTTGAGCGGCTGGTGCGCGAGCGCGCCGAGGCGGAACGCGAGCGCGTCAGCGGCAAGGGCGAGGACAAGATGCAAGCGCTCGAGGCGCGGCTCGCGCAGATGCAGCGGGAGCAGCAGGACGACGAAGCGCTGGAGCGCACGCGGCTCGCGCGAACACAGTTGCAGAGGCAAGAGCAGAGACTGCGCGAGAAGCGGGGCCAAGCGGCGGCGCCCGAGCAGGAGCAGGAGCAGGAGCAGGAGCAGGAGCAGGAGCAGGAGCAAGAGCAGGACCTCGACAGGATCGCTGAAAAGGCGTTTGAGAAACGGCAGGCGCTAGCGCGCGCGGCCGCCGAGCTGCCGCGCTCGCGCCCCGCGCAGACCGCGAGAACGTTGTTCAAGAAGAAGTCGCCGCGGGCGAACCCGCTGGGCATCGTCAGGAAGAGGCCCAAGGCATAGCACCGCGCACGGCGCGGTGCTATGAAAACAACAAAAAGGCAGCCCTGTCACATCCCGGCGCACTCCCCACACAGAGCAACTACGATGTCGTACCCCTACCCGTTCAAGTGCAAGACCGCAGTGCCTGAGATTGAATACGAAGAGCACAACGGCGCCAACTTTGCGTACGTGCGCTGGCCCGCGCGGGGCGCGCAGCCCAAAGCACTCGTGCTCATCGTGCACGGCTTCTGCGAGCACACGCAGATCAACCACCGGCTCATGGATGAGCTGGCGCAGCAGGGCTACGAGAGCTTCATGTTCGACCAGCGCGGCTCCGGCATGACCTCCCCTGGCAAGCTTCGCGGGCTGACCAACGAGCGCCTCGTGTTCGACGACCTGGACCACTTTGTGGCGCGCAACCTGGAGCGGTGCGCGGCGGCGCGTACACCGCTGGTGCTGTTCGGCCACTCGATGGGTGGCGGCATCGTGCTGAACTACGCGTGCCACGGGACGCACCGCGCGCGCGTCGCGGGCTATGCGACCTCGGCACCGCTCATCGAATTGCACCGCCACTCGCAGCCGTCGTGGCCCGTGCAGCGGCTTGCGCCGCTGCTGGCACGCTGGCTGCCCAACGTGCGCATCGACACCAAGCTGGATCTCGAGGGCGTCACCTCCGACGACGCTGCGCGGTCGTTTCTACAACACGACCGTCCGCTCAGCACGCCCCTAATCGGCTCGTTCCGCCAGATCTACGACTTTCTGCAACGGGGTCGCCGGCTGCAGGATGCGCGCTACGTCCGCGACAATTTTGCGCGCGACAAACCTGTGCTCATTGTGCACGGCGCGCGCGACACGATCAACGACCCGGCCGCGTCACGCGCGTTCATCGACGGCGCGTGCCCAGCCCCTGATCGCACGCTGTGCGTCGTGCAGGATGCGTGCCACAGCGTGCTATCGCTTGAGAGCGAGCGCTTCTTCAGGGAGGCGTTCGACGCGTTGAGCGCGTGGCTCGACCGCGCCGCGGGCGCGGCGCGCGGCGCGCAGTAGGCGGGCCGCCGGCGGGCCGGCCCCCCCGGATCGCTTTCCTTTGCGGGGGGGCGTGCCACGGCTCGGGCCGCCAAGGGGAGCGGTATCTCCCATTCTTGCCCTCGCACTGTTGTGAAGGGTGACGGGTGGCCGTCCGCTGCGTCGACCGCGTGGCGAGATACAACCAAGAGGCACGCTGCGATAAGAAGGGGCGGCGCCCGGTATATAACGAGTAGACGGTGCGCGCAGCGCGCTGCAGCGACTGCTGCGGTGCCGGTCAAGCTAAATTATGTTCCCATGATAACGTTTAAAGGTGAGTACAACGAGTTGCTGCCCCGGGCGGGGCCGGATCTCAGCATCTTCGAGCGCGCGGTACAGGACCCGTGCTGCGAAGAGTGCGACTGCGAGGACGAAGAGGCCGTCACAAGCGACCGGCCGCAGGCTGCCCACGTGGACGCGAACCCAGACACCGCGCCCCACACCCCGGTGCTCCAACGCGCGGTCACCACGGGGGCGATCACGCCGGTGCGGCCGGCGCGGTGCGCACGCACCGCGCCGCGCAGCCGCGCGAGCAGCACGTCGCTGATCCGGCACCTCACCGGCGACGGCGACGATCCGCGCACGACGCACGGCGCACGCTCGCGCGCGTCGTGCAGCGGGATCCCCGCACACCTGTACGGGCTCGAGAAGTACGTGGCGAGCGCGTTGGACGCGCTGTCCGCGGGCGAGCCGCCCAACACCGAGCATTGCAGCAAGCATTGCAGCGCTGAGCGTTGCGCTCACTGCTCGAAGCAACTCAGCCCGCAGGCGCTGTCGTCGCCCGCGTCGCCCTGCTCGTCTCGCACGTCGCTGCCCGCGTTGGAGCTGAGCCAAAGCTCCGTGTCCAGCGGCTCGCGCGGACAGCTCGCTAAGCGCGGCAGAAAGCTGTCGTTCATCGAGATCTCGCTCTCCAGCTCGTTCTCGCAGTAGACGGGCCTCTATAGTTCAAATAGCACGCTGCCGTGGTGAGTGACGGCGCGGTTGGTAATGTCAAGTTTTAGCACAGGTCGACGGCACAGCAGAGGTCTCGGGCAGCTCGTCTGGGCAGCAAGCATGAGTCGTGAGAGCGTGATGTTCCGGCCGCCGGACGGGCTGGATGAGTACGGGTTCGAAGACGAAGAAGAAGCTCTCATCGCGGACGCGGGTGCGCACGCGGTGTTGTCGCAGCACGCGTGTGCGTACTGTGGGATCGACTCGCCAACGTGTGTGATCCGTTGCAATAGCTGCCACAAGTGGTTCTGTAATTCGAAGCACGGCACCGCCAGCTCGCATATCGTGAATCATCTGGTGCTGGCGCACCACAACGTCGTGTCGCTGCACCCGGACTCGGACCTGGGCGACACCGTGCTCGAGTGCTACAACTGTGGGTGCAAGAACGTGTTTCTGCTTGGGTTTGTGTCTGCTCGCGGCGAAGCGGTCGTGGTGCTGCTATGCCGGGTGCCTTGCGCCCAGGCGAAGAACGCGAACTGGGACACGGACCAGTGGCAGCCGCTGATCGAGGACCGGCAGTTTCTGAACTGGGTCGCCGAGGAGCCCAGCGACGAGCAGAAGCTGGGCGCCAGGCTGATCACGCCGTCGCAGATGTCGAAGCTCGAAGCCAAGTGGAAGTCCAACAAGGACGCCACGATCAACGACATCGATGCCCCGGAAGAGCAGGAAGAAGTCCCGCCGATCCTGCTCAAGTACCAGGACGCCTACGAGTACCAGCGGTCGTTTGGCCCGCTGATCAAGCTGGAGGCAGACTACGATAAGCAGCTCAAAGAGTCACAGGCGCTTGAACACATCTCTGTCACGTGGTCGCTTGGGCTGAACAACAGACACTTGGCATCGTTTGCGCTGTCGACGTTCGAGTCCAACGAGCTCAAGGTCGCCGTCGGCGACGAGATGTTTCTGCGGTACTCCGGCCTGCAGCACCCGGAGTGGGAGGGAAGAGGCTACATCGTGCGCATCCCGAACAGCATGCAGGACGAGTTCACGCTCGAGTTGAAGCCCAGCAAGAACCCGCCACCAACACATCTCAGCACGGACTTCACCGCAGAGTTCATCTGGAAGGGAACCTCCTACGATCGTATGCAGGACGCGCTGAAAAAGTTCGCCCTCGACAAGAAGTCGATCTCTGGATTTCTTTACTACAAGATCCTGGGCCACCAGATCGTCGATATTCAGTTCGAAGTTCCACTGCCCAAGGAGTTTTCCATCAGGCATTTCGCACAGCTGAACGCTTCGCAGTCGCATGCCGTCGAACACGTCTTGCAGAGACCCTTGTCGTTGATCCAGGGTCCGCCTGGTACAGGTAAGACTGTGACCTCGGCGACAATCGTGTACCATCTGTCCAAATTGCATAACGAACGGATCCTCGTCTGTGCTCCGTCCAACGTCGCCGTGGACCACTTGGCGGCTAAGCTGCGTGATCTGGGGCTGAAAGTGGTCCGATTGACGGCAAAGAGTAGGGAGGACGTAGAGAGCTCGGTGTCGAACTTGGCATTGCACAATCTGGTCGCACGTTCTTCCAAGGGCGAACTCAAGAAGTTGCTCAAGCTGAAGGAAGAGGTCGGCGAGCTGTCCATTGGAGATACGAAGAGATTTGTGAAACTGGTCAGAAAGACCGAGTCCGAGATCTTGAAAAAGGCAGACGTCGTCTGTTGCACCTGTGTCGGTGCAGGTGACAAGAGACTGGATACAAAGTTTAGAACTGTTCTGATCGATGAAAGTACTCAGGCCTCGGAACCAGAGTGTCTGATCCCGATCGTGAAAGGTGCAAAGCAAATAATCCTGGTCGGTGATCATCAGCAGCTAGGTCCCGTCATCTTGGAGCGTAAGGCTGGCGATGCGGGTTTAAAACAGTCATTATTCGAAAGACTCATCTCGCTAGGTCACGTGCCAATCAGACTAGAAGTCCAGTACCGTATGAATCCATACTTGAGTGAGTTCCCCAGCAATATGTTCTACGAGGGGAGTTTGCAAAATGGTGTCACCATCGAACAACGTACCGTGTCGAACAGCACGTTCCCCTGGCCTATTCATGAGATCCCTATGATGTTTTGGGCAAACTACGGTAGAGAAGAGATCTCTGCTAATGGTACTTCGTACTTAAACAGGATAGAAGCAATGAATTGTGAACGTGTGATTACAAGACTGTTTAAAGACGGTGTGAGACCGGAACAGATCGGTGTTATCACTCCTTATGAAGGTCAGAGAGCGTTCATCTTGCAATACATGCAGATGAATGGGTCGCTTGATAGAGAACTGTACGTTAACGTTGAGGTTGCATCGGTCGATGCTTTCCAAGGTCGTGAAAAGGATTATATTATTTTGTCCTGTGTTCGTGCTAATGAGCAACAGATCATCGGTTTCTTAAGCGACCCTCGTCGTTTGAATGTGGGTCTGACTCGTGCCAAATATGGTTTGGTGATCTTGGGTAACCCAAGGGCTTTATCGACCAACGTTCTATGGAATCACCTGCTCATTCATTTTCGTGAAAAGGGTTGTCTAGTCGAAGGTTCATTGAATAACTTGCAATTGTGCACAGTGCAGTTGACAAGGAATAGACCGAATAAGACAAACGCCAGTCGATTCTCATTCAATGTCGATGCCAAGGGATTTGCAAGTGATCAAGATTTCGATACTCAAAGTCTGATGTCATTTGGTGGTCAAGCCGATCCATACAATAAAACCGGATTGGCCGCTGCTAACGAGCTTTCATCGTTTCTCAACAACCAGTTGTGGAATTCAGATTATCATACCAGTAACGAAAAGAAGAAAGGGAGCGCAATTACTCAGGAAGCTGAAACGGACCGTTTGCGCAAAGGAATAGACGCTTTGAATATTTAAATGCTATAATTTTATCAAGCTACGTCTATAAATGTAATATGTAGTATTTGTTGTTTACGAATGTCTGTTATCTTCGCTTGAACCACCTCCTAATACCCCCTCCGCCAGTAGCCGACGATTCATTGTCATCAACACCTCGTATAATGAAATTGCCAATCCTTGGTGCTTTGAACCTACTCAATTTTCTCGTCATCGAAGATGAACTATCAGAGATCGAAGCGCTCCCAGAGCTACTCGATTGCGTGCTTGATCGAGGCGCGATGTTATCTAGTAGACCTGGCGATTCAGTTGAACTGAACAATCTCCTTGGAACATCGCATTCTGCTAGCTGACGCAGTGGGTCAACCAGTATTTCTCTGGTCTTGGTACAATAGGTATGATCGGCCAGATACTGGGCATATATCATCTTTTCTTCATCGCCACCTGCTGGGAACTCATAGTCAGCAAACAAACATTTCAAGTGCTCAAGTCGATGGAAGAGAAAGACCGACTCTCTCTCCAATTGTTCCATCAAGTTGAGTTCTGTGTTTGGTTTCGATTCCGTGCTCTGTTCGGCGGCCATGTCTTCGTCAGGCTTCAAATATTTGTAAAGATCCTGACCAAATACTTCAATGTTATTCTCTGTGATTTTCTCGAACTCCAACTCGCCGATTCCTACTTCGGTTCGTCTTTTTTCAATCGAGATTTCGATATTTGCAATATTTTTGGAAATTTGTCCCACACTTAGGTTATGTGGTATCTCACCACCGCCATCTTTCTGAATGGCGTACGTGGCGAATACTGTAAAGAGCTCTGTCTCCCGCAGGCACCTATCGATTAGATAGGGATTAGTTGGAAGGTCAGCTAGGATTTCTTGGTTCATCATAAGCTTTGGTCTTGCCATTGTGTTCGTTAGTTTTAGCTTTTTGGGGGCAAAATCGAGCTTCTTTTGCGTTACTTTATCAATATAATTCAAAAGCTCACCTCTATGACCGTCTATAAAGCAATTCATGCCCTTCATATAAGGCTCTTTATTGCCAAAAGTGGATAAATTGGAAAGGTTCAATAATACTTTGCTGACCAAGGTGACCGTCCTTCTAGATTGCTCATTTAAGTGACTCCGGACGAGATTGAAGAGTTTTGGATTCAGAATCACAGGACAAAAAAACCGAAGGAAAAGCATACCAGAAACACAGTTTAAAACTCTTGTCACATCCTCTTCGATACAAATGAGTTCCAACTTTTTTCTCAGAGTCATCATCTGGTTCTTTATCGGCATAGGAATATCATTGCTTGTGCTGTATATGGCCATCCATATATTCTCCACCGTCTTCAACAACCTTTCATGATTTGCCTTCAAAATTTCCTCTTTCTTTGCCGGATCGTCCTCTTTTATACGTTCAGGATCAACTTCACAGCTTCCTTTAGCATTTACAACATGCCTTAAAACAGGGCCTATGGATGTATCCAGATATTCCTTACCAACTCTGTAAAAATAAGATTCCATAGATCTGGTCAAGATTGAGTTACCTCGGAATAAAGTACCGTAGATGTGGGTAGATGTTTTGTTGTTCTTAATATTTCTTGTGATTGAACCATCAAAGTCCAGAAGCTCTCGGTCAATGAGCGCCGAGAACCAGTCGTCCTCTTTGTGAAGTGCCTGGAACACGTCTAAGAGAATGCCTGCAATATCTTCAAAGGTCAAATCTGAACCCAATGAAAAATTCCTGACAGAGTTTACTATTTGTGAGAGGTCAACCTCGGTCAGGGCTGATTCAAACTTGTAAAAATTGGCCGGTGGAAGTATAAAGTTCAGACTCGAGACGATTCTGACGCAAATAGTTCCGATCTTGAAGCGACTGTTCTTGGCATCTATGACAGGTAGTCGCGTTTCCTTATTCAAACTCAAATCATTAATCATATCCTGCGTAATTTTCACGAATCCAATTACCTCATCTCCATTTTTATGTGCCCGTTGCTTCACTTCAACCCTTAGGTTATTAATCTTGACGCTTTCATCAAAAGTAAACTCTTCCCTCCAAAATGGCGTTTCTGTGCCTTGAACCACAGCGGTTCTCCCCCAATCATGATCCCATATAGACAATTCGACGTACAAGCGTGGCACACCACCATACGAGGTGTCACTTATACCGGGGAAACTACCTTCCACAATCGAAATTTTGAACCTGTTCGAGATACGAAGCCTATTTGACTCATGTGCGCCTGTGAGAGAAAGATACTCTGCCTGAGCAAATGATTTCAACGCCACCAGCCAATCTTCTACATCAATCAGTAGCGGGAACTTCAAGATAAGAGTTGTGTCGTCCTTTATCGTAGGTCCTCCCACAACAAACTTCCCTTTCCTCGATATACCTAATTCCTGTCTCAGACCTGCAATGATACCAACAAATAGCATGTTATCGTTCTGTAGAGATGAGTCAAGTAGACGAATCTCAGACCTAATTAGGCTTTGAATGTCGAGGGAATAAATCAAGGAGCCATCGCTTTGCAAAAGGAGATCTAGCTTACCATCAGACTTCAAGACACCCATAGCTGGGAACCATCCCTCTTCCATTTTTGACTTTTTCAGGAAGCTGGGTCTCGATAACTGTTTAATGACAGGTATTCGCCTGTTCGGAAGCGGCCCGTAGATCACTAGTTGGGACACCAGCAGATTGCTGGGATTATCTTCTGCATTTGAAAGACATGTTGGCTTCAGCAGAGTCTTACTGAATATACCCTTAGTCTTCAGTGCACTCCACCATATCAGTGAGCATAGCAAGCCTTCGAAACTTCGACCATCGCTGACCAAGAAAAAATCTTTCTGTGCTTGAGTGGTAACCTGGATGATGGGAAACGTATTACTACTTCCCTCTATCAAATGAATCTGGCAACCTTGTAAATGTTTTATCCACGGGTCCTTAGGTGAATCTTCAGTGGCTTCACGAGATGCCTGGGACGACGTCGTTATCTTGCCGCGGTCTGGAAGACAACTTAAGCTACCTTGTTCGGTTATTATAATACAACTTGGCCTCCAATTGGCAGATGTCAAATCTCTACACCATTGGGCAGTGCCATCGAAAGTGCCCTGCAACTCTGTAGCACTTTTGATAAAACTTCCTACGTCAAAGGATTGCCCGGTAGGAGTTGCAGATGAAAGAACCGAGGTTCGATCATAGTTCATGGTGTCCCAATTGACTGTGGCCACGTAGGTATTGGAACGTATCTATGTTTTTACGATCTTGATCTTGAGTGCTTCATGTAGCAGGTCAGCGTTTTTCTAAATTAATTGACACATTCCTACTCGACAAACCCTCAAGACACAGCACAGAGAAAAGATGAGATTTATAAGTTTACACATTTAAATGAAAGCTGGCAGCAGTAAACAATGGTATGTCGAACTGGTCGAGGCCTTTTTAAGCCTCGAAGAAGACCGATTTTCGCTCATGCATAAAGGGAATGAAGGATTGCAAGTTATGCAGCTATTTTTTCATGGAAAATACCTGTGGAGCCTCGCCCTCTGGGCCTATGTACTTGGAGTCTCTCCATGGACCGATATCAGATAGATACAAGCCACCTTCAGCTTCACTGACTTCGGATTGACCGCCGAACTTGGTTGGCAGGTTTTCCGCTGGAATCTGTTTCAACAGATCCTTCTTGTAGGATGAACCCAGAATGAAAATCTTGGACACGGTGACTGGATCTAGGAATGGCTTGAAAAGCCTGAACGCAGTAGAAAATCCAAATGGTGCGTTGATCAGATAGAATTTACCCATACGCTCTGGATAGTAGTTTTGCCCAATGTAGGAAGCCTCTCTAACATACGAAAGCACTTGGTAGGCACTCGATATCGAGATTCCTTTTAGATCCATGATGGTACAAGAAGTCTCCACCAAGTGACCGCTGTAACGGGAGCAGGCTGGTAATCTGTACTCGACAAAGGCTTCGTATTCCCAGACAAGATTTTTCAACATACGGTCTTGAGTGGTGATCTTGTACATTTCGGTCAAGTTAACAGCACCCAGTTCCTCGAAATAGACTGGACGACCGTCCTTGTCGGTCTTGTGATAGTATTGCGGATAGTACTTGGCCACAATAGGTTTCTCCTCGTAATGGAAATCCTTCAAGATGGTATCAGTGCCGTACTCTTTCCTCCATTTCTCGCAAGCTTCGTACATCTCTTTTGCCAAAGGCACGTCGAACTTTCTGGCTCTCAAGAAACGAAGCAGAGTAGAATCATCTAAACGCCTGGTAAACCCAGCCGCAGTCAATTGTTCCCTTAATTGTTCCAACGCCTTCTTTTGGGTCTCATCGATATTACCTGGAGTGCCTGGTACTGATCCAGCTTCGCAAACTTGCGGGTAAGAGCTCAAAATTTCCTGCTCCTGACTCTAATGCGATCAAACTCGACATTTGTTAGTACCACGCTTACTCATTTCGCAATAAAATTTGCAATTTATAGACACAGTTGGCGCCAAAGATTCCAAAGACAAACATACGGTAACCATCTTGTTTCAAAGATCAGAGTACTAGTATCTAGAACCTGAAGAGATCTGATTCAACGTGCTGAAGCTAGTCTTACTCTTACAATTGTTGTCTGTTCTTGACAATGCCTGCTTTGATTCCCGCAAAACAAGTTTCTATAAGAGATCACTTCGAACGTCGTAGATTTAATCACTTGGCTTAACCACGCCAAAAGCTGAGTTAAAACTGAGAATCAGGTGAATTGGAGGCTTTGAAGTCTATATAAGCCTTCCAAGCCTGATGGAGGGCATTCCAGAGTTTGGTGCTTTTCTTGGAAGAAGTACGCTTTTCGACAGCGATCAAACGAGCTCGACAAAAGATCCGGAACAAGATGTCCCTGCTGGGCAGGAGCTGACCGAGGCATTGGATGACAATGGATGCCACGGAATCCGAACTTTCATTACGAGCAAGGGTAAAGTCTTCAAACTGAGAAAGAAGCCAAGAGCTAGTATACAGAGGTGCGTGGAGTATCAAGTTTTTGGAAATGACAATAGCCGGGCTGTTTGGAGGGAAGATGAGACTTACGGTATCAATATCAATGTGCTCCTGGATAAAATAGAGTCTAATGGCTCCAGTAGAGATTCCAGGCGTCGAGATCGAAACAATCGAATAAGGGAAGGGAATAAACTCTGGGTGGAAAAATGGGGACCAAAAACCTTCCTGGATCTGGTAGGTAACGAAAAGACGAATAGGCGTGTGCTGCGCTGGATCAGGCAGTGGTCGGCATGTGTATTTAATGAACAGTTGCCCGAAAGGCATACCGAAACACATGAGCGGGAAATGACAGATCCTCTGCAACGTCCTCCAAAGAAGATACTTTTGATTCATGGGCCTCCTGGTATCGGAAAGACCTCTGTGGCTCATGTAGCCGCCAAGCAAGCCGGTTATTCCATTGCCGAGATTAACGCGAGTGATGAGAGAGCAGGAACGCTAGTGCGGGATAAAATACACAATACTCTCTTTAATCATACATTCAACGATAAGCCTGTATGTCTTATAGCTGACGAGATAGATGGCAGTATTGAAGGTGGTTTTATCAAGATCCTGGTGGACATTATCGACAAAGATAGACAAGCGTCACAGAAGCACCTCCTCGGCATGGGTTCCAAGTTAAGAGGCAAGAAAAAGAAGAAGGCAAAGCTTTTAGTGAGACCCATAATTGCCATCTGCAACAACTTATACGCGCCGGCACTTGAGAAGTTGAAACCCCATTGTGAAATTGTTGCTGTTAAGAAGCCTTCTGATAGCTCGGTGCAGGAGCGCATGGAAGAAATTTGTAAAGCAGAGGGACTTAAAATCTCTGTCAAAGCTCTCAAGGAATGGACAAGCATAGCACAAGGAGATATCAGAAACTGCATTAACAATTTACAGTTTTTGGGAGCCCGTGAAGAGTTTCGCGAAGGAAATCTCGATGTAGATTCATTAGATTCAATATCAAAGGATTTTTCAGAATCCTGGTTCAAGATTTGCAATCAAATGTTCAGGCGAGATCCACGGCAGGAACTGCAACAGCAATTGCGAGAAAAGACGCAGCTTGTAGATTTGAATGGGAACTCCGAACGAGTTGTACAAGGATGTCATTCTTTATATCCTCATGTCAAGTACTCAGATAACGGGCTGCAAAAACCTGCAGATATTGCGGACTGGCTGTTTTATCACGATTTGATGTTTAAATCTCTATTTGAGCATAACGGCGAGTTACTCCGTTATTCTTCAGTGGTGCCTCTTGCGTTTTTCAACCTTTTTGGTGATGTTGCCAATAGAGAGGACCACCGCATTCACAATTCAGATTACGAAGTGAGAGAGCTTCAGAAAAGTAATCTAGAAATTCTGAAACTAATGATGCACAAAATATCGGTGGAGACTCCTTCAGCTGTCCCCTTCACTAGTCTTGAGTCCCTTGCCTTGGAAGTTTTACCGCACTTGGATCTCATGGTTTCATCAGATCTAAGTAAATGCAGAGACCCGAAAACTAAGCAGGCGATATATGATAACCTTATCGGAATGCTTAAATGCTTTCAACTACAATTAGCTGAAAAGTCTCATGAAAGCTTCAGCGCCAAAAAGCTTATGTTCGTCGAGCCACCGATAGATAACATTGTCGTTCTTGATACTCAACGACAAAAGGAAGTTAGTACTAAAAGGCCCATGGTGCTAGATATTCTTTTGGCAAAAGTGGAAGAAAGTAATGCCAGGAAAAGACATGCCAAGAAAGTCAATGAAGATAAGGCACGCAATGAGGAAATTAAGAGCAATAACATGAAGACTCGTAAGAGCGGTGTCAACATGGCCGATTTTTTCAAGGGCCAGTATAAAATCGATGAAAAGAATCAAAGTAGTGCCTCTGCCAAGACAAAGAATGGATCTGGCGACAACAGTGCTTTTAGAATCTGGGTCAAATACAAGGAAGGTTTCTCAGATGCTGTACGAAAAAATGTGTCGTGGCATGACCTTTGGAGTTGAACCAGTATCATTTTGTAGAATAATCACCCATCGCTTAGCAGCAGAATAATCAGATTTGTTTACTGGCTATAAATCATTGAGTTTAGCCACCATCTTCCTCCGAAGATTATATATGGGTGTTTTGTTCATACTTACTATCTATTTTATAACGAAATATGATCTTGATAAAGTTCCAGGAAATCTAAAGTAGAAAGAAATCAAGAGGGAGCTGCAAGTCATGGGTCAAAAGGGAAGCAAGGTGCAGATCACTGAGAATGATAGAGCCATTCTGCAATTGAAACGGTCTAAGGATGAAATTCATAAGTTTACTCGGAGAACTGACCAATTGATTCAGTCAGAGAAGTTGAAGTTGAAGCAGATGATCAAGGAGAACCCAACCAAATACAAAAGCGATACGAAGGTAAGGTTCCTTCTAAAGAGGATCCATTATCAGGATCACCTACTACAGCAAGCTCTAGAGCAGCTCATCAACTTGGAGAATCTTGTATCTACTTTGGAGTTCAAACTAGTCGAAACTCAATTCATAAAAGGTCTCGAGAGAGGAAACCAGATACTTAAGAAACTAAACAAAGAGTTCGATAATGTCGACGAGCTAATGGATGATGTTCAGAAGCAGATCTCTTATCAGGACGAGATTGATGAAGTTCTTGCGCACAGCATAGTTGGTGTTGACGACTTCGAAGCTGAGATAGACAAAGAATTGGAACAGATCGAAAGAGAGACAAATCCTGAGCAACATATTGAGATGCCGTCCGTGGATCAACTACCAAAACTTAAAGAACAACCCGTTGTGTCACCTGAGGAGCGGAAGGCTCCCAAAGAGAAGGAATCTGAGGCTCCGGTACTTGCATAAACTTGATTATATCGGGTAGCTGATATGGCTTCCCTGATTACTCATTGATGGTGATCAAAAAGACAAACAGGTATATGTCAAGATGTGCAAGCGACAGACCATCACTTGAACAAAAAAGAAAATCAGAGTTGGTTTTGCTTGATCAGCGGAATGTATTATCACTGGGTATTCTTCTCGATTTGATCATTAGAAGATTTAGGGAAGGTGCTTTCACCAGTATTGAGGTAATCGACCTGCAGGTGACTTTGGGCGGGAGCCTCCATTTCCAAGGTGGGCAAAGAAGCAGTATCTTCACAGGAAAGAGTACCAGATGCGCGGTCGCTCTACGATGTGGGTATCCCAGGATCAAAGCACCGTCAAAGAGTGATTTTTACGGACTACTTTCTAGCCAAAATACTGACGCATGGTATGAGACAGGCTCTTGTGCCTTTGCATCCACCGGTTTCGACAATAACTTACTGACATGTTCTTCTACATATAAGTACTTAGTAATCACTACGAATGAAATGATGACAGCTAAGAGGCACTTCAAATAGTACATGAAGTAGAATATCTTGATTCAGCAGCATGAGAAAAAACTACAATTATGACAAAAAACTACTCGGAAACCTCCAACCGATTAATGGTTTCGTGGTCTAGTTGGTTATGGCATCTGCTTAACACGCAGAACGTCCCCAGTTCGATCCTGGGCGAAATCAATTTTTTTGCTCGACATCGAAAAGTCAAGGCGACATAAATTCTTATTTGGGTTACTTTAGGACAAAAAGTGTTAAAGAGCGATAATATTCATTTACTAGTGACACTAGACTATCCAGAAGCATGCGTATTTGAGGGAAGATTTATACACCTATACTAATTTTCTATGGTCGGTAATCTTGTGTGCGCAAATGAGTTGTAAGTGAGTGACTGATAAACACAAAAATAAAAGTGGTGAGGGGAAAAAAATCAGCGAATGAGTAAAAAATCTATGATTGAGTTCACATGATCAAAGCAGCAATAGCGGCAAGGGCACCCACTCCAAAACTGTTGCCAAGATTGACCGCATTGGCATCGTTTTCTTTGGCCTTCCAGTAAGTGGAAGACTTCTCCTCATACTTTGGATACTCTCTGTCCTTCTTGTGAGTACAGTATTTCTTTTCATCCTTGTCATCGTCGTAATCCTTGTCATCGTTGTAGTCTTTGTCATGGTCATAGTCCTTGTCATCGTTGTAGTCTTTGTCATGGTCATAGTCCTTTTCGTAGTCCTTGTCGTGGTCGTAGTCATCATCATGTTCGTCATCGTATTTATCGTCATGATGATCTTTATGATCCTTGTAACCTTTGTGATCTTTGTGGTCCTTGTAACCTTTGTGATCCTTGTACTCTTTGTAATCCTTCTCATCTTTGTGGTCCTTGTTTTTCTTGTAGCCCCTGTGATCTTTGTAGTAATTCTGACTCTTACGATCTTTATAATCCTTCTTGTCCTTGTAATCGTCATAATCTTTGTCATCCTCATCATCGTAGTCCTCATCGTCGTAATCGTTGTATTTTTTATCCTTTTTGTAACCTTTGTGTTTTTTGTACTTTTTGTCCTCCTTGTAGTCATCTTCGTCCTTATATTCTTCTTCGTAATCATCTTCATCATCGTAGTGTTTGCCCTTCTTGTATTCCTTACCCTTCTTGTGGTCCTTGCCCTTCTTGTAATCTTTACCCTTCTTGTAGTCCTTGTGGTACTTGTCATCGTCCTCATAATCATCATCCTTGTCCTCATCGTCTTTCTTGTGACCCTTGTTCTTCTTGTACTCTTTGTCATCATAGTCATCATAGTCATGCTTGTCATGCTTGTCATGCTTGTCATGCTTGTCATCCTTGTCATACTTGTCATCCTTATCTTCCTTGTCCTTCTTGTAGTCCTTGCCCTTCTCGCATTCAGGTTCCTTCTTGTTCTCCTTGTTCTTCTTTTCCTCTTCGTAGCACTTCTCCTTGTTTGGATAGTAATCCTTGATAGGATAACCACTGGAACCTTGAGCTCTTATTAGAACACTGATAGCATCCTTACCATCTTCGACTGCAACTTTATATTTGTAGTCCTTTGGAAGGGCCCAGAAATCCTTCTTACCATTGTATGCCAATTTACCTTCTTTGATGAAGAACCCAGAGGTAGCATAGCACTTGGTAGTTTCTTCCAAGGTACCATACTTGGTTACAGCAGCATAACTCTCATCAGAGAATTTTAGCAAACCACAGTCTGTGATCCAAGCAGTCAAAGGCTTCTTGTTGTCGTGCCCAAAGTACAAAGCACCGTCTTTGGTGTGAACCGTAGAATAGTGCAACTCGGTACTTGGTTTAACAGCAACCAAACCAAACTCTTCAGATTTGGCCACGACAAGTTGGGCCAAAGCAAACAAAGAGGCCAAATAAGCCGGAGAGAATTTCATCATTGTTAGAAATCAGTTGAGCTGCCTGTAGAGTAGAAAGAGTCGAATGTATTCTTCAAAGTCGTTGAACCTTTTCTTTCTGGTTTTTTTAGAATAAAACTAATGAGAATAAAAGTGAAAGGGAGAAGACATCCAGGATTCAGAGAAAAGTGGAAATTGACACTGTATTTATACGTTTCAAAGTAGAGCAGCTCAGATCTGAACCACAAAGATTGGCCTGCCACTGTATTCTTTTCGATTCTCTGGAGTATTTTTTTTTTTTTTTTTTTGTATGATGGCTTTTTTGTGAGACGTTCGAACAAACTCCGTAGACTAACCGAAGTTTGAGAGAAACAAAGAGAATAACAGAAAAGAGGTCTGGCGACACCATCCACAAATAGAGCTCAGTTATAGGTTTTTGCAAAGCTACCAGATTGTGGTGCCAAGCTGAAGTGGGTAAAGATACTGATGAAGATTCGATGTTGCTACGTGTCAGTTGAGCGACTTGAAGTAGATCTGCGAAGTAGCATTGATAGAGTTTCACTATTGGAGCTCAAGAGACCAAGTCAATTATCGATTCGATGTTCAATCTGGAGATCTTGACTCAAGCAGCTGAAAACGTTAACTCGCTCATCAGTGCCGAACAATTAGGGGATTTGAATAGATTATCCCAACCAGTATTCGACATATACCGGTATAGAAGAGAGCTGATAGCTATAGCGCTCGTTGAACGGGGTTTCTCGACCACCTTTTCAAGGTAAATGCCAAGATTCGAAGCTTGTTGTGAAGGCACGAATCTGTCGCTCGGTGCATAAAGGGTCAGAAAAAGTTACCTTTAGAGGCAAAAATCTGGAGAACCCCGTAAATCGAAAAAAAAAAAGGTCCCTGATCAACTGAACCTCTCAGCATCCCCACCCCCCGAGTGAGTCTTATTTAAACAGGAGGAACAACTCTTCTCAGCACGTCCTTGACAATCAACGTTTCTAAGAAAAGAGGATTATGGGCCATATCAGATTGTGCTACCTTGAGTTGTGCTATCTTCTCTAAGAAGCCATCAACCATGTCAGGCTTGCTACCATATAGGACGGAGATGTCCATGGAAGAGTTCCTGACCAGTTCCAGGTGAAGAGGGAAATACCAGATACATGCCATCTTCACGTGCTCCGGTGTTACAAATCTCTTGGCAAACTTGTAGTAGCTCAACAATTTCGCGAGAGCGACAATATCATGAAGCGAGCCCGTATGAGCACCACCGGCCTTTGTGATGTCCAGTAGCCGGTGCATTCTCAAATGAACCAAAATGTCAAGAATATATCGACGAATCGAATGTTTGCAACTCACTTGAGCGTCTATCGATGCAAAAGCTTCTACTTCAGTGGGCGGCGGAATGGTGGGTCCTGTGTGAAAATCGTAACAGGCTAGCCAAAATCTATGTTTCAGCCAGTCTCTTAGACAGACAACACTTTGTAGAGCGTTGTCCACATCGAGATCATGCGCAGCATCATGCGAATGTGTTTCCCAAGGAATCATGGCAATGATCATCAATTTCCGATTTCGCGTCATCTCTTCCACTAGTTTTGCCTGTTCGTGCTGGTCCAAAGTCTCAATGCCAGTGAGAATGCAAATCTCGGTGTCGGCTGAGTGATCATCGCTTGGCTCATATCCACGCTTGACCACCCGACATGGGATGTTGTTTTTGGAAAACTTGTGCTCTACTAAACTCTTGACTGCGTTTGCTTGTCTCTCCACATCTATTTCGGCATCTTCATTCGGGCCTTTTTTATAAAAGAATAATAGATTCTTCTTAGCACTCAAACAGAACTCCAGACTGGTGGAAAGGTCTGGCAGTTTACCCACAGACATCTGAATTGAAGAACGGCGTTGAGCTGGAAGATGCTTACTAGGGGTCAGTCCAAAGGACAGTGTGACTTCAATCCGTTTTGAGAAGATCATTTGGAACGGAATGTCATGGTAATCATGAAAAAAGTGGTAGAGTATTTCAAGCTCATCTCATCAGTAGTCAAAAGTCAGGTTTAGTCTCAGCATAGTATTCAATCGATCTCAGGATGGCTAAACTGGTTCATAATGTGCAGAAGAAGCAGCACAGAGAGAGATCTCAACTGACTAGCCGTTCGAGGCTTGGTTTCCTAGAAAAGCACAAGGATTATGTCAAACGTGCGCAAGATTATCACAAGAAAGAGAATACTCTCAAGATTCTTCGAGGCAAGGCTAAGGAGAGAAATCCTGATGAGTATTACCATGCGATGACATCGAGGAAAGTGGACTCCAAGGGCCTTCTCATCACCTCACGTCGCGGAGAAGACGAGGACTCGACACTGAGCATGGATCAAGTCAAGCTACTCAAGACGCAAGATAGCAACTATGTGAGGACTTTGAGACAAGTGGAGATGAAGAAGCTGGAGAGGAAGTCCAAAGAGCTATTGTTCCAAGCAAATGGGAAGCATACGATATTTGTGAATGATCGCCAGGAAATGGAAGACTTTACGCCGGAGAAGCATTTCAATACAACCACCAGCATGGTCAACAGGCGAGAGAATAGACTAACCAAAGATCAGTTGATGTCTAGAGACCTGTCGAGCACTCTGACGAATCCTTCAGCGATCATGCCTAAGGAATCACTCAACAAGAAGAAACTGAAGAAGTATAAAGCCATTGAAGGTCATCTTGAAAGAGAGAGCAAGCTAAGTGCAGTGCAGCAAAGGATGGATCTTCAAAGAGAAGTGATGAAGAAGGGCTCAAAGAAGAAAATAGCGGACTCGAACGGTAAAGTCTCCTTTAAATGGAAGAAACAACGTAAAAGGTAGTTTTTTTGCAAATAAATGTACTATATAGGTTTTTTCACGTTGAGGATACAAGCCGAGGAAGAAAAGGGCATCGACTGTTTAAGATCAAACAGAATCTGCAAATCAACCAAGCCTGGGCCAGTGTTTATCGATATGACCGGCGAGTTTGTGCAGGCGATCGGTGACCAAGTTTCCAAGATCTCTTCCAAGTTTTTGAGTCACTCCTTGGGCGCTCCAGATCATACCAGCAACAGAGAGCTGGAAAGTGTGTTTGCGCAGATCAGCAATGTGGTAAGGAATAACAACTCCCCAATTATCAGTAAGACCAACCAGTTTTCCACCGAGGCGGCTCATGCCTTGGTGAAGATATTCGAGAGTCACTCTTTGTACATCGATTACCTGGCACTAGTAGTCGTATCGACCTCGTTGGTAGTAATTGGGAGTTTTGCCTCGATCAAGTCCATCCCATACACTGCTTTGCCACCCACTCAGATTCATCCGCTATTTGATCCATCAGATTGTGACCTAGACCACGATTGCCAGATAGTCTACGCGGACGAAAAGAAGAACTTGACAGATAGATTAGATGAAAAGCAGGCCATTATCCTACCGTTGACTAGTGCCGTTTCTTTATTGGCGCTTTACGTCGTTGTTACGAAACTGAAAGCAGAATGGAGAATATACCTTTTAAAACTACTGAACTACAACGTCATGCTCGTCACTTTGCCCGCTAGTCTCTTGGTTTACAACTATTTTGCTGGCTGTTTCACAAGACACCTTTCGCGTTTGGGTTCGTGGAACCCATTGATGGTATCCCCTCGCTACAGGGTCTCCATCGCTGATGACAACGCAACTGTCACTCGAGCAGGTTGGTTTGTTCATAACTTCCAGTACCGTGACGCCTTGACGGGAGAACTTGGGTATAAAAGTGTCGTGGACAAGATCAAGGATGACCCCTGTGAGAGACGGCTGTACTCCAGAGAATTGAACAGCCCAAGCGACGTCAAATCAAACAGACAGTTTGCCAACATGTACCTCAGTGGCAACATGCTATTTTCACTCTTGCTCTCGGCCGTTACTACGGGTCTCTACATCTGCTTTCCTGGAGATTGGCTAGTCAGAAACGTAGTGAGCATGAATTTGGCAATCTGGGCAATCTCACAACTCAATTTGAAAAATTTGAAATCTGGCGTGCTGATCCTGTCTGCGTTGTTCTGTTATGACATCTATTTTGTGTTCGGAACAAGAGTTATGGTGACTGTCGCGACCAGCATCGATTTGCCCTTGAAACTTTCACTGCCCAGCAAATTCAACACAGTGTTGAACAATTTCGAATTCTCCATCCTGGGTCTCGGTGATGTTGTTCTACCTGGTATTTTCATCGCGTTATGCTACAAGTACGATATCTGGAGATGGCATTGTCTGAACACAGACACAGAATTCCACCTGCTCAACTGGCAGTACATTGGCCGGTACTTCCTCACCGCTGTCATGGGCTACATCCTGGCATTGATCGCTTGCATGACGGCCCTGACAGTCTATGGGACCGCCCAACCGGCTCTTCTGTACATCGTTCCGTTACTGCTGGGCTCTACGTTGGCAATGGCTTGGATAAGCGGCGATCTTGCCCAGTTCTGGAGTTTCCAATACGACACGATCGAACTAGGTGAAAATAAGTTAAACAAGACCTCCGCCGATGAACCACTCATGTCCTACTCTGACTACCTCAAGTCCGAAAACCTTGAACTCGACGATGACGACAACGAAGAGTACACAAACCAGGACGCTATAATGGACTACGAGAGCGACAATGATGATGACCAGGAGAACGACAACGACTACGCACAAGAAACGATCCCCGAATACATACCCACGGACATACTGGCCCTCTTGGAAGAGGCCACACGAGTCTCTGAAGAAGAAGACCTTGACTTTGTCCTCGACGATGATGACAACGCCAGCGAATCCAACACAATCATCCTGGAAGAGGAGAAAGACTGAGCACTACTCTCATGGCCAACCGGAGCTCGCCAATTTCGCACGGACGCTCAGCCACAAGCAACAGGCTTCGCGCCGTTGAGCGTCCGAATACAGACATCCTTGCCGAAAGTCAGATTGCTTCCAGTGAATCCCCGCCCGGATCTTGATGCCTGGGCTTAATGATCACCCGCCTCTGCCTTGCTTGGCTGGGTCGGCCTAACCGTAATTAGTGCGGTTCCAGGTTCTCCTTCCAAGCGAGGAACAATAATACTCATCCTTTTGGAGAAATCATCTGGTAAGGGTGCAGTTGGGGATTTATATAATGGGTGATTTTAAGAGTTGTATCCGTGGTTTTTTCTGCGAAGATGTTATTCTGTTCGAAACAAGGTAGCTAGCTAGCTTTGGTCATCAAGCGAACAATTCACAAATATTATCATGCTGCGCACTACAACTGCACGTCTCCCCAGGTCCACGCTGTTTTGCGGTAGATTGACGAGATTGAAGTCAACTTTCACTATCCCAAGCACTCAGAAGGCTGTTATCTTTTATGAAAACGGGGGTGAATTGCAGTACAAGGATATTCCTGTGCCAAAACCTAAGCCTAATGAGATCTTGGTCAATGTGAAGTACTCCGGTGTCTGTCACACAGACCTGCACGCTTGGAAGGGTGACTGGCCGCTTGCCACCAAGTTGCCACTGGTTGGTGGTCATGAAGGTGCTGGTGTGGTCGTGGCCAAGGGGAAAGACGTGAAGAATTTCGAAATTGGGGACCTGGCCGGTATCAAGTGGCTGAACAGCTCCTGTATGGCGTGTGAGGTGTGTGAGCTGGGTCACGAGTCCAACTGTTCCCATGCTGATCTTTCCGGTTACACCCACGATGGTACGTTCCAGCAGTATGCTACGGCAGATGCCATCCAGGCCGCCAGTATCCCCAAAAATACTGATTTGGCGGAAGTTTCTCCTATTCTGTGTGCTGGTGTCACCGTTTACAAGGCTTTGAAGACCTCTGGTGCTAAGCCAGGCCAATGGGTCGCCATTTCCGGTGCCGCTGGTGGCCTGGGTTCCTTGGCTGTCCAGTATGCAAGGGCCATGGGTCTCAGAGTTTTGGGTATCGACGGTGGTGAAGGTAAGGAACAATTGTTCAAGTCTGTTGGTGGTGAAGTCTTTATCGATTTCACCAAGAGTAAGGATATTGTTGCTGATATCCAGAAGGCCACTCAGGGTGGCCCACATGCTGTTATCAACGTTTCTGTGTCTGACGCTGCTATTTCTCAGTCGACGAAATACGTTAGGCCCACCGGTACAGTCGTTTTGGTTGGTCTTCCCGCACATGCCGTTGTCAAGTCTGAAGTTTTCTCGCATGTGATCAAATCGATCAACATCAAGGGTTCCTACGTCGGAAACAGAGCAGACACCAGAGAGGCAATTGATTTCTTCTCTAGAGGCTTGGTCAAGTCACCAATCAAGATTATCGGGTTGTCAGAACTCGAGAAGGTATATGACATGATGGAGGCTGGTACCATTCTTGGGAGATACGTTGTCGACACTTCCCGCTAATTTGCGATTTTAAAGCTAATAAAGCTGCTCACGATTCTTCAATAAGCTAAATGCTCTAAGTAAAAAAATGAAACGAAATTGATTACTGAAATTAAAAAACAATTTAAAGCATCTATAATGAGTAGGTTACCACACGTAATTAAAATCATTTCGATGCAGCCTTTCTCTCCGCTTGCTTTATTACTTTTGCAACATCACCATTGAAAATCTCGAAAACAGTGCTTGAATGCTGCCCCTGGTTTCTGCCCTTCCTCTTGACTGTGATCACAGTAGAATCAGCAGTCTCGATCTTGATCTTGAACTTGAAATTACCACTGGTGAACTTACAGTCATACTCAACTTTCTCCTTCCCTGCCTTCCTTTCACTATTCTTCAGTTCATAGTCAACCGCATTTTTGTCAAACTCATTTAATGTCAGCATATGGGCATCATCAAATGATATGAAGGTTACATGGCGTTTAACAAACTTCTGGTCGTTGGACTTTTTCTTGAATCCACCTAATAATTTGCTTATCCAACTCTGCTTGGGCTTGGATGTAGTGGACGACATATCGGCATGACCAGGTGTCCTTATTTTGTTTCCAGGCTTCTGCGACACTTCTTCTCCATTCCTGACAACATCGACTGATTTCGATTCCTTATCATGAGGTACAGTCAAATGTTTGTCATTAGTAGAGGGTTCGCCAGGAGCTGGAACTCCAGGTTCAGCCTCCTCACCATCAAACAGCATTGTCACCCGATTAGGCTGTGTGTCCTTCGAGGTGCTTTTAGTGTCTTTTGTCGATGAGTTATGTTCATCATTTTGTCTGGACTCCTGGGTCTCATCATCCTCGTTGAGATCCTCGAACATAGCTAACCTACTCTGGGAGTTCTGAGAAGCGTCGAAATCCTTATGGTTGGAAAATCTCTTTTGGATAGCAGGTGCTAATGATTTTTCCGGTGATAACTTGAATTTGGATAGAATTTGTTCAGTCGTTTCTCGAGGTAGTGCTGCAGTTGAGTTCAAATTATTGTTTCCATACAGACTCACTCTGACGTTTGTTGTTGGCGATAGGACATTGGTTGTGTTTAGAGTATCAATCGACACCGCTTTCCGGTGAACATTCGGTGATGAATCACTTTCTGATGAAGTCACTTCCATTGAGTCAGACTCCACGGGAGGGTCCTCAAAAATGTTTACACCGTTCTCCTCATGTGTTGTAGCAGGTGTGTATGACTGGATGTTAGAAGATTCTAATCTG
This sequence comes from Torulaspora maleeae, assembly GCA_003708055.3. NCBI lineage: Eukaryota > Fungi > Ascomycota > Saccharomycetes > Saccharomycetales > Saccharomycetaceae > Torulaspora > Torulaspora maleeae. The sequence goes on along the minus strand of PPNA03000005.1, from coordinate 55,624 downwards.
TCGTTTTCCACACTAGGGCTATCATATTCTGCAATGACATGCTCTGCAGAACCCCGGTTGGATATTGTAATGGCCTGGGCCATGAAAGTCTTGGTTGGAATTTCCATGGCGAAGCTCATATCAGAAATCAAGTCAACGTCATTGCTGACAATGGAGCAGTTGCGACTGTGAGGTACCTTGCCACTCAAGCGATTAGCCCCGTTTTTGCCCGCTAGATTAATTCTCGAGGGATCCTTCCTTATAGTGCTGTTCCTTGAAGGAGGCTTCAATAGCTTTTTTGTATGAGGGACATAGCTGTTGTTCGTTTCGTGAAGATAAGCATTGAGATCTTTGAAAGTCGTAGAAACATTGAAACTGATGCTAGACAAAGAAGATGTTTCATTTTGTACAGCGCTTGAGTGCGCCAGGAAATTTAGTCCAGAGCTATCAATTGTTGAATTATTGTAGCTTTCTTGGCTCGATGTAGGTCCTTCGTGTTCGAGCGACGAGGACGTCAAATCCTTCGTCGCATATTGATCGCCAAATATCGATCCATGAACACTGCTTCCTGCTTCATGTTTTCTGCTTGCCCCAGCTGATGTTGACCGGAAGCTTTTCAAAATCGATTCCACGACATTTGAAGGTGCAGGTTGTGACGCATTGCGACGAGGGTCTAGAGAATGAATCCTAGCTGGATGCTGGCCTGCGAAAGAATCACGCAACTTATTGTTGGAGAGAAGGTTGTACTCCTTCTTGGGTTTTTCTTGGTCCAAAATATGACTTAAATTAGACTTCTGAGATACATCTCTCTTCAGTTTACTGTGTTGAGTTCTTGAGTGTTCGAAAGTGTTTGTAATGTCTTGTAAGGGCATAACTTTAGGCTTCTGAGGGGTATTATTAATTGGATCGAGTGGCTTGTTTGATGACTCGCTGCTGAAGATGAAAGCCGGTTTGAAAGTATCATGCACGGGCGACAGTTCATCGCCACCTGATTGTACTTTTAAAGTGTTGTTTGAAGAATCAGTATCGACTTTACCCTTGCTAGAGCCCTTATCTTCCTCCTCTTCTTCTTCTTCCAAGATTTTGTCCAGAGCGTTACCAAATAATAGTTGCTCACATAAGTACTCGAACCCACTTGTAGAATCTAGAGAGGGTATTGGAGGAATTTGATCGGGTTCATGTTCATTCTCAGAGGCCACGTAATCATTGAGATTGACGGATCTTTTGGAGATAGAGGTGGAAGAGTACAACGATCTCTTCGATTCAGAGTTTTGTAAAGTCTTCTTAGAATTGGACCTGCTTAGAGACCTCCTGGATGAAGAAGACCTTGGCGGAGCCTTCCTGGACAGCGATTTCTGTGATTGCAGTGATAGAGCTGACCCGCTATTCTTGAAAGTACGCGATGTCGAAGCAGTAAAGACCGGAATAGCAGGGGGTAACGAGTTCGAAGGGAGGGAAGGCACGGTCGCATCATTCTCCTCCTGTTTAATTATCGGAACACTGAACTGAGATTTCTGGATCAATTTTGGAGCGCCTGTGTCCTCGTGACTTTCAACATCATTACTTTCCTCAGTGTGAACTTCGAAACTTCGTTCTTCAGACTTGGCCTCATTGACCTGTTGCTTCTTCATATGATTTTCTTTATACTTCAGAAGTAACGCGTAAAAGATCTTCTCTTCAGACATCTTGGACTGCAATAATTTTGCTACGATGAGTTCTCGAGATGCACCATGCCACAGTATCTGTAAATTATTCAGGATACTTTCATCAATATCCTTCTTGCAGGTTAGTGATAGTGTCTTGGAATCGTAACTGTTTAGAAGGTGTAAATCTGAGTTTGACTTTCCGTGAACCATAGAGTTACCTGCTGCCCTGAACTTTTGCGATTTCATTGTGCTATCGTACTTCACAATCAGAGGATGTGCCAAGACCTCTTCGGTGGTCAGCCTTCGAGCAGGATTAACGACCAAGATCTTAGATATTAGGTCCCGGGCCTCGCTAGAAAGATTCTGAGGCATCTGATACTTACCAGATTGCACTTTCAACAGAAGTTTTTTGATGTTATCATCATTGAACGGTAAATGGCCCGTGAGTAACGCAAAGAGTATAATACCACAGGACCATACATCACTTGGACCACCATGATATGATTTCCCCATAACGATCTCGGGCGACGCATAGTGTGGAGACCCACATGAAGTTTGCAACAGCTTATTGGATACTTCCAAAGCGGCCATGCCGAAATCCGCAATCTTGATGGTTTTATTCTTCTTATCTAGAAGCAAATTCTCTGGTTTCAGGTCCCGGTGACAGATATTGAAAGAATGGCAATACGAAACACCCTGAATTATCTGCTTGAAGTAGTGGACTGCTTCCCTTTCACAAAGTCGACCTTTTGAAACCAAGTAGTCAAAAAGCTCACCACCATCGACGTATTCCAGAACAAGATAGAGCTCTGCCTTGTTTTCCCAAACTTCGTACAGACCAAGTACATTTGCGTGCGATATGAGCTTCATAATAACGATCTCACGTTCTATACCGTAGGAATTCGAAGCAACAGTACTATGACCAGCATTATTGTAGTTGTTGGCGGTCGCATTCATCGTGGTAGACGCATTGGAGGAGTAGGAGGCGGACAACGTTGACGACACGTCATTCTTGGACTGCAGATTGGTTTTCTTGGGCACAATCTTGATAGCAGCCAATTGTCCCGTCTCCATATTCTTCGCCAAACGCACTCTCCCGGAAGAACCTTTCCCCAGGGTCTTCCCTAGTTTCCATGGCCCCACGGTATCCCGAAACTTGCGCTTCGAGGACTTGGTGGTCGTGCTGGTACTCAGGATGGAATCTGGCTGCGATAACCTCTTCGTAGCGTCGTTAACCGACTGAACCACCCGTTCCAACTGCGTCGCGGACACTTTCGTAGTCCCAGCGACCTTCAACATAGCGTTTCTCGCCGCTTTCTTCGCGACTGTCGAAGTCGAGTGATTCCTCTTGGCAATACTGCCCTTGGGTGTCCCACTGGCCATCTATACGTATAAGTGAGTGAATAGTAGTTGGTACCGCAGCACTGAGACACTTGGAATGCAATCCAGTCGAATTGTAAGTGACAAAGAGTGGTGCAGCAGAGTAAACACGTTTATACTCCGTTCTTGATCCATACAGGTACCAACTCCCATCAGCATTGGCACCATCTGTCTGATAGATCCCACTAACAGCTGGCGACGCGAAAAACGCGGTATACCTTTTTTTCGTGTACCTCTCAGCATGTCTGGGTTACTTGACATTCCCGCCGCGCCAACAAGAGCATCTTCTCTGCTGGTAGCTCAAATTGGATCTAGCGCTCAGGCCATCCCGCCGTTCTTTTAGCCCCATACTGGACTCGCGACCGCTCGAGGCGCCGCTTTCTTGACGTACCTCGAACTCCCAGCAACGCGATATGACAGCGGGTTGTACCAGGAACGCGACTGTTGGACAGCTCTAGGTTGATTGCTGTTAACAGCGGTTATGAAAGAAGTCGCCATTGCCAGACTACGATCTCCCCTTGCTTCTCCAGAATTGGCTGATCGTTGCCACCAGAGGGCCATTTTCAAGGAGAAGGCGAGTTCTTTTGCTGAGGTGGCAAATACGTCGCAGACGAACAGACAAGGACCTTTGATGTTGCTGACAGCTCCAAGTGAGCTGTTCCCCGTTGAGTAAGCATCCTGCTTCGTTTGTGGAAGGTTTGAAGGATTAGCCGCCGTTCCCGACATGGGCGGCTATTTGGACAGATTCTAATATCCATTAGTTGTTTCGTTCTATGTTAGACACGGTGGGTGCGCTTGGATCTGCCGGCAGCTGTCATGTCCCGATCTTTCTCTTACTTCTGGTCTTTCTCACCCAAGAGCGGGCGTGGGCCTTGAGTTTCGCAGACCGCGTCGAGCAACACGGCCAAGATCTCGCCAGAACGCTTCGTCGGCTTCCTGTCGCGCCAATGGCAGCAATAAAGATGACACGGCGGACTATGCAGAGGCATCCCCCTTCCTGTTGCTCAGAAAGCCGCAATTCATGGTGCTTCGCCTATTCTACACAGACGATGGACAAACTGGCTCTCAAACCAGCTGGACATACGCCTTGAAAGGCCCAATACTCGAACTAAACGAATTCAGCCTTTCTGAGCGGCCGTATGATCTGTCACGTGATATCCCACGTAATGCCCACGCCATGACAACTGACTGAATGACTCTCAATGAGCATGCTGGATAGATAAGTGTAGCAACGATGCTCGCTTATAATAAATTCTGGGCATTGCCTGCTACGGTTCGATAGAGCTGGATAATATTGACGATTTTGGTGGCTACCAGTAATAGACGTGGACAAGTCAGTCGGCTGTAGAAAGAAACACAAAGATGACTGTGCCGTTGGGACCAGTTATTTGGGCATCTTTCAAGCCTATAATCAAGATCTACTTGATTATAGGCACTGGATTCAAACTCGCCAGGATGGGTATCTTGACCGTGGAAGCTACGAGGACTATATCAGATATTGTGCTTACAATTTTACTTCCGTGTTTGTCTTTCAACAAGATTGTGGCCAACATCGAGGATGAGGATATCAAAGCAGTGGGTATCATATGCCTCTCCTCGGTACTTATATTCGTTACAGGGTTTTTCTTTGCTTATGTCGTGAGGAGGACCATGCCCGTTCCAAGACAGTGGTACGGTGGGATCCTAGCAGGTGGGATGTTCCCCAACATTAGTGATTTACCGATCGCATACTTGCAGACGATGGATCAGGGTTTTCTGTTCACTGCGGAAGAAGGTGAGAAGGGAGTTGCTTGTGTCATTATTTTCCTGGCAATGTTTTTGATATGTGTCTTTAATTTGGGAGGCTTCAGACTGATAGAGAATGACTTCCACTACAAGGATGAAGAGAGTGCGGTTCCGGATGCAGAGCTTGAAACACTGCCCAAAGAGGCTGCTAGCTCATTCGAGACAAGTAGCAATGTGAGTCCAAAGGATACGTTGACAAAACCAGAGAAGGCAGCCACAAAGAGTTCTGGTAGCAACACAGTTGATAATTCGAATGAATCTCTGCCGGCTTCTGAGTTGGAAGAACCCAATTCTTCCTCGCCCTCTTTGAGCATTCAAAATGTCGAGAACCAGGATCATAATCCGATGTGGGACTATGTGGGGGCTCGTAGGACAATGAGTCAACCTGTCGCGTACACCGAAGAGAATCAATTGAGTCATCGTATCTCAAGAACTCCTTCAGTTGTCACTTCTATCCGATCGATTGACCTTCGTAATGGTCCACCACAGGATATCAGTCATCTGATTAACGAGTATTCGAATGTTGACCAATATGGTCGTTCAAGGAGAAGCTCATTGGTTTCAAGGAGAAACTCTTTGGCCTCATACATGGATGGAGCATCATTTAATCATGGGTCATCAGTCACAGATGAGAACAAAAACCCCAACAATCTGACTAGAATTTTGACTTCGGATGCCACTGTCAACAAGCATGATATTGAGACATCAGGCAGCTCATTACCTTCGTGGTTGAAAAAATTTCCATTGACTTCATTTATCGTCTTCTTTCTGAAAAACTGTTTGAGACCCTGTTCGATGGCGGTCATCTTGGCCCTTATTGTTGCATTTATTCCTTGGGTCAAGGCCCTTTTCGTTACTTCGGAAAACACACCAAAGATTAAGCAGGCCCCTGATAATGCACCAGCTCTCAGTTTCCTAATGGATTTCACCGGCTACTTGGGCGCTGCATCTGTCCCATTCGGTTTGTTGTTACTGGGGGCAACTCTGGGCAGATTAAAGATTGGTAAACTGTACCCTGGATTTTGGAAATCTGCAGTGGTGTTGGTTATCATAAAGCTGTGCATAATGCCAATATTCGGGGTTCTTTGGTGTGACCGTTTGGTTAAAGCAGGCTGGCTTAATTGGGAGGATGACAAAATGTTGTTATTCGTCATCGCCATCGACTGGGCTCTGCCTACAATGACCACCCTTATCTATTTTACGGCAAGTTACACTCCCCTTGACGCAACCGATACAACTCAGATCGAATGTACATCATTCTTTCTCATGATTCAGTACCCTGTGATGGCGATCAGTTTGCCCTTCTTGGTCAGTTATTTCCTGAAAGTCCAAATGAAGGTCTGAGTTTCAAGACCTCAATATCATACTTTCAAAAATTAGCATTGTGGCGCTCTTATAGAAGTCAACTATTCATTTATACACAGCATTCCTTAGTATTATATTACGTACAACTCACATACCTCTTTCAAATTCTGAAAGCAGGTATATCGATAAGTTCTCACCGAAATTGATACCATACTGCTCCTCAACTGTTAATGACTGGTCAAACCATCGTCCCATAACCGTAGCCCTGTTCCTAGACCAATCAGCCGGCATTATGTTTTCTTCCTTCACAAAGGCGCATAGATCAAGGATAACTCCATGCGCTCTCAAAAGTTCAGAGACAACTAGTGCCGTCAAACCAGCATACTTATATCGAGACTTCTCATAGCATTTGATTAAGCATACCAACAGACCACCTGCCTTTGCAACAATACATTTCTCGATGCCTTTGTGGGAGTTTGTCACAGTTCGCTCCAAATCACCTACAAAATGGGTTAATCCTAAAATCTCTATCGTTTCGTTGATCTTTCCAAGAACAAACAAGATGTTCAGCTCCTGTGTATTATTGTTCATGTCTTGAAAACGCATCTTTTTAATAAACCCAAAATCTCCGGTCCTGAGATAGGTTAGCCCGTTGTCCACTTCACTACGCAACTTACTTTTGAATTGCTCAGTGATGAAGGAGTCTTTGGTGAGGGCACTTTTCGAGTTTGTCTTGAGAGCGTCGTTACAGATGGAGTAGCTGAAAGCATTGCCCTCGGAACAACACCAGATCTCTCCAAACTCCCCATCGTAGCAGGGAAGTTGGGTTTCAGGGTTGACAATTGCAACGTCAGTGCAAACAGGGACTATGCCGGAGTCTTGAATTCTGAAAGCATCCGATGCTGAAGAGTCCACCATTTTGACAGTTCCTTCTCTTAGTGCCACGGGATCGAGATACATGTTCACAGGTGGATGTCCCAAGTAGGACCGCAATGCAATATGTGGATTAAACTGATTCTGATACACGTAACTTATCTGAGCCAGCTTTAGTACGACTGCTGAATTCTTTCTGAGTAAACGTTCAACCTCCAAAAATTGGGGTCGTCCTGCAAATGGGATCATTAGGTTTCGAACGCCTTTGAAAAGATCATATCTCAAAACAGAGGTTGAATTCTTTTTGGCGTGCTTCGCTGCAATTTTGCTGCCCACTATGAGGTTTGCTTTCTCAAGTAGCATACGGAATGTGCTCAACTTGAGGTAAAGGTCTTTAACGTTTGAGTTTTGCAGATTAAGAAGAAAAGGTCTAGGATCAGCAGCAACGTCTGAGAGGCTGAACAGCCTTGTGGAGCACCCACTGTAAATCCCCAAAAGGCAACTCATGATGAATCCTATTCCATGGGTGTGGCCTGAGACAGAGAGAATGGGGCAATCCATAGATAGTTGCAACGTCTCCTTCATGATCTTGCATGAGTTCAGAAATGTGGAATGTGTCATGTTAACGTGAATGTTGCCATTAGTGTCGTTCTCTTCATCGATCCATAACACAGATGGCATTTTGCTAGAGTCGGTTCCAGGCTTTGTTGTATATTTCTCTTTCAGCAGATTTGAGAAGATTTTGATTGTCAGTCCAGATTTCTTCTTGACTTTCGAGAAAGATGATACCTTAGGGAAGAATTGCTTATATTTCTTCAACTCTTTTGTGATGGCGGCACTGTTATCGAGCAGCGCATTGGTCTTGGCATCAGTGAAAATCCTCTTGACTCCGTAAGCTTTCACGATATTAGCAAACTTGCGGACACTGGATTCAGCCCTGCTTTCATCCAAAGGTGCAAGCGGAATAACGATAAATTTACAGTACAAAGACGCCAAAACCATTGCGACATATTCAACGGAGTTTTCACTCATAATGACAACCCTGTCCCCAGCCTTCAGTGGTGTCTTAGACCCCACGATTTTCTTCAGAAATGATGCAACAATCGTTTCGAAGGAACTCCAAGTGGTTTTCTTATGGTAGTTGTTTTCATTGTTTGAGGTGGCAGAATCGCCACCATCGCTAAATGACAAGTCATTACCATTTTTTCTTATTCTAAGTTCTAGAATCTCCAGAATGCTATTGTACTTGGTTAGTGGTTTGCCTGTCAGTAAATCAATAGAATTTTCTCTGTAGTCAATTCCAGAGACCTGCCATCCTTCTTTCGTCGACGCAAGTTTCTTCTCCCGGAGCTCATCTGCTAGCACGGATCTTCTCAAATTGGAGAGGTGCTCAGAGAATATACTCTCATTGTAATACAGCGAATGAGGCAAAAAATCTAGAATGATGTTATCAACCTGAAATTTGACGAATTGTGCATCTAGCTCCCCATTTAAGAATTTCTTCTCAACAGTACTATTGGCAAGTTCTAATGAACAATATCTTCTGGGCAAAGTGTCAGGAGGTACGATCATTATGCAAAACGGCTGAATACGGTGAAAAATCCATAGAATTCGATATATTTGTTCCGAAAGATCGTTCATTTTCCTTTGAAAAGATTCACTTTGACGATCAGCTATGTTTTGCGGCAGAGATTCCTCCAACACCGGTACTTTTGCTAGCATACTTTCAACCACAACGACAAGGAAATGCTCTTCCTTATTGTGATTAAGCTCAAAGGCGGAAATCTCTAAAACAGAATTAACAGTGCGCACCACAGTCTCAGTAACTTGTTGCAGATAGTAGGTTTGTACCACTCTTTTCCCATTTGAAAATTCTTCGTTAGTGACTTTCAGATTGTTCGAATTATCTGACGATTTTATTCTGTTTATATCGGATGTGTGAGACCAATTAGGTAGTCGAATTAATTGATTCTGCAGGAACATGTCTTCGACCATTGATAAAACATAAATTTTCCCATTGTGGACAAAGCCCATCAATTTGGTTCTTAGAAAAGGAATCGAGGAAGGGCAAACGTTCATAATTGTGTTCAGTCTTTCTCTTGCGGCCATCGATGTGCTTTCTTGAGATAGAAGATTGAACATCTTGGTATAGTTGAGTCGAGCTCTGAATACAAACTCATTTATTTTATCCATCTGAAAGAATTCGTCCGTGAGACTATCTGAATGGGCCCATATTTCACCAACGGTAAGGTCTGGAACTAACGTATTGTCATCGGGATTAACAACGCACACTGTTGAATCGGGAATAGGAAATCCAAAGGTCGCCAGGCGCAAAAAATCTTTGAAAGAGTTTGACGAGTTCATCATGGCGGCAAGATTAGGTTCCACAATATTGCCTCTCAATTTTTCTTTATTCACAAAAACCTCATCATGCAGTCTGAGCTTAGAGCTGTGTATTTGAAAATTATCCAACTTTCCCAGTTGATCTCTAAGAGATAGAAAAACACCACCAAAATCAACCAAAGTAAGCACTGGCGAGTAACAGACCGATGCATCCAGACAACCCAAATTTTTCAACCACTTGTGTACAATCATATCTGAGACATCTGTGTCAATAGTAGTACAGGAGGTTAGGCAACTCTTGATGCAGCTGAAATCTATTCGGTGTTTTTTCGAGATCGCCGACTGTGGGTCATCTAGATAATTAATGACAACCTGCTTTAGTTGCAGCTGATCATTGAGAAGAACATCTGCCCTGTATCTATCAATAATGTTTTCATATCCACCAGGTTTATGCAGTAATCTATGATCAATAGAGATGAGTAGATTACCGGAAAAAATGTTGAACAGAGTTCCTAAAACCAGACCTGTGGACCTTGTGGGATCCAAACTGTTGAGAATCGTGAATCTCGAAAAATTTTCTTTCTTCGAGAAAGGTCGAAGGACATCAGTCTTCTTCCAGTGCGTCATTGCCCGAGAATTGATGATTTTAATCAAAGTTCTAAACTGATTGGAGAGAACTCTGTGTTTCATCAGCACACCTGATAGCCTACCTAAAGGTGTCCTTGTGAATTCAATGTATGCGACATCGGGTATCTCGTACTTTGATGGTGATGATTTGGCCTTGGAATAAGTTCCAAGATCATCCGTCTTAATGAAATTGATCTTGGAGAAAAACTCACTCTTTACTACTTTAACCTTTGAGTGGTTGGAGGTAGAATGAAGATTATCTATCTGATTGTAACAATCAGTAGAGATGAGCAAAACTTTCGAGTTTGTAAGTTTGATAATCTCCACAATCTCACCGAGTGAATAAGTTTCGAATGAAATAGGAACTGCCACCACACCAGCAAGAAAACAGCCAAGCATCGAAACGGTAAACTCAATAATGTCATGTCTGTTATACCATAGTAAAACTTTGTCCAACTTCTTTAACCGCATCTTATGCAAGACGTGCGCTACTTTTTCAGCTCTCAAGTATAGTCTGTCCCATGAAATTGAAATCTCTTTGCCTTTGATACTTAGACTTACGATGGCAGTTTCCCCATTATAGTATTCGTATCTGCCTCTCAAGATTGAGCTCCACGAGTCAAATGTCACAGGGCTCTGCTCTCTCGGCAGTAAAGGAATCATAGGGTTATAGGAGTCTCCAGAAACTTCATCTGACCTTAGGGACACTTGAATTGAAGGTGCTTTCTCCTTTGAATTGCAGCCAGAGTAAGCAGACATCGAATTTCCCGTGGTCACACGGTAGAGTGATTGGTGGCGACGATGTCGCACCTGGGAGCCTAGCGTTGCTATATCTGTAGCAGGGCTTTGGAGAATAGATGATGACGCAGAATTGCTGTCCTGAGGACCATTTTGGTATGTACTGGAAGCCCAGCTTTGATTTCTCCGATGCAGAGTTCCCTTACCCGCGGACTTCACCGGAGTGAGGGGGCTCTTGTACCCATTCGCATACTGATCTAGCAGAACTTTCCTTTTCGTTTCGTAGCCCTTTAAAGTCAAGTGTTCATCGGTATAGTCTTTTGCAAGATCTTTCAACTGGTTTTGCAGGAATATGGGCAAATTGACAGGAACAGAGAGATCAGGCATTCTAAGGACTTCCAATTATCACTATCATCGAACTGATGACCCTCAAATTGCTTCGCTCTGGTCTCACTGCCGTGTATACAGATTCTTGAAAGATCTGGTATGTTATTGCTTGACTTTAAGCTAACAATGGAGGTCATGTGACTTCTAGTAATTAACACAGCTGATAACTTAAATAGCGAAAGGCCATCATCGACGCTCACCATTCATCTTTCAACAGTCGTCCTTAGCGTGGATTGGGTTCAATTGGCCAGAGTTTTCCATCGTAGAGCGGTTTTTATTGTCTTTTTGTTTCGCCTCGAGTGACCCCCGCTTGCCAAGGCGACTTTGTAGGTAGCATTGCCCGCACTGGGCGTCGTTTAGCGGTAGAAGAGCTCACTAGTCGGTGCCCAGGCTGCCAATTGACCTGCTGGGCAATGGTACCCACGTACTTGAGCTCATCGGTCCCTCTTGAGTCATTGGACACGACTAATGCTTCAAGAATGGCGATGTTGCATTGTTTTGTGGGGGATTTGAAGGTTGATTGCTTCTTTAACTCGCATCTAGTCTCATTGGAGCTCTGACTCAACCATTCAGCAGCAGGAAGACCAATAATGGGTAACTCAGTGTCACGAGCTTTGGGGAAGTTGTTCGGTTCCCGTGAGATGAAGATTCTCATGCTGGGACTGGATAACGCTGGTAAGACTACAATCTTGTATAAACTGAAATTGAACAAGATAAAGACTTCAGCACCCACTGTAGGATTCAATGTGGAGACCGTTGCACACAAGAATGTGAAATTCAACATGTGGGATGTGGGAGGACAAGAAAGATTGAGGCCACTGTGGAGGCATTACTTCCCTGCAACGACAGCACTCATATTTGTGATAGATTCGTCCGATAAGGATAGGTTGAATGAGGCTAAGGAGGAGTTGTATAGTATTATAAGTGAAAAGGAGATGGGGGGTGTTGTGTTGTTGGTGTGGGCAAACAAGCAAGATCTGAAGGATGCAATGAAACCACAGGAAGTATCCGATTATCTACAGTTGGGGGAGAACCTGAAGAATCAACTCTGGTGCGTTGTTGGAAGCAATGCGTTGAGCGGCCAAGGTTTAGTCGAAGGCCTTTCGTGGATTTCGAACAATACACATAAAAAATGAACTATGAGCAGTTCAGTAAGTGCAGATCATTAATAGCTGTTGTATAGATACAAATATGAGGTCAGTGTCTCAAAATGAAAATTCGTTTAAGCTTCTGGCTTGACTAGAACTTCAACAGTTCCATCTGAGTTACCGAAGTAAACTTTGGCGGCGTTGTCAATGAATAATCCGGTCTCTACGACACCCACCATCGATTTAATCTTGTCATGAAGGCCTTTGGGATCCTCAATTTGTCCAAAATCAACATCTAGAATGAAATTGTTGTTGTCGGTGATGATAGGACCAGCTTTAGCCTTGCCACCCTGCCTCAGGACGACATTCGTCGCGTTCAGCTTGTTTAAAAGATCATTTTTGACCCTTACGTATGCTGGTGGAACCACTTCTACCGGGACACCCTGTCTCCAATTGACTCCCAGAAGTCTTGGCGACCTCTTGGATGAATCGGCAACCACGACGAACTTTGCTGCGCTTGTACTCACTAATTTCTCTTGGAACAAGCATGCACCACCACCCTTAATCAGTTGCAAATTATAATCAACTTCGTCCGCACCATCGAATGCAATGTCAATGTCAGGATTTTGTTCAATGATGCCGTAACTTAGCCCATTGTCCATGATGAGTTGTTTGGATTGGAAACCGGTGGCAATACAGATGAATTTAGACACATAATCTCTGAACTTGGCATCTTTCAAGTATTGACCCAGCCTCTCCGCAACGTAGACAACAGTACTGCCGCTTCCAACGCCAATGACTTTGTGTGAGAAAACGTCTAGATTTTCATCCACAGCACGATATGCAGCGGCTCTCTTAGCATTCTCAATGGGGCTCCCCAGCGATTCAAGGTCTTCAATCTTGGGTACTGTGTAAAACATTTTTCTACTCTTAACAATCACTTGAAACCCGCTACGGACCGATCCTCTGCACAACCTTGCGAATCTATTGCCCCAATTTTGGATCATAGAAAGTCTCAAGGTAAGCTAATGCAATATATATGAGTCTGGCAACGACGGGTTAGTAATACTGGCTATTATTGCACCTTGCATGCACGAGCATGGCCTCTGCGATGACCACCGCTACCGGCTCCGGTCGCCCAGCGATCGGGTTTCTCTGCGGGCAGCCACAGGAAAAACGTCGTCATACAAAAAGCTTTAAGGTATCAGGTGTAAGCATCACAATGGCCACTCCCCCGGTAGTTAGTTGATCGTGTAAACATCTTGCTCTAAATCTTATGAGGGGGGTTATAGTGCCGCTTGCCCCTGGCACTTCTTGAGCAACCCACAAAAGTGTCGCATTGCGACGGTTCATAACAGATCGCTGACTGAGTGATCCAGTCTTCCAGGTCACCACCATGGTTCGTAGTTTAGCCGGCTCAGTCAGCATGTCTGGTCTGCCGGAAACATTTAAGGTTCAGTGCCTCTTGTCTGGCATGAGAGCCGGGTTTGAAGTAGTTTTGGCGTCCCTCTTACCTTTGAACTCCCGGTGGCCATCACTGTGGACCCCGGAATAGCCCAACAGCTGGCAGAATCGTTTGTACAACCATCTTGTAGAGACAAAGAGCACATATATGTCATGAACTGGTCCAATTTGCATCCATTGTAAGGAAACCAGTATTGAAGGTAAGTTCGGCTGTGATACGTCATGAACAACACTCGTAGCTGAGCGGCTATTCTTCTGCGACTGCTCTTGACACCCGTACATTTTGAAAGACTGCATTCAATCCGTGCATCTAACTGAAATTTCATTTTCGATGCGCGTCATCGCCGAGACCGCTTGTTCACTTTTGCGTCCATTTTTTCAGCAGCGCGAAAAAGGATGGCGCCGCGGAGCCTGCCAGGCGGGCAGACTGGGCTCGTAAGCCTGCGATGGGAAGTCTCCAGGCGGACGCAACGACCCCTGGACGGGAGTTTGTGAGCCCGAGGCAGCCAGCTAGGCAGATCAGTGCGACCGGAGTGAGCCTAGCAGACGAAATTTTCCACTGAGGATGATGCAATTGCTTGGTGAGTTGGCGGACACACAGTAACATCGCTAGCGGTAAACCGTACTGGAGGCATTGTAGGTAGTAACAGTAGTTATCTGGTGAATCTTTGGTATTTGTCGATCTAAAGCGAGTGTAGCAACTATAGGAACCCGCAAAGCAGGAAGAAACATCATCAACAATGTCACAAGCTAAGATTTTGTCTCAGGCTCCAACTGAATTGGAATTGCAAGTTGCTCAGGCTTTCTCCGAGTTGGAAAACTCTTCCCCAGAGTTGAAGGCTGAATTGAGACCATTGCAATTCAAGTCCATCAGAGAAGTATGTTTTTAAGTTTACAGCGTTAGGATTGAGAAAATTTGGATGGAAGAGAACCTTGTGACTGTATTACACACTGTCCCAGCTCTCTGATTTCTCAAAGGATTCGGAAGAACTTTTTTACTAACTTTTGTCTTCATTTCAATAGATTGATGTTTCCAGCGGTAAGAAGGCTTTGGCCATCTTCGTCCCAGTTCCATCTTTGGCTGCTTACCACAAGGTTCAAACCAAATTGACCCGTGAATTGGAAAAGAAGTTCCCAGACCGTCACGTCGTCTTCTTGGCTGAGAGAAGAATCTTGCCAAAGCCATCCAGAAGATCTAGACAAACCCAAAAGAGACCAAGATCCAGAACTCTAACTGCTGTCCACGACAAGATCTTGGAAGACTTGGTTTTCCCAACTGAGATTGTCGGTAAGAGAGTCAGATACTTGGTCGGTGGTAACAAGGTCCAAAAGGTCTTGTTGGACTCCAAGGATGTCCAACAAGTTGACTACAAGTTGGAATCTTTCCAAGCCGTTTACAACAAGTTGACCGGAAAGCAAATCGTTTTCGAAATCCCAGGTGAGACTCACTAAATGTACCACTAGGATTAACGTCAAACAAACCCTCCATTACATATAGTCCTTTTTCTATATCGAAAACAAAAATGTTTTAATAGGTGTATAATTTTTAAAGCGTTTTCATTAGTATAACTATTTAACTTTGAAGGCATGAACTTTTTTCAGCTATCTTTGAAGCCAGCTCTATTTATGAATCTGTTATATGCATTGTCTGTGGGAGCTCTTTTGATCTCCGATTTGACTTTGGGTATGTCGTAGTATTTTATTGAATCGAAATCATCCTTGGCCAACTCTTGGACCGCTCCCTTGAGTATGTTATCGTCCGGGTCTTTTAAAGGTTTATCAGGTCCTTTCACAGTCTCCAACGGCTGTTTTACGGCGGCCTTCTTTGTCTTACTTGCATCTTTGTTCTTCGACGTTAACACCAAGGCACAAGCAGTGATCCCACCAATGATGACTACATATTTGATCAGCGTTATCACGGTCAATAGTACGCCTCCAACGAACATCTTGATAAATGGACCCAGCAGTGAAACTGCGATCATGGCAGAGCATCCCAAGATAAATGAAGGTATGTGAATCTCATTGATGGGATCCATCCGCAATTTCGAGTTTAATTGACCAACATTCTGTTCAACCCAACGACTAATGGACTCCATGTACACAATTTATATCATTAAAGGCGCTTTGCAATCGAAAACTAGTCAATTGACTCGATGTAAGTCCTCTGCAGATCGATTCCCTTTGTATGAGATCAATCTACATCATCCGAGATTTTCGTTCGATTAGATGAGATGAAAATCACCAACTTCATCAAAGACTGGCAGAAAGTAAAAGACACATATAATCCTATTGGTACGATTCATATACCGATGCGATGTAAACTTCTTTATATATTCATGGTCATCTTCTTGACTGCCTCATTCGAGCCAGTTTTCTGCCCGGTGGTAGCTGAAAGTTGGGCATTGGTGCTTGTTGCGCCGGTTGAGCTAGTTGTCCCGCAGCTATACCATCAGACGTTCCAAACCCCACTGGTGCATTGCCAAATTGCGGTATGGGCTGGGGTCCGGCGCTAAAGACCTGTGTTGGGGGAGGCGTGCCACCGAAGACTTGCTGTGGAGCAGCAGAACCCATGTTGGGAGCGCCGGAACCACCTGAAAATATCGAGCTGGGGTTCACTGCTGCATTGTTGCTGAACTTCATGTTGATGGTGTTGGATGGTGTGAAGGCTCTGCTCGAGCTGTCAGGACCATTCACAACGGGCGGTGATGCAGATTTGCCGAATGCTGGAGATGGAGTTGTACCGAAGGCGGTTTGTGATGGCTGTGCCGGGCCAAAAGAAGGTCCGTTTGTGGTGGCGTTAGTGTTGCCAGGCATGTTGAAAGAAAAAGTGTTGTTGCTTTGAGAAGCGCCCAGGAAAGGATTTGCAGTAGTAGGCACGGGAGCCGCAGGCATTGACAGACCATTGTTGTTGTTGGTGCTGTCGTTCCCGGCTCCAAATTTGAACCCGAAAGATGGCGTATTGGCTTTATTATCCTGACCAGATATGTTGGGCAATGCATTGTTGCTTTTAGCAGCGTTGGGCTTGTTGAAGCTGAAGCTGCCGACGGCTGAAGTGGGGGTTGTGGCAGATTGACCAGCGCCTGCTCCAAATACTGAAGGACTTGACTTGGCCGCATCTGCTCCGCCAAAGCTGAACGAAGGCTTTTCGGTGCTTGGTTCGGTTGGCTTTTCGATTCGGTTGAACGAGAACCCGCTGGCTGAAGCAGGCCTCGAAGCAGTGCCATTTCCAGCACTAAAAGTGAACGTTCCATTGGCATTCGTCTTTTCATCCGCGGGGGCAGATCCCTTACCGAACGAAAACGGAGCTTCTTTGCCAAAAGTAAACGAAGACGAGCCAGAATCTTTCTTCACAGTACTTGCGCCGGCACCAAAAGAGAATGAAGGTGCAGCCGCTGTTTCACTCTTACCGGAGGGGGCATTCGATCCAAGAGAAAATGATGCAGATGTGGCTGGCTGAGTTTTTTCGTCGGATGCTGATTTGTTCCCAAAGGTGAAAGTTGAGGCAGTAGCCGGTTTTTCATTCTTTTCAGAAGTGCTACCTTTTCCAAAAGTGAACGAAGGTGGAGCTGATGTGTCCCTCTTTTGCGCAGGTGCGTTGACTTCGAAGGAGAATGATGGTGTGGCAGTAGGTTTGTCAGAAATGGGCCCTCTACCGAAGGAAAATGCAGGTACAGCTGGTGTATCTTTCTTGTCGTTGTTTGCACCTAACCCGAAAGAGAACGCCGGTTTCTTTGTGTCAGTCGCTCTTTCATCATTGAGAGGTTTTGAGTCAAGGGATTCTTTAGCTTCAGCATCAGCAGATTTGATTGTGCTAGAGTTATCGACTATTAGGCTACCCTTACTCACCAGACTAACCTCCGCCTTGGGAGCGGAATCCGGAACTTTACCGAAGGAAAAAGACGGTTTTGAGCCCGCCGAGCTTGTCAAACCGTTTCCGAACGATGACGGTGCCTTGGCCTCTGCATCATCGCTTTGCTTCTTGGCGAATGAGAAAGACGGTACAGCGCTCGTGCTCGAGTTTGTACCAGTTTGACTTGCTTCATCTTTCTTGAGTAGTGAGCTGTCCTCACCAAAACTGAAAGCTGGTTTCGAAGCACGTTCTGGTGGTTCTTTCTGCTCAAGTGAACCAGTTTCGCCCTTGCCGAACGAAAACAAGGGTTTAGCGCCTTCGCCACCGGAAGGTTTACCAGATCCTAGGCCTGGGAAGGAAGCTGTGCTATTAGAAATACCGGCGGGTCTCTTCCGTCTGGGTTCTTCCGATTCGTCCTCCTCAGCTCTGGAATGAAGAGCAGTATCTCGTGCTGCAAAATTAAACGACGGCTTAGCAGCTGGAGCTGCCTGTTTTAGGGTCTGAGGGGTGGCCTTGAATTGGAAAGAACTTGTCTTTTGCTGTTCAGAAGCTTGCGCATCTTTGACAACCTGAACGTTACTGGTCTTCGAAGGGGTATCGTCGGGCTTGACAAAATCGAAACCGATGGAGGGCAGAACTGTCTTCTCCTCCGGTCTTGCGTTTTTCGACCCTGCTGGAGGATCTTTAACGAGAAGTCTCTGTGCCGGCTCTATACGTGTGGCAATAGGTCGGCCCTTTATCAGCACATCTCTCTGAGCAGCAGAAAGCGAACAAGCATTAACGTCCTGAGCATATCCGCTAGGTATTGTAGCAGATTTCGTCGCTGTAATAGTCGGTGAATCCATTTGATACTTCTTGGGAATATCTGCGGTGCCCTTGCTTTCCTTGCTGTGATTATCGTATTCCGAAAGGTCATAATCAAACTCTCCAGACCATTTAGTTCCCTTTCGTAGGCTATTGGCCACCTTCCTCGATTTCAAAAGCTTCAAACTGTCCCCAGTCTGTCTGGCAGGGGCATTTTTCACAGGTGACGGAGTCGAAGAGTTAGGTCTGCTGTAGCTACCCTCGAGTAAACCAAGCTTAGCAACCTCCTGGGGGCCTTTAATCGAGCGCAGCACACCGGAATTCAGTCTGCGTCTCAATTCCTGCTTCTGTCTCAGCAGCCTCAGTCTTTGTATCGGTAGTATGGGTAACACAGGCGGCCTCAGTTGCGAGCTGGTCTCATATAGTATCAGAGAGCCCTGACCATCCGGCAAATCCATATACTCCCTCGAATCGCTTACCAGCACACGCTGGCTATCCTCTCCGCCCACTTTGTCATCGCCATCGTACCGGACAACACTCTGTTCTATCGGTTTCCTGAAGAACTCCACTATAGAGGAAGATAGAGATCTCGTTTGAGCGTCCATTGGATAGCACGAGCCCGCAAATGACGCTGAATTGAACCCAGATCAACAAGCAACAAAAGCTACTTCGTTTCCTTGAACTATCAGTCTACTTCATCAACTTGAAGGCTTCAAAAACTTTTCGTCGTAAGGTGCGATATTCCCTTACATCGAGGCTAGGTCGAGTATCCAAGGTCAACGCGACTGGTAATTCTACAGATATAAAGAGCAGCAGCGGCGATTTTTGGTTCTCTAGTGTTCCAGTATCTGGATCTGCAAGCTGAATTTTAGTACGTGGTGTATAAACTGAAAATGGTGGAGTTAAAGATCCCTCCGGGCAAGGAACGGCTCAGTAAGATGGTTGGAATTACCGTCATTGCATTGTTGACGCTGATTTTTGTCTTCAACACTGGCAGTTTTGGTGGATCTAGAAATGTTCCATCGGTTTCGGCCCTAGAATCCAATGGGAGATACCAAGTGGACCAGGTCAGGTACCCAAAGTACACGGGTCATAAGGAGAGTGCCACATTTGTCACGTTGGCACGTAACGGTGACTTGTATTCATTGCTCCCTGCGATCAAATCGGTGGAGGACAGATTCAATCATAAGTTCCAGTACGATTGGGTTTTCTTGAACGACGAGGAGTTCACGGACGAGTTCAAGAGAGTGACCACGTCTTTGATCAGTGGTACCACCAAGTACGGTTTGATTCCTAAGGAGCAATGGTCTTTCCCACCCCACATCGACTTGGAAAAAGCAGCAGAGACTCGTAAACAGATGAAGGAGGACAAGATCATCTACGGTGACTCGATTCCTTACAGGTTCATGTGTCGTTACGAATCTGGATTCTTCTACAGACACCCGTTGTTGGAGGACTACGAGTGGTATTGGCGTGTGGAGCCGGATATCAAGTTGTACTGTGACATCGACTACGACGTTTTCAAGTTCATGAAGGATAACAACAAAAAGTACGCCTTCACCATCTCAATCAAAGAGTATCATGCTACGATCAAGACTCTGTGGTCTACAACGAAACAGTTCATCGACGAACACCCTGAGTATCTGGCCAAGAACAACATGATGGATTTTGTCAGTGACGACGGTGGGTTCTCTTACAACCTGTGCCATTTCTGGTCCAACTTCGAGATTGCCTCACTGGATTTCTGGAGAGGCCCCGCTTACAGCGCCTATTTTGACTACTTGGACAAGGCCGGTGGATTCTTCTACGAGAGATGGGGTGACGCTCCAGTTCATTCGATCGCCGCAGCACTGTTCTTGAACCGTGACCAAATTCACCACTTCGACTCGATGGGCTACTACCACCCACCGTTCCACCAATGTCCCGTGGACGACGAGGTCAGATTGAGCCACAGGTGCGACTGTAACCCTAACAACGACTTCACATGGAAAGGTTACTCTTGCACGACGAAATTCTACACTGTCAACAAGCTAACAAAGCCAAAGAACTGGCAAGCACATGTAGAAGGATAGATTACATGCCGTATTTCTTAAATAGTGAATGAGTCAACTCGACTCCGAGGAACGTAGCAGCGTTGGCTGGGAACGATCTCATCAGCGCCGGTCCCAGACCGGGGAAGAACCCTTTGATCCCGCCTCTCGTTGCGTAGATCTCCCTGGTGGCTTGGACCATGCTCTGCTTAGACGACGATGCCTGCAATTTCGTCTTTATCGTGTCGATCGGGAACACGACAAGCCACATCGACATACCGGCCACGCCGCCGGATATACAGACATTGGCAATGTTGATTTCGCCCTCGGCCGTGGGCTTGGATCTCTTATTCAACACTTCCTTGCACACCTCGTAGGAGGCAAAGTACAGCGCACTCCCGGGACCGTCTCTGGCCAAAGTAGCCAGAGACCCTTTGAACAGCGACTGCACACCGCCTTCCTGGGCTAGTTTCTTTGCGGCCCGCACAAAAGAATGACTCGAAGACGTCTGCAAGACCACTTTGATCCGCTCTGTCGGCGCGGTCACCAGTGTGGTCGGAATAGCACTTATAAAGCCCGCCGTGGCCATCTGCGATGTCGTAAGTGTCGATCCCTCCTTCGATCCACCTCCAGTGACCAGTTTCTTCCCCACATCATAACCCCAGAACGACACGGCAAAGATCGGAGTCACTCCCAGAAGCGGAGGTATCACACCCTTGTAGAACCCTCTCACGGAGTTCGCCAGAAACGTTCCCCGAGCAGCAGCCCTCGCTTCCCCGAGGATCTTGCCCACCGCATCGCTGGCACCGGCAGCCTGCCCGTTCTGGCACCGCACCTTGATCAGGTCGAAAGGATGGCCCGTCAGCACCGCACACACACCGCCAACACCGCCTGCCACCAGCGATTTCAAATTTTCCTTGATCTCATGTCCCAGCAACTTCTCCTCCGCCTCCATCAGACTCGTATCTGCCAAAGCTGTGTCGGAAGACATGTCGCCGCTGCCCTGTCCCCAGCCACAGCACCGCTACGACGCTACCACTAACACTATATATACACAAGAGCTTAAGCGAGCTGCGCTGACCCGGGTCATCACTCGCTCTGTGGGGCAGGGCCCAACTGTAAACACTGTGACGCATCATCTGCATGACCGCAGGGGTCATCGAGTCGTTTCGGTGATTAGAGGTGAGGGCCTGCGTCGGGATGACCCTCCTGAGGGAGCAGTAAAAAAGAATGGTTGCTAAGAGATTCGAACTCTTGCATCTTACGATACCTGAGAATTCCAAGGTGCGCAGTTTTGCTGCACACAAGAATCGAACCGACTCTTGAATCAGGCGCCTTAGACCGCTCGGCCAAACAACCATGTTATTTGATGGAAAATTTGTCTCGCGGCATCATATCAGTGTATCTCAGATAAGCAGCCCTGAGCCCCAGAGTTATCACGTGATGAGGGTGGGAAGTAGTGCTGAAGCTGTTTTGAGCAAGAGAGACGGTTCAGAGGTCCCTTGGAGCTGGTAAATATTTGCCCTGTGTTCGCTGTATCGTTTGTGCTGCCATGGCACCGCGCGACCTATATGGCGTTGAAATAGCGCCGTCGACGTAGTGCACTTTACCCATCGCGATACAGCACAGACCGCAGCCATGAGCATCCCAGCGAACCTGTATCCCGGTCTGAACGACATCGCCGACGTGCTGGAAGAATTTCCGCTCGAGACTTCGAGGTACACGACGCTGCTGCACGAGATTGATGCCAAGTGTGTGCACTCGACACCGAGTCTCAACGACAAGGTGGACACGTTTCTGTCGACGGAGAGGAACGGCGACGTGGATAAGCGGCAGCTGCTGGGCGAGATGAACGGGTTGTTCGGAGAGCTGATGCCCTCGCTGGAGGAGAAGATGCACGTGTCCTCGATCATGCTGGAGTCGCTGCAGAAGCTGACGACCCGGCTGGAGTTGGCGTACGAAGTCGCGATACGCAACCAGGAGATTCCCAGCAGCCTGCGGCTCGGGGCAGACAACCACCCGGCGATGCACCTGCACCACGAGCTGATGGAGAAGATAGACGCGCGGTCCAGCGGTGGGAACGGGGGCTCCGGCGGCGCCAAGACCTCGCAGGCGCTACGAAGCGAGTCCCGAAGAGAGGCCATGGTCGCCAACAAGCGGCAGACCGCCGCGATGGCGAACGAGGCCCTCGAAGAGTCCGGCTACTCGGACTACGAGACCCAGAGACGCGTCGGGTCGATGGGCTCGAACGGTGCGCCGTCCACAGACAACCGGAAGCGCAAGAGAAGAGCCAACGTGAGCACCGTGGCACCCCCCAGGGACGAACCCACCGCCCCAGAAGATGCCCACAGGGCAGACCCAGACGCAGCCAAGCACAAGACTAACGAATACGGCGAGCCCCTCTACTGCTACTGCAACCAGGTCGCCTACGGCGAAATGGTCGGCTGCGACGGGGCCCACTGCGAGCTGGAGTGGTTCCATCTGCCCTGTATCCATCTCGACCACATCCCCAAGGGCAAGTGGTACTGCGACGACTGCAAGAGGAGCAAAAATTGAAGCGATGCAGAGCACTAATGCATTATGCGTTGTCTAGACTGGGATTTTTTTTCATTGTTAATTTTTCAGTGCCCTCGATCCCTCGAGAAATTTATATAAAGCCATGTACATGGGGACGGCAGGCGAATTAACGGTTTCTCTCAGCTGATTTGAGCAGCTTCTTTGGCAAATCAGACGCAAGAGAGCCTTCGGTGGTGCAAGTGACGATGTCTCTGAGTAAATCGAACATTAGAGAGTATAAACTCGTTGTTGTTGGTGGTGGTGGTGTTGGTAAATCGGCTTTGACCATCCAGTTGATTCAGTCACATTTTGTGGATGAATATGACCCAACGATAGAGGATTCGTACAGGAAGCAGGTGGTAATCGATGACAAAGTGACCATCTTGGATATATTGGATACTGCAGGTCAAGAAGAATATTCCGCAATGAGAGAACAATACATGAGGACGGGCGAGGGGTTTTTGCTGGTGTACTCGGTCACTTCCCGAACGTCGTTTGATGAGTTGATGACTTACTACCAGCAGATTCAGCGGGTCAAGGACGTTGACTACGTTCCTGTTGTTGTTGTTGGGAACAAGTCCGATTTGGAAGAGGAGAGACAGGTTGCGTACGAGGATGGGCTCAATATGGCGAAGCAGATCAACGCTCCGTTCTTGGAGACTTCTGCCAAGCAGGCCATCAACGTTGACGAGGCCTTTTACACTTTGGTTCGTTTGGTTCGTGACGAGGGAGGCGTGTACAACAAGCACCCGAAGCGCAACGTGACCCCGGGCAACGGCCAGGTTGTCAACGGCGTGGGCCCGGGCAGTGCTGTGAACTCGCACAACGATGTGCTCGGTGGCAACGTCACCCACAGTCTGAACAGCCAGGTCGAGACGTCCAAGGGTTCGCAGCTCAACACGCACCAGACGAACCCGGCCGTGGCGGGCCAGCAGACCGCTGGCGCAGCCCAGGACGACGATGTTGCAGCTGCAGGAAAGCAAGCAAGACAGAGCAGGGCCCAGCAGTCCTCCCGCGCCGACGGCGTCGCCAAGGACTCCGAATCCAAGTCCGGAGGCTGCTGCACCATCTGCTGAATCGTGCACCCGCCCGCCGCGGCGCCGCATACTTGTATCATTACTAAATATCTTTTAACCATGACCAGCTGTCGTAGACTAGTTTATAAAATGTAGACTAATGAAATGCAGCACGAGGCTCGCCAACACAAACTCGCCAAACGCCCTGTTCCTCGAGATCCCCACAAAGGGACTCACCAATTGCAACCGCAGACTGATCAGCAGCACAAACTGGCCCACACAGACCAGAAACCCAGCCAAAAACGCGTTGAACGGGAAAGTGTCCCTGATCAGCGCCATGAACGCCACCTGCACCGCGGCGACAGCCACCAGAAACACGCAGAACACGTCGATCAGTTTCAACCGGTTGTCCCGACCCACCTGGTCCCAGTACGACTGTAGCGACACCTGGAACGCATCGCGGAAATCCTTTCCAATGGCTCCCGAGCTGGGGATCTTGCTCTTTGAAGCCGCGCCGCCCGTCTGCGGCACCGCCACCGCCTTTTTACCTTTCGGAGACATCGTCTGAACCGTCTATCCACGACTTCCACTGGCTCTTTGAGCTCTCGACTGGTGGTGGTCAACTAGGCCTTTAAAGTGGTGAACTTTGACTACTAGGAAAACACCGTTACCCGGCGCCTACCAGCGCTATTGGTAGGTAGCACTATATAGAAGCGATAGGTATGGCCATTGGAACAGCCAGTAGAGGGCAGCCGGGGCGGCGATGAGTTTGCTGGGCACGAATAGCAAGAGTCTGGAGGGCGTGGACACGGATGGGTACCTGTGCGAGCGAGGCGAGGACGCTGGGGCGGTGGAAGAGGAGGACGAGCTCGACGATGAGGAGGACCACATATACATCAACGAGGAGACGGAGTCCGGGCACGAGAAAGTGTTGATCTCGCACGGCCCGCTGAGACGCATTGTGCCGCCGCTGAACTTCTGTCCCGTGGAGAGACACCTGTACCGGTCGGGGCAGCCGTCGCCGGTAAACTTCCCGTTCCTGCTGAACCTGAAGTTGCGCACGATCATCTGGCTGGCGAATGAGGAACCGCAGGACTCGCTGTTGGAGTTCTGCGATGCGCACGATATCAGGCTGCAGTTTGCAGCGATCAACCCAGACGGTGGGGAGGACGACAACCCATGGGACGGGCTCACTGAGCATTCGATCATCAATGCGCTCAAGACGATAGTGGATCAAGACAACTACCCGCTGCTGGTGTGCTGCGGGATGGGGAGACACCGTACGGGCACTGTGATCGGCTGTCTGCGCCGCATCATGGGCTGGAACCTGGCCAGCGTCTCGGAAGAATACAGACGGTTTACGGGCAGCAGGGGCGGCCGGATCCTGGTCGAACTGCTGATCGAGGCGTTCGACACCAAGCTGGTGCAGATCGACCGGGCCAGGGCGCCCAATTGGCTGCTGACAGCTCTAGAGTAACCTTCTTTTTTTCTTGTATAGGCCGATAAGCCTCGCCGAGGTACTTCAAATTCTTGTTACTTTAGGAGTTGGGTCGCTACAGTAACTGGTCGCAGAAGGTCCTGGAGGTCCTGGAGAAGGTGGGATATGGATACGTGTGCGGTAAAGAGGCTTGTGGGCCGGTCTTTCACGAACAATGTCGAGACTACGGCGAAGAGTTTCAAGTCATGGGACAGTTGTATGAACAATAAGGCGTGCAAGATCATCGCGATTGTCGGGATCTGTCTGGCTGCGGTGGTTGGTCTGTGGCTGATAGGTGCGTTGCTGACCTGTTTCAGACAGGGAGCCACTGGTGTTGGTCAGTTTTTCTGTTGGTGTTGTAACTGTCGTGGGAAGGATTCGAGAAGAGCTGCGAACGAGGGATATGGGAGAGGTTCCCAGATGCCTCCGCCAGCGACGGTGGTGTACCAGCCGATTCAGCAGCCAGAATCCGCTTATTACCGCAAGGCAGATGACGCATTCTTCGACGAGCGGAGGAGATCGGACGTGTTCGAGCTGGAACAGGACTTCGATCTCGAGAAACAGCGTGAGAAGTCTAGGAAAAAGAAGTTGCCAGCTGTGACGCACGATGTCGACGAGGACAGCGTGTACCAGCCGTCTAGTGCTGTGACTGCCACGAACCCGTGGCAGGCGTTCAACCCGCAGAACAGGGCAAGTGCTCATCAGAGTCCGTACCCACACGACGACGTGCAGGAGTATCAGGGTCGCAACTACTACCACGGTGGGTACAGTAGGTAGATGGGTGAGGTTTTGGGAATGTTATTTTCTCAATATACATGGTTTGTATTTAGTTTAAGGCATCGCTTATGCTCTCTCTGACGAACTTTACACTCCTTTGTAGTTGTTCGTTGCATCTTGTGCTGAGTCTGCAGGTATTTTCAGCTAGACCGTGCACGTAATAGTCGTTCCAGAGACGGTGGGAGCCGTCCACGAGTTTCTTGGGTAGAGCGTCTCTTTGTATGGTCTCGGAGATGTTGGTAGCGGTCACCGGGGTGAGTCGATAGAACACGGTGCCCGCTAGTACAAACGGTAGTAGAATTCTCGATGGGATGCTCGTGCAGATCTTGCCGAGAGCAGAAGGACGGCCTGCGAAGATGCTCTTGCTACCCCAGTTAAAAGGATTGCTCAACACTCTCCCAGAAAAAAATGCACCAAGTGACAGAATCGCAGAGGGAACCAGTAACTCCCTGTTCTCGTGAGCGCTGGTAAAGATGTTTTTCTTCAAGTACTCATCGGCAGAGGCAATCTCGTTGCGAGCAGCACTCTTTTGAGTCTCCCATTCAGCTCTTGCGAGGTCTATCTTGTTTATCAGAAGGTTTCTCCATCTCCGCAGAGTGTGAGTGATCTGCACAGACTCTGTCACTTGATTACCTGTTGGCAGCGTAGTAGTTTCCATCTCTGGCGAACTTTTGATCACAGAGGGAACAATTGGCCCATTTTGAACGCTTGTTTCGGATTCACTTGAACCATAAAATGATGGACTCATTGCAGCAATCTAAGATCAGCACGATAGGAAACTGCTATACTACTCATCTGCAAGTGAATCCCTGGTGAAGGCTCGAAATCTTGAACAGTGCTACCAATTGGGTCGTCCTCAGTGACAAATATTCATGCCAGTGAATACAGAATGACAGTTAAATATTATGGAATATACGATTAATGCTTAATAAGTCTTTGGCTCCTGGTTTTCAGTACTATCATTTGGCAAAAATGCTCTGGTAGGAGGTGTATAACATTCCGAATCCACCAAAGACAATTAGAGTGTAATCTATCAGTGCCCTCCAAGGCAATCTCTGACCTGCTGATTTTGGACGACTGTAGCTTTGTAGATGTAGCATCGGAGGGTACATGTACACCAATGGGATGCAGGCGAACGAACCGATGATCGATACAAATTTGTCGAGTTTGTCCGCGCCGAAGTAGGCCATCAAGATGACAAGCGCGACAATAATGGCTCTGACGAAATTCTTTAGCCACTTGACTTTCCAATTGAGTTTACCAGAGTTGGGGCGCCATTCAACGTCTGTCGAGTGATCGTCCTTCTTGACGTAGATCTTGGTGAACTTGGGGAACACCTTATTCTCGATGATCTTGATGGCGGGGAACAGTTGCAATGGAGTTGACAGCATGATTGCTAAGGAGTAGAAGAACTGAATTAAATTGACGAAAAGGTTTTTCTGTGGGAGGTTCAATAAAATGACGGTCTCGATTTTTGAACCATAAGCGAGATAACCGACGGATGCAATAGTGATGAAAAGGATGGTTGAGCTCCCAATAACGAGAGCTAATAGGAATGGGAATTTCTCTGGATGTCTCATAGAATCCTGGACAGGAATAATCAACCCAATTCCTTCGAATGCGAAAATCGCTGTCCCGATGAACATTGACCAGCGATTGGAATTAAAACCCATAATGACTCCCTCGGCTGCTTTCATATGGTTATCCACAATGAAATGTTTTCCACTAAAGAAAAGGACTATCACTAAACCAGCCATGACGCAAAAATTAGCTAGCAGGGATGGTAAAGACAGTTTGGAAACGTTTCTTATGAACGACAGAGGAATGAACACGATCAACTGTAGGATCATGAAGCTTGCTATGGGGACATCAGAGAAAAGGAACACGTTTTTGGTGAATGCCTTCAAATTCTCAGCGGTAAATATAACGTATGCACCGGAGAACCCGATTTGAGTGAGAACCAATGAAAATAAGATGATGAATTTCATCCATGGACCATAAAGTTTCAAGCCAATGTCACCAAAAGAGGCCACACCAGTGATTTTCTTGGCTCTGACCAGTATGAAGTAACACCAATAGGAGTATAGACCGAAAAACGAGAGCATCAAGATGGAGAATATCAATCCACCATTAGAGAATGCGTTTGGAAGGAAAAGAACACCTGTACCAATAAAGGATTTCAGCAGGAGAAAGAAAGCTGTAACAGTTGGTGTGTTACCCCTCACTGACTCTAGTGAAGTTCCCAGAGAGATGCCTCTACCCTCCTCGAGCATCAGAGCTGATCTTTCCCCGACATTGATGTCAGGTAAGCTCCCATTTGATAAGAAATCATCTTCAAAGGACTCACCGGCAAAATGACCGTATACGTAGAGGAACTCTAGGAAATTTCTCGTGAGGAAAGGAATCTTATCCATTTCCCCTCCGGGAATGGCTGGAGAGTTGACAGCTGAACCCGGAGGGGAATTCAGAGGTGTTGAACCATAATCATTAGGTTGCTGCTGCTTTTGTCTGACTTTATTAACGATAAACTCCCTTCTAAAACCTCCTGGCACATTTAGTCCGCTTGCGGTAGATTTACGCCTTCGATTCTCCATGGCCAAGCTAACGTCTTCCATGGATTTGGCACCTTTCATGCTTAGTTCATCCTTCCCCGTGGCATACTTGTAGATATCCCTGGTGATATCACCACCAGCCCGTGCTATAGTTGGTGTCTGGCCTTCATTGCCGGTCTCGATCGTGTCTGTGGTGCTATTATCCGTCGTAGCGGTGCCAGCCACCGCATCGTCGGGGCCATCTACTGTAGAACCTGATTCTCTTGCGTAACCATCGAGCAAATAGGTCTTTCTCAAACTGTTGATAATCTCATTTTGCTCCTCGGGATGTAAGGTCCTAAAGTTGGGAGATTCCATATCGACCAACACATGAGGATCAAAACTCCTGCCAGTTCTCCCGTATGTCTGGGCAGACCTGGACATAGAGCTCCTGCGAGTGGCCAACGACGATGCTTGCAAAAGCGATGCTCTCCTGCCATTCGGTATAGTTATAGCTGTCTTTGGTGCAGACGGCGAGGATGAGGAAAAACCATTATTCGACGATGCCATGATTCAAGGTTCTTCCTGATAAATTCGGTATAAATGGGTGCTCTGATACAGGTTTAAGCAATGAAAGTGAACGGATCTTTGGGGATCTTTATGAGCTCCTGACGACCTGTTTGATCTATCTTGTACCAGACGTCCTTTTACCTATTGAACGATCTCGCAGAACTCAAGTCCCAGATAAGAATGTGAAACCAGTTTCTACTCAGCAACCTCGCACCCTTGGAGTCCCAGAGTGTACCATATATGACTGTTGTTTCTCCAGCTGATCTTATCGAGAAATCTAATGGTTCCGTGCAGAGGCACAATGGGCGATAAAGATCTATTCTATAATACACGGCATAATGTATATACTATTGCATGAAGTCGAATATGCTGCCCATATCGACATATCTGCGACCACAATCGCTTAAATATTTCTGTACTACCGAGCGATTGATTTCCAGGAGTCGCCTGTTCTGTTCTGCCAGAGCCTTGACAGTTGACTCATTAATCTTGTCGGGCAGGGCTGTCCTGCCTCCAGAATGGTACAGAGGCTTCAGCTCTAGCTTCTTGTTTTTCTCGCAGTTGAACAGGGAATCAAAGTAAAGCAATTGGTTGTAGAGCATTTTGTCGGAGTACTTGTATTTCACACCGGTGCAGCCGTTGTTCAGACAGAGTTTCCCAAATACAGAGACTTGTCTTGTAGCGTTGCCACAAGTAGGGTCGTCACACTGTACCCATCCAGCATAGTACAGTGAGATGTGAGACCTTATGCACCTTTCTAACTGGCAGGTCATTTGAAGCGGCGTGAAAAGATGACTACATGCGTTGCACTGCAACCCATTTGGGCATATGGTGTAGTCGTTCGATGCTACTATACCTCCGAAGTCGAATGAGCTGCTGCAGTTGGGGCAGTTCAATTTCAGATTTGCGACGTCCTTGAATCTCTCGGTGTCTGATATGGTGCTTTCTAGTGGTTCTAAGCCATTGGTGCCGCTTGGATTGCTGTGTCCTCTGGAAACGTATTTCCTGCTGTCTAATCCCAAAGCGCTCGCCAGACGAACATCATCAAAGCTTTCGATTGTCCCTAGCAGCCTCTGGACTGGAGCGTAGATTTGCTTTTCTAGATAAAAATCAGGGTCTGGTTCCAAATTGTTTCCTTTGATCATAACTTCGTTAAGAGCTCGGGCTCTCTCAGCCGCGGAGAGCGTGGTTTTGCCAGTCGACGTCTCGTCAGGTTTTTGCTTCGTAATGATATAAGTGATGACGGCTCCTGCTTTGACGACACGCCCGTTTTGTCTCATTCGCAAAGCGACCTGAACAGCAGGTGTTGTCTGACTTGCAGGATAAGCGCTGGGGTCTTTGGAAAGTTTGGTATTGATCTTAAAAAGATCTGTTCTTAGGTCGTTTTGCTTGATCTTATCCCTCATGGTTTCTAGATAATCGTAGATTTCTTGGAGTGCTGATTCAGAGTCTTTGTCTGAGAATATGGTGTTCAAGACGCGAACAGAGACCTCTTTGGATAAGGGACAGTATTCACGACGTTTCATATCGAGACCCTTTACCTCTAGTATCGTGCTTTCCTTCCCGTCCTTATCGACTTTGACGTTGAGGGCGGCATATTTCTTCTTTGCTTGGAGTAGTAATTTCTTGAAGACATTGTCAATATCAATTTCTAGAAGCTTGTACCGCTCGTTGATCAGTTTCTTAAAATTGTTTCCTATTTTGAGGGCTTCCATGTAGCTCTCACACCCGCTATCGATCATTACAGAATCAGTATCACCATAAACAACACATAGTTCCATGCTCTCAGCGAGCTGCCTGGTGTTAAGCAGAATTTCTCTACCTTTGTTGGTAACAAGCATGGCCAACGGTTTGGCGTAAAACCTACTGTTCACAAACCCCAGGCAACCATACATGGAGTTGGCCGTTAACTTAAGTGCCTGTTGTCTAATATCACATTGAGCACGCTTATGTGGGTCGGACTCGCTAGCCATAATCTTCTTCACTTCTCGACGACGTTGGACTAAGTTGGCGAGAAGACGGGGCAGAACACCTTGGTGCTCTGTATCGGCGGGAGCATCAGGCAATTTATCTGCGTCTTCTAAGTCTCGCTCCACAGTGGTGAAACAGATGTTGAACTCTTGGATGATGGAAGGGTACAAAGAGTTGAAATCCATCACCAGCACATAATTGTTATGAAGGCCTCTCTCGGGTTCAAAGACAAGACCACCTTGAAACTTGGCTTTTTTTGCTGAAATGATTGGTTCTACGACACGTTTATCATCATCTGCCTTGCCCGCTTCCTGCGGTCTTTGGACCTTTTGCGGCTTCATCCTCTTACTCCCTTTATCTGGAACAATAAACCCGTTTCTAGCAAACTCATGTAGCAAAATGTACTCATTTCTACCCGCCCTGGTACCACCCAGTGTTTGAGACCAAGCGTTACCAGCCAAATTGGTCAATTGTTTGGTCAAAGATAGCAGTTGGATTCTGAAAGAGACCTCAGCGGCGATCAGACAATTTTCAATATTTTCATTAAGCGCCATTGTCATGCTACTTGCATCATTCTGATATTGAGGATTCTGGTAGTTGATGTCCAATGGCTTACGATCCACTCCGCAAGTTACCTGGTACATTTCCGCTAGTTCCCAATTCTGACATTTGGGAGTCAAAGATTGACCCATATCATTGGCGATGTCACAGACTAACCTTCCTGCCATCAATTCTTGGACGAAGAAGTGATTCATGTTCGCATTGTTCTTACCAAACCTGTCAGGCCACTGTTTCCTGACTCTACGGCCAATGGCATTGAATGTCGGTATTTCAAGGTCGTGCAATCTGTGAGCCAACACGTCTAAGTAAATGCTTTCTAGACGATGTCCGATGATAACATCAGGATCAGAGAGTTTGAGCATTGCACAAAAGCATGAGAGTAGGGTTTTCTCGTTATTAAAGAGACGGACTTGCCCATTTAGTTTCTCTTTTGTTAGATGAGCTAGTCCCACAGGGAAACTAGATCCTTGCGGCGGTCTTACCAATGTTATTGTGTCATCTGATTTCAGGTTCTCTGGAATTGGAGAGTCCAGCGGTAAATCTTTGTATTTGCATATGGTGAGTGCGACTATTTCCTGCCTGTTTTCTTTAACATTCATAACCGTCTGTATTGCCAAAGACATAGCGTCGAGACCAGGTGTTTCTTTCAGATCTAAAGGTTTCATATCTTGTGGCTTGTCAATCACGATCTCCAGACCACAGTTGGAAGCATTTTGGAGGGCAGAGAAATCTCCATTCTTAAACTCGAGCCAGCAAGGACCCATTATTTTATTCTGTATGGCGAAACATTCAAATATATTCGAGTTAGTCCCAAAAACATGGTAAAATGTGTCGCTTGATAGGTCTGGTGGTAACTGCTCGTTTTTGCATTTTGGAGTGTTGAATGGTAGTAGGACCTTCAAGTAATCAGATTCTCTTGGAATGTCTGGTAGTTCAAAACAATACTTCATCGTTTCTGGTTTTGCCCGAATCGAATCCAAACCAAATTTATCCATCAGCAGAGGAATGATCTCTTCATGAATTTCCTGCGGGGTCTTACCTTTTCTGGGCAAGAAGTATAGTTCCCTGCAGATATTCTTTATTTGAACCATAGCAGAAACATACGTATTTTCTTTGGTTTTAACTTTACCAAAAAGCACCAGGGAATGGTCAACCTGGCAGTAGTCAAGCCAGAACATTCGGAAAGTATCAGTTTCGGGATCAACCACATGCTCTTTAGTACATTTGCTTTTGCCAATAGCTAACGGTTCTGGTGATGAATTCAAACCTGTCCTCGTTCCCATTCTTTGCACGGCTGGAGTGCTTGGAGCAGTAATGAAGGGTGATGTAGGAGGATTCGATATCGAACTAATGTTCATGTGTCGAGTAGTCACCACGCTTCGCAGTGTCCTCCCACCAAAGGTTATATCATCATCACTATCATCATCATCCTCTTGTTTGTCACTTCTGACAGTCTTTATGGGCTCTGTAGATCTGTGCTTAATCGGAGAGTTCTCAACATCATCCATGAGCTCCTGGAAATGATCATTGTCTCTTGGTTTGTACGATTTAATTGGTGACGAGTTGAGATCATCAGCTGCAATTAAGCTGGAATCGTTTTCCGTTTTCCTTTTCTTGGAGCTTGGGTCGCTACCAGAGACCTCTTTTGCGACTCTTTTCGTCGATTGAGCTGGCCTGATAGGTGAAGAAGGCAATTTCGCTCTCATCCCGGGTTTAAGTTTAACCACGACATCGTTTTCGAATTCACCCAAGATATCGTCGAATTCATCAATGGCCATATTTTTGCTCTTCGAATGATCAAGTTTCCCAGACAAGTTAACTTTGTTCTGTTGTATACGAAGAAGATTACCAATGTTCTTCTTTTCCTTCTGTTTCTGCCTTGGCTCTTTCCTGTCTTTAGGTCGACCCAATTCCTCTTCATCGTAATCCTCACTATAGCTGTCCTGGTCTTCCTCTACACCACGATCCACATAACCCAATCCATCATCGTCGACAACAAAATCATCCTGGAGTAGTTCCTGGCGTTTCCTGTTTCTGTACTCGTGTTCATCAATCTCATCATACAGCCTATCGTCCTCCTCATCGTCGGCGAACTTCATACCATTTCGGGTTGCTCTTAATTTCTTGAGCTTCTCAAGCCTCTCGTTCTGGCGACTCATCTCTGGACGCTAGCTCTGGTGCAATGGAAGACGGCAATTGGTTGTGTATGTAGTTGAAGAGGTTGAAGAGGTTTTAGTCTTGCAATATTGGTAAATGAACGATCAAAAATGAGACGCGTAATGTTACTGACGCGTAACAACCAAAAGCGAAAGACATTTCAAGGCTAGGAACCATCAACCTCTAAATAGTGGAATGCTGAAAGCTCCTGATACGAGGGAACCGTTCATTTGAAATCGAATCTGGAAGGTGCTGTCCCAGGAACAGCCGAACCCAACGTAACTAGTAATCCAGTATTCTTCATGACCGCTAGTGTATGGAGGATCTTGCTTCAGGGCCGCAAGACTAGGGATATTCTGACATTCTGCCGTGCCCTCGTGAGTGCACTTTACCCATCGTAGTGTTCGGTTTATCCTGGTAGTGAAATTTGACCTACGTCCCAGAAATGTAGCTCACTAACGCTGTTCTAAGTCCAAGATTCACAGCTAGGTGTGACCGGCTCCTTTGTCTTGGCTCTCCAGTCAATAGTTATCTTGAGAGGATCATTGCAACTATAATTCAGGTTCTTCTAAGTAGGGGTCCAAAGAGAAATACTAAGGAACTATGTATGACCATGCTTAAGGGTTCCAGGTAGTCAAGATTGTAATCTACTTTGGCAACTCCACATCACATCAACTTTATTGTGTATATTTGTTTGTTAATGTTTAGTCGACCATTTAGACCTTTTTAGTCAAGCAAGACAGGCTGCAAAACCAAAGCAGTCGAAGGGCTGCGACAACAGAAACTATTCCACACATCAAAATAGCCTTGTGAGCTGTAGTATTAAACCTAAAAGAATGTTAAACAATATACCTCAATAGACATTTAAACAGAACGAAACTAGAAGCTATATAGGACTCCGACTAGCTCAACCAGAGTGACAAACGCACTTGCCCTCGGCACAACCGCATCCAGAGGAGCACTTGCAGGTGCACGTATCCTTGCACTTGCACTCATTTTCACAGCAGCAGGCAGAGTTGACGATTTCCTCTTGCATGATGGTGGTCATTTCTCTTTGATTGATAGATTGTTTAAGTTGTTTAACCAATGTGATTGATTTCTGGTGTTCTTTGTGACAAGATGACCACAGTTAAGTGGATCAGACAGGCCCTTTTATATGTTTCATTTCTTGATTTAAGTTGCCCTGTCAGCGTAAATCGCTCCGTCACTGAGAGAGATTAGCTGACAGGGATAACACCGCCAGTCCGAATTCACCCATAATACGATAAGGGTTTAGCGATGAGTTAATAATGCTGTAACTTATAGCTGCCTTGAGTAACTTCTGCTGATGATGAGGTGGCGATTACTCAATTCGATCGCCATGTGGTCCCTTGATGAACACAACGCAACCAAGTAACTCAGTAGGCATACGAATCAGGAACAAAAGTCCTGCGGTTCGATCACAGCTCTCGAAGGCAGGAACGTGACCGATTACAGCAGCAATCGCTCGTTCCTGAGATGACTCTGGATGATTCCATGCCAGTCGATGTGACTTAATTTGAAGAAGGGCGAGATGTGAAAAACCAGCTGAACGACCACTAATGCAATATCGATCACAACCAAGCTATCCAAGGGAAAAGATTACGTTTGAGTTGCTTAGAGGATGTCATTCTTTGATTTGGAAGCACAGAGATCTGGATTTACCTTGACAAGAGATGACAGTCGTGCTATGGATAAGACTTTTGGCCAACTTATGGAATTTACTGATGAGCTGAAAAAATTGGAAAGGGAATGCAGTAAAGTGGGAACCAAGAGGGACTCTGCGGCTCTTAGAGATCACATCGAAATGACGCTGATACCTCAGTGTAGTACAACTCGCGATACTATAGAGGAAAAGCTTTGGAACAGTAGTGATGAGCAGTTGGGAAAAGGTTCAAAGGTCTACAACGATTTCCAGATCTTGAAAGAGACTCTACTGAAGCAAGAAAGGCGGTATCGTGATATGAAGATGAAGAACGTGTTGAAAAGAGAACCCAAGAATACAGTCCCCGGGGTACGAGAAGACCCGACCTCCGGCTATGTTTCAATCAAAGTAAATGAACAAACTCCGTTGCTGTTACAGGAAGAATCGTATGCCGAGGAGCAACAACAACAAACTCAGACACAACTACAGGACTCTTCTTTGCAGAACGAGATAGATTTCAACTCGATAATACAGCGGGAAAGGTCACAACAGATTAACAGAATCCACTCTGCCGTCCAAGAGGTGAACGCAATCTTCCACCAGTTAGGATCTCTGGTCAACGAGCAAGGCGAGCAAGTGGACACCATTGACGGCAACATTGGCCATTTCTCCAATAACATGCAAAAGGCTAATGAGCAGTTGAATAGAGCCGATGAGCATCAAAGGAAAAGAAACAAGTGTGGGCTGGTCACGTTGGTGATAATGGTAGTAGTAGTATTAGTTGTAATCTTAGCTGTTATTACATAGTACAGAACGGTCTATACGTCATACGTCGGTGTCCTTCTGCGACGTTGTGGGTTCCTCATCCGACTTGTCGCGCTTCTCCTGAGGGTCATTAATTTGCTTTAAGAGCTCTGCCTTTATCTTGTCTGCTCTCTCGATTCCTTCCAGCTCACCACTTGATATCACTAGCTTTTTCAAGACCTCGTTCTCGGTCTCTAGAGTGCGAATCTTTTGTTGCAATGAAGTGGCCAATTCACTCAATTCATGGACAGAGCTCTCTAGCTTGCTTTCTTTCATCTTCTTCCTCAGCGGCATTTTCTGTTCAGCTTTAGAAGTCGGCACTGTCTTGGCCGACTTCCATTTCTCCAAAGATCGTTTTTCGTCTACACCGTTCTCCAGCTTAACGGCGGTTTCATCTATGGACCTCTTACGAAATTCGACATTTTCTGCCATTTCGCTCAACGATGTCGAACTTGCCGTCTCCATCGGTGATATCTCCCTGTTGTCGACAGAATCTGCCTGCAGCGGGGACCGTTTATCTGACTGTGTGATGTTTGACAGTATGTCTATTAAAAACGAAGCACTTCTCTCGATGTTGTTGCCATTGCTGGTCGCGGCCTGACGCTCCACCTCCTCGTTGCTCTTCTGCCTCTGCTTTTCCTTCTCATGATGAGCGATGATCACTGCAATGGCATCGATTTGGTCCGCGCCCAGCCCCTGGTTCACCAGCGCCTGGTAGGCGCCCGGCGGCACGACCACCCGGGGCAGTAGCGCCACCAGAGTGGATGTCGGTATCTTGGAGTAATCTGGTAAGTGGATCCTGGGTCCACCGCCCGTCGCCGCTGGCAGCGACTCGTCCCTCAACGAACTGGTGCCTCTCGTGCTGATGTTCTCCGGGCTGTTCGAGACAGAATACGGCTGTGAAGCGACCAGGTTGGTCAACGGCGACGGTACCGCGGGAGCATAGAACGAACTGGACCCATTTGGCGTGATATCCACGTTGACAAACCCACCGTGATCCTGCACGGGAGATGGAACTCTGGACTCGCGACCGCTGTTCTGCTCCTTACCACGCTTTCTCCTGCTTGAAAACCGCGACTTGCTGTGATCGTACTGCGAAGTCAAGAACGTGTTACGTCTCTGCGTCAGGAAATGCGAGTTCCCGTGTCCACTATCCCTGTATTCCGCGCCGTTGTTGTCATTATCATTACCATCATCGCCGTCGCCGGCTCCATCGTCGTCCCCGTGGCCGGCCTGCTGCCTCTTGTCCTCATCCGGGAAGATAAACGAGTCGTCTGCAAACGCACTCAGCTCGGTGGCCAACCTCTCGTCCAGCGCCAGCGACCGGTCTCCCATGAGCCCACCCACCGAGTCCTGGTTTTCCGCCAGGATCCACGAGTCCAGCGTCGCATAGTCCTGCTCCAGCGACGGCATGAAGTTGTCAACGTACGCGAGCTGCTCCAGCAGGATACTCGGCGTAGCGTCGCTGTTCACCACCACACCCTGTGCCATTGACGTGCCCTCCGCCAGCAAAGACGCAGGAGGCACAGACGGACTCTGTGACACCGTGCCCTGCTCATCACCGGCATCCTCCGCTCCATCCCGCCTCAGCGGCGTGTCCGCCCCAAAAAGATTCACAAAGTCCTCGTTGTAAGAAGAACCTCTCTTCTCGCTCATCCCGATCACACCGATCAACGCCTCACAGCCCTCTAGCTGCCTTACCAGTCGTCCCCAGCTTGCAATGCCAATCTGACCATCCATCTAGCTTATAATTTTTCAAAACTGTGGCGCGCGTGTTACCCTCCCGGACTCTTGAAAAAAGGAAAACAAGTGCTGCAGAGCATCAAGAAACGCCAAAGAGCTTCTACTGCGACAGAGTCGTCGATCAGGAAGCACTGTTCCGTGAAGTCGGGACGCAGAACGTCCTGAGTGGTGTTACCGGGGTTGCAAAGCTAATTGTGATTTTTTGACGCTTTTTTTTCGAGTTTTTCCGACGACTTTTGAGTCTCGACGGCTGGTGATCGCTTGTTCCTATCCTTTCTACTCTTGTTTGCGCGGATCGCCAGTCACCGCACTAGAATCGACCATAAAAGTGCCTGGGAATGCCACGATACGCACATGCACCGAGTCTAGCGGAGTTGCTGTCGCAGAGCGATGTGGAGGATGCGATGACGGAGACTGCGTCTTCTTCGCCGACGAGCGTTTCGCCCTTCAACATCAAGAACTTCGAGGCGTTCCTGGTCCGATCGCACTGCGAGGAGAACTACGAGTTTTGGAAAAGCTGCAACTACTATCTAAACAACGCCGACGAGCCAACGTTCGACTTTGTGCGCTGGAACACCGAGATCTACGAGAATTTCATCCAGGTGAACGCGGCCATGGAGTGCAACTTGCCGGAGGACATCCGCAAGGCGTACCGCGACTGGTACGTCGACAACATCATCCCGAGCCGGGAAATCGTGCTCAAGGCCCGCCAACACGCGCTGAACCTGATGTCCGACGCATACAGACAGTTCGTGCGCTACACAAACACGTCAACACCGCCGCCGCCGTCGCCCGCGGTGACCATCGGCGTCGACACAAACTACTTTGCACAACAGCGCGACCTAAAAGTACGAAAAAACACCTGCGATTCCGGGCAGGCCGAGAAGCTCGGGCTCAAGAGGTGTTTGACAGCCTCCAACGCGGTCAAGAACGGCGCCTCCATCAGTACCGCCAGCTCTAGCACTTCCAGCTCCCGCACCGAGCTTAGCGAGACCCAGACCAAGGGTGCGCTCGGCCTGCTGAGCAAGGGCAAGGCGCTCGTCACCAAACTGAAACGCAAGGCCAAGAGACCGAGCCCGCAGACCACCGCGTCCACGGGCAGCGCCATCCCAACCTACAACCCGCGTCTCAAAGGTTCCGCACAAGACCCAGACCTCGGCTCAGCCCAGTGACTACGATCCTACTTGCATTTACTACACATCTCGACTTCGCCGTCTGATAAAATTGTACTATCCACCACTGCCCCATCCCCTGATGCCCGGACCCGCCGGCGCCAGCAGAGTCACAACCAGTCACGGCCAGGGCCAGCGGCGACTGCATTTTTTCTCTTTACTGACGCTCTTGCTCGAAGTGAAAAAAATTTTTGTCATTTTTTCTTTTACGCATTCAGTCATACCGCATATTAATCAGACCAACTTATTTCACTAATTAATCAGAAGTACCACATATAAAGGAACAGAACCTTGGAGTTTGTCTTTGACCGTGTTTATTGTCGATTGGCCGTAAGAGCGTTGAACCATGTTTTTTCGTCAAACTCTTGTGACTCTGGCAGAAAATGTCGGAAGAGCTTCGAAGACTATACCTAGCGTGAAGCTGGCGTACAAGAATATGCTCAAGGATCCATCCGTGAAATACCGGACTTTCGAGACCCCTAAAATTGTGAATAGACAATGGCCCGACAGGACCATCACCAAGGCGCCACGTTGGCTGTCGACAGATCTGAGAGACGGTAACCAGTCGCTCCCGGACCCTATGTCGGTGGAGCAGAAGAAGGAATATTTCCACAAGTTGCTGGAGATCGGATTCAAGGAAATCGAGGTTTCATTTCCGTCTGCTTCGCAGACGGATTTCGATTTCACCAGGTACGCAGTGGAGAACGCTCCGGATGATGTGAACATCCAGTGTCTGGTGCAGTCTCGTGAGCATCTGATCAAGAGAACTGTTGAAGCGTTGACCGGTGCCAAGAGAGCCACCGTGCACACGTACTTGGCCACCAGTGATTTGTTCCGTAACGTGGTTTTCAACATGTCCCGGGAAGAGGCCATCGCCAAGGCAGTTGAAGCTACCAAGCTCGTGAGAAGACTGACCAAGGACGATCCAAACCAGCAGGCTACCCGCTGGTCCTACCAGTTCTCTCCAGAGACCTTCAGCGACACTCCCGTGGAGTTTGCCGTGGAGATCTGCGAGGCTGTCAAGGCCGCCTGGGAACCAACCGAGGAAAACCCTATTATTTTCAACTTGCCCGCCACTGTCGAGATGACAACTCCAAATGTCTACGCTGACCAGATCGAATACTTCTCCACTCACATCAGTGAGCGTGAGAAGGTCGCCATCTCCACCCATTGTCATAATGACCGTGGTTGCGGTGTTGCTGCCTCCGAGATGGGTGTCCTAGCGGGCGCCGATCGTGTTGAAGGTTGTCTGTTTGGTAACGGTGAACGTACTGGTAACGTGGATCTAGTTACAGTGGCTTTGAACATGTACACTCAAGGTGTTTCTCCAGAGCTGGACTTCTCTGACATCACTTCCTTGATCGAAGTGGTCGAACGTTGTAACAAGATCCCAGTGTCTCCAAGAGCCCCATACGGTGGCGACCTTGTTGTTTGCGCCTTCTCTGGTTCTCACCAGGACGCCATCAAGAAGGGTTTCACTTTGCAGGACAAGAGACGCGCTCAGGGCGACCAAACCTGGGCCATCCCATACTTGCCTCTGGATCCAAAGGATATCGGCCGTGATTACGAAGCTGTCATCAGAGTCAACTCCCAGTCCGGTAAGGGTGGCGCTGCCTGGATTATTCTAAGATCTCTAGGTCTTGACTTGCCAAGAAACTTGCAAATCGAGTTCTCCACCACCGTTCAGGACGCCGCAGACTCTCTAGGCAGAGAGTTGAAGTCTGAAGAGATCACTAAGCTTTTCAAAGAAAGTTACAACTACAACAACGAAATCTACAACGATATTGCTCTGATCGACTACAACGTCGAGAAGGACGGTCCCGAGCGCAGAAACTTGACTGGCCAAGTCTCCATCGCTGGTAACGTTTACGACATCCAGGGTTCCGGTAATGGTCCTATCTCCTCTCTGGTAGACGCTTTGTCCAACTTGCTGCATGTCAAACTAGGTGTCGCCAACTACACCGAGCATTCCTTGGGTTCTGGTTCCTCCACACAGGCCGCTTCCTACGTCTCGCTGTCCTACAGACGTGACACCGACAACGAAGTCGCCTACCAATGGGGTATCGGTGTCTCCGAAGACGTCGGCGACTCTTCCGTCAAGGCTATTTTCTCCACCGTGAACAAGATCGTTCAATCCGGTGAGGTCACTCTACCAACCTCCGGCAGCGTCAAGGCCACCGGATCAGCCTAAAAATTTCGCTGAAGCATCAAGACATACATATTTATATATAACCGAATTCAAAGATATCAATCGAATCTGCAACTTCGTATAACGTTTAAAGTTGTTTATGTTAATCTCTGTGAAATCTGATTTTTCAGTAGACGACAGTCAGGGAGTCAACGACGCCCGCTGAAGCAAACTGGTGAAATTTAAAGACTTTCTGGAGACTGATTCGGCCTGCAGTGACATCAAAGAGAGCTTCGAATACCAGTCTTTGGAACTTTAAATCACTGGGATCACCGACGCATGATTATTCTTCTATCTCAGAAGCCGCAACGACGGATTGCCATTGTTTCTGAGTCCTTTGCGCTGATACTAAAATCAGTCGGGGAGGATCCATCTAATAGACCTCGTTGTGCGATTGAACTTGTTCCAAAGAATGATCTGAACAATCAAGGGTTCAAGAGACTCTCGGGTCATGAAATTCACGGATTCATTGGTTTGATCGAAGTTGAAGGGTTGATCTTCGTAGGGACCATCACTGGGAAGTCGAAAGTTGCCCAGCCTATACCGGGAGAGACGGCAAACAAGATCTTTGCCGTTGATTTCTTCTGTCTCAATGACGGTCGTTGGGATTTCGTCGAGATAGAGTCTTCGGGATACCCTGTTATGTCTGACACAGACACGCCTGAATTCCAAGAAGCGTTGCCAAGGCATCCTTGCTACGAGCTCAGGAAGTTGTTATCTAATGGATCCTTCTACTACAGTTCGGATTTTGATCTGACATCTAATTTGCAACTACGTGGATTCAGCGAATACTCCCTCAGTGCAGACAATTTCCAGGAGGAATATATGTGGAATTCGTTTCTCATGCAGGAGATAATTACTTATAGAGATAGACTGGATGCGAATTCGAGGCAAATTTTGGATGAGGAAGGGTTTCTGACCACAGTTATTCGAGGGTTTGCGGAGACTTTTGTCACATACATAAACAAGTTGAAAGTCGCCCTGACCGTGATCTCCAAGCAAAGTTGGAAGAGGGCCGGGACACGATTCAATGCCCGTGGGGTTGACGACGAGGGAAATGTGGCGAACTTTGTGGAAACTGAGCTTATAATGTATTCCTCTCAATATTGCTATGCTTTTACGCAGATAAGAGGTAGTATACCAGTATTTTGGGAGCAAGATACGTCTCTTTTGAACCCAAAGGTGCAAATAACAAGATCAATGGAGGCCACACAGCCGGTTTTCGATGAGCATTTCATAAAATTGATCGATCAGTACGGCCCCGTCCATGTCGTCAATTTGCTCTCCACGAAATCCTCCGAAATTGAACTCTCTCAGAGATACAAAGCCCATATCACAAAGTCCAAGAAGTTGAAGATGAATGCTGACGTTTTCTTCACAGATTTTGATTTCCACAAGGAGACTGCTCAGGAAGGCTTCTCTGCCGTTGGAAAACTTATCCCTAAGATTGAGGATTCTCTACTGGTCGCTGGCTACTTCTCATATGATGTGAAGGAGAAAAAATGTATATCAGAACAGCAGGGCGTCTTTAGAACCAATTGTTTGGATTGTTTGGATAGAACGAATTTGGTACAACAAGTCATCTCTCTTGCGGTGTTCAAAACATTCCTACAGGATTTCAATCTGTTGGGTCACGGATCTTGTGTCGACTCTGAAGACTTTGTTGTGAAACACAACACTCTTTGGGCTGATCACGGTGATCAGATATCCCAAATCTACACTGGTACCAATGCATTGAAGTCATCGTTTTCCAGGAAAGGTAAAATGTCGCTTGCTGGAGCCTTGTCAGACGCCACTAAATCAGTCAGCAGAATGTATATTAACAACTTCATGGACAAAGGAAAACAGCAGAACATAGACGCATTACTGGGCAGACTACCACATCAACAATGCGTTCAGCTATATGATCCTATAAACGAGTTTGTAAGCTCAAGGTTGGAGGAGCTGACAGATAAGTTTACTTCGCAATCAACGATCAATCTCCTGGTCGGTACCTATAATGTCAATGGTACCTCCAGACATGCCGATTTGTCCAAGTGGCTATTCCCCATTGGTGACAAGTTTAAGCCTGATTTAGTGGTGCTCGGCCTGCAAGAAGTGATTGAACTGACCGCTGGCTCCATTTTGAACGCGGACTATTCCAAGGGATCATTTTGGGAAAACATGGTCAGCAAATGTTTAAACCAGTTTGACGAAAAATACCTGTTGTTGAGAGTTGAACAAATGTCCTCACTTATCATTCTACTATTTGTGAGAGCTGATAAAGCAAATTTTGTCAGACAGGTTGAGGGTGCAAACAAGAAGACCGGGTTTGGTGGTATCACCGGTAACAAAGGTGCTGTGGCCATTAGATTCGAGTACGGTGATACTTCATTCTGTTTTGTTAATGCTCATTTTTCGGCTGGGAACAGTAATTTAGATGAGCGTCGAAGCGATTACGAAAGTATCGTCAAGAGCATAAGCTTCACAAGGTCAAAAACTATACCCCATCATGATTCTATCTTTTGGTTAGGTGATCTCAACTACAGAATAGCTTTGTCAAATGAGGAAGTTAGACGAGAACTGAACGCTAGAGAGGAGGGTTACATAGATAAGCTTTTGCGTTATGACCAATTGACTCGCGAAATCAACTCTGGAGTGGTTTTCCAGGATTT
Source organism: Torulaspora maleeae (assembly GCA_003708055.3). Lineage (NCBI taxonomy): Eukaryota > Fungi > Ascomycota > Saccharomycetes > Saccharomycetales > Saccharomycetaceae > Torulaspora > Torulaspora maleeae. The sequence continues at coordinate 11,485 of PPNA03000005.1, read as the reverse complement.
TAGGGAACCAACTCTCAAATTCCGTCCGACCTATAAATTTGATCATGGGACAGACAACTACGATAGCTCAGAAAAGGCCAGAACACCATCGTGGACAGATAGGATTGTTTATAAGGGTGACAATTTACATCCTTTGGCTTATGCTGATGCTCCCTTATTAATCAGTGATCACAAGCCCGTTTACGCTGCCTACAGGGCAAAGGTCACCAACACAGACGAAGCCGTCAAACTGGATTTGACCAAGCGCCTGTACAATGATTATAAGGCTGCTCATCCCGATGAGTTAGATAAAAACGACAACCGCTTAATCGACCTCGCCCTAGAAAAGGATAAAGCCAGACGTCGTTCATTGGATCCGGCAACCAGTGTGACATTGTTGGATTTCCCTGGCACACCTTCAAAGGTGTTGTCCCCCGCTTCATCTTCATCTTCTTTATCATCGGTACCATTGCAACCCATGAGAAGGAATGGTACCAGCTCTTCATTGGAAAGTGTCAAGCCCAGATTACGTCCACCTCCACCACCGGCGTCAAGATCAATAGTATCTTCAAAGCAGGAAAAAGAGCCTAAGGGGGAAGAGAATAAGACAGATGAAAAAGAGAGCGGACGCACACCATCCCCAATCAAATCCACTTCCCAGGTGGGCCCGCCTCCCGTACCACAAGCAAGGAAGCCGCTACCACCTGGGTTTAACGAAACTGTACTTACACCTAAAAACACTAGCCGATCATCAACGCCGACCACACCGAATTTTGAAGTGCCAGCGCCAAGAAAAAACTTTAGGACAGAGACTCCAATTTCTGCATCTCCGTCTCCGCCATCGAGTGAAACGTCCAGTCCCTCCAAGGTTAACTCCTCCAGCACGGAAGTTGGTGAGCCTAAAGCGATCAAGAAAAAGACCGCCCCTGTCAAACCACTCAAGAAACCAGAGCTAGAGGGTTTAACCATGGACTCATGGAAACCTCTTACTCCCAAATAACCTAGGGACGACCGAGTGTTTACCGTCTATAATACAAAGTGTTTAGCATACATCGATATATACGTCTTCGCAACAAGCTTAGAGACGCGAGAAGTGCAGCTACCTACAGCAGTCTCATCCACACAATTTACGCTAGTTTCCCAATTGTTTTGCAATCTTCTCCTTCAGTTCTTTGATCTCTTCATCAACTTTATCGATTCCCAAATTTATTCGATCTACCTCTTCCTGCTCCAGCTGCTTCGAAAAAATGCACGTTTCTGTCTTGTTAGAAGGTAGTAAATTGCCAGGTCTGCTCATCAGAATCTTGAAGAAGTCCTCATTAGGCTCATTAAAGACCAGCTCGTCGTAAAATATCGATGAGATCTCGTCGTTGGGTTGCTGTGGCTCTGATTTGATGTTATAGTAAGGATGCAGTCTCAAGTGGTGATAGAAGCTCACCATCTTCTCATTAGCTTCATCCACAAAGTGAATCTTGACATTTATTTCGAACTCACCCCATCCCGTTTCTGTCAGCTCAAAGGGAGGAGCCTCTATCGTCCGTGTGGCATTGGGATACGTATCGTGTAGCTTAAAGACCACTTTCTTGATAATGTACGAAATATCTTCATTCTGGGGTCCTCTGACGAAAATGGTCCACAGATGTGTGTGCTCAGCGGGGGCATTTGGAGGTCTTACTTCCCCAAATTTCTTGGCAATGTTCCCATATATGATAGGCCTGGTAACAGACAAGGTCTTGATCCTCTTACTGACGCCTGGTGGCATAATTTTCTACAGTTCTTGGTCAAAGTAAGCATCTCACTTGTACAAGCTGCTTCGACTTTTCATTGATCTAGCGAGAGCTTCAAGACATATATCAACAATCAAAAAAATTGGCATCCCAGGAAACCAGAGCTGAGGTCCTAAAAAGTCTTGTCTAAGGTGAATTATGGTGGTGAAGACGATATACATAGCGAGACATGGTTACAGATCGAATTGGCTGGCAAAAGGCCCATACCCTCTGCCCCCAACGGGTGTAGATAGTGATGTACCGTTGGCAGAGCACGGTCTCCATCAGGCTAAAGAGTTGGCCCATTATATTTTGTCGTTGGAGAATCAACCGGAGCTGCTTTTCTCATCACCTTTCTACCGTTGTATTCAGACCAGCGAACCCATTGGAGATATTTTGGAGTTGCCAATCCTTGTCGAGCGCGGAATAGGTGAATGGTATAGGCCCGATAGGCCTGTGATCCCAGTAGCTGCACCTTTGGATGTTTTAGAGAATTTCTTTCCGGGCAAGATTGATCCAAAGTGGGAGTCACAAATTATACCCAGCAGTAAAGGTGAGACTGAAGAAGATCTATACCTGAGATGTGGCAAGTTCTGGCCTCTTTTCATCGCACAAGTAGAAAAACAGTACCCGAATGTGGAGACTATTTTGCTAGTGACCCACGCTGCTGCGAAGGGTGCGCTGGGGATGAATTTACTCGGATATTCAAACTGGAGAGAGCCTTTAGATGAGGACGGTACCATTATTAGAAGTGGTAGTTGCTCATTAGATAAGTATGAACTTGATCTTGAGAGCACTTATCAGGTTGACGACGATGAGATTCCATTTGAAAGCAGGAAATGGAGAATGACGATGAACGGGAACGTGGAGTTTCTAAGTAAGGGGGAAGAAATGAACTGGGATTATAGAAATGTTCATGAAGCCGGCTCAGATGCCGATATCAAGTTAAGACAGGCAGCTGCGGCTGCAGCAGCTGCAAATGGCAACCATATCCAAGCGCCAATTGAAGAACGTGAGATGGAATCCGTTTACGTTAGTGTTGACATTCCAGGTGGCAATTATAGAGAGGGATCAGAGATTGATAGAACTGCCACTTTACAGTACTCCGGTTTGGAGACAGAAGCACCTTTGTTCAGAGTCGGCAATCAGCTGTACGAGGGAACATGGAAGAAACAAGTGGGTACCGAGCTTGCGTTTCCCAACGAGCCCGTAACAATCAAAAAACGTACTGATAACGCTGACCCAGAGACAACCAATGCTCAAGAAAGTGGCACTGCTGAGACTACCCAGGTGACGACGGATGAAGTGCCGGAAGATAACGAGGAAGAGGACGACAAACATTTTGAGAAAATATACAGAGTGAGGGACCGTATCGTATTAGATAAAGTTGAGCGTATTTGAATAAAATACATGAGGTATCCAGCATCTGCTCTCTTTATTTAATTCTGATTTTCGTAGATTGCATATAGAGATAGAGTTAACTGTTTTCGGGCTTCAAGACGCATCATCGAAGAATGATATACTAAACATATAAAGTTAACCCCCTTCTCTTGAAAGCTAGTTGTGCCGTGATGCCTGGTGGCCTATTTGATCAGATTCATGAGAAGTTTGACGTTATCCTGGCGAGTTCTTCACCCAGAAGATATGAGATTCTGACTGATGTCATGGAGATCCAGGACTTGAAAGTCATGAAGCCGTCATTCGAAGAAAACTTAGACAAGACACTCTATAAGGATAAGCCAATCGAGTACGTTCGTAACACCTCCTTCTGCAAAGCCCTGGGAATAGCTAACGATTTGAAGACTCAGAAAGTGGAAGGCCAGAAGGAAAAACTGATCATATGTGCAGACACAGTCGTGATTGACAAAGATAATGTGATTTACGAGAAACCGGGCACCAAAGACAATCAATTGGCCAATTTAAAGAAGTTTTGTTACTCGAAGGGACAACACCCGCTGAGGGTCGTAACAGCGGTGACTCTCATCAGATGGTCAAACAGCAAGGATTACACCATAAGCGACCCGTTCGATGAGGTTACCGAGATCTACTGTGACGAAAACATACCGTTGGAACTACTCGAAGAATACGTCGAGTCCGAAGACGGTCTCGCGGTCGCCGGAGGTTTGAAAATACAGGGTCTCAGTGGAATTGTGATCAAGAAGATCAATGGGGATTACTACAACGTCGTTGGATTGCCACTAAACAGGACATTTCAAGCCATCTATAAAGAGTTTACTCGCTAACCAGCGGCACGTGACCGCAACAGCGCTAGGGTTTCTGCCTGCTCGTTTGATATGATGCAAAATTTTTCTTAGACACCGAATCTCATCTCATCTCATCTCATCCCGTCAAAGCTAGGCCATAGCTATCGAATTGTGGGTTAATTGGGAGCATATACCAGCCATTTAGAGGAATCAAACAATGGTGAAGAAAGTTTCAAAGAAGGTCTCGAAGGAGCCAAAGCAGGACGTGGAAGAAACGCCCGAAGTCATCGAAAATGAGTTGACCAACGTCTCCAGTTCACAATCGGATGATTCAGATGCCGAGTCAGACGACATTGAAGGGCTTTCGTCAGCCGACGAGGGTGAAGACGAATCTACACATAAGATCAAAAAGCTTGATCCCAAGAAGAAGACCCAGAAGAAAACCAATCAGGATTCGACAGAGTACTCTGCGATTATCTACGTGAGTAGACTACCACACGGGTTCCACGAAAGAGAACTGAGCAAATACTTCTCACAATTCGGAGACCTCAAGGAAGTGAAGTTGGCACGCAATAAGAAGAGCGGGAACTCTAGACATTACGGTTTTATCGAATTCGCCAACAAGGACGACGCAAAGATCGCCCAGGAGACTATGAACAACTACCTGATCATGGGTCACCTCTTACAGGTACGCCTGCTGCCAAAGGGCTCCAAGGTCGAAAAACTTTACAAATACAAGAAGAGAGCTTTCCGCGAGTCCTCGGTCAAGAAATCCGCAGACGAGCTGAAAGACCGTGCCAAGGCCAAGCATGACGAGAGGATGCAAAAGCTCGAAAAAGCGGGCATCCATTTCACGTGGTAGCTTCCGAGCGTCTCTTATCGGTTGCCAAGGCCTCCAAGCCTCGCTTAAATCTATAAATTTTGTATATTAATGTCTGCTCGACCTCGTGATCGTCGCGCATATATCGCTTCTTGGTCTTGTTGGGCCCAGTCTTCGAGTAAACGAGTCGTTTAGCGACGTGAATGCGTCTCGTTGTCGTTTGTCGGTCTTTGCAAAACTTTCCACGTATATTTACATATATATCTACAATAGATCCAGCACTTTAAAGCGTAGCAGTCCCTGAACTCTTCTTGCAACAGCCCAGCTCACACATACGGAACTCAATTGCAATGTCTAACGTCTATACCTACCAACAGATCGCCGAACACAACTCTTCCGAAGACATATGGATTGTCGTGGACGGTAAGGTTTACGATGTGACCAAGTTCTTGGATGAACACCCTGGTGGTGATGAAATCATCCTTGATCTAGCTGGTCAAGACGCTAGTGAACCATTCAGAGACATCGGTCACTCCGACGAAGCTTTGAAGGTGTTGAACACTTTGTGCGTCGGAAGAGTCGACATCAACAGTAAGCCAGTCGAAGTGGAAACCCCAGAGACTACTACCCAGGGTTCTCACACCTCTGGTGGTGAAGGCAGTGGTAAGTTGGTCATCGCTTGTGCGATTGTCTTCTTCATTGTCGCTTACTATTTCGCCAACAACATGTAATGCGAACCATCACTTATCCATTCCTTCAATGTACTATAGAGCCACTCCGATCATCATCAATAGATAGATTCTAGCTATCCATTTATTTATATATTTAACAATGCCAAAGCCAGTCATGTGAGTGTTTGTTTTGGTGTTTGAGCATCGAAGATCAAGTTGTTGTTATTCACTTGCAAATACCATACAAAGGAACAAGACGGAGGTTATCCTGACTGGTAGACTATGAGTTTTATCAATTTGTTCAAGTCGCTGTCTAACTTCCAATTTCCATATACTCTGGAAGAGAAGCCTGTCTATGAGAACAACCTTTGGCAGGCATATAACGGCAAGCGAAAAGCGGATTCGTTGCCAGTCACGGCTTTCAAAGCAATCAGAACACCTCAGAATGAGTCGCTGATTGTTAACGCAATCCATAAGTCCAAAGTTTTGAAGATACCGGGACTTTGCCGAGTGTTGGACACTTTCGATTCGGATCCTCAGTCGACGTTTATTATCGTCGAGCAGGTTACACCATTCCCTTGGGATGACATCTCATCGCTGCGAAGAAACAGACAGTGTTTAGAGCTTGGGATTTTCCAACTTTTGACCACTTTGCAGTTTCTGGATTCATTTGTACTGGGAACCATCGGTAAAGAATCCATCTTTATTGATTCCAAGGGGCAATGGCTACTCTTTGGGCTCGAACTGTGCACCAAGGTCATGGAAGTCGGCGATCCAGACCTTTTTTTGGGTAAAGTGCGTGGCTATGCAAGTCTTGTTGGATATGAAACTCCATCAGAAAGAAACTGCAACAAGATCGACGCAGTCCAGCTAGGTGGCTTGATCAATACTATTTTTGGAGGAAAGAGAGGAGTACCTAGGGACTGGCAGCTACCTCTGCAAAGCTTGACCGGGGGGCGTACCACTATTGGAAACGTTATGAACAAACTACAGTCGACGGAAACTTGGATGTCAAACCCATTGATTGAAATTTATCAGCATTTAAAAGAGCTTCATATCAAAGAACCGCAAGAAAAGTTGGTCGTCATGACCCATTTACAGAATTCATTTTTCGAAAACAAAGATTTATATCACAACTCATCGCCAAATTTCTTAGAAGGGTTGGTCATTCCTGAAATAACCAGTACGATCAATTGGCTGATTGCAAGCCAAGGAAACGTGGCCTCTGCAATTTCAAGAGTTATCCCACTCTTGGCCACTTTCCTAGACCTGACCACCGCAAAGGAGTATTTCCCCGAAAGTTCCAAGCAGCTCATCTATGATAGTTTTGGATTGCCAGACAGACAAGTGAGGTTTCTGTTGCTGATTTATCTGCCCAAAATCAGTAAGCATTTGAGCAAAAGTGAGATTTCTGCAAAAATCTACCCCAAATTCGTTCAAGGTATTGCTGACTCTGACACAACTTTGCGTTTACAGACGCTGAAAAGTGTTCCGATAGTTGTACCATTCATCACAGAACGACAGTTAAATAATGAACTTTTGAGATACCTTGCGAAGACTCAAGTTGATGCTGACGTGGAAATTCGGACCTGGACTGTTATAATTATAACGCGTATTTCAACTCTTCTTTCGACGTCTTCAGGCAACAGATCCAACATACTTGCAACGGCTTATACAAAATCGCTAAGGGACCCTGCCACGAAGCCACGACTGGCTGCTCTTCATGGACTTGCAAAATCTATTGACCTTTTTGACGTTAGTACGATCGCCAATAAGATTTTGACTGTGATCGCCCCTGGACTACTGGATAAAGACCCGCTGGTTAGATCGAAAGCTAAAAATCTCTTTCAAATTTATTTGAACAAGCTGGAAGACGAGGCCAAAGCTATTCAAAGTTCCAGTACCAATGGCTCCCATACTGAAGATATCGATTTCGATCAGTATGGACAGAAAGAGGAGAACGAAGATGACTCTGAACTCATGAAACAATTTATGGCAACATTGATGTTGACTTCTACACCAGAACTGCAGTCTTCACAAACGGATACTGCACAAGATAGCGGATGGGGAGCTATGGGCGAGACTATGGATGATGATTTTGGGTGGGATGACCTATCTAATGACACCGAAGCTAATGCCAGGCCCGAAAATGTAACTAATGGCACACCTATCGTGGTAGAAAAATCTTGGAACGATGATTTGGACCGGGATATCGACGCAGATGCATGGAATGATCAGAATTTCTGGAACGAGGATCCATCATTCGAAAAAACAAAGCCATCGGCTCCCGCAGTCAAAACCGTTAAAAAGACCACGACCACGAAAAGATCAGCTCATGGGATCCTTTCTTCGAGGTCTGGAGTGTCACATCAAAAGACGACGATTCATACGACGAGCTTACAAAAAAGCAAACCAGCTGTGATGAAATCGAAGGAAATCGTGGACGATGATGATGCCTGGGATGGTGAATGGTGAATGTGAGATCTAATTTCTCTAGTAATGTACATTAAAATATAAGCAGGCGAATCTGAATCCCTAATAGCTAAAATACAATTGAACCCTAAGCAGACGAGTCGATCAGTAACCGTTGTTACCCCAACCGTTGTCTCTTGATCTGTTGTAGCCGCCACGACCACCACCGTAGCCACCGCGACCACCACCGTAACCGCCGCGACCGCGACCACCACCGTAGCCACCACGACCACGACCACGACCGTAACCGCCGCCGTATCTTGGATGACCGCCGTGAGACCTCCTGTCATATTTCAACAACTCTGGAGGAATGGTCTGCTTTGCTTCTCTCATAATGGAGATCAATGAGGCACCAAGGCCCTTGTTAGCCTCGGTGAAGAAAGAGACAGCGGTACCAGTGGCACCAGCTCTACCGGTTCTACCAATTCTGTGGACGTAATCTTCGATGTTACCTGGCATGTCATAGTTGATAACGTAGTTGATACCCTTGACGTCTGTGAGAGAAAGTTAGTAAAGTGTCTACGATGATCACTACTGGAGGATATCACAAGATGATTAATGTTATGCAAGCAAGGTTGGTTAAATATGAAAATCTTGACATCAAAAAGTCCATATTTTGTTTCAACTCAGCACAGTTCATTTTCTTTACATTTGTTTCCCATACGATGATAAAATTCCAATGAGAGAATAGAGACTATCAGTCCAGCTGATACTTGAATCTCCCCAAGTCTAGGAATTTTCAAACTATCGGATCAAAATGGGCACAAATAACAAGATCCATCGCGAAGAAGAGAAAACGAGGGCAAGGCAAGAATCGATGATATCAATTTTAGGAATCCTTCCCCTGCAGTGTCGAGTAAATTTTGAGATCGGTTTACCCAAGCTCAAATCATCATTCCTCTTCTGTTATGCTTGTCATTTGTGCAAAAAAAAACGAATCCCAATACTGTGCAAACACCAACACTCTGTTTGCTAGCTCAATAGTGATATGATTAGTAGTAGTTGAAAAAAGTGTGCAAATGCGAAAAACATACCAATACCTCTGGCGGCGACATCGGTAGCCACCATGATTGGTGATCTACCGGTTCTGAACTCGTTCAGGACCCAGTCACGCTCTCTCTGATCCTTGTCACCGTGGATAGCCAAAGCGGGCCAGCCGTCGTCTCTCAAGTATCTTGTAATCTCGTCACAAGTTCTCTTTGTAGAGGCGAAGATCAAGATCTTGGACTCCTTATCCTGGGAAGCGGTGTCCAAGTGCTTGACCAAACGGTCTCTCTTTTCGAAGTCGGTGATGACCTCGACCAATTGGGTGATGTTATGGGAAGCGGCCAACTCCAAAGAACCGATTTGAACCTGGATAGGATCGTTCAAGTAGTCGCTGGCCAATTGCTTGACCTCCTTGGGCCAAGTAGCGGACCACATAAGCGTTTGTCTGTCAGGTCTGATCTGGTCAACGATCTTTCTGATCTGAGGCTCAAACCCCATATCCAGCATTCTATCGGCTTCGTCAAGCACCAAATAGGTGACTCTCTTCAAATTGGTCTTACCGATCTCCAACATGTCAATCAATCTACCTGGGGTAGCGATCACGATCTCCGCACCACGGGACAGGTCTCTGATCTGTTGCCCACGGGGAACACCACCGTAGACACAGGTGTTTCTGATCCTGGAAGACTTTCCAAACTTGGAACACTCCTTCTGAATCTGCACAGCCAGCTCTCTCGTTGGCGCCAGGACCAGCACGATGGGACCGTCGCCCGGTGCCAGCAAAGGCTGAGCGTTGATGTGCACGATGGCGGGCAAACAGTACGACAAAGTCTTACCGGACCCCGTGGCTGCGATACCGACCATATCTCTCCCGGACAACGCCATGGGCCAACCCTGGCACTGGATCCCCGTAGGTTTATCGAAACCTTCGGCCTTGACCTCCTTCAACACGTACTCCGGGAACCCAGCCTCGTCGAACGACGTGATGGGCTTGGGGATGTCGTGGCCCGAAATGGTCATCTCGTTCTCCTTTCTGAACTCAGCAACCTCCTGCTCTGACCTGTTGCCCACGGTCTCGTGCTCGACATAAAAGTTCTTCTCAAAAGTGGGTAAGTTAGGTAACTCTTCCTCCCAGTTAGGTCTCACCAACTCCTGAGGACCCTGCTGGAACGGCCTAGAGCCCTGGAACCCACCGCCGTTGCGGTCTCTATTGTACGAGTTCCTGTCGGAGCCTCTACCACCGCGGAAATCTCCGCCACGAGAATTGTAATTCGATCTGTTAAACTGCGAGTCCCTAGACATTGTTCCCTGCTACGTACCGGTCTACAACCCTGCAAAACGCACTACTTATCGCTACAAACCATGTATTTATACGTCTCTATCTGCGATGGGCATCGCTATAAAAATTTTTCAGCCCGCAAAAGAAACGCGCACAGCGATCTACAGTTCGCGGATCCGCTGCGTGAACTTGTCCTCGACCACATCGCACAGCTCCATGAGGTCAGTAAGGCCCTTGTGGAGCACTTCGACGGCGGTGGCGCCGCCGTAGGTCTGGATGCGCAAGTTGAGCAGGTTTTCCGACGGGTGCGGGATGGAGTATCCGCAGAACTCGACCTCTGGGTTCTTCATGATCATGTAGCGCAGCGCGTTGCCCAGCGTGTGGTCCTCCTCGGTGATCTGGAACGACCCGCAGGTCCCGTCCTCGGAGGTGGCCTGCGGCAGCAGCTTGATCTTGTCGCGGTCCACCTCGTCCTCCTGCTCCTCAGGGGCCTCCACGGCCTCCACGGCCTCCACTGCTTCGATCTTGTCCTCTACCTCTCCCGTCATGCTCCGCTGCCTGCTCTGGTGCGATGTGCTTGGTGCCAAGTCCCGTAGCCGTTTTTCAATATCACGTTGACCCTCCACCGTCACCCGGACACGCGTGCACGTGATCTCGAAACACAAACCCGTTACCCTGCCCGTGCGCCTCGGGCTCCGCTCGGCTCGTTGTGTCTCTCTGCCCAGGCCAGGAGGAGCCCAGCAGGGAGCACAGGGTCTTTCCTTTTGGACGCAGAGCCCAGCGGCGGTAGATAAGAGAGGAAGAAGAAAGAACCGGCACCGGTCGTGAGGTGCCAGCCCAAACCCGAGTCATGAATGGCGACACGGACAAGGACAAGAACCCAGCGACTACTGCTGCCACGGACGACCCGCAGACGCTCGCCGCCTCCAGCCACCGCCCCGCGGCCGACTCGCTCAAGCACGGCCGCCAGGACTCCATCTCCATGTTCACCAACTTTGGCCAGCCCCGTTTCTCCACGGACGCGTCGATCTCGTCGTTCCTGAACATCTCCGACAGACCCTCACTGGGCGCGCCGAACGACCTGGCCCAGATCGGCCGCGGCTTCTCGATCGTGAACAACCTGTGGCCGGGCCAGCCCTCCGCGGCACCCTCTGCGGGGCTGCCTGCGGGGCCGCCCGCGGCGGCCCCGCAGCAGTTCACCACGGTGCGCCGCCAGAGCGAGACGCTCGAGCCGTTCATGCCGCCGCGCTTCAAGAACCCGGGGTTCTCCGGGGGCAAGCCCGGCGCGTCCGCGGCAGCACAGACGC